>CM034153.1:220021972-220649472 GCA_019776745.2 Taxus chinensis
GAAGACATTTCTATCTACTCTCTATTCAAAAAAGAAAAGCTAACATCAGGTGTGGAAATATATGCAAAAAAAAAAGAATCCTCTTGAATCAGTATAGGTGAGCATGATCAAGCCAAAGATCCATATTTGTAACCTGAAATTCCAATGGAAGCTCCTGTAACTATATATATATTCCTATTAAATCCATTTGGGAGTTTGTTAAAAAAAAATAACAAACAATTGAATGAGAATCTGTCATTTAACCTCTACCTCCCCCCTGGAAATCTTCCATCTGTAAAGAAAAAGAAAAAAAACAGAAATGAGAAGAATACATAGTGAAATAATGTTTAAAAGATATACGTGAATCTAAGGTTTCTTGTTAAAAAAATCCTAAAATCTATGATGAAGAGCCCATTGATCTTAGGGTTTTCCTTGGACTTGATTTTTTCCACTTGTCCAAGTGGTCACATGTGATTGACTCAGGATAGTCGACTGGCTAGCTTTTATATATGCCGTAGGCGTTCCCCCTATGGTAGAGGACCACCAGATGTTTCTTCTGCAACTGTCCTAGATTTGATAGCCTTTTAGACATTTTCAAAGGGGAGTAAATTTGACAGCTGTTTGCACGTCACTTTTTCTTTGCATGTAATTTTTGAGTTTCTATTTTTAAGATCCTATTTTTAACTGTTGTTTTTTAGATTCCACCCTGTTTTATAAATAAGGAATTTGTATTGGTTATCTCATCAAATAAGCAGTTCGTTTTTTACAATGGGGGCAGCCGTCACAAGGGCAGATGTTTTGGTAGACCATCTTTCTTGAAAGCTGTACAAATTATAATGGACTGGCGGAGATCAAATGATAAGCAATGGGAATGCCACGGGTTTGTTACCACTGAGAATATTAAGACAAGTCAAGGATTGTTGATCTTTAAAGGCTTTGAGAAGAATATGCAAATTCACAAGAGGAGAAGGGCCTCACATTAAAGATTGTGAAATCCATCACATATTACAACGCATGACATTTATAGGCTTATCACCTTAACTTTAGGCAAAATATCTAATTATATATATGCATGCCCAGGGCAATAGACCTATTATCAGCCCATTTATAAGCACCTTTCGGTGCTTATTCAAGTTATTTATATTCTACACATAGCTTCCAAATTGATAAATATTGCTTGAGAACTACATCTAATCCACAAGTTAGAAATGAGGGCTGCCACTGCATGTCATAAGCACACCCCCATTCTAAGTAAATGAGTGAATCATTGAATAGGAAGATGAGGATTCATTTAGATTGCAATGATGAGGGTATTAGATTGCATAACTTTTGTAAGCCCGGGGTTACAAAATATATCCACAATTATTGAGAAGAGTTCTATTAAAATTTGAGTGCTACATATCCGTAACAATCAATTTTTGATGACAAGTATCTTTTTCAATAGTGAGCTCAACATCATCCTTGTCTGATCCATAGGAAAATTCAACATCTCTTGCCTCGATATATTCACGACCATGGTGGATCTATATAATTTTTTATTTTTTCTAACAATGAAGTATGAAAAAGTATGGTGTGTACAATGCAATGTAAACACCAAACCGTATATGTTATTTGTTTTAAATGTTCTATCTCTACATTTCTAACTTGTTACAAATTCATACATATACATTTACCAATTTTATATCATGAGTGGTAGTGTTATGTAGTGAATATGACATTGGCAGTGTACATATATTTAGTTTATTAACTTCTTTTTCACTTTTTGTAGGTTATTTTTTATTCTCATTCTCGCCGCGGTAAAGAAGAGAGCGTCGTCTCTAAACAAACTTGAGGTGGGTTTTAATATTGATTCAAGTGCTTATTTCATTTGTTTCGTTTATTGCATGTTATGGTTTAAAAAATTTATTGTAGAGAGCTTTCATGTTATATTCTTTTGATTGTTACATTTATATTTAGACTCCAATCCTTTTTCCGAAGTGACATGTGGGCGCACGTGCCTTCGTCAATGATAGGATTCGTTATGTGCTGAGGGGTTCATTCCCCAATGAGGCCATTTCAAAGCGTCCCAAGTTGGACGTTAGACTGATCAGTGAGAAGGCTTTAAAGCTACCCGTCATACCTAAGAACATCTTGGTGGACTAACATACTTATTTTCCCTCTCCAGTTTAATATGATGCAGACTAGAAACACAATTCCCCTCCCCACAATGGGATTGACATCAACTACGCCTCACTTGTAGAGGGAGGAAAAGTTTAAGTGTATTCAATGTGTTGTTAATGTTTTGCATTGTAGGCAACCGAAACCACCTAAAACAGTGATAGTTGAAAATGATCAGAGATCACCTCCACCTGATTCCAACATCCTCCCCATTTTCTCTCCAAAAATCCGAATGATTGCAGATCATTCACAAGGTTTTTGCTTGAGTTATGATTCGAACGAAGATGCACTGCAATATGAACCAACCCCACAAATCGAGGAGAATGGGAATTCCAATCGAGGCATCTGCAACTGGACAAAACTACAAGAAACGTGCCACACCACCATCTTCCACACTTCCTTTGTCTCTAGAACAACAAATAGCTCTTCATACCATACTACACACCATTCAGCAAACAAATCCCTTCTACCTCCACTAAGATTGATAATTCAAGGAACAGCTAGCACAGGAAAATAATTTCTGATAAATAAAATCTGGAATTCTTTCACATCATCAACAATATCTCCCTCTCCTCTACCTGTGCTCGCCCCTACTGGTGTTTCAGCATTCAACATCTCTGCATCCACAATCCACGCAGCCATGCATATTCCAATCAAAGAACTAAAACCCCTTGAAGGTAGTGCATTATCGTCTTTTCAAGAATCATTGAAACATATAGAATATGTTCTTATTGATGAAATGAGTTTCATCAGGCCAGAGTTGCTAAGCAAAATTGACAGTAGGCTCCATGAAGCTTTCCCACACTCAAGAACATCTGAATTTGGGAACAGATCAATCATCCTCCTTGGTGACCTCGGGCAATCACCACCGGTTTTGGACAGTCCTCTTTACGCAAGTAATTCCTACGGAGCAACGCTTTGGAAGGGATTTCAATCTTCCATTACATTGCGAACAATATTTTGGCAACAAGGAACAACCAATGCACAAGTTTCATTCCGGAATTTACTACTCCACATGCGAGATTCAACCCCTCTAATTGAGGATTGGGAACTCTTCATGTCTCGCACAGAGACACACCTAACTCAGCAGGAGCTCAACATTTTTAAGGATGCACCATATTTGTTTGCAAAAAATGATCAAGTGGCATGCCACAACCTACAGATGTTGAAGGCATTGAACGTTCCAATTGCCCAATCCATTGCTTAAAGTAATAGACGGACTGGACCAGGAAATCCTGATGATGATCAGTTAGAACACAACGTTCTGTTATGCAAACAACAAAAAATAATGCTTATTGCAAATCTATGGGTTGATGCAGGACTCGTGAATGGTGCCACAGGAACAATCAAAGACATTGTCTACGATGCAACAATGTAACCACCAGCATTACCTTTATTTGTTGTTGTAAAATTTGATAGATACAATGGCCCATGTTGGGATCCCTCCAACCCCTTACATATTCCCATACCCCCTATTTCCAGAGGGAATCGAAGACAGTTGCCGATTAAAATGGCCTGGGGATTAACTATCCACAAGTTGTAGGGACTTACTTTGCACAGAGCAACCGTCGACATTGGAACCACTGAAAGGAAGGGTCTGACATTCACAACTTTCTCCAGAGTACCCTCGCTTGCAAATCTGCACATTTCACCCACTTTTTCATTCGAGAGATACTCAAATATGGCGCACATACCAGCACTCGAAGCAAGAAGAAAGGAGGAAGCAAGACTACTATCACTCAACCCATTGTAAATACTAGCTTCTGCTTTCATAACACCTCAAATACTACTATACTCAACATTTCTTCTATCGAAAGCGGCAAGGTCGTTCAAGGGATATCAAATGTAATCGAGTTTATTGAAACTAAAATTTCCCACTAAAGGCTACCACTCATGATATAAATACGGAAAACGTATACATGTCTCATTACGTGTACGTATACCCACATTTACTTTTTGTTTCCAAACATGGTATGCAACTTTAAAAGTACGAACCTGTAACATAATTAAATGTACACATACAACATTACAATGTAATGTTTCAACTAAAGTCCTACACTTCAACTATCAATCACACACATTATCAATTGTATAATAAATGTTTCTCCAACAAAACACCAACTGAACAATTGATGCACAACTAACAACATCAACTATAAAATTGATTAACTATCGAAAACGATATCACAAGTAATCATGTACGAATTTATAACAAGTTTGAAATGTAGAAACAACCTTTAGATTAAGTGGATCAATAATAACTGTACCTCTAAATCAAATAACATATACCGTTCGGTGTTCACATCTCATGAAACACATGCGATTGCTAGTGTTTTAGCTTTGGATGAAACAAAGTTAATTTTTAAATAAGTTAAAAATATTTTAGTGCTCATTCCTATATTCACCCCTAGACCTAAGTAAACATAATTCTTAGCACGGTAAACTAACCAAAAAAA
Source organism: Taxus chinensis (assembly GCA_019776745.2). NCBI lineage: Eukaryota > Viridiplantae > Streptophyta > Pinopsida > Cupressales > Taxaceae > Taxus > Taxus chinensis. The sequence goes on from CM034153.1 coordinate 220,026,565, forward strand.
AATTCTATCAAAATCTATGATCACATTACACATATTGAATTTATTTTATTCTTTTAGAGATTTTTTTAGTAGAGACCACATTTAAGTAATGGAGAATTGGTGGATTATCCTCATCTAATGCTAAGTAATTTTGGGTTATTTTCCCCCTCATTCTTGATTGTGTTGTTGGCTTTGAGAGATAATCACATTTAAACATATATCACCAAACCAAATACAACCCTTAATAAAATTGTTTGATGGTGTTATAATTAGAAACTAGATCATTTTTTTCAAATTCTTGGAATACACACCTAAATTCTTGGAAGGAGTACTATATTATCGATACACATTAAGAATAACAACACTGATCATAATTCCTTACGTCTCTTAAATTGAAACTGTTTCTCACAACCTAAATGGTTAGTGGAACCCCTTGGTGGAGGAATTTTAGAACACTTGGGGAACCTATATCCCACAAGTAACTTGATTATGAGCAACTGATGTGTTATACATATAATGTTACAAAAAACTATTCAAAACTTTATTACTCATCAAAAAAAATTATTCCAATTTTACTAAATGGTTGATTGTATTTTGGGTCACTAAATATTGGGGCATTACATTTCACGACAACCTATTTGTTTAATGCTTCTTTAAGACTAACCATTTTATTGACAAAATCCTTTACTCTTACACAAAAATCACTGACACTTTCAACTTCTTGCATCCTCAAATTCTCTCTACATAGTCTGCAACCTAACCACTTTGACTTGTTCATTACCTTGGTAAGCTTCTTGTAGAGTCTTCTAGGATTCCTTGGTTGACTTTGCATCTACAATTATTGTAAATAAGCTCTTATATAGAGCTTTCTAATTATCAAACAAAACTTTTGAGTTCTTCCTCAAGTAGCTTCCTTCTTGGTTTGTTTTTCATTGACTAAACATTGGCCCAATCAGTTGGCTCCTCATTAGTAGCTTCTACAACATCCCATAAGTTTTTTCCTATCAAAAGGGCCATCATCTTAATGCTCCGATAATCATAGTCATTTACACTATATTATGGAATGGGAAGAGAATTAGTTTTTTCCATGATCAATTTTTATCTAGAGAGATCTGAAACAAAACACTACAACCCAAACCTTACTCTGATACCAATGAACAATTTTAAAATAGAAAATAGAAACGAAGTTCAATATGCATAAATCTAAAACTTCAAATAACTCATAGCCATAACCAAATTGCCATAAATAGTCCAAGAGAAACTTAGAGAAACACAATCTTTCTAACTCTTTTGATTATTATAATTATTCACCCATTATATCTATTTATGGATTTTTATAGGCACATGTTTTGTCGCAAAAATAAATAATTATAAAAAATAGAACTACCGCTATTTTTAATAATAATCCAATTTAATTTTAAAGTATGACTTTATTCTACTTTAAAAATATCCTAATTACAAATCTAATTTTAACTTTAGCTATTGTATGAATTTTCTTATTTTTATATAAAGTCATTCCCTAACTTGTTATTAATAAAAAAAACTTGACTAAAAAAACACACAACAATTTAACCAACATTTTAGACCTCTTTTCCATAGACTCTAAAATTAATAATTACTCAACAATTCATATGAATTGGATCATTATCATACAAATCTAGTAGTCGTATATTCTTCATTGTTTCATGTTTACGTATGGTCTAAATAGTATATTACTTGCAAATAAATCTAAATCTGAATTAGGACTGATTGCAAACCAAGCGTGCGTTAGAAGAGAATTTATATATATTGAAGTACTATGCACCCCTGCAATATCAATCATTCGTATACAAAATAATATTAGGTCGTGTAGATGGAAAAATGTGTTGTAATTTTACATTCGATATTCACAAAAACAGTTGTAATTTCATATTCGATTTATCATCGGAAAAATGACTTCAAATGTACGAACAATAGATAATAAATTATGATTGTCTAATTTATTTTTTATAATAAGCTTTGAGTCATCTCTGGCCACGACTCTTTTGAAATGGCTTCAAGCATTGAAATGTGATGACATCTACAGAATAATTTGGTCTTATAGATAGTCAAAACATGACAAAAATTATAGATACCCACTTTAATAAGTGATTTGAGATCTTCCATAGTGAATTTTAATTAGATTTATAGATAGAATTTTCTTCAAATTGAAACATAAAACATATCACGATATTCAACCAAGCCTACCTTTGAAATTCGACTAACAACTTTATCAAGTTTTTCATCTTTGGTGTCAAATGTAAATAGACGAATTCATTAATTATCACATGGGTTTGAAAAACCTTCATGAGATTGTAGGCAAAATCAAGTTCTATGATATGTAGGCACGTATGTAAAGTTATGATGTTTTTGACATTTCCAGGAAAACAAGTAACATGGTTTTAAGAAATTTGAAGATATTATGAAGCTCAAGAATTCAATGGTTGCCATGGTCATCGAACACCTCATTGAATTCAAAGAGTAAATATCATCTAACCCCACCCAATTACAAGTGACTTGGAAATGTGTTATCATTGAAACAAATAGACGCACTTACAATCAGGGGTTCGTAGTAAATAATGCATTGGACCACGAAACCCAAAGATATCCAACGTTGAACCTCACAAAAGATAGATCCCCAACATAGTAAGAAAAAATAATAACTACTTATATTAACATGAGGAAAAAATAATATATACTTGGGAACAATTACATCCCCACTTTTGCATAGCCTTGTGACAAACTCATTCATAAATTCTTTTAAAATTTCAATCATATTAACCTTCTCTACAATTTACCCTACCAATGGATGACACAAAATCGTACTAAAAAATTGCGATTGTGCTTTACTAGACCAAAATTTAAGCTTTAAAATAATGTCCTAAAATCAAAGGATATTTATAGCTTTTAATAAACAAGAAAATTCTTAGCACTGATTTTCTTTAGGGAAAGAGTTTGTATGGATGCCCATGGCGTCTTAAATATCAAAGTGTCCAAATCATTCATTCATTATCGTGTGGTGTAAAAATCCTAAAACCAACTTTTTGACTTTTATTAATTTAAATGTTAATTTTTAATTTACTTTTTATTTTTATTATTTTTAATTTCATATTATTATTTTTTATTAAAAAAAATAATTTATTGATTTTGAATAAATTGTTTTTTTTTTTTTTTTTACTAATTTTTATTAAATTTTAATTTTAATTTATTTTAATTTTTAAGTTTGTTTATTCTTAATATTTTTGTTAATTTTTAATTTTTATTAATTTTAATTTTTGATTTTTTATTAATTTATATTCTTTTTAATTGTTCAAATTTTGAATAATTTTAAAATTTTCAAAAAAAAATATTTTTTTAATTAATTTTCATTGTTTTGTTTTTTTAATAAATATTTAATTTTTTATTTTTATTGTATTAATTTTTAATTTTAATTATTTTATTAATTTTTAAAATGTTTTTTTTTTTTTGTTATTTTTTACTTTTATTTAACTTGTATCAATTTTTATGAATTATCATTATTTATATTAATTATTATTTCAAATTAATTTGTTTAGGAACTTTTATTAATTTTTATCAACTTTTATTAATTATCATTTTTAGTTAAATTTTATTAATTATCATTTTTTTCAAAATTATTATCAATCATTATTAATTTTTTTCATTTTCATTTTTTATTAATTTTTATCAAATTTTAAATTTTATTCTTTTTTTATTAAATTTAATAAATATTAATTTTTTATTAATTTTGATCTTAAATTTTAATTATTTTAATTTTCAATTTTTTTTTTTAATTTTTAACATTTAGTTTTTAGTAATTACGCTGAAGGCGTTACCCATATGGGAAAGGGCTTTGCGGACATTCATGGGACCGTGTCAAATTTGACGGCTTAAATGATGGTTTAAATTTTATTTTACTGCTTTTACATGCATTAACCTTTGGTTTTGCTATTTTTAACAATTTTACTTTTTGTTTTTCTAACAATTTTGCTTTTCTGATTTTGCATGCTGCTTTGACATCACTATTTTTAATTTTTTTATATAGCTTTTACATGCATTAACCTTTAAATACTAGTCACTAACACTATAATTTCATTATTCAGGCTCTCCAAGTTCTAGTCAATCCCCTGCATTAAATCAAATTCTGCAAGTATGCATTTAAATTCATAGTCAATTGGTTCAATTCATTTAATCTCATGTGTCTTAAAAGTGATTGTATATAATTTTGGATACTTAATATACATATTTCTATCTACTGTTATTTGCAATTAAAAGTATCCCTCTCAGCTCCAGAATATTGAAGAATTGAGGTCGGAAGTAGTGCTTTATTGGTTTCTAAATTAGAGTTTCGATTTAAATTTTTTAAAATGATATTAAGGTCATATTTATAGGTTGTCATTGTTAGATTTTGGATCACCGGCCTAGGTCTTGTGGGCCTTCGTCTTTTGTGCTTTCTACCACTTGTATTGGTCTATGTATTCACAAACATAGTGATTGTTTCTGAGAATCATAAATTTGTATAATATTTTTATGCAGTATAATGTTCCAACCAATCGTAACTACTTTGTAGAATTTCCCCTCCTCTCTAACTACCATTCCGACCATACTTATGCATGTTAGGCTAGGAAGTCGGAAACAAGTTCCTGTGAGTGGATTATTTACAAAACTTGTGAGTGCAACAAATGTTCCTTTATAAGGAGTACTAAGTGTTTACCTGATCCAATGCCATAAATTCCCAGCTCAAAGGGAAGGGTGATTATCTTCCATTTTCCTATGACGAAGCAGAAGGAATGGACTTCACATTCCCTTTGTTTTTCAGTCATTAACAAAAACCTCATATCCCTCCTATGTAATTGACACCATGAAATCGAGAATTCAGTAGAAGACAACAAATCGCTCCATTGTTTGCATACCATGCGGAAACAGTGAACTTCTTCCAATGGAAGGCACAACAATATCTTCTCTATTATTTCATCTGGCAGTGAGATGGACTTCTGTGCAAGTAAATTTTTAAAGAACCCAAGAAAAGCAAGAAACCCCATTCTTTTCTGATGGAAGAGATCCAATCCATCCTTATTGTTATCACAAAAAATTGCATGGTGAAATTGGAAGTATATATCAGAATTAACATGTAACACAATCTCTAGTGCCAGAATATCCTACGGTAAAATCTCTACTCCACGTCCATTGGTAGATCTATAAATGGTTTTCAATTTACAAGTGCAGTAAGAACTCCACTCTACAACATTTTTGGATTAGAAGTTCACCAATAAACGCTTTTAAAGTTTTGTTTTATTGGGTTATAAATTGGAATGACTTAATATAATAACCATTTGGTAGAATGGAAACACCGCAGGTAACCTTAGTCCTTAGCAGCTAACATTAAAAATTATTTACATGTAATCTTATTTGAACTCAATCAATGTAATAAAGAAAGAAGCGGAGTTGGTTAGTCGAAGGTACAAGAGTTGTTGGTAATTGGAAAGAAGCTCAAAAATAGATTAATATTGAAAACTTTGTTAGAAGGGGTATATGAAATTTGAGTGAATGTAAGCGATAAGATGATTTGGAAAATGTAGTGAGCTGATGTGGAGACCAAATAGAGGATCAAACAATTTGAAAAGTGAAGACATATTTTGTTTTTTGTTGTCGGCTCGCTAAAGGAAACATTGCAAGAATTGATATTTACTTTGAAATGAGAGAATATCAACCATAAGTTTTGAATGTAAGTGTTAGAGTATGCACATGACCGTATCATTAATAAAATGTAGATAAAGGTCAGGGAATCATAAGATGTTGTTGTATAATAAGAGAAAAGAGAAAAAGAAAGATTCACAATGCAAAAAATGTAGATTATATTTTCGAAATGAAGTCACATTATTTATATTTGTATTCATGGTTTGAATTTGATAGTGAGTTATATGTTTTGTATGATTCTAACAATAAAATAGCTACAAATATTTGATTTGACTCTCTCATACAACATAAATATTTAAAACATGACCATTATTTTTTATATAGAGCTACATGTAAAATGTATTAATATACACCACGTTGAGAATTGCAGAGTGTTGATTGGGGAGGGAGAAAGGGGAAGAATTTTTTTAAAGGGGGGAACTAGTGGAGATAACTTGGGTGTGCATCTTCATTTCTGTAGACCAGAAGTAGAGGGGCATGAGCTATTATTGAGTATTTCCCGAAAGAAGAAAGAGGAAAAAGGTAAAGATTTGTAAGGGAGGGGACACTAGAGATAAATTTAAATAGAAGACCATGTTTCTCGGTGTTTCCAATTTGAGTAGTGGCCTTCTACAAACTAAGGACATTAGATTTGTGGATAGTTAAAGCAGAAGCCAGTTTAATATGCATTTTTTTGTGGCACCCTTTGAAAATTGGTGCCATTGGAATATGCAACATTTTCTTTGGATTCCAACAAGGCCCATATTTAGTACTCAATATTTGTCGAATTTGATGATAGGAAAAGTGCATTTTTTAAAGTAGAACTTTGTCTTACAATCGATCATCATCGAATTCCATAAATTAGTCCATTCTAGGTAATTTTTGCAATGGACTCAGTGATTGTAAGGTTCAATGTTTTCAACATGTAGAGGTTGTGATGGTCTGGATGGCCATTTGTTTTTGCAAACGAGTTGGGTGAATCATTAAATATATGAATTTCATGTTGAGAGAGGTGTGAATAAGTGCAAGACATAAGGAATTCCAATCCTAAAAATGAGAAACACCATGAATGTAAATAATTATCTAGCAAAAGGAAACATATGTGTAGGTGAAATCTTATTGTCAGAAAGCTATTAGCAAGGAGACCGATGTATGAAATCCCCTCCAAATGCTTGTGTCATATAAGTGGCTTGCATATAATGTAAAGTCCATGATAGGCCGAAACTAGCCTACGTGACCAATTCAAAGTTTAGTCCGGAACCGAGTCAAATTGTTTGAAATGAAATCATTGGTATGAAGTCCTGAACCCTTTTGAAAATCTCCCTAGGATATCATGTTTGATATTGTGTCATGATTACTATATGTTTTTCCCATTTGTAAAGTGTCAAAACTGTGGATGGGAACCAAGGCATCATTGTTGGTGGCGCACCAAGTGTAAAATGTATTCATACATAAACTCACCCAACTCCAACAAAGAAGAAGCAACACCTTACCAAGGCATGATAACAAAAAATTCATCAAAAGAATGCCTAAAAATTTACATCTTTGATCAAATTTCTAAACATGTTTCTAAAAAATATGAATTTCTTAATAATCTATATTATAGATTATATATGTGTAAAATATGTTGTGACAGGGAGGAAGTCTACTTCGTCTTTGAAATGAAGCCTGGATATTTCAATAGTGGAATGCTAGTATTGGACCTAGACACTGTGCATGTGGCACTAATTTTTTCTTTCTGGATATTCTTTGTCTATGTCACAATAAATACTTTATATACTTTTTCTTCTTTCAAGATACCTATTGTGCATGTAACATTGTAATGGCTTCAAAACATCTATAATGATTAGATACGTCGAACACTCAAATTATGTCTCTGAATTCATGATAATTAAAATACATAGTGGTGTGAAGGTGGACTTTGGATGACTACCCATATATGGTGGTGAAAACCCCTTAGTTGATTTCTAACCAAGTGTTGTACCACATTATGGCCTAATGTTATCTGGATTCAAGCTCCATTGTAAGTTCAATCCTCTAGAGTGGAATAATTCTAATTTAGTAGTGAATGCATAATCTAGAGTGTCAATCCCCCCATGTTTTCTTCTTGTGCCTCAACATCCAATATAACGATATATCATATATCATATATATCATATATATAATATATATATAATGTGACCTTTTTTGAAGATTCCCACAAGTAGACATGCTTATAGCGAGTTCAGATATGAGCTACCAGCAAAGTTGAAACCCCTGATGAAGTGCCTCTTCGGTGTGTGGTGATTAGAATAATTCCTTGATTTTGCAGTTGGAGGTGCTAAATGTACTTGTCGATGGTCACATTTCTCGTTAACATTGAAAAGCAAGTTAGGATTTTTTCAAAGTACTTGTGATTGTAGAGGTGTGCTCATAAGCTTAGGTTCTCTTGATTTAGGTCAAGCTACATTAGAGATGAAGATATCTCTGTACCAAGACATGTGACAAATGAGCATTTTCTAGAGAGAACTCTTAATTACATGTTGGAGTGAATGCAAATTTGCATATTTCATTTACCTTTGCTTTACATTGATTCAGACTTGTTGGGATACAATCCTCACATTAAGAATAAATAGGAAGTGCAAATAAAATAATCATAAGAAAATATCGTTATCTGTTGGAGTGTTACTGAACAAAACCACCATGCAGGACAAAAGCACTAGACATACTATAATAATCTACTCATTGAAAAATAGTGTCCAGGAGGACAAAAATCACCAAAGTGAATATCACAGAGAAGTTTGATCACCCTGGATATATGATGTGCGATGATCTAATGCCAATTCACTCTTGTAGGTGTCAATAAGTCCAGCTCAAGTGAGAGAATAGGAAGTATTTCACAATTTGAACTAACATAGAAATCCACAAGTAAGTGATCTAAATGTGCAAAAAGCACCTGATTTTTGATCAAAACACCTCATCTTAATAATTCAATGGAATTATGAATGTCAAATTAGTATTGTCAAGCATGCTACAATTACCAAAGTTGGGTGTCATACAGTACCTTTTTCACATTTTCAAATAACATAGAAGTTTACATGTTGTTAGTCTAAAACAACTTATGTCTCGGGAAAAGCAATATAATAACTCGAATCAAGTTGTATGGAATCCAGCAAAATTTCACAACACCGTCAAGAATTATCTAATGGGCTTCTTCAGGTTGACATTTATTGATACAAATGCTTAAGGTACTATACATATGGATTGTGTTAAAAAGGACACATGTTTATATTAATGTAAGTTGTATATAAGCACTTGTAATGGCATCGTAGATACAAAAAATATGGGTGTGTCTCATGGACAAACAATTCTATATCTGCTAGCACCCACACTAGTTGGTTCGTTTGATTTTTACACGTATTTTGTAGGAGGCACTGCGTCATCTACATTTCTACCAACACTAATATGTGTCAAATACTCTATGTTACTAAAATACATAATAATACAATTTCAATAATCCCAAAACTTTGTCAAATACATTGAACAATGTAAGACTTCTTAGGTTGGTGTTTCTTATATATATATATATATATATATATATATATATAATTTTGTAATGGAATAGATGTAATTAATTTAAAACTAAATATCACTTTACCCCTCGTTCTTATCAGGACTCCAAACATGATTCTCTAAAATGACGTGCCGTACCTAATGAAGAGAGCATCTTGTTGCTAAAGACACTGAAGGTGACATATTTTCATACATCACGATTGCAGTATGAAATACATCTGTTTTTTTACCTGACATATTATGGAATAAAAAACCTATTGTAGAGTGGTTGTACGAGCAGTGTCTCCATTTGCTTATGAAACCCTTGTCAAATTGTTAGTTTGTTAAGGTGGTGTTTACAATCCTTCCTCAAGAAGTGAAATGTGGCCTCATGTGCCAAATGTCAATGATATTGTGGCTTCGTTATGTGTTCAGGGGCTTGTATAACTAAATCATGTAGCCATTCTCAACACACACCCAAGTGTAGACGTTCCTACTTGATTGCTTGCATGCTTGGTGGTTTTAAGCTTCCCATCATTCCTCAAAAAATGATTCTATAACTAACATTATACATTTTCCCTCCCCATTTTGAGTATGATTTAGATTAGAACCGAGATTAACTTCCCTACAATGCATATTGACATAAAATTTGGCGAAGATTGTAGAAGGATTTGAATAGTTTAAATTTCTGCACATGGATGATTTCTCTACATAATAAATACTATTTCAGGATAATGTGTAAAAACCCACCCAATTTTGCATATACGCCTGAAATGATTCAAAGATTGACTCCACCTGATGGCAACATCCCTAATTTTTCTCTCTAAAATCCAAATGATTGGTTCACAAAACTAAAGTATATTTGATTTATGCTTGCACACTTGTTTAACATTATTCGGGTTGTGTCGTATCATCTTATAAATTTTTTGAGGTTAGAATGAGAGTACGGAATTTTGAGGCATTTTCTTTTTAATGTTGGGTAAAAATAAAATATACATTCAAAGAATATTATGCATGCAAGTAGCAAGAAATTAGTATTTAACACCAATAGCTTGTAGTGTTCTAAATTGGATACGAGTGCGAGCCAATTCCACCAGATGTTTTTGAAAAAGTCCACTAACTCGTTACAAAGATATTAAATGACATTGTATGTGTTGAAATTTATATCTTACTATACCATCAATATTTTCAAACACATGTACAGTATTTTCTATTTTCATTACAATTACAAAGTCATAAGTTCAATGTTATCATTGTGTATCCATACAAATAACTATAATAATGTCAATTGTAGTAATCCTAAAATGTTTTACATTCTATCCTCTTAACATAATAAGGATTCATAGGTTCGCATTTCGATTAAGACAACATGCATGTACTGCAACAAAACATTATGTCAAATAGGACAAATCATTCGTATTAACTTAGTCAATCCATAAGTTTTTAATTGTGTAGTTTATACAATGTGCTCGCTAATTTATGTAAACTTAACAACAACGCATTTTTAATTTGTTATGAAGTCATTATCTAGTTTCATTATCCTTTATAGATCTATTTCAATACTTATCTTATGTAAAACTACATAATAATGCAATTGTAATGTGATCCTCAAAATTTATCATCAAAGCCATTAAAAATAAGGCTTATTAGGTTGTTATTTATGCAAGACAACTTTAATAATCAACAAACATTGTAGTTATTATCAGGACAACTATTTTTTTGTTTTGAAGTATTATATCACTTTTTTGCATTATTGAATTACGCCGAAGGCATTCCCCCTATGGGAAAGGCCCTTGCGGACGTTTCTATGAATATCTTAAATTTGAACGTTTTGACGAAAACGTCTAAACGTTCTCATTGCTTTTTAATGCATGTTTTTTAGAACACGTCCTGGCGAGGGCGATGGCTTTGAATGCTATTGAAGACTTTGCGGCGGAACATGTTGGCCACCATGAGACTTGAAGAAATGTGGACTATCTCAAGCATCTTTTAGCCGCCGATTGAGACGAGTAACTTTTACGCATGAAGGCATTTCTCTACATTTAGCGCCGGGGTGAAGTTCGCCATTGATTTACTTCGTCTCTGAGCTCGAATGTCTGGTCATTCATGTCCTCCCGAAGGTCCATTCTCAAGATGTGCGTGTCCCAGAGCGTCACTTTGATGGCTGAGGGCGGCATGGAAGAGACATCTGTCATAAAACGGCTTCAGTACGCCGCCATATTTACAAGCTCGATGAAACACAACGTGAATCTACTACAAGAAGGCTCCATTGTGTTCTTACAGATATCGTGCATTAGACTGATTATAATTCGCATCTGTAAGCGTGCATAACTCCATGATCGTTTTATAGAATGAATGGAGAGTGGAGAACTGGAGATATGAAAGGTTATATAGTTTCTTGTAATTGTGAATCGGCACTGGCGTTGTGCATCCGTTGCTCACTCATACATTCTAACGTGATGGGATTGGAACTCGCGATCGGGAGGATTATTCTTATCATGGGTATATGATGTAGTTTGATCGCCCACCACTTCAGAATCAGTTGGTGGAACCTGAATACCAACTATTGATGTCTAAGAGGATTCAATTGCCGCAGAGAGGATGCATTACGTTCCACGACTAGGGTAAAGATTGACTTTGTCATGTTAACACCATCTAGATGGGTGAGCGTGTTGAGTTGAATAAAGTCCCCGTCTGTAGAACTTTTGGTCTATAGAGGGTCGAGTGCCCTAGCATTATAACTACCAGTACATTTATATCACAAAAATGAGAAACATGTTGCAATTATTCCGTGTCTTGGTGTTTGAATAATCCTTCTTGTTTCCTAAGGACTTCATTAGGGCAAATCCATGAAGAATTGTTCTCAGCATGAGTGTCACGGAATCTTTTTCAATGAGAATCTTCAAAATCAAAGGCTTATCTTTCAAAATTTATACTAGATACAATTATGATGGTAGTGTTCTGATTTGTAAGGGCGGGTTTCATAAGTTACCCAAGGCCTAATTTGTTCTCTATTGCATCTAAGAGGATTTTCCTGTCACCTTCCTCAAACATATCTCAACTCATAGAAAATGATCGATACGACTTGTTAACAACAGGCATCACCTTCACTTCCCATTACCTACCAGTACATACTTGTAGCAATTTTTTTTAACTGTCTCTTTCAAGCTTTATTTGATTGGTACTAACCTTGTTGATGATCATATCACGCTTCCTTACGAGACATTTCATCCTCATTATATAGTATGAGCTTCATGGATTGTAGATACACTGGCTCAATGTATCGCATATAACATCAAACTGTGCATTCAGTGATAACCTCTCACATTGTGGGTACTTGAATTCTGAGATCTGATAGAGCTACCATTTGTCTAAGACTATTGATTTCTATACCATGGCATTGTCTGTACCTAGTAAGTCTTGAAAGATGTTTACATCTCCAACTTTCCGCTTGTGAAGCTCAATTGATCTCAAGTAACAAGAATCTCCTTATAGTTATGTATATGTCAAAGCGTTTAATTTCCTAAACAAATAGACTTCATGGTGTTGAATTATCCTGAAAATGCATTGTCTCTGATTCGTCTACCCTCTATGCTGACAACTAATCATTGTTATGAGAACCTTCTACATAGCTTGACCCCTGATGAATTTTTATGTTAAAACATCAAGTTCACTACTGGGCTCATCTACTGAGATTTACAATATATCAATGGGGAAAGAATAGTGCCATATTTTCTACACGACATGTCCTCTTCAAAAAGGTGACAAAAAATGCAAGAAAAAAGTGACGAGAGCATGGAAATGGTTCAGGATTTTGTTCAAGTTACAACGTACAAGTTCATAGACCTATGAGTATAGATATACATTCAAGATCGATCTAAAGGACCCAATAAGAGAACTTCAATTAGTTACTACTTTTGATGAGACATTTGAGTCAATCATGGGTGTTGCAGCTAGTGACCTCCACCTATTATCTATAGCTGAAGACGCAAACAGTGAAATTACAAGTAATGTCGTTGGCAATGAATACTACTTCACACTTTCCCTGAAAAAAGAGACATACTGTGGAAACAACAGATTGAAATGTGTCATCCTCAATTATAAGAAAGTGGATAACAGTGTAGCTCCTCCATAACCTTCTTTACGTAAATACTTATAATGTATCCATCCCTTCAATATTTACACACTCACCCATCCCATTTTATACTTTGAACTATCACTATTATGTTTCTTATTTCATTTTCCCTACTTCAAAAGAAATTTTTTGTAGTTCCTTATAAACTGACATACTATTGTCACCTACTACTATGTGGATTATAAGTAATTTTAAGAAAATAAATGCATTTAACTTGCACTTTTATTATGTAAGTATTTTCATCCTTTTATAGTATTAGAATTTATTGTATCTTTCCATATAACAAAAACTCTTTTCGTTAGGAAACACATAAAAACATTATCCTCAAATTGTTACCTCTTATGAGTAGTTCTCATTAGAACTCCACATGTATTTCAAATGTATATAGTTTATTGATTTAGACATACTATTTCCTCCTACTACTATGTGTTTTGAAATATCTTTAAAGAAAATAAATGATAATTAATTGTACTTATATTATGTACGTATTTGCATCATTGTATACTATTGGAACGTATTGTATATTTCCATATAACTAATTTTTTTTTTAAAGCAAAAAATGCAGATTTTTTAATCCTTGAAATGATACCTCTTACATGTAGTTCCAATTGGAACTCCACAAGCATTACAATTATATATAGTTGATTGTATAAATTTTTTTTATGTCAAAAAACAATGCATCGTTCACTACTGATCGACACAATTTTTTCCCAACAGGTGGTACTCCATAGGTCTGTCACTTCGCAATCATGTCAACTCCTACAAAATGAGCCCGACGAAGAGAGAACTATGCAAAAATATAAAGTTCACATAAATTCTGAGAAGATACATTGTCACCTAGAGTGTAGAACAATGACAATCTCAAATATCTATCAACTTACATCAATCAACAACCTACCATTCCCTGTCATTCCAAACTTGCTGACAAATACAACTATTGAAGGATCTCTAGCCAACATTTTGCAAGTAACTTCCATGGAAATAAATTTACATGACCATACCAATTCCTTTCGTATGAACCAATATCTCTAACTACTGCCATGCCTCCCCATTTTCTTCTTCCACCATAAGAAATTGTCTCAAGTACCCAATTTTCTTCGATTCCTCACACATGTACAACCAATTCCTCCTATCTTTTTGCCTACTTTCCACCTTACAATCCACAATCGAGCCAAAAAAAAACACCCCGCCCCTTCCCATACATAGAGACTTCCCATATTGTCATTCTCATCGCATACTATTGAAGCCCAACATTGGTTTAGCAGAAGAATAGATTTGTTCAAAAACATCCAAACTTGCTCAATTTGTTTGGAAAATTACCCTGGAATTAAAACAATTTCCTTTAAAGGCTTTCCCTCATGTAGCAGATGTAAATCTAAAAAATATGGCCATCGCTTCTCTTCGTGGAACAACATGGACCCTGAAAAGAAGCCTACCATTCTTTTGTTTTTAACCCAAATCGAGGAGATGCTTATCGCATGAGTGAATCCATTATTTCATGTCACCCAAGTATGTGGAGGAAAATAAAAATACTTAGGACACACCATAAGTTTCCTACAAAACATTACTTCCATAGCAAAGTACCTACCACACCGCCTTGGATATTTGGACATAGTACTCATACAAAGGGAAGAATATAATTTAAAAAGTATGATTTCTATGTCAGTAGATCTCATGTTTGGGAAACATTGCAATATAAAATCCAACACGATCCCTATTACAAATATGTCTTAATATAACATGACGCCATTTCCTCTCTACTATTTGAGTCATCAAATGTATCCTTATCTCTTAACAAAACAAAAGTGGAATTTCCCCAAATACAAATGCTTCTACATCTCATGGTATTGATGGATCCACAAAATCTGATGAAACGTATGAACACTCATTGTCTTCCGTGCCAACACCCCACAATTCAGGAACAAAAGAAGAGGAAATTGAATAGTTCTTTCCCAACCATGATGGTAACACCCGATTCATCATGCCATGGCCAGAACTTGGGTTGTTGTCTATAAATGAATACAATATGGAGGTTTTGTTGTCAATGGCTGTAATGCCCACAAAGTTTTGCACACGAAACCTAAACCCAAACATAGATTATACTAGAAAAATTATGGAATAATTTTTCTTTTGTTAAAGGATGAATGCAACGTTAAGCTAATCCCCAGGTTAATAAATGATCGTCACAAATTAAATAAATAATAATATTTAAATAAAATAATTGATTAAATCTACGGTTGAGGTTTAAAATATTTCATTCAATTAATCCTAAATAAATTTAATACCAGTGGTTTCCTAAGGTCATGCAAAATTTAATAATTAAAGTCCAAGTCAAAATAACCCTTTCATTACACCAACTAATTATTTAATTCTCCATTGTAAAAGTAAACTAAACAATAAAGGGAAATTTTATTTAATTTAATTCAAATATAAAATGCAACAACTTAATTACTTTCAAAACACACTAGTGGCCCCATTCAAAAAGGGGACCCATGTGATCAAATGATTATCTCTCACCCAACCCCACCTAACTATTGTAGGGGAAAATCTTGGCCCTTGGATGAACCAATATAGAGACCATTGGATGGAGGAATTCAAATCAACCCTAAAATCCTACCTAAGGAAGGCTTTTATTCATTTCTCTTTTTCTCATTTCATTCATTTTTTGTGTTTATTTTGCAGGTTAAGGGAAGATATGAGAGATGAGGAAGCCATGGATGAGGAGGTTGCAAGCTTGGGGATGGATATACACATCCCAAATCCTATTATTTTATTTTAAATCTTGTTTTCCATCTCTATTCTACCCTATTCAAGGGATTTGGGAGAAATTTCTCATTTTATTGTAAGTAGGCAATTTAAAAGAATACCCATTTGGGTATTTACATTTTTCCAATAGATCTAGTTTTTTAATATATTGCATTTATTTATTCCCTGAAAATATTAGATATCATTATTAAATATTTCTTTTATATATTTTGTAAGACACACACACTATACTACACACAATATACACATGCATATATATGCATGACTACACAGATTTACACACACACACACACATAAACCCGGACACACACATGTTTGTATATTTATATACTAAAATATATTTATTTATGTCCAAATTCTTATATATATATACCCGAATATATATATATTATATATATTTATAGAATATATATATATATCTGTGTGTGTGTACATATATAGTGTGAGTGTGAGTGTGATTTAAAATGCCGCGGCCATCTAAGCCAAAGGACAGTTTCCGCACGGTTTCAATGTTTACGCATAGGAAACCCGCGACAGTTTGTAAAAAATAATTAGCAAAAGGTTTGGTGGGGGCTCGCCCCCCCACCGCTTATTTTATTAAAACAAATTGGGGGGTATGGAGGAGTGGCGGAGGGGTCGCCGACCCCACCCCCATCTCCATATAACTATGGGGTGGGGTTGGGGGTGGGGTCGCCGACCCCTCCCCACCCCATTTCCTATTTCAAATCTACAACAGCCGCAAGTCTCTTATAAAAAACAGAGCCACTATTTTTTTTGCATTTAGCATTTATTTTTTATATTTTATTAGTACACTAAATTTAATTATTACTAATAATAATATTTACTAATAATAATAATAATAATAATAATGATAATTGTTATTATTATTATTATTAATATTCACTATTAATAATTTAATAATTATAATAAGAATAATAACAATAACTATAATTGTATAATTATATATATGTAAGATTAGTAACATATCTATGTTGCTAAGATTTTATTAAATAGAAACAATACTAATATATTAATACATCAATTATATTAATATATTAAATAGTGAGATAGCCAAACCTATTTGTATCTTTTTTTTTGTTTAGATGGAAACCACTAGTTAGATTAATTTAAAATCCAAGGAATTTGAGGAGTCAGTCCTATAAATTAACTTAACCATAGTCATATTTAAGTGAAAATTGTACATATATTTTTGTTTTGTAAATTACATATAAGGCTAAGTTAGATAAATTTAAGTGATTCCATACACAACTCATTTTACATAATGACAATAGTATGAAAGAAAATGTCTTCACATTTAATCTAAGGATTTAATAACAACTTTCTCCCTAGATTTCAACTAATTTAGTATAACATCCATAGTTAAAAATAATTCCACTTACTTTATTTTAAAGGAAAAAAAAAACCATTCCATTCACAATGCAAATACAAACCAACAAGATACTCATTTCTTTATAAAATGAAGCCTATCAAACTTTACAAGATTCTTAGAATGGAAGGTATATCAACATTTGAGAAACAATATTGAAAATTCTTAAATAAAAAGGAATGCACATCCATTTCAACTCTAATTCAAATTTTCCTTTCACCAAGACAAAGTAAAACTTGATAATTTCTTTTCCCAAACTAATACATTTGAAATATAAATTTTCTCAATCCACACTTTTAAAGGAGTTTACAAGATAAATGGATTTCCAAAGAATACAACTTTGTCACAAAAAATTACAAATTACAATGCATCCACTCAAGTGGAGGAGTATGAGGAAATATGAAAACAATTACAACAAGGCTATCAACAAGCCAAACTTCAAGTCTTCAAAATGTATGTCTCTCCACAAATGGTAGCTCCAAAATCTTGGTTTTCTTCAACTTCACAAAGGAATCACAAAACAAGGAAGGGGGAGTAGGAAACACTCTCTGCCCAACCTTAAATCCATTAAGGGAAGAATCCATTCCCTTAATTTCCCCGAGCCCCAACCAAGGAACCATGAGGAGCATTGAGCAACAATGACAACTTGGACAAGGTGGCTTCACAACAAACACATACAAGGCATTCAACACAAACATGACAACATAATCCACAAAATTACAAGTTCACAACAACACAAAGGTTTGAGGATCAAACCAAATAGAGAAAGGGTTATGGGAGACCACCTCCTTATGCCTCCCAAGTGAAGTGGGAGTCTTACCCTAAGCCTCTAAGTGCACAAAATAATCACACAAATCCTTATCTCTCCCTTGCAACAAGCAACAAATCCATGAATCCCTTTTATCTCCCCATAGGTAATAACTCCCATTCACAATCCCACACCAATTTGCATGCCTCACATAAAATCCATTTTCCCTCCCCAATGGTCCCATAATCCCTTCTCACACACCCAACTAAGGCCAACTACTCAACCAACCCACACAAACACCATCACAAGACAAAAACACTTTTAACAAGCACAACATTTCTTACAAAAAAAAAAAGTAGCATAATAATAAAAATGTGGAGAACCTACCTCTCCATAAAGATCCAACGAAAACCTTCACAAGCCCTTTTAAATCCAAGATAAGAAATTTCCAAGAACTCAAAAATCTATAAAATCCAAAAGTGCACAAGAAGAAAAATGACCAAGTAACCCCCATTCCAACAAAAAATCACCAATAAATAGAAATGGAATGTGAGGATGATGAGGTGGCTCCATGTAGGATGCCACTTCATCATTCCTCCATCCCCACACTCAAGTCAAACACACCAAGACCAAGAAACATCAATGCACAAGTAAGGACTATGACAACCCACATGGCTCAAAACTTGCACACCATGCTTTCAAGGGACATAATAAATTGAGGTAGAAATAAAGTGCAATGATTTTCCTTCTCTTACACTCAAAAATGGACAAAGAAGTCAAAATTAAGCTTCCTAACCCATAGGTAAGGTTGTTGGGTCAAATTAAGAGGCATGGGACAAGTCTTGCTTGTCCCACAAGTCTCCAAAAATGCCCCCAAGTCAAAATCCGAATTTTGAACTTGGGGTGGAGTAAAACACTCCCAAATCAACATAAATTCTACTTACACAAGGACTACAAGATCTCATCATCACTATTAGTCACATCTCTACTTTGGTTAAACAAAACAAGAAGGGTTAAGTCTAATAAACACACATTTACACATGCTAATAAAGTGACAATTTTTCCAAATTTAAATACACAAAACATAAATAAACACATACAAAAATTAAAGAAAGGGACACAATTCACCCCATGGCCACATATGTGAAATCACCCCCCATGGGAGACTTCCAAACAAGACATGCAAAACACACACTAAACAACATTACACAAGTTGTCAATTTTGGCCTCGTTGCTCAACGCTCGACATCCTTTCGTGTTTGGTCCCCTATCCCCTTCGATGTTTGTGATAAAATTCCTACACACAACAAATACCTCTCTGGCCTTTCAGCTCATATTAACAACATCGAGAACATATGCATATAAAATCAATGTTCATCATTCAACATTTAACAATTCTATTATCCATCAATATGTCAAACTCTAACCCTAAAATCCATGAGATTACAATTATACTCAAAACATCCCAAAACATAACATGTCAGTAGGAAATCCACATCATGAAAATCAACATATATCAACTATCTAACATCACTATCTAGTGCATCATAATAAAACATAAACATCATAGTGTCAATAATCCACATATCAATATAATCTATCATCTACTGATCAATGTATCATAATCAAATGTCTAAACATTAGTCCAATAGTCTCAATATCAATATAAAATAGTGTCGAAGAGGAGTGGGCACTACATCCCCCTCCCCTTAGACTCATCTGACTTCCTCCTGGAAGTCACTGGAATAGATGAGGAAACTGAGCTCACAAAATAGTGGCATCCTCCCAAGTGGCTGCAATCTCGTCGTACCTATCCCACTAGAATCTACACCTGGTCAATCTCATGGCCTCAAAGGCCCAGGGTCCTGCATCTCTATGATGCACATGGGCTCCACTGACACCTTCCCTTCTCCTACACCTGTAATGCGGTCCAATCCAAAACATGAGAGGGATATGAAATATATCTCCAAAGTATAGATACATGAAATACATCGTGCATGTGAGACAAGCTAGGTGGAAATGCTAGACAATAGGCCAAGGGACCAATACACTCCAAGATCTCGAAGGGACCCACAAATCTAGAGCTAACTTAGAGCCTTTTCCATAATGGATAGGAATCTTATGGGGCCTGACACAAAGAAACACCTTCGTGTCCACCTTAAAACTATGATCTATCCTCCTTAGATCTGCATACTTCTTCTACCTATCCCAAGCCTCCTAAATCCTTTTTCAAATCAAGAGAACCTACTGCTCCATATCCTGTACCAAAGCTAGCCCAAGAGAAACCATGTCCTCTAATCTATCCCAACTCAAAGGTGTCTTGCACTCTCTTCCATACAACACCTGAAAAGGATCCATGCCAATCAAACTCTAAAAACTGTTGTTGTAGGCAAATTATACCAAATACAAGTACTCCTCCCACCTAGACTACTACTCCATAATATACATTCGCAACATATCCTCCAAAATCTGATTCACTCGCTCTGTCTACCTATCTGTCTCTGGATGATAAGTTGTATTGAATTTTATACTCGTACCAAGAACCCGTTACATGGTAGTCCAGAAGTGAGAAGTGTACAAGGGATCACGGTCACAAATGATCTTTTTGGAATCCTATGCAACCTGACAATCTCATCAAGGTATACTCACACTACTGCACTAGCTGTATAGGTGGTCTTCACCGGAGAAAAATGAGCCACTTTCGTCAATTTATCCACCATGACCATGATAGCGTCGTGGTGCTATCTTGACATTGGTAGCCCTACAATGAAATCCATGGAAATGGTGTCCCATTTCCACTCTGGTATGGCATGTGGGTAGAGAAGGCCAACTGGATGCTGATGCTTAGCCTTCACCCTCTGACACTCTAAACAACATGACACAAACTGAGCTACATATCTCCATCAA
Source organism: Taxus chinensis (assembly GCA_019776745.2). Classification (NCBI taxonomy): domain Eukaryota; kingdom Viridiplantae; phylum Streptophyta; class Pinopsida; order Cupressales; family Taxaceae; genus Taxus; species Taxus chinensis. The sequence continues at coordinate 220,047,709 of CM034153.1, forward strand.
AGACCTCTCCAATGATAAATTTGTCTCAAGGTGGCATGCATCTTCTTCACCCTTGGATGGGCTGAATAAGGTGCATGATGAGCCTCTATCAAGATATCTTGTCTCAAGCCTCCATCTCTAGGAACATATATCTGACCTCTGTGTCTAAGAAGACCATCTTCCTCTAATGAGAATCCATCAAACTTCCCCTCAAGGGGTCTCTGAGACTCAATCTCTTGATCTAGCTACAAGGTAGAAGCTGTCGTGAGGAAGTTGCTGTAAGATCCTGCTCCGCAAATATGTACTCACTGAGGTAGTCATAGCCACATGTCTCTATCTACTCAGGGAATCTACAACCACATTCTCCTTCCCCTTCACATGCTCTATCTCCATGTCATACTCACAAAGCAACTCCATCCAATGCTGCTGATGAGCATTGAGATTGGGCTGCGTGAAGAGGTGGTGAAGACTCAAGTGATCAGTCCTGAGTATAAATCTTCGGCCAAGAAGAAAGTGTCTCCATCAAACCAAGGCATGAACAACTATTGTAAGCTAAAGGTCATGAGTCAAATAATTGAGCTCATAATCCTTGATTTTATGAGACTCAAAAGCTACAACATGGCCCTCCTTGCATCAACACACCTCCTAACCCTACCAAAGAAGCATCTGTGCAAATGAAGAACTCACCCTGAGGGTCTGGAACTACAAGAATAGGTGTTGTCGTAAGGAATTCCTTCAGTGTCCTAAAGGCCTACTCACATCTATCTGACTAGATGAACTTCTTCCCTTTCCGCTGAAGGGAAGTGATGGGGTGCACAACCCGAGAGAAGTCCTGAACAAATCTCCTGTAGTATCCTGCCAACCCCATGAAACTGCACACCTCGGTCACACTAGTAGGTGTTGGCCAATCCATAATGGCTCTAATCTTGGAAGGATCAACTATGATACCTTCCCCAGAAATGATGTGACCCAAATACTACACCTCTGACTGAAAGAATGCACACTTCTCCAGGTTCCCATAAATTTTCTGCTCATGAAGACACTACAGAACCTGACGAAGGTGCTCCTCATGCTCCTCATGCGTATGTGAGAAGATCAAGATGTCATCAAGGAACATGAGTACAAAATGATCTAAAAAGGTCCTGAACACCCCGTTCATCAAACTCATGAACACTGCAGGGGCATTCGTAAGACCGAATGGCACCACTGTGAACTCATAGTGGCCATACCTCATGCGGAAAGCTGACTTGTGGATATCTTCCTCTACAATCCTCAGCTGATGGTATCCTGACTTAAGATCTATCTTAGAAAATACATTGGCCCCCTTCATCTGATCAAAAAAATCATCGATGCGAGGAAGGGGGTAACGATTCTTGATCGTTACTTTGTTCAGCTGACGATAGTCCACACACAAACGTAAGGATCCATCCTTCTTCTTCACAAAAATCACCGGTGCACCCCAAGGGGATACACTAGGATGGATTAGGCCTTTCTCAAGAAGGCCCTCAAGCTGCAACTTGAGCTCACATAGCTCAGGTGTGGTCATCCTATAAGGAGTGTGTGAGATAGGTTCCACTCCTGCAACCAAATCGATGTGAAAATATATCTCATGGGGGAGGCATCCCTGGACAGCTCACTAGGAAACACATCTAAAAACTCCTGCAATATGGGGTGATCATCAAGTGAAGGTCCACTAGCCTCATCCTCTGACCTATCACTAACTGTAATAGCATACAACTGACAACCCCATCGTGCACACCACTTCAGCTACATAGCAGAAATAGTGTGAATAGAGATGGGTCTCCTGACTCCAACTATCACTGACTCCACACCCAAATCATCTGCACAAGATATAATCTTACTATAGCAATCAACTCTGGCTCTATGTGTAGACAACCAATCCATGCCCAAAATCACTCCATAAGAACCCAAGGGAAGGATACGAAGATCCGAAGTAGTGGTAAAGGGTCTTAGGTCCACTACACACTCCTTGACTAAGGATTCAACTGAGATCTTTAGCTCCAGAAGCCATCTCGACGTCCCAACTAAGACCCTACCTAACTACCACTAGCCTACAATACTCTACTAAAGATGGTGAAATGAAAGAATTTGATGAGCCTGAGTCAAATAAAATAGGGATAGAAATACCACCAATGCTACATGTGGTCTCTATCAATGTGCCCTGGTGCTTTGCCTGGCGGTTCTCAACCGCTGCATATATCTTGTGGCTCCTAGCCATGTCACCAAAAATAGGCTCAGAAATAGGTGCCTTACCTTGATTAGCAGGGTTCCGAGGGCATTCTCTCTAATGATGTCCATGTACGCCACATCCATAACAAGTGCCTAGTCCTCTCCAATGTGCAGAAAGTCCTCCATGTGGCCCAGTAGTATGTTTTGAAGGACCAGATGACCCTTCCATAGACCTCTATGGAGTGTTTGGTGGACATGCTCCTGCCGACTATGCTTGAGGTGGAGCATGTGTCCTGTTGGGCCCCTTACCTAGAGGTCCCATAGTATGCCCTCTCTATGCATCATGATGTTGTGGAGGTCGAAAGGGTGGTCGAGTCTTATTTTTTTGTTGCTACTTGAGGAGGTGGAGGAATCTAGAAGGAAGAATGTGCTAAAGTGTGTCCACTATGAGGAAGAGGAGATGATCCCCTCGATCTATGGTCCTGTAGCTATTGTATGTGACTCCTCACTCTGTCATGTTCCTGTTGATTCTTCCCCCTAGTTTCCTCTACAATATAGGCCTTCTCCATGGCCTCTGATAAAGTCTGTGGTAAATGAATGTGCACTACCCCACCCAATTCTAAGTTTAGGCCCCCGATGAACCCGTGAACCCTAACCTGCTCATCTTGCATGTAGTCTACATACTGAAGTAGATCTAGGAACTATCCCTCATACTCTACTACCTGTCATGGAGGCTTGATGTAGATCATGGAACTCATTAATACGCTACTGAATGAACCTCCTAGAAATATATTTACTCCTGAAATGCTCCTCAAAGAGTTCCCAAGTGACTGTCTCAAAATCAACATGGATCTTTTGCTCCTCAGTCCTCCACCATACTCTACTCCATCTCTCAGAATGTGGATGGACAAACACAATATTTTGTGTTGTTATAACAAGGGCATAGCTTGAAGCATCCACTCAAGCTAACCAACCACGCCTAGGCCTGAAATCCATCTTTGTCTCCAAAAAAATGAGGTGGGTGCAACTTGGGTATCTCTCTAATGTGCTATGTTGTAGAATGATTGTCACCCTCTAGGCCTCTCTACATGATCAACTCTAGCCTAAGGCTCCTAGACCTGTCCCTGTGCATCACATCTCGATATCTGAGCTCTCTAAGAGGAAACTCATGTCTAACTGACTCCACATGGGAGTTCTCTACCCTCTCCTCTGCACTATTATGTGAAGGCACACGAGCCTCCATTAATGGCTCCCTATCCTTCGTGCTAGGTCTCCCTCCTATCGATCCTCTGCATATAGAAGCATTAACCTCCTGTATTGTTTGCAATATATGAGGTAGGATACATGGCTACTTACCTGATCTGGGGGTGGTAGATCTAGGTCCATGTGTAGGAACCTCTTATTTGGTTCGCGTCTTCCACACAGACCAAGGGGAGAGTTATTTTATAATCATCTAAGATTTTGTTTTCAGTTTTCTAAATTTATATGTTTCAAAACATCATGCATAGTTGTGTGTACTAGGTTTAAAGTTGCGCTAGGTTTATTTTTTTTTGTTTCATGTTTTCTAGGTGTGCCTGAGGTCTAAGCGTTGAACCCACGGCTTTGATACCAAGTGTAATGCCCACAAAATTTTCACACACGAAACCCAAAGCCAATGCATATATTATAATATAAAATTATGGAATAATTTTTTTATTGTTATTAAACTGAATACAACGCTTAGCTAAAACCCTAGGTTAATGACTGATAGTCACAAAAATTAAATAAATAATAATATTTAAATAAAAATTGGTTAAATCTATGGTTGAGTTTTTTTAGAAATTATTTCATTCCATTAATCCTAAATAAATTTAATACTTAGGTTCCTAAGGTCAAGAAATAATTTAATAATTAAAGTCCAAGGTCTAAAATTTATCTTTCATTACACCAAGCTAATTATTAAATTCAAATATATAAATAGTAAATGTCTATACATAATAAGGGAAAGAGACTATTTAATTTAATTCAAGGATAAAAAACAATTTTAATTTACTTTACAAACACACAAGTGGCCCCATTAAGAAAGGGAAGACCCATGTGATCAAATGATCATCTCTCACCTACCCCCACCTAACTTTTGTAGCGGACAATCTTGACCCTTGGATGAAACCAATCTGGAGCCATTAGATGAAGGAATTCAAAAGAAACCTAAAAATATCTAAAGAAGGTTTTTATTCATTTCTATTTTGTTCATTTCATTCATTCTTTGTTTTTGTTTTGCAGGTTAATGGAAGATGGAAGAGGAGGAAGCCATGGATGAGGGGGGAGAAACTTGGGGATGGATACACACATCCCCCTCATATTATTTTATTTATTTTCATTGTTTTCCCTTCTACTACCCTCTTCAAGGGATTGTAAAATTTCTTCATTTCATTGTTAAAGCAATTTAACCAAGAATACCCATTTGGGTATTTACATTTTCCCAATAGATCTAAATTTGTAATATTAACATTTCTTTCTTTTACCAAGATTACTCTCTTCTTTTGTTTTAAATGTGTCATCTAAAAATATACAGGTATACATATATACATTTATGTTTATATATACATATGTGTGTATGTACATATATATATATATATATATATATATTAATTGATATAAAACCCGAAATATATATATATATAATATATAAATAAGATAATATATATATAATATTCATATATATTATATAAGGAGGAATAAATATTGTATAAATTTGTGTTTGTGTGTGTTTGTATGCATCGTGTAAAAGATATAGGCTGTGGGCTAAAGAAAAAATGAAAAGACTATATTTGGTTGCACCTCCATAGGAAGTTTATAAAAAACAAGGTTTTGTTGGTGGGGGTTCAGCCCCCACCGTGTTTTAAAAAATGAAGGGTGGGTTGGGTGGGAAGTCGTTCGACCCCCTCCCTACCCCACATTAAAACATAAGGGGTAGGGGGTGGGGTCGCCGACCCCTTCCCACCCCATTTCCCATTTCTTTAAAAAAAACAACCCACTAGGGCCAATAACCCGCGCACCCAAAACATTACATAATAATTCTTTCTTTTTTATAATAATTTAATAATTTTATTATTAATAATAATAATGTTATTATGAATAATAATAATCTATTATTAATGACTAAATAATATTAATAATAATATATTATAATTAATAATATATTAATGATCTAACTATAATACTATTAGCTTGTATATATTATGTAAGATTAGTATTAATACAAATTGGTAAATTATTAGTATTAATAAATATTAATATTAGTATATTAACAATATTCAAGTAAAGTAGTCAAACCTATTTTATTTTTTTTTTTTAGTTCAAAAGAAGCCCATGTTAGATTAATATGTATGGGGGAGATTTGCAAGGTAATCCTATAAAATTGACTTAACCAAAGACATTGTATTTAAGTATAGATATGGGTTTATATATTACTTTTGGTTTTAGATTCACCTAATGTAAGTTAGGCTAATGTAAATTTTATTACACAACTCATTGAAACAAAGTGATAATAGAAGAAATATCTTTCATCCAATCTTAAGATTTTAATTACTATTTCCTTCAACTAGTTTAGTAATACATTCATAGTTTAGGCCCTTCAATTTACTTTCTTTTAAGGAAACAAAATAACCATTCATTTCACAAGCAAAATCAAACCAACAAAATACTCATTTCTTTCAAAATGAAGCCTAACAACTTTACAATATTCTTAGAAATGGAAGTATATCACATTTGAGAACAATGAAAATACTTAAATTTGAAAAAGGATCCATTTCAACTATTCAAATTTTCCTTTCACCAAGACAAAGTAAAACTTGACATTGTTTTTCCCAAACAAACACATTTGAAATTTTAATTTTCTCAATCAACACTCATAAAAGAGTTTACAAGATAAGATGATTTCCAAAGATACAACAACTTTATCACAACTTACAATTTTACAATGCATCCACTCCAAGTGGGAAGTATAGAATTTAAAAATAAATTACAACAAGGATATCCACAACCAAAGTTTCAAGTCTTCAAAAAGTATGTCTTTCTCCACAATGGTAGCTCCAAACTTTGTTTTCTTCAACTTCACAATGGAATCACAAAACAAGGAAGGGGGAGTAGGCAACACTCTCCACCCAACCTTAAATCCATTAAGGGAAGAAGCCATTCCCTTAATGGCCCCTGAGCCCCAACCAAGGAACCATGAGGAGCATTGAGCAACAATGACAACTTGGACAAGGTGGCTTCACAGAAAACACATACAAGGCATTCAACTCAAACATGACAACATAATCCACAAGATTACAATTCACAACAACACAAAGGTTTGAGGATCAAACCAAATAGAGCAAGGGTTTATGGGAGACCACCTCCTTATGCTTCCCAAGTGAAGTGGGAGTCTTACCTAAGCCTCCAAGTGTAAAAAATAATCACACAAATCCTTATCTCTCCCTTGCAACAAAAAACAAATCCACGAATCCCTTTTCTCTCCCCATAGGTAAGACTCCCATTCACAGTCCCACCAATTTGTATGCCTCACATAAACTCCTTTTTCCCTCCCCAATGGTCCCATAAGCCCTTCTCACACACCCAACTAAGGCCAACTACTCAACCAACACACACAAACACCATCACAAGACAAAAAAACTTTTAACAATACAAAATTGCTTACAAACAAACAAAATAACATAATAAAAAAGGTGGAGAGCCTACCTCTCCATCAAGATCCAAGCAAAAAACTTCACAAGCCTCTTCAAATTCAAGCCAAGAAATTTCCAAGCACTCCAAAATCTCCAAAATCCAAAAGTGCACAAGAAGCAAAATGAGCAAGTAACCCCCATTCCAACAAAAAATCACAAATAAATAGAAATGGGAAGTGAGGATGATGAGGTGGCTCCATGTAGGATGCCACTTCATCATCCCCCATCCCCACACTCAATTCAAACACACCAAGACCAAGAAACATCAATGCACAAGAAAGGACTATGACAACCCACATGGCTCAAAACTTGCACACCATGCTTTCAAGGGACATAATAAATTGGGGTAGAAAGAAAGTGCAATGATTTTCCTTCTCTTACACTCAAAAATGGACAAAGAAGTCAAAATTAAGCTTCCCAACCCATAGGTAAGGTTTTTGGGTCAAATTAAGAGGCATGGGACAAGTCTTGCTTGTCCCACAAGTCTCCAAAAGTGCCCCCCAAGTCAAAATCCGAATTTTGAACTTGGGGTGGAGTAAAACACTCCCAAATCAACATAAATTTTACTTACACAAGGACTACAAGATCTCATCATCACTATTTGTCACATCTCTAATTTGGTTAAACAAAACAAGAAGGGTTAAGTCTAATAAACACACATTTACACATGCTAATAAAGTGACAAATTTTCAAAATTTTAAATACACAAAATCATAAAATAAAGCACATACACAAATTAAAGAAAGGGATACAATTTACCCCATGGCCACACATGTGAAGTCAACCCCCCCCCCATGGGAGACTTCCAAACAAGACATGAAAAACACACACTAAACAACATTACACAAGTTGTCAAATTTGGCCTCGTTTCTCAACACTTGACATCCTTCCATGGTTGGTCCCCTATCCCCTTCAATGTTTGTGATAAAATTCCTGCACACAAAAAATACCTCTCTAGCCTTTTGGCTGTATTAACAACATCGAGAACATATGCATATAAAATCAATGTTCATCATTCAACATTTAACAATTCTATTTTCCATCAATATGTCAAACTCTAAACATAACATCCATGAGATTACAATTCTACTCAAAACATCCCAAAACATGATGTGTCAGTAAGAAATCCATATCATGAAAATCAACATATATCAACTATCTAACATCACTATCTAGTGCATCATAATAAAACATAACATCATAGTGTCAATAATCCACATATCAATATAATCTATCATCTACTGATCAATGTATCATAATCAAATTTCTAAACATCGAATATGATCTTTATTTGATGCGCTAACATGATGGCAACTTTGGTTCCCACCCAATATTTCGCTACCTCCTTCTAAACCTCATAATGCAACACAGAAGACAATCTATGGCTGCAGTTTTCATTAAAAAAAATATCGAATCAGGAATCCCTATAACAATTGGAAATCTACAAAGAAAACTATTGGAATGCCCCAAAGATAACCTCCCAAACAGTTTAATATGGTTTGGATTGAGCCTTTGAGGGATGCATTCTCTCTGTGAAAAAAATAGAAGTGAGCTTTCAGATATGGTGGAACAATTGGGGACACCAACCTTATTCTTCACTCTAAGTGTTGCAGACACTAAATGGCCAAATCTCCACAGTATTATGTATGGTGAATGCCCTAGTGATCCTTGAGCCATACAACATTGGAGAACACTGAACATTGTCTCAAACCCTCATCGAGTATTAGCATACCTGCATCATAGATTCACAATATTTCGTGAATAAATATTACAGAAGGAACTTGGAGTAGTAGACTATTGGTACAAGTAATAAAATCTACTATTTAATAATTTTTTTCCAGACTACATAGTTAATATTTATGTTCTCTGTAATGCCTGCTAAAACAACCACTCGAGTCCCAATAAAAACCTAGGTTTCGATAGAAAAATTATGGAATAATTTATTTATTTTTGTAAAGCGTGACCATAACTAGGATTTAAGCAATAGTTGTCACAACAAAGATTCAAATTCAATTATAATTAATAAATAAAATTTTCCCATTACAACAAAAATTAAATCCACATCACAAAATTAATGAGTGTAATTAATCCAATATAGTTAAATACCTCTTAGGTGCTAATTTAATAAATAATTAAATTAACACTATATTTAAATGTTCCTTAATTAATTTTAGAGGGTCAAAGGGTCCAAAACAGTTAAATGCCCAAGGTATTTAATTTTACTAGGTCTAAAAAATAACCAAGGTCCTATTTACATGGGTAAAAAAAAAATTCTCTTATCCCCTAGCGTGACCCTTCAAAAAGGTCAACCCATGCTCTAGAGTTACTCATGGAAGTTAAAATGGGGTAATTTCTCACTTACCCACTCTCAGACTCATCTTTGCACTTCAACCTGATTTTTCACATATTTAACACACTTAAGGTTTCCATAAAACAATTCCACTAGATAGGAATTTTCTTCCCCTTTCTAATGATATAAACAAGTCCTCCTAACTCTTCATATTTCTTAAGTTACAGGTCGATGGATCTGGGGAGGAAATTTTTCCCAAAGGCGGGCCGACGGGGAGACTTCAGATTTTTCACCCTTTTTCAAAAAGGTATATTTTGAAGGTGCGGGCCCACAAACCCATGGAAGTATATTTTTTTTTCAAAAGCAAAGGATGTGGGGCCGTGGAGGAAATTTCCTCTTTTTTTTAACAGTTAGTTTTTTTTTTGAAACCAACAGAAGTAAAAAACTTTAGAAGGCCATAACTTTCAATTGGAAGCTAGGATTTGGGAAATTGAGGACTTTTTGGAAAGGGCTGGAACACCAATTTGCGTGGGAAACTTTAAAATTCATTTTCATCAAACTTAGATGGGTGAATTTTAAGAAAACATCTTTCCGCCATAAAATTATGAACTGAACTTTTTCAACTGCCAGAATTGGTCTAATTTGCTATTCCTTCCTTCAACACCCCAAATAGGCATGGAGAAACGTAATTGAAAGATTTCTAATGGATTGCAAGGATTAAGTGATTACTGTTGAGATTTCAATATGAATTTATTTTATTTTCTGTGAAATGGCATTATTATGCCTCTTGCCCAATTACTGGAGTTCTGAATAAATTTCTAGGGCAATGAAGTTGTTTTATGATGTGCTTTATTAATCCTTAGTTCATTCCACTGTTTCATTTTATCTTTCAAGTTGCAGCGTACTCTATATATTTTATAATATTTATTTGCAGGCTTTACAAAGAATCCAAATGGAAAAACATACTTAAGCCCGAATTGATCTACTTTTTGTTATCATACTTTAAATATTTAAGTTCATTCCATTCCAATTTTACAATACTTAACTTTACTTCAATCCATGCATGAAAACCTAAAATATAGTTCTACTTTCAAAAAATGCATTTCGAATGAAACAGAGAATGTAATATTTCTTCATGCGTATTTTTTTATCAAACATAGATTTTACAATATATTTCAAACACATATTTCAAATGAAAACTGTAAACACCTATAATTACGCCCAAGCAATTTAAATACTTAAATTGTGCTAATCATCCCCTTTCTCACAAATCAATGACATATCGTCAAAAGCACTCATTTTCCCTCATATCATCATTAATTAATTACACTAAGCTAATTAATTAAGTTTCCTATCCAACAAATACCCTAATTAACAAACTTCTGTTAATAAATCACCCCTTCTACCTAGACTAATTAATTATTATTAATTAATTAGTTTTCCCTTCCATTTAACCAATAAATCAATATTTAATTGATTTAATCCCCTTATAATAGCCTAAATCGCACTAATATTCCTATAATTGGCTTCTATAAGCTTACACCTACCTATTAACTAATCACCTTTGATTAATTAAAATACCTCCAACTCCCATGACTTGCTAAACATGTATTAAACCCTTCTAAAGTAAGGTTACCTTTAATAAAGCAACCTTATCCATTCCTAATCATGTTTTACCTTTATCCCACATTCATGAGAATGTGTTGAATCCTTTATCCTTTGGGCTATATAAAGAGCCCTCCACCTACCTTTTTACTTACACCTAAACTTTCTAAGAGAGTGAATGCAAAGCATATAACAAAGAGACTAAGAGCTTGCACCTTGCCCTTTTGAGAGTTCATCATCTTAAAGAGTTAAGCCTATTTCTTAAAGTTCCTGGGTCATATGGGAGGTGTCAAAAGGGTCTTGTAGCCCAACTTTGATTAGCCCCCATTCCTAGGTTCTTGGAACATTAAGGACAACTATTTTAATAGTCATGGAGCTTACTTAGGTCCATTCATTTATTTGTTGTTAGAGAATAGAGGAGTTTATATATTTAGCATTGTTAGTTTCAAAGTTTGTATTGATGAATGCTATCATCTAACCCTTTTTTAATTCTTATCATAATGGTGTTTATGCTTTGTTTTAGCTAAATTGTAGAACTATTTTAGGTGGTAGTTCTTGCTTCATTTGATTTAGCATTAAGCAAAGTATACATGCACACAAAAACCATACCATTTGTGGTAATTAAAAAAACTTTTTATTGAACTCTAATAATTCTTTTACAACTTTGTTTTTCATTCATCAAATACAAATTACAGAATATACATCTCTCATAGTTAAATGTAGGTTCCATTTCCAAAATAGAGAAAATTTCCACCACAAATAATATTACAATGCCATCCACTTGAAGTGGGAAATTTCACAATAAGGAACCCAAGGAGAAACTGTAAAATTTGTCTTCATCCTCAACTCCAGAATAGTAACAAGAAGATCCACCATATGTCTTTTGATCACAACAAAAAAAGGAGGAGAGGCAACGCTCTCCACCCAATCAAGAATTCCAATGGAGAGGAGAATCCTTCCTCCTCATTGGCCTCCGAGCCCCAACCACAAAGCAATAAGAAATGTATTTCAACTCATGGCAACAAACTGGATTCCACAACACAAAAACAGTTTACAAAAATAGAACACAGTCCAAATACATACTACAGTTTACAACCACAAGAAGAACAACAACCAATACTCTAGATTCATCATGCACAAGCCAAAGGAACAAGACCTATGGGGGAAGCCATTTATACCTCTCAATGGGGAAATGGGTGTCCACCTTAAAATAAACCTGCCAATATATATATATATATATATATATATATATATATATATATATATATATATATATATATATAATTTCAAAACCCCTACTTTCCCTTATGCCTCCCCCAAGTACCCTTTATACCTCCCATTCTCTTATTCCTCCCCGCAGTCTTATGTTACCCCAAAATGAGTAAAGAAATGCAAGCTATTTCTTTTACAAGGTGGAACCCAATCCCAAACACCCTCCACAATAACACTTACACCTCCCCAAAACCCTTATGTCTCCCCATAAGATATCCCCACAGTCTTAGCCTACACCATACCTAGGAAATTTACCCAACCAACCAACAACATACCAAAATATTCAAGCATTCACATATGCATAAAAAAGGACGACAACAACAACAAGATTTTTTCCAATCCAAACAGTACAAAATATCTAACAATCCACAAGCATTCAACAAAATATCTATCTCTCTTCTAAATTACAAGATCTCCAAACCAAAAGAAGTAACCAAAAATGAAGTCACCAAATGAAGTAACCCCCTCCCATAACCCCAAAAATGGAAAGATAATTCGAATAACTAGAAAAGGGAGGGAGGAGGATGAGGTGGCTCCATGTAGGATACCACATCAATCATCCTGCACTCCACCTCACAAGTCAACTTCAAACTCCAAAGCACAATTAAAAAGGTGAGTGAATGAATTTCATTTTAGTTACACACATACAATCCAAGTCCACACCCCAAGGACCAAAATTAATTTCATGCAAGAAGGTGCCATATAAACTTATAACTTGCCTTCCTAAAATACATAATAAGACTTAGTTTTGACTCCCCAATGCATAGTTAGGGTTGGTGTAACAATTTAAGAGGTGTGGGACAAGTTTAACTTGTCCCACAAGCCTCCAAAATCAGCCCCTAAGGACATATCCGAATTTCAAAAGGAAGGTGGAGTGTTTCACACTCAAAGCTACTTACACATTACTTACAACGCATAATCCAAGAGCCATCAGCTCTAATAAATGCATTCTTTTGACCCATTTTAATTTATTTAACAACATGATTACTCACTAATCTAGACACAAATAAAACAAATAATAAGGGGGAAAATACATCACTAAAATCCACACACTAAATTTAAACAAAGGAACTAAATAAAAGAATACACATAACCCCTTGGTCACATTCGAAGGTGATTCCCATTCTCTTATTCCTCCCCGCAGTCTTATGTTACCCCAAAATGAGTAAAGAAATGCAAGCTATTTCTTTTACAAGGTGGAACCCAATCCCAAACACCCTCCACAATAACACTTACACCTCCCCAAAACCCTTATGTCTCCCCATAAGATATCCCCACAGTCTTAGCCTACACCATACCTAGGCAATTTACCCAACCAACCAACAACATACCAAAATATTCAAAAGCATTCACATATGCATAATAAAAGACAAAACTTTTTACAAGAGTCCAAACTCCTACCTTTCCATGATAGAACTCCAAGTTCAAACAAGATTTTTTCCAATCCAAACAGTCCCAAATCATCTAACAATCCACAAGCATTCAACAAAATATCTTTATCTCTCTTCTAAATTACAAGAGCTCCAAACCAAAAGAAGTAACAAAAAATGAAGTCACCAAATGAAGTAACCCCCTCCCATAACCCCCAAAATAGAAAAATAATTTGAATAAATAGAAAAGGGAGGGAGGAGGATGAGGTGGGTCCATGTAAGATGCCACATCACTCATCCTCCAACTCCACCTCACAAGTCAACTTCAAACTCCAAAGCACAATTAAAAAGGTGGGTGAATGAATGACATTTTAGTTACACACATACAAACCAAGTCCACACCCCAAGGACCAAAATTAATTTCATGCAAGAAGGTGCCATATAAACTTACAACTTGCCTTCCCAAAATACATAATGAGGCTTAGTTTTGACTCCCCAATGCATAGGTAGGGTTGGTGTAACAATTTAAGAGGTGTGGGACAAGTTTAACTTGTCCTACAAGCCTCCAAAATCAGCCCCTAAGGACATATCCGAATTTCAAAAGGAAGGTGGAGTGTTTCACACTCCAAGCTACTTACACATCTCTTACAACACATAATCCAAGAGCCATCAGCTCTAATAAATGCATTCTTTTGACCCATTTTAATTAATTTAACAACATGATTACTCATTAATCTAGACACAAATAAAACAAATAATAAAGGGGGAAAATACATCACTAAAAATCCACATACTAAATTTAAACAAAGGAACTAAATAAAAGAATACACATAACCCCTTGGTCACATTCGAAGGTGATTCCCCCCCTTGGGGACCCCTAACATCAATTCAAACACACACACATAACAAATATAAGTTTCCATGGTGACCTTTGTTGAATTCATCTATGATTCCAATGTGGTTGGTCTCCAATCCTCTGATGTTTGTTGTGACATGTTTACCTGCAAAACAAAAATACCTCCTTCGGCCTTGTGGCCACATCAAATCATGCAAACTAATTATGCAATAATCTCCAAGGTCATATATATATAAATCCAAACATCATCAAGCAAGTAACGATATCATTTACAATTTCCTCAATAACTATATGATCATAAAATTAGTTCAATTTTCTAGGTTTACTCAATATGACAACATATCACATGTACGAAAAACATATATATATATATATATAACCATGCCAAGCATTGTATCAACATCAATATAAAATGTCTCTAATAATCCACATGCATCATATATGAATCAAATCCACCATAGTCCATGATCTCTAATGTTTGACATCATACCAAACTCAAAAAATACAGTAATGTCCATAAGTATAGTCAACAATATCATAATTAATAACAAAAGGTGTCGAAGGGAAGTGGGCACTACATCCCCCTCCCCTTAGACTCGAATTCCTCCTAGAAGTCACTGGAATAGGTGTGGAAATTGAACTCGTAGAAAAGTAGTATCCTACCATGTAGCCGCAGTCTTATCATATCTGTCCCATTACACTCAAACCTGGTCAATCTTTCTGCCTTGAAGGCCCAGGGTCTTGCACTATGTAATGAAAATGGAATCCACCATCACCTGCCTTTGATCCTGCACCTGCAATGAGGTCCAATCTAGCATATGAGAAGTATTTGAAATATATCTCCTAAGTACAGAAACATGAAACACATCATGGATGCAAGACAAGCTAGGTGGCAATGCTAGATGGTAGGCCAAAGAACTGATACAATCCAAAATATCAAAGGGGCGTACATATCTAGGAGCTAAGTCAAAACCTTTTCTGTAACAGATAGGGATTTTATGCGGCATGACATGAAGGAAAACCTTCATTCCCACCTCAAAAATACTATCATTCATATGTTGATTTGCATACTTCTTCTGTCCGTCCTGTGCCTCCTGAAGTCTATGTCTGATCATAACCACTTACTACTCCATGTCCTACAATAAAGATGACCCAAGAGAAACCCTTTCCTCTAACCTATCCCAACTAAGAGGTGCCCTACACTCTCTGATATACAAAGTCCTAAAAGGAGCCATGCCTATCAAACTCTGAAAACTATTATTGATGGAAAACTCCACCAAGTACAATTACTCCTCCCATCTTGACTGGTGATCCATAACATACATCTTAAGCATGTCCTCTAGGATCTAATTCACCTGGTCAGTCTGTCCATCTGTCTCAGGGTGATACGCCGTGCTGAAATTGATCATCGTCCTGAGGGCATGCTACATGGTAGTCCAAAAGTGGGAAGTATACTGAGGATTGCGGCCATAAATGATCTTCTGTGGAATCCCATGTAATTTGAAAATCTCATCTGAATACACTGGTGCCATTATAGTAGCTATATAGGTGGTCTTCACCAGTGAAAAATGAGCCACTTTCGTCAATTTATCTAGGGTGACCATGATGGAGTCGTGGTGGTATCTCAACATCGGTAGCCCAACAATGAAGGCCACGGAAATGATGTCCCATTTCCATTCTGGTATAGCATGCGGAAAGAGAAGGCCAGTTGGATGCTGATGCCTGACATTCACTTTCTGAAACTTTAAACAGTGTGACACAAACTGATCCACGTCTCTACGAAGTCCCCTCCAGTGATACAATTTTCTCAAGGTGGTGTGCATCTTCTTCACCATGGGATGGGTTGAATAGGGTGCACGATATGCCTCTATCAAGATGTCCTGCCTTAAGCCTCCATCTTTGGGAACATAAATCTAGTCTCTGTACCTGAGAAGGCCATCTGCCTCTAATGAAAAACCATTGAACTTCCCTTCAAGGGGTCACTGAGACTCGATCTCTTCTCTAGTTGCAATTTAGAAACTGTTATGAGGAAGCTGTTGTAGGATCCTGCTCCGCAAATCTTTTCTCACTAAGGTGGCCATAACCACATGCCTCCTTCTATTGGGAGGATTTGTAACCACATTCTCCTTCCCCTTTACATGCTCTATCTCCATACCATACTCAAAAATCGATTCCATCCAATGCCACTGGCGAGAGTTGAGATTAGGATGAGTGATGAGGTGGCGAAGACTCAAGTGATCGGTCTCAAGTGTGAATATTTGGCCAAGAAGGAAATGTCTCCATTGAACCAAGGTGTGCAAAACTTCCATAAGCTCAAGATCATGAGTCAGATAATTGAGCTCATAATCCTTGAGTTTGTGAGACTCAAAAGTAACTACTCTACCCTCCTACATAAACACACCTCCAACTCTTGCCAAAGAAGAATCCGTGCATACGAAAATATCAACCTACGGATTTGGCACTACAAGAACATGAGTTGTCATGAGGAATTCCTTCATATTCTTGAAGGCTTGCTCACATATGTCTGACCAAAAAAATTCTTCCCTTTTCGTTGAAGGGAAGTGATGGGGTGCACAACTTGAGAGAAGTCCTAAATTAATCTCCTGTAATAACCTATTAAACCCATGAAGATGCGCACCTTTGTCACACTAGTGAGTGTTGGCCAATCCATAATAGATTATATCTTTGAAGGATCGACTACGATACCTTCCCAAGAAATGATGTGGCCCAAATACTACACCTCTGTCTGAAAGAAAACACACTTTTCCAGGTTCTTGTAAAGTTGCTACTCACGAAGACACTGAAGGACCTAGCGAAGGTGCCCCTTGGGCTCCTCACGCATACGTGAATAAATAAAAATTTCATCAAGGAAGATGAGCACGAAGTGATCCAAGAATGTCCTGAAAACTCGATTCATCAAGCTCATAAACACTGCAGTGGCATTCATCAAACCAAAAGGCACTACTGTGAACTCGTAGTGGCCATATCTCATACAAAAGGTGGTCTTATGAATGTCTACCTCCGTTGTCCTCAACTGATGATAACCTGATTTAAGGTCTATCTTAAAGAAAACTATGTCACCCTTCATCTAATCAAACAAATCATCAATGCGCAGAAGGGGGTAACAATTCTTGATCATTACTTTGTTCAGCTTGCGGTAATCAATACATAACCGCAAAGATCTGTCCTTTTTCTTTACAAACATCACCGGTGCACCCCAAGGGGATACACTAGGATGGATTAGGCCTTTCTCCAAAAGACCCTCTAGCTGCAATTTGAACTCACAGAGCTCAGGGGTGGTCATCTGATAAGGTGATCATGAGATAGGCTCTACTCCCGGAACCAGATCTATGTGAAAATCTATCTCACGTGGGGGTGGTAACCCTGGTAGCTCCCTTGGAAAGACATAAGAAAAATATCTCAAGATGGGATGGTCATCAAGCGATGGTCCCCTAGAATCATCCTCCAATCTGTCACTAACTGTGACATCATACATCAGGCAACCCCATCACACACACCGCTTAAGCTGCATGGCGGAGATGGTGCGAATGGAAATGGGTCTCCTAACCCCTACTATCACTAACTCAACTCTTAGATAATTTGTACATGATTTAATCTTATGGTAACAATCCACTCTGACTCTATGTGCTGATAACCAGTCCATGCCCAAGATGACTCCATACAAATCCAAAGGAAGGATACGGAGATCCAAGGTAGTGGTGAAGGGTCCCAAATCCACTACACACTCCTTAAATAAGGAGTCTACAAAGATCTTGGCTCCAAAATCCATCTCGACATCCCAACTAACACCTTGACTAACTTCCACTAGCCTGCATCGCTATACCAAAGATGGTGCAATAAAAGAATGAAAAGAACCAAAATCATATAGAATATATAGGAACACCACCAATGCTACCTGTGGTATCAATCACGGTACTCTGGTGCTTAGACTGGTGGGTCTTGACAGCTACATAGATCCAATGACCATGCCCCATGTCACCAATGGTGGGATTTAAGATTTGCGCCTTACCCTTGTTACTAGGGTTATGTGGGCAGTCTCTCCAAAAATGTCCAGCAACACCACAACCAAAACAACTGCCCGATCCTCTCCCATGAATATTAGGTGCAGTCGGTAATCTGGATGTCTGTGTTGTGGATCCTAATTACCTGGCTATGGAATTTTTAGGTCTTTGCTGACGAGATCTTGCTGACTAAGCTCTCGGTACACCCTGTGTCCTAATGGGGCCCCTAGGAGGAGGCCCCATACTCTGACCCCTCGGTGAATCAAATCTCTATGGAGATTTATATGATGGGTGAGACTTCTGCTATTGCTACTATGGTTTTAAAGATGACTGTGATGAACCCTATCCACCACGAGGAGGAGGAGCCAACCCCCTCGATCTGTTGCCCTACATCTATTGGATATGGCTCTGTACTCTATCTCTAACCTACTTTGTCTTTCCTTAAGTCTACTCTGCTATGTAGGCCTTCTCAACAGCCTCAACTAATGTCTGCAGACAATAGATACGCACCACACCACCCACATCTACTTTCAGGCCCTGGATGAACCTGTGAATCCGTACCTATTCATCTTACATGTAGTCGACATACTGGAGCAGATCCAAAAATTGACTCTCATACTCAACTACTGTCAAAGATGGTTGTCGGAGATTGTGAAACTCATCTAACCTCTGCTGAATGAACCTCTAAGATAAGTACCTATTCTTGAACCACTCCTCAAAGAGCTCCCAGGTAACCGTCTTTGAATCAATGTTGAGCTTCTTCTCCTTAGTCCTCCACCATACACCTACTCCATCCTTCAAAAGATGGATCGCAACACGATCTTTCGTGTTGCTAGTACAAGGGAAGAGCTTGAAGCACCCACTCAAGCTCACTAACTAGGCCTCTACCTAAAATCCACCTATATACCCATAATAGTGAGATGGTCGTAGCTTCAGGATCTCCCTGATATGGTCGATTGCTATAGTCTAGAGACCCCTAGGCCTCTCTGCATGCTCATCTCTAAGCCTAGGGCTTTGAGACCTATCCCTGTGTCCAGAAATCTGATCTTCCTATCCCCTCTACGGTAACTCTGCTCTGCCTGACTCCACGCTGAAGTTCTCTCCTCTCTACTCCTCACTGTGTTGAAGAGATGCATGAGCCTCAACAGAAGGTTCCCTATTATGTCTAGCTAACTGTCCTCTTACATACCCTCCGCATAAAGTGGCATTAACATCCTAAAGCGTCTGTAAAATTTGCGGTAGGATGGATGCTACAGTATGATCTGGAGGTGACCCGTCTAGATCTATGTTAAAGGACCCCTCATCTTGTCCGTGCCTCCTTCACAAACCAAGGTGAGAGTTAGCTCGTTATTCTAGGTTTTATTTAGTTTTCCATATTTATTAAAATATGCAATTTTCAAACAAGGTTTTTTTCTAGGTTTAAAAGTGTGCTAGGTTTAATATTCATGTCTCAAGTTTTCTAGTGTGCCCAAGGGTCCAAGCTTTGAACCCACGACTCTAATACCAAGTTGTAACACCCGCTAAAATTACCACTTGCGACCCAAGAACAACCTAGGTTTGGATAGAAAAATTATGGAATAAATTTTATTTTATTTGAAAAGCGTGACCACTACCAGACTTTAAGCAATAATTGACACAACAAAGATTCAAAGTCAATTATAATTAATAAATAAATTTTTTCCGTTATAACAAATATTAGATCCAAATCACAAAATTAATGAGTGCAATTAATATAATATAGTTAAATTTCTCTTAGGTATTAATTTAATAAATAATTAAATTAACACTATATTTAAATGCTCTTTAATTAATTTTAGAGGGTCAAAGGGGCCAAAACAATTAAATTCCCAAGGTATTTAATTTTACTAGGTCTAAACAATAACCAAGGTCCTATTTACAAGCACTAAACAAAAAATCTCTTATCCCCTAGCGTGACCCTTCAAAAAGGTCAACCCATGCTCTAGAGTTACTCATGTAAGTTAAAAAGGGGTAATTTCCCACTTACCCACTCTTAGACTCATCTTTGCACTTCAACCTGATTTTTCACATATTTAACACACTTAATATTTCTAGAAAAAAATTCCATTAGATAGGAAATTTATTTCCCTTTCCAACGATATAAAGAATTCTTCATAACTCTTCATATTTCTTAAGTTATAGGCCGGCAGACTTGGGGAGAAATTTTTTCCCAAAGGCGGGCTGGCAGGGAGACTTAAGATTTTTTTCCCTTTTTCAAAAAGGTAGAGTTTGAAGGTGTGGGCTCATGAACCCACGGAAGTATAATTTTTTTTTTCAAAAGTGAAGGATGTAAGGCTGCAGGGCCGCGGAGAAAATTTCCTCTTTTTTTTTTTACAGTTAGTTTTTTCTTGAAACCAATCGAAGTAAAAAACTTCAGAAGGCCATAACTTTCGACTAGAAGCTCGGATTTGGGAAAATGAGGATTTTTTGGAAAGGGATGGAACTACACTTTGTATGGGAAACTTCAAAATTCATTTTCATCAAACTTAAATGAGTGAATTTTAAGAAAGCGTATTTCCTACCATAAAAATATGAATTAAACTTTTTCAACTGCCAGAATTGGTATAATTCGCTATTCCTTCTCCTTCAACACCCCAAAAAGGCATGGAGAAATGTACTTAAAATATTTCTAATGGATTGCAAGGATTAATTGATTACTTTTGAGATTTCAATACGAATTTCTTTTCTTTTCTATGAAATGGAATTATTATGCCTCTTTCCCCATTACTGGAGTTTTGAATTAATTTCTAGGGCAATGCATTTATTTTATGATGTGCCTTATTCATCCTTAGTTCATTACAATGTTTCATTTTGTCTTTCAAGTTGTAGAGTACTCTATATATTTTCTAATATTTATTTGCAGGCTTTACAAAGAATCCAAATGGAAAAACTTACTTAAGCCCAAATTGATCTACTTTTAGTTATCATACTTTAGATATATAAGTTCATTCCATTCCAATTTTACAATGCTTAACTTTACTTCAATCCATGCATGAAAACCTAAAATATAGTTCTACTTTCAAAACATGCATTTTGAATGAAACAGAGAATGTAATATTTCTTCATGCTTATTTTTTTTTCAAACAGAGATTTCACAATATATTTCAAATACATATTTCAAATGAAAACCATACCATTTGTGGTAATTAAAAAAACTTCTATTGAACTCCAATAATTCTTTTCCAACTTCCTTTTTTGTATATCAAATACAACTTACAAAATATACATCTCTCACATTCAAATGTAGGTTCCATTTCAAAAACAGAGCAACTTTCCACCACAAATAATGTTACAATGCCATCCACTTAAAGTTCTAGGAAATTTCACAATAAGGAACCCAAGGAGAAACTACAAAATTTATCTTTGTCCTCAGCTCCAGAATAGCAACAAGAAGATCCACCATATGTATTTTGATCACAACAAAAAAAGGTGAGGTAACACTCTCCACCCAACCAAGAATTCCAATGAAGAGGATAATTTTTCCTCCTCATTTTCCCCCGAGCCCCAACCACAAAGCAATAATAAATTTATTTCAACTCATGGAAACAAACTGAATTCCACAACACAAAAATAGTTTGAACAAATAGAACACAGTCAAAATACATACTGCAGTTTACAACCATAGGAACAACAACAACCAATATTCTAGCTTCATTGTGCACAAGCCAAAGGAGCAAGACCTATGGGAGAAGCTTCTTATACCTCCCAATGGAGAAATGGGTTTCCACCTTAAAATAAACCTACCAATATATATATATATATATATATATATATATATATATATATATATATATATATATATATCGTTTCAAAAACCCTACTTTCCCTTATGCCTCCCACAAGAGATCCTCATAGTCTTCTCCTACACCATACCTAGGAAATCTACCCAACCAAGCAACAACATACCAAAATATTCAAGTATTGACATAAGCATAAAAAAGGAGAACATTATAAAGATCCAAGCTCCTACTTTTCCATGATAGTGTTTGCTCCAAAGGTTCAACTGCAAGATTTTATCCAATCCAAACAGTCCAAAATCTCTAGCAATCCACAAGCATTCAACAATATCTCTAACTCTCTTCCAAATTACAAGAGCTCCAAACCAAAATAAGTAACCAAAAATGAAGTCACCAAATGAATTAACCGCCTCCCATAACCCCAAAAATAGCAAAAGAATTTGAATAAATAGAAAAGGAGGGAGGAGGATGAGGTGGCTCCATGTAGGATGCCACATCATTCATCCTCTGCTCCACCTCACAAGTCAAATTCAAACTCCAAAGCACAATTAAAAAGGAGGGTGAATGAATGACATTTTACTTACACAAACACAATCCAAGTTCACACCCCAAGGACCAAAATTGATTTCATGCCAAAAGGTGTAATAAAAACTTACAACTTACCTTCCCAAAATACATAATAAGACCTAGTTTTGACTCCCCAACCCATAAGTAGGGTTGGTGTAACAATTTAAGAGTTGTGGAACAAGTTTAACTTGTCCCACAAACCTTTAAAATCAGCCCCTAAGTACAAATCCTAATTTCAAAAGGAAGGTGGAGTGTTTCACACTTAAAGCTTGTAACACCTATTAAAACAACCCACTTGAGACCTAAGAACAACCTAGGATTAATTATTAAAAATTATGGAATAAATTTTTTTTATTAAAAGAACCTATAATCATGTTACAAGGCAACAATTGCCACTAACAGGTTCCAGAACAATTCAAATGTACTATAGTAAAATTTTCTTTTATTAATAATTAATAGAGGTCACAAGGTCCAAAATTTAGGGTTAGAAGTTTCAATTAGGTTCAGAGGGAAATTCCTCACCATACCCATTCTCTAACAGGATTAAAGTTTCAACTTTGTTTTTATCACATTTAATGCATTCAAAATTTTCCTAAACTACTCCCATTGGATAGGAAATTTCCTCACCTTTCCAATGATATAAAGAAGTCCTCCTAACTCCTCATATTTGTCAAGTTATGGGCCGACGTGCCTTGGGATAAACATTTTCCCCCAAGAGCGGGCCTATGGGCCCAGGGGTGAAAAGTTTTCCTTGCGCAGGTCAGCAGAGAGAGAAAGAGTTTTGGCATTTTTTCGTTTTTGGGGAAAAAGTGTTATTTGCCTCCGTGCACCCACGGGCCCGAAGCGGACACATGTCGGCTTGAGAAAACTTTGGTGGGAAGTCGGGCCGTTGGAGAGATTTTTGACTTTAAGATTTTAAGGGTAAAAATTTCAAAGGTATAAAACATTCCTCGCCTCCGCCGACACCTAAGGCTGCCATGCGTCAGCCTTCCATTGGTTGTGTGCCGCGGGGTGACGGGGAAAATTTGGGATTTTTCCTAAAGCAAAAAGTTGAAGTTTCAAAGTTACAAAACGTTCCATGCCTCCGCCGATGCCTAGGGCTTCCACGTGTCAGCCTACCATTGGTTGTGGGTGGCAGGGCGGCGGAGGAAAACTAGAACATTTTCTCAAAAAAATTCTAAAATGCTAAGATCAAAACCATTCCGCACCTCCATTGTTGCCTTGCAAGGCCACGTGGTAGCTTCTGATTGGCTGTGAGACAGCAGAGATGCGGGGAAAAGTTGGAAAATTTTCCTAAATTTTTTTTAAAATTTAAGTTTGAATTTTTAGCCCACAAATGGCAGAAAAGGGGAAAAAGTGGGGTAGCGGCTCTGCAGGGCAATTTTTTCCAAAATTTCTTTTTGCCAGTTAGATTAATTTTTGGAGCCAAAATGAAGTAAAACTTCAAAAGGCCATAACTTTTGATAGAAAGCTTGGTTTTGGGAAAACGAGGACTTTCTGGAAATATCTCAACGTCCTCTTTGCACTGAAATCATTAGTTTTATATTTTGATTAAGGTTAAGGGGTAAATTTTAAGGAAACGTCTTGCAAAATTATATAGTGCGAGATGGTAAATTTTGACTTAAAGGATTTGTTCAAAATTTGATTCTTTCCTTCACTCATCATGTCCAACAGACATAGAGGATAGTTCTAGGATGGTTTTAGGATGGAAAACCATATTTGATTGGTTTGATTGGGTTACAAATCAATTTTACAACTTTTAACAGTAAGAGGGACTGCAAATGGATTGAGCCCGATTTTGAAATGTTTGAAATATTTCCTTAAGTTATTTTAAACCAAATTGAATTCATTTACATCATAGCATGTTCAATTTTAATGTTTAATTTTTATTTCTTGAATTGCAGGTTCAAACTATTCATTTTAGATAAATTATTTTCCAGAATGAAATAGAAAACAGAGATCAATTTCTAAAGGATTTATTTATTTTTCACCTTCCAAGTATGGAGATTCATTTCCATTCTTGTCTAATACATTTAAGTTATTTGATCAAACCATTTAAGATCCAAAATACAAAGTTTGATTTCTAATTTTTAACGTATTTCAAAACACATAATATTACCATTCCTTCATATGTGTTTCTCTCTTTCGGATAGAGATTTCAGTAACAATTAAATGATCATATTTCAATATAACATTGCAATTTGAGAAAGATAAAACACCATTTATCGATTCCAAAGGACAACTTACAACTTCCTTCTTGCATACTTCAAAATTCATCATACAGATTACATTTCCTTCACATTATTTCAAAGCAAAACAGAGTCTATCTTTTTTTCATTTCACTTTACAAATTTCATAATCCATACAAAATCTTTCCATTTCAAAAAATTTACAAATTCATCCACTTCAAAGTGGAAAGGGTTACAATGAGATTATATTTAACAAGGTATTGTCAAATTGTCTTTCTCTACTCTAGAACAACAACATGAATTCTTCCAATTTGATCACATCAGGAGTAGGAGAAAGGAAAAACTCTCCACCCAACCAAGACATCCAATGAAAAGGAGAATCCATCCTTCTTCATTGGCCCTTGAGCCCCAACCACAATGTAATAAAAGGTGTGATCCAACTCATGGCAACAACAGGTTTCCACAAAACATACAAGGAGCATAATCACAATAAACACAGTCCAAAACAAAATGTAGTTTTACAACTACATCAACACATGACAAGCAATACTAAGGCTTCAATCAAGCAAGCCAAAGGAGCAAGAAACTATGGGGATATTACTTATGCCTCCCAAAGGGGAAATGGGTATCACCACCTGAGAACAACCCGCCAATATATATATATATATATATGTGTGTGTGTGTGTGTGTGTGTGTGTGTGTGTGTGTGTGTGTGTGTGTGTGTGTGTGTGTGTGTGTGTGTGAATATCATTTCAAACCCTGTCATGCCCTTATGCCTCCCCTAATTACCCCTTATTCCTCACATTTCCTTATGCCTCCCCAGCCTCTTATGGCACCCTATAACGATTAAAGAAATGCAATCTATTTATTTTTACAAGGTGGAACCCAATCCCAACTCCCTCCACACTTATACCTCCCTAAAACACTTATGCCTCCCTCAAGAGTACCCCATAGTATTCTCCTACACCATTCATAGGAAGTCTACCCAAAAAACCCACAAAAATGCTAAAACATTCACACAATAACATGTACATTCATAAAGAAAAGGAGTATTTGAAGAGCCAAGCTCCTACCTCTCCATGATGGAGTTGTCTAAGTTCCAAAACAACAAGCTTTCCAATGCCAAAATATAGTCCAAAATCAAAAATCAAAAAGCATGCAAGGGTCTCCAAACTCCTTCTAAAAGCAAGAGATCCACACAGCAAAAATTTTCCCAAAAGGAAGTATGCAAAATTTTTAACAACCCAAAACAAAGCAAGGAGTTCTAATTTTATATAAGAGGGAATTGAATAGGATGAGGTGGATCCATATAGGATGCCACATCACACATCCTCAACTCCAACATAAAATTCAAATTCATTCTCCACTGTACAACAAAGAGGTGGGTGAATAATAGACAATAAACTTACACACTCCAAGAAGCCCACACCCCATAGGGACTGAATTTAATAAAATGTAAGAAGAGTGCAATTAAAACTTATAATTAGTCATATCAAAATGCATAAAGAAGGTCTAAATTCAACCCTCCAACCATAGGTATGGTTGGTAAATAAAATTAAGAGGTATGGGACAAGTTTGACTTGTCCCACAAGTCTCCAAAATTAGCCTCCAAGGACAAATTTGAATTTTCAAGAAGGTGGAGTGATTCATACTCCAAAATCTGACTTACACAACTCTTACACATATTTACACATCACTTACCACATTTAATACAAGAGCCAACAACTTCTATAATTACTTCCTTATATCCCAAATTTGATTAATTAATTTATTTTAACAATATGATTACTCACATTAATTCTCCACAATTAAGAGAATAATGAAAGGGGTAAATGCATCACAAAATAAACACATGCAAACAATAGTCAAAAGGAACCACATTAATGAAGCTATTGAAATTTGTAATTGTTTTGATAATTGTAAGATTATCCACACCTATCATGAAGGCAATAGAGTGGCCAATGTTTAGCAAATATTGGTGTCAACAACAAAATGAAAACATGGTTAAGCGGTGACCCTATTCCAACCAAAGTACTTGATGACATCACTAAAGATATACATGATTTTGAAAACAATCATTAATAGATAAGAGCAGGTGCCAAGGATGTGATTATTAATTTCAATGGTAAGTTTAATGATGTTTTTAAATTTTGCATGCTTCAGAGCTCCCCAAAAGTAGAGACGGTATAGAGTCGAACGAAATTCATATTTTTACCATTTTTGCAAAGCAGGAACAATACTGGAAAAATGGGGGGACCTCCATGCAAGACCGAACCCATTCATGATCCAGCCTGGAAAAATGAAACAATTCTTTGGCATTATCTACAAATGGGGGGTATTTCAAATCTCATTGAAAAGATGTAAGGTTTTAACCAAGACATCTCGGTGAAATTCACAAATGGTTGGAGAAAACGTATTGTTGAGTATGGAGAAGTCAGAGTCGAGATCTCTGAGGAACTCATCACCCAGATCATGGGGATGAACCTGGATGGAGCCAATTTCTTCAACAGAAGAGTCGACCATGAGGTTAAGGATAAAAAATTTCTTGAGGAAGGGGAGCACCTCGAGTTTGTCGCAGCTGGAATAAAAGTGGCCTCTATCCTTGAGGCCTTTGTTGAGATAGCACAGATGATGGTTAGGTACGTCACACTTGAGGGAAGATATGGCACCATTCCCCTAAAGAATTTAATATTTCTCAATAATTTTCGTAGGAATCTAACCATTAATTTCCCGCATTATTTGTTAAATTCCTTGGAGAGGTTTGTTTTTGAAGTCTAGAATCATACCCAGGCTGTACCCTTACACCAAGGTCTGATTCTACTCATCCACCACCACTGCATATCTTGCTCTCGCCCTCTTCCTACCCCCTGTTATTCTCCATATCCCTGCCATAGGAATAATTTTAGTGGTGAATATTCGTAATATGGTGAAAATTTCATTTTAGGAAAATTTGAAAAGGTGATTATTTCAGAGTGGGTCGGTGTCCTATTCGCCTAAAATATACAGTATATTTTTTTGGGGGGGTCAGCTTTGCCTTCATTTGAAAGCGTCTCCTATTAAAACCTAGGTGATTCGCTGGGTAGTATACCTCAAGTAGCTTACCAAATTACCAATACCATGAAGTTTGAACTCGCATACTCTTAAGCACTAGAGATTGTTGTTAGCTTGTTAGGGTTAGTTGTTGACACGCGACAGGGATATAGTTGACGTGTGACAAAGAAGTATTGCAGATGAGTGACAAGGAGATATTGTAGACATGCGAAAAAGGGGTAAGCAGTTGACGTGCGAGAGGAATAGAGTTGACGCACAACAGAGAGATTTGACACATGACAGGGCATAGGTAGTTGACGCGCGAAAAGGACAGAGTTGATGCATGACAGAGACCTCAGACAGTGAATGCCTTCGTGACGCGTGACAGTTTTATTTTATGCCTTGTTGATGTGCGACAAGGATAATTGACACGCTATTGATGCAAAAAAAAGGGTTAGTTGTTGACACGCAACAAGAAGTTGCTACTTGGTTCTTTTGCTAACACAGGACTCTATTCAAAATAATTGAAGGTACTAGTCCTAAGAATGCAAAGAACCTAAAAGTAACTAAGAAATCTTAGAAATCGTTGTTCAAGTATTTTGGAAACTCTGCGGATATAGATATTGAAAATACCAACCATATAGATGCCACCACAAAGAATCAGAATACTGACTGTGTGGAAGGTATTATTGAGGTGGACATGCATTCTACACAGTATCAAAAAAATGACACCTATGATAATATGCCAGATCTTGAAGATATTGTTCCGGTTGGGGTGCAAGCAGAAGTGCATCATGATATCACAGATACAAATACTTAGCAAAATGGAACACAGAAATCAAATTCAAATTCTGGTTCAAGAAAGAGGAAACCAGGTGATTGTGATATTGCTCAAAATTCTACTCAAAAAAGTAAAACATTGAAAACAAACAAGAATATGTGGACCATTGGTAGGTCATACAAGTTTGATTAGGCAGCTAAATTTCTATTTATCGAACCTGTAAAATCATCTAATTCTGAAGAGATCCCATCTGAATGTACATGTACAATATGTACGTGGAAATTGGAAAAGCAACAAAAAATGCAAATGAAGCTAGACACTATAGAAAAACATTGTGGAAAATAATATTGGACTATAATGGGGGGGGATGGCCAGAAAATCAAAACACATAGGTGGAAAACTAAAAAAGAATGCATGCATGTTAGATACGCAATGAAATATGAGGTAGAGCAGAAAAAACACAGACATCTCTTGGAAAATGGAGGAACGATCACATTGCATATTGGTAAGATGAATCAAACAAATCTACATGCAAAACTCATACAATTCTCTACTCTATTTCACATACTAAAAAAAGGAAGACCGATTTTAGATTTCCTCAATTTCAAAGTTTTGTATCAATATAAGGAATGCTGAATGTACCTCAATCTCATTGGTCTGAAAGTAGTGGATGGGAAATAGAAAAATGCCTTTCGATGATAGAGAAGGAAGATTTGAAAAAGAATGTAAAAAAATCAAAGTTTATCTCTCTTTCAATTGATGAAGTGACAACAGTCGACAACACTGCATGGGTATGTATCCACATCTATACTTTAGAAAATCATATAAGGACACCTCATCTGTTCGGTGTTATGAAAATGGTTGAAAACTGCAATGTCGAAAACCTACATAAAACAGTTGTTTCTCATTTGAAAGATATTGCTAGAATGACTGATTATGAAATTGCTATGAATTTGGTATGCATTAAAGTAGATGGTGTTAGATTACAAACAACAGTGGTCCCATATATGCTACCAATTCACTGTATGGCTCACAGAAAGCAACCACGAAAATGTTGCTAAATTAGAAGACCTTATAAGAGAACTTCATGCCTATATGTCAAGTAGCCCAAAGTGATTTCTTGAGTTCCAGAAATTTGTAATTGGAATTACAGATGGTAAAAAAATTCTAAAAGATGTTGAGACTAGATGGATCTCTTTGTACGAACCTACATGCAGAGTTCATGAGGAGTATCCTTCGTTGGTTGGTTTCATGCACAAATACCATCATGAAGTTGATAGGGTGAGGGAATTGTTGTTCCGTTTAATTGATTTGGAGACATTGCTTACATTGGTTGGTATTCTTCCAATGTTGCAGTAGATCAATACACTGATGAAGCATGCACAGGGAAGATTAATCTATATTTTTGATTTTATACGGATGAAAAAAATGGTATGTCAAAGTCTTGATATCTTGTACTATTCCCAAGATAGTTTTGATACACCTGTTTTTGAGAAGAAAGCTTTATTAGATCTTAAAAATCCTAGTATTTTTTGAGATTTAATATCCATGATCACCTCTACATCACTGTTAATGGGAGGGACATACCACTACACATTGTGTAAAAACATCAAGATATTACAGGATCGGAAAGAGAAGATGTTCTCGTGACACGTAATCTCTTCGAGTCTCTTATAGTTGAAACAAGAATAAAGCTTAAGAAAATTTCACAATCCTTATCATCAAAAATTAAAGAACATTTCTCCAAAGACAAAATTCTTGAAGCCATGGGTGTGATGAATCCTAATTTTTGGAATACTGAAGGTGATCGTGCTAACTTTGTAAGAAAGCATTTCCATAAATCCATGGGTACAATAATGGAACATTTCACAAAGACTTCAAAGTTCAAGGGTATGGAAATAAAATGTATACTGAATGCTGATTTATTAAAATTTCAATCAACAAATTTTGCAACAACAACGAGGAACCAATATAAAAATTTAGACGAACCTTCAGAAATTGGTGCTATTACAAGGCTGTGGCGAGGAATCTATCAAAGTTCTATCTTATAAGAAAATATCAGTGAATATTTTAGATTATATGAGTTATGCCAAACAATGATTTTGGGGTCTCTGGAGGATGAAAGGGTTTTCAGTGCACTATCATTTATAAAATCAAAACTGAGAAACATGTTGGATAAAAATCTGGAAAGTTGCATGAGGTGTTATGTTTCTCGATACTCCATGGAAACCTTTCCTTTCGACAAAGAAATTGCACATTGGAATTCCCTTTGCGAAAGAAGAGGTGTGAATAATACAGCTACAAGTACAACTGTTCCCAACATTGAGAGTGGAATTGGCACATTGTCACACTCTACAGAAGAGAACATCAAGTTTTAAGAAGCTATTGATAATGGATTGTTTCAACTTTAAATAGGTATCTTCTTTAACTTAATCTTATTGTTTGTCACTTTAAAAAAATTTCAACTCTTGTTATCATTAAAGATGTTACAGGTCTATATATTTACATTTATTTAAATACAATATTTTTCTTTTTTTTGAAAATGTGGGTTGACATCCATCCGAGGAAGCTGGTACTTCTTGGGACTGACAATGTCAGGAAACTCACCCATCTATCTACTAATCCATTTCTCGTGTTGAGTTTTCTTAAAACGAAGATCTAGCATATTACCAATGATGATTTCACAACAATCTAAAACACTAGAGGTAAGTCAAACCCTATCATATCATCTTTCTTGATTTCTTACAATTATGTTTAATTTATTTTTTATATTTGCAAAATGCTTTGATATATTTTTTTAACTTTGTGGGATAAAATGACACAATTGAATTTTACAGAGGAAGATATTTCCATACTATACAATTCATAATCCATGATTCATTATACAATTTATAATATACCTCCACATAAAATTCATCATCATCCATATATATCATATCATCACCATATCATTATCATAATCCTGAGTCCTAACACTACAATTATTATTAAAACAATTATTTATCTAATTTAAATTTATTAAAACAATTCCATTTTTTTAAAACAATTCATGATAATATCATTACAAGTATATTCATTCTAATGTCATCTATATCTAGGGTAAGTGCATGAAGTTGATGGACAATTCCGTGGACATAAAAACCTGAAATTTAGGAACCACGATCGCAGTTTTAAATCACGATCGCGGTTCCTGAATTTTGGGTTTGGCAATAACCGAACCTAAAATCGCAATCACGGAACTCTGAGACAAAAAAAAGTAGTCCCGCGAGTCCTCATTTTCCCCGTTTTTCATTTCAAACCGTGATTTCTCCTAGACATTTTTCACTGGAGCTTTGAATACCACCTCAAAATTGCTCATCGGACTTCTGGATCACGATAGATTAAACCATGCTGCCAAGACAAGGAGGTAAGCCCCCAATTTTAATCATTTTTTTTGCATTTTAGGTTTGTTTTGCATTTTTATGGGTTTTTTTGAAATGTTTGTTTATGCATACAATTTTCTTGTTTTGTCAGTTGGTCGGCAAGCTCAAAATCATGAAAACTGTCAAAACATTCCTCAAAACCCTCCTCCAAACATAGATCCACCTCATGTGGCTCCTTCTATCCCCACTGAACCAGCAGGAACACAAGATAATATCATTGGAAGAATCTGAGAAAATAAAATTGTCATTGAGAACCTTATTCAGACTATAAGACAAAATCATGCCACAAATCCATCCCGCATGACTTTAGCCAACACATTACAAACATTGATTGGTGAATTCGACTCCGCAACCAACCAAATACATAGATGGAATACCTTTAGAGGTGATTGTAGGTGGTGGTATGTGGATAAATTATCCCATGCGGCTGTAAAAGACAAAAAAATTGGAAAAGACCTCAATTTTGCATTATTTACTGACCCGAGAACTAATGCCCCACGCAGCTACTTGCAAATGGTTCCCAATCCATTGGTGCCACGATGACCAAATCAAAAACAATTTTTGGGACCAATGGTGGATGGTTTTTGATTATCCACCATGCAACAACAATGAGGTTCCTCTTTATTTTTTGAAGAAATTATATTGCAAGTTCGTGCTTAATGAGGACCCGAAATATTTTGACTTTTCTAAATTTTTTGGTCGAGGAGGTGGCTCTGCACAGAGTAGAGCTAGTGCACTCGTAGGTCAACCAAGGATCCCCCATGCCCCAAAACCCCCACGGCCTTCAGTTATCCCTCCTACAATGAAGGAGGTTATGGAGATTGACACACTACATGCATTGAGGGAGCTCACTGACACTTTGACCCAGCATAGTGACCAGATTGCATCCGGTGATGTTGGTGGAGGCGTTAATTCTAGCACACCACACCACTGTGGATCATGTGGTGTCGTGTGCACTGCGTCGAGATTTCATTTGCTGGTTCACATGATTTCTTTTCTATAGATGAGATGCTGGGGGATGTTTTTGGAACTGGTGCCACTGATATTGGTCTTTCACAGGTAAATTTCAAATAAATATAAATAATATATATATACAATAGTTTAATTCACATGTTTGAGATTTTAATATATATGTATTTGATTGTACGTCATGTACATACATGTAAAAAACTAAATTTTTATTTTATTTTAAATAGCAAGAGCTGGTGAAGGAAACATCTAGCGTCGACATGCTAGCTACTGCAGCTGGGCGTGTTTCAAACGTAAGTTTCAAGTTGTACAAACTTACATTTTTAATTTCATTTGATTGCACTAGATTATTATTATAATGTTTCACGTGTATGTTGTACATATTAATATGTTTGTCTTTTATACATAGGAGCCTGTTGGGTCATCATCTACTCTGGGAACTAAGGCTACTGGCACGCCTCACATGAGTTTTACGTAGGTTAGTTTCTCTTTACACTTTGTTTCTAATTGTGGAAGTTCACATGGATTACATGCTTTGGACCTCTGTTATGTGGTGCAGTCATGTAGATTTTAATATTGATTTGTACATGTTTTTTGTATAGCTTATGACTGCTAGAGAGACTCCTCCATATATGCAGACTATGGAGGCTGCTGTAGATACTGCCATAGCATCTGCAAATCCACTAACTGAGGTACAATTTTTCAAATTTGTTAAATTTTGGAGGTTCATTATTTCTTATTACTTAAATCTACAATATCAAATTTTGTATGTATGTGAAATATTTAATTTGAAAATTAATTATTTGTATGTAGCTTACCCCTCGCGAGTCTACAGTTGTCCCTGCGATGTGTCAATGACAAATTGATAGGGATCATGACATTGCGGTAAGATTTCACATGCATTTTAACTAAATTGTACAAGTTTCTAAATTTTGAATGTATTTTAAAATTTTGGGTGTTAAAAACTTGTTGTTTATGAATGTGCAGGTTAGGTTGCAAACCTACTTAGAGATGCCTAGGACCACATGGATGAAATCTATAGTGGCATCTCCCTCCACTACATCCCCAGGTCATGGACGTGCTACTTCTAGCAGGGCGAAGAGAGGGAAGATGTTTCATGAGTAGATTCATAGTCCACCTGGATGTACATAAATATATATATGGGCCATCTGGTCCTAGTGAACATGTTTCTTCATATATTCCATTGTATATATAGCCTTTTGTGACCGCATGTGGTCCTATATACATTATGACACACTTAGTTCGAGATGTACACATGTTATGAACTTACATATTTTCAAAGATGTGCGTCTAGAGCACACTTTGTTTGATTCTTATATATCCATGTGTGTTGGTTTTCATAACGATATTACTTCTATATGTTTGATTCAATTTCATTGCATGTATGATATCCTTCTATGTATGTTTTCATAACCATTTATTAGTTCTAGATATGTATGTTTGATTTAAAATTAAAAAACCATGTCCTGGAGCACTACAGGGTACAATTGTTAAGCAAACATATTCCATTAAGCAAAACCATGCTAGGTGAACTACAAAAGGGCAATACGTAATTACTTTTTTTTCTTTTAAAGCTAACACTCATCTGTTACATATCAAATAATGTGATCATTGATAGAAATAAGTGAGGTAGAGTTCATCTTGAACTATATGAATATAACGTTACTTATGGTGCAACATTGCATGGTATAATTGTTAAGAAATTAAGGGAAGCATTTACATTGTTTTAGAGAAATTAAGGGAATCAATAGATGTACACACCTTATCTCTTTATAATTTGGTGCTATATGCCAATCAACTAAGAAGTTAAACATTCAATTTGATTATCATTTAAAGTAGATTCACTTCTCTCTTTCATTTTCATTGTTTGTCTCTTTCTTCTTGGACTTACCATCCTCTATTTCCTTTTATTTGCTTGTATGTATTCAAGACTTCTTTCTTTCTCCTTCTTATTTTTCCATTGTTCACTCTTTTTTCTCTTGACTTGTCTCTTGTTTCTTTGAATATCCTGTCATAAATATCTCCTCAAGCCTTTGTATTTCCTCATGTACAACAAGTATTCACTCTCTCCTTCACTTTCTTCATTTATTGATCACATCCATTACATGCTTGCCTCAAACTGAAATTTGACCTTTTCTCGCCACTTTCCTCTTGTTTCCCATTTCATATTGAATGAGTACCTATTTATTCTCTAAGCATTTCATTTTGCATTTCATTTCTCCTCCATTATTCTTCTTTTGTGTTATGTTCTCCATTATGAGAAATATTTTCTCTTCTTCATGTTTCTCGTGCATGGAAACTATTTTCCTCTTATTCCTTCATAGGCTCTCACTTATTTGTTTCCTTCACTTCTTTTAGCATGCTTCATAAGTGACTTGATTCGCCACTTCACTCTCCTTCTAAAATTCCATCCAAATATGCAAACTTGAAGCTACTTGCCTTAGCATTTTATTGATAATCTTATTCATATGTTCACATTATCACCATACTATTAGAAACAATGAATAAATGCATTTCATTCCTTTAACATGACTTACCTTTACTCACCACTTTTCACTAGTTCTTGCTTCACTAGCAATTATGGCTCATTTAATTTCAACTCCATTTAGTATTCTTGACCTATATCCAAATACTTAACCCACTATTAGAATAACAAGGGAATGCTTTATTCTTATGAATCTTCAAAGCATGATAATTAGGGTATTAGATACCCATTAAGGGATGAAAAGTATTTAAAAAGTTTCAAGGTAGCCACATTACAATGCAAACATAATGAGCATGTAAGCACATAGCTGGGGCAGCAGAGGATGGAGAGAGATCACCACAACAACATAGCTCAAGAGAGAAAATAAAATATAGTGATGAAGCACCTAAGAGGACAGAGGCAAGTCCAAAGAGAACAAGAGAGATGGAAGGTAAACAAGTGACATTGAATGTTTTGAGTCCTAGGAAATGAACGAAGGCGAGGTGTGAAAAGTCATGCCTCAGGAAGTCGTGGCACCAAAACGACTATGGTGAAATGTTTGGGTGGCCAGGTGAACACTAGAGGAGGTGGTGTTTCGGTGCGCGACAAGGTCATTGCTTCTGGGCTACTTCGTCTAGGCGTAGTCTCTTAAGAGCCCTGAGACTAAAATATCATTCAACTTCGACGGATGACTACTCAGACTCCATGGCACCTAGATATGTCTCGTCTTATCCAACACCTTGGTGTAGGGACCCTCTAAAATAGCCTCTCTCAGTTTTTTCCTTCCCAGATCAGTGCTCTCGCTGCCTTATTGTTTGTAAATGTGCGAAATAGTGCAGTTTGAGCCAATGTAAGGTTGTCAAATGCTATATTTTGCAAACGGTGGGTCATGGCACCAAAATGAATGTGACGAAACATTTGAGTGGCCAGATGAATGCTAGAGGAGGTATTTTTTTGTTGCAAGACAAGGTCTTTGCTTCCGAGCTACTTTGTTTGGGCATAGTCCCTTAAGAGCCCTGAGACCAAAATATTGTTCAACTTTGATGGGTGACTACTCAAACTCCGTGGCACCTAGAGACCTCTCATCTGATCCAACACCTTGGCGTAGGGACCCTCTACAATAGTCTCTCTCTATTTTTTCCTTCCCAGATTGGTTCTCTCGCTTCCCTATTGTTTGCAAACGCGCAAAATAGTGCAGTTTGATCCAGTATAAGGCTATCAAACACTATATTTTGCAAACGGTGGGTCGTGGCACCAAACTGAATGTGCCAACATGTCTAGGTGGCTAGTTAAATGATAGAGGAGGTGTTTTTTTGGTGCACGACAAGGTCGTTGCTTTCGGGCTACTCCGTTTGAGTGTAGTCCCTTAAGAGCCTTGAGACCAAAATATTGTTCAACTTCAACAAGTGACTACTCAGACTTCGTGGCACCTAGAGATGTCTCGTATGATTTGACACCTCAGCATAGGGACCCTCTATAATATCCTCTCTTGGTTTTTTACTTCCCATGTCAGTGCTCTCTTTGCCCTATTGTTTGCAAATGTGTGAAATAGTGCAGTTTGAGCCAGTGTAAGGTTGTCAAATGCTATATTTTACAAATGGTGGGTCGTGGCACTAAACCGAATGTGACGACACATCTGAATGGCCACATGAATGCTAGAGGAGGAATTTTTTTGGTGCATGACAAGGTCATTGCTTCGGGGCTACTTCGTTCAGGTGTAGTCCCTTAAGAGCCTTGAGACCAAAATATCGTTCAACTTCGACGGGTGACTACTTGGACTCCATGGCACCTAGAGACATCTCGTCTAATCTGAAACCTTGGTATAGGGACCCTCTACAATAGCCTCTCTCAATTTTTTCCTTCCCAGATCAATGCTCTGGTTGCCCTATTGTTTGTAAACGCATGAAATAGTGTAGTTTGAGCCAGTGTAAGGTTGTCAAATGCTATATTTTGCAAACGGTGGGTCATGGCACTGAACCAAAGGTGAAGAAACGTCTAGGTGGCCAAGTGAACACTAGAGGAGGCATTTTTTTTGTGCGTGACAAGGTCATTGCTTCCGAGCTACTTCGTTCAAGTGCAGTCCCTTAAGAGCCCTAAGACCAAAATATTGTTCAACTTCGACAGGTGACTACTTGGACTCCATGGCACCTAGAGACATCTCGTCTGATTAAAACCTCAGTGTAGGGACCCTCTACAATAGCTTCTCTCAGTTTTTTCCTTACCAGATTGGTGTTATCTCTGCCCTATTGTTTGTAAACACATAAAATAATGCAGTTTGAGCCAGTGTAAAGTTGTCAAACGCTATATTTTGCAAACGTTGGGTCGTGGCACCAAACCGACTGCGTCGACATGTCTAGTTGGCTAGGTGAATGCTAGAGGAGGTGGTGTTTTGGTATGGGACAAGGTCGTTGCTTCCGGGCTACTTCGTTCAAGCGTAGTCCCTTAAGAGCCCTGAGACCAAAATATCGTTCAACTTCGACGGGTGACTACTTGGACTCCGTGGCACCTAGAGATGTCTCGTCTGATCCGACACCTTGGCGTAGGAACCCTATACAATATAATCTCTCAATTTTTTCCTTCCCAGATCAGTGCTCTCGCTGCCCTATTGTTTGCAAACGCGCGAAATAGTGCAGTTTGAGCAAGTGTAAGGTTGTCAAACGCTATATTTTGCAAACGGTGGGTCGTGGCACCAAACCGATTGTGCACACGTGTAGGTATGGTCTTGTAAACACTTGGGGAGGAGTTGTTTCAGCTCTCTAAGCACCAGGTGCTTTTGGGCTACCTCCTCTGGAGCCAAGAACCCCCTCCATAGGTACATAAATCATTGTTAATTACTTCTCTTTTCTTGTAAAACAATGAAAGCTTCTCTTAGCTTTGAGAATTTAAAATTATCTACTAAAAGTGCCAACCACGTGAAGGTGGAAGCTTTTCTGCCACCACTAACCTGAACATAAAAGTGTTAGTCAAAGAAATTTAAGTTTCAAATCAAAACCATACTAGATATATACAAAATACACAAATTTAAAATAAAATATATGAACTTAAATATATCTAACTAACAAATTTATATATATCAAAGAAATTATATATACCAGACATGAGAATTGTAAATTCATTCCAATGAACCATCAGGATAGGATCTACTCTGAATAGTGGACAAGATTGCTTCATGATCTGACTCTCAAACCTTCTAAAGAATCTTGTTATTAGGCCTTCCTCGATATCTATACAGCTGAATATTTGTTGCTAGAACTAGATGTGAATATAAGAGTATTTTCCTGTGTGTCTCAAAGTCTTCAAACACCCAAACAGAGGAGTTTTTTAATGGATACCATCGAAGCTAAGTTCTAGTAACTACCACTGACCCTGTAGGATACTCAATATCTTCGCCATCTATAATAGGAGAAGTCAACTTCTTTCTTTCCTCGATGCAATGACATAAGAAATATTCTGTTCCTTATTCATTGTCTTCTATTGCAATAACTACAAACACATGTCCTACAAAAAATAAAGGTTGAACAACTCAAATTTAAATTACATATTAAAATTTCAATGGACATAACTCAATACAAAAATTAAATAAATAACCATAAATACCTTGTCGCACCAAAATCAAAATTTTGTCAAAGTCCTTGGATGTTGCAACTTCATCTGCAGAAACAAGTCGTAATGCTTGTGGAGGTTGATAACTAGGAAGCAGAGTTAGAGGCCTACAAATCCATCCATCCACCCATTCTTGTGAATCACACTTAGCAGTGACAAATTCAATACAAGATGCACAAAAACATGTCAAATTTCTTGTCCATACGGCCCACAAAGTAGCGTCTGAGCTACAAAATGAGTGCATATCACTGGACCCAGTGAGTGTCATACAATCCTCGTAGTTAGCAATTTGTTGTTCCTCTATCAACCAAAAATATCTGTGAATTGTGGAATTTTCTTGAGAACCTCGGCCCATGTTGTCAATACACCATTCCACTATGCTCTTTACATCTTTTAATTTAGCACCATCTATTTACTTCAACTCTTCTCTTGCAAGAGATCTTTTCAAACATGCCCTTGCACCATCATGCTCTCATTTTCCATGTCCAGGTTCAGTGAAACTCCAAATATGTTGCACACCCATCTTGACGTGCATTCTACTCATCCAATAAAACATTTGTGCATTCTTAAACTGAGACATGTAATTATCTGACCATATATAATGTTGTTTGAAGTGGATGTCCCTATCAGACAAGTTTCCATAAAATAACTGAAAACACCCTTGTACAAATTCAGTAGAATGAGTATGATCATCACTGATATAAAAGTGGTACTCTCTTAAAAAATTTCAATCATTCTCTGTACTGTCAGGAGAATGTAGAAATGTTATATGCACAAAAATGGCAACTTGTACTGAGTTGTAATATTGCGATTGAACCTCCATTTGTGGTTGCAATGTGTAATTCTCTACAAAATCGACCACTGAAACAATAGTACCAATAAGAAATGTGTCCTTACATATCTTGAACTGTTCATCCAACCATCGAGCTCTATGTGTATGCCTAGCATACTCATAAACAATTTCATCCTTAAATTTTCTCAAAAATTAGAAAACAAACATTTGTTCTGTAACTAGCTCACACTGTTTAGACTCTTTTCCATCTTTCAACTGGTATGCAACTGATTTATATTTATCAAACTCAACTAAATTATGTCCTATTGTACCTTCAATTTTCTCATGGATGTAACTTTCCAATTTAGGTAATCCGCCGCATGTACTACAACTTCCATCTAAACAATCCTGACTATAAAAAAATTGTCTAACTTCTTTTTCACAAAATATAGTAGGAATGAAATCCCTAGAAGATATTGGTGGAACTTGAACACCACATTTAGATAACATAGTTTCAGAATGAAAAATAGAATGAATACATAAAAATTTAGCATAATGCATCGCAAATTCAACATGTTGCCTACAACAAAAACTAGTGCGAGCGTGGTTGATTTTCACATAGAATTGTTTCAACATTTCAAAAAAATATTAACTAATTTTAATTTCCAGATTCTCTTGTTCAAACTTACGAAAAAATTGATTTTGAGTCATATCTCAGAAATGATTTGGATGTAGTTCACGATTATTAGAACCAACTCTCTGTTTTATAACATCTCTTGTATCAGGTGAAACTCTAGTGTTATCATGCCAAAATTGAATAACAACTTCTCTTATAGCATCAGAATTATTTTTGTCCTTACGCAGTGCTCTAGCAGAAAATGCCCAAAAATCGGTGTTATTGAGTGATTGAAGGATATTACATCTTTTAATTGCTTTCATTAGAGTTTTTTGATTAACTTGCAACATTCGACTTGTTTGCGTAATCAAATGTTATTTTTTTATTGATTCACTTACAACACTAGTAACAAGTACACGACGCACAATATTACTATCCCTAGTGCATCTCTTGACACCAACAGTGTGATATGCATCATGAAGGTTTTCAACAATTTTAGAGGTTTGACCACGTATATTAGATGTTGTCAATCCTAAGGTGTTTAATGTAGGTCTCATTTTAATCAATTTCATCAAACTAACCAACAACTGACATCTTTGGGAATCATTTAAAATTTCAA
This sequence comes from Taxus chinensis, assembly GCA_019776745.2. Classification (NCBI taxonomy): domain Eukaryota; kingdom Viridiplantae; phylum Streptophyta; class Pinopsida; order Cupressales; family Taxaceae; genus Taxus; species Taxus chinensis. Next base: position 220,088,810 of record CM034153.1, read on the forward strand.
AATGATTATCCCAAATTTCAGTGGCTTTTCTTCTGATTTTTCGTTCAGAAAGTTTGTCAGACATTGGTTTCAAAATATTTTCATCAATTTCAATAAAAAAATTAGGTTTCTTACGTAAAATCCTAGGAGGTGTTTTTGTCAAATTTTTTCTGTCTACAGTTTCAACATGAATTTCCTTATTCACATTTTCATTGTCTCCTTCAATTTCAACATTTTCTACATCATGAGTATTTAATTCTTCTTCAACATTGACAATAAAAACATCTTCATCATGAGTATTTAATTCAACTTCAACATTGACAGTAGAAACATTACTTGGTTCTTCATTGCTTACAATAGTTGGGGTTGAAGATGAACCTCTTCTTGATTCACGAAGATTCCGCATTCGCTCAGCATTTTGAATTTTGTTGGCCTCTAATTCATTTGGTGTTTTTTACTTAATGACTTCCTTTTTTGACTTCGTTTCTTGTCTCCCATGATGTTTTACTTCCGGTGATAAGAAAAACGTGTAGAAAAAGATAGAATTTTTCAGTAATTCATATGTTAAGGTCAGAGAGTAAAAATCACATGGTAATTCAGACATTGGGATGTGTGTAAATATGATTTATGAACCACGAAGCGTGCTTTATAAACCACGATCGTAGTTTTTAAAGTGCGCTCATGGTTTGTGTTAAAAAACCATGATCACACTTTATAAACCATGATTGCGGATCTATCTGCCGAACCTAAGCCTCAGGAAATCTTTGTTTTTCCCCAACCAAAGCTATGGAAAGTCATTATCAAGTGTAAAAGGTCAAAAAACCTCAAATTTGCTCTTCCAAAGACTTGAACCATGCTAAAAAACTGAAAACATTTCACAAAAATGGTGCCATCGCATAGGGGAGACTATTAGCTTCGTAGAAATATTGATTTTAAAGTGAATAGAATAAGATAAATATCATTTTATAATTTTTTATTAACAATAGGTTTTTAAGACATATTTTCCCGTGAATGTTCATGTCTACGTTTAAGACTGTAACTTTTGTTTCGCTTATCAAAATGTGATAAAACTTATACCATCCCAAGCGTGGACAAATTCTATACACGTTAAAAAAAATTATTTTGATATTTTTTGATATAGTTATGGCGGGCAAACGGAAAGCGCTCCGTTTTCTAAATATTTTCAGACCACTTTCACAAAAAAAATCATTAAAAAAAAGCATTGCTCAAAAAAATACAAAATAAAATCCATCCCAAGATAGACAACTACATCTAACTTTTCACCAAATGAAAAAAAAATAACAAGATTTCATCATCCAAATCGCGGGCAAACGGACTACAATCTTATAAGTTTTTTTCAAAAAAAAACCAAGTCATATAATTTTAAGTGTTTAATATAGCTAAAATTGTCCATTTTTAAAAAAAATTAGTATTTTAGAAACTAGATTCTGGATGCTACGATTCATATTTATATTTTTTTTTCTAATTTTGAATGCACGTATTGCTAATAATCCCTACAAGTTGAGATTTCATTTTTTTTTGCAATATGACGTCCACGGATGACCCCATTTTTGTCCATCAACTTCCTGCACTTACCCTCCATTCTAATTTCATCTATATCCATTTTAACACATTCCATTTATTTATCATCTATATCCATTCTAATGACATAATGATCATATCATTACAAGTATAGAGAAGAAGAATTATCTTAAAACAAGTTTAAATGTCTAGAGAAGAAGAATTATCGTGCTTGAAGCTAAATCTACACCCACATAAAATTCATCATCATCCATATATATCATATCATTATCATAACCTGACACTACAATTATTATTAAAAAAAATATTTATCTATTTTAAATTTAAAGAAATGTCTGTGTCCTAAGACATTCCATTTTTTAAAAACAATTATCCATTATCATCATTCATCATCATCTATATCCATTCTAATGTTATCATGATCATATCATTACAAGTATAGACAAGAATAATTATCTTAAAACAAGTTTAAATGTCTAGAGAAGAAGAATTATCGTGCTTGAAATTAAATCTACATCCACATACAATTCATGATAATCCAAGTAAACAAGAAACACACGTCATCATGATTCATCCCTATCTAATGCAATCACCATTAAGAGTAAACCAAAAAGCATAAACTCCATATACAATCTAAAAATTCTATACATAATATATAGGAAGTTAAAAAATTAAAGATTATATCGTATTTCAAATTTTAAAAGGCTATCAAATCCAGATAATAAAATTCAAATACCATGACCACAACATTCAATGTTACAAGTTTTCAAATATAGACTCAATATTTAAAGTTTCCACACTCAATAATAAAAAGTTTCAAACCTCTTTTTTTTGTATCCATTTCAACCCCTGTGATCCTTTCCCCAATGGTTTCTTCTCCTGTGGTTGTACCCCTTTCCCCAATGGTAGAAATAACCCGAGAACTTATAAGATCTTCCGCAGCACTGTCTAGATTTTTTAAAATTCTTTCTTCTTGCATTGTTGCATCTCCATGGGACAAAAAATTTGGATTAGCTGTTACCTTAGCTTTGAATAATATTTTAGGGTCGAAGCCATGCTCTTTAATTATCCAATTCAGTGTATTGTTTTGTTTGTTAACCAAAAGAATATTTTCCTTCAAATTCTTCGCTGCAGATAAATTATTCTTCGTTGTTTCCAAGTGAACTTGGAATACCTTTGCTTGACTCTTCAAATTTTCATATTTCAAATACACAAAAAAAGTAAAGTCAACTCAACATATTACTAAAAAATGAAAATTTCAAATTAACAAGAAAAATTGTTTGAAAGTGATAGTACTTACAACCGCTCTATCTCTCTTGGCATTTGCAGCTGCTACCAGATCCTTGTCCTTAGACCATTTGTTAAAATATGCCTGGGCCTCAACACTAATATTTTCCAATTTGTTTAATGTCTTACCCAAAATGTCATCTTTATAGTAGTTATTATACGTGACAGTCCCACTTCTTACTTGGGTAAGTAAAGAATCCATCTTTGCAGGTTGATTCTAGAATGCAGTGTATAAACTATCTATTTGCCAATAATTTTCAAAATGACTAATAATCTCATTGATAAGAACTTTAGCCATTCTCTCCCATTCTATGAGCTGATTGATATGAGGTAGAATAAACTCACTGACATGGGATTGACAATCATAACCAATTAAGTTCTCCAAAGGAAAAGGTAGCAACTGTTCACCATCTGTATCTGATGAAGATGATCTTGCTGGAGAAGTATGGGGGCTTTCAGGCTAATCAACTGCTACTTATTTTTCCTTTGGGTGGCTTGATCCTGTTTGTGATAAAATTAATCAAGATTCAGATAAATAAATTTAAATAGAAATGTAATTCAATATTGTAAAGCATGTTGAAATTGAAGTATACCTACTGGCCTTGAATCATCTCATGGGTATTCAAAAAACTGGTTGGGTCATTACTATCAATGCCCAAATAATATTCATCTAAATTTATATTATTCAAAACCGATATGCCCATTGCATTGGGCAAGCCACCAAGTGAGAGGGTTGGAATTCGAAAGGAGGAGGCAATGTTTAGTGTCCTGCTAGGGGCCGGAGCAATTGGTATGTGTTTACCAATGTTCTTTTTCCCTGTTCCTCTGGTTGGCATTTTAAAAATTATTGGTTGAGGGGGGGTCAGTGCCGTTGTTTGAATAGAAAGACTACAATGTGTTGAAAAGTTCAAGAAAAAACATGAAAAACTAGAAAACAATCCAAAAACTACGAAATTAAACGAAGTAGTATTCAAAAGTTGTACATTTTTGTCAAGGGGTAGTTTGTTGTGATGCCAAGGGTGGCCGTATAGGAGTAGTATTTGTTTTTTTTTTAGAAGATACGAATGCATGCGACTGTACGGAGTGAGTTGGGGAAGAAGGTTGAGTTTCTGAAACACGCGTATGGTCCAAAGTCCCTGTAATGTCATCAACATTGAATGTTATGTCAATTCAATTGGTTAAAATTTAAATTAGAAAATAAAAATATAAATTTGGAATTTGTAAATAATATATGAGAAGGTATTACTTCTCTGGCATTTAATGAGTTCAAATTGTTGAGGGTTCGGAAAGGAGTGAGCTTCCATTTCAGATTGGGAATCTCCCGAAGCCTCAGCATGTTGTTGGCCTCTTCCTCTTGATAAAGCCTTTTTCGGGGAAGGGCTTAAATAAATCTTCTCTACAAACCGTAAATTGTTAATAACTGTGCAGTGTAATGTCAAAAATTGAAATACAAACTAAATAGTTTATACCTGTTGTTCTTCAAATGGAATTGAAAACTTCATCAACTCCTTGTCAATGCAAATAGGAATTGGTTTGTCTTTTAAATTTAAAAGTGCCTCGTAATAATGGCCAAGGAGATAGTTTGTGGAATAAATGATTTCTTTTTTTGAAAGATTTGAATTTTTTATGTCAGTTCTTATTTTTTTTATAGATAAGTGCACCAATAAAATTTTTGTTTTGAGATAGTGGCAACTATGTATGTAATGGCCCAGTTTGGTATATCTGTTTTCCGACCCTGCAAAACTATTCTGGATTGAAAAAGGAAATCATTGTAGAAATAAAGTGGTGTGCAATTGCTTGCGTATCCACACCACGCCTAGATTTATTGACATGAGCTACAAATGCCAAACAGTGGGAATTAATATAAATTTATAACATTAAATTGTATCAAAATCAAAAATAGAATTAAAAATGATGAATGAAAACGAATTATACTTACAATCAACATGGAAACCGAACGTTGATTCGAGATATTTCTTGTCATCTTCCATGAGTGTTGCCGTCATTGTAACAATTGGTAAATTTCTAAACGGAAGGCCCATAAACCGATGGATGTCATTTGATTTAATACCGAATTGAAACATTTGGCCGTCAATCAGAGTAACATAAAAAAGGTCATCCTCTGTATTGTAGGATGAGAGAAGGTAATTCAAAATATCTAGGTCTGTTTAAAAATGCGGGCATGTCAATGAGCCCACTAAACTCACATGCATCGATCAAATCTTTATATTCGGAAGCTATCTTTAAAACAGTATGGATGTGGGGGCACAAAAGATTCTTGTAGATGATCTTTCCCGTGGATTGGACTGGATTCTCTTCTTGATTTTTTTCCTGAGCTTGTGGTTGGGAAGCACTTGAAGTCGCCATTGTAGTTGTGCTTATGTCTTTCACAATGATGGATTCCTGTAAAAAAAATTGAGAGCCAGAAAGTGTAAATGAGAAAATGACCGACGGGAAGGTATTTATAGGCCAAATAAAGCGTCAATGACCCTATTGACGTGTGTCAATGGCCCTTGTTGATGCGTGTCAATGGACCCTATTGATGTGTGTCAATGGCCTCTATTGACGTGCGTCAATGGACCCTGTTGACACGCGTCAATGGCCTCTATTGACGTGCATCAATGGCCCCTATTGACGCACGTCAATAGAGGCCATCAATGCGCGTCAACAGGGTCTATTAACGCGCATCAACAAGGACCATTGACAAGCGTCAATAGGGGAATTGACGCGTGTCAACAAGGGTCATTGATGTGCGTCAATAGGGACCATTGATGTTCGTCAACAAGGGTCATTAATTCACGTCAATGACCCTTGTTGATGTGCGTCAATGCCCCTATTGATGCACGTCAACGAGTTTAATTGATGTCGTGTTGATGCGCATCAATGAGGGTTATTGACATCGTGTTGACACGTGTCAATTGTTCTTATTGACATGCGTCAACGATGCATCAGTGTCTGGAAGTCTGTGGTTTCTTCAGCTCAAAAAACCTGGTAAAAATTTAGTTTTGGAATACTGTCAAATTCACCTTTCGCTGAAACTGGTTCCGGGATATTCTCCAGGTATTTTCCACCTACAATTTTCTAGAGGTGTCTTAAAATGAACCATGCCCTACCTACAAAGGTCTGGACTTTGGTACCTCTAGCAAAAAGATGAAAGGAAAAAAGGCTAAGGTTTCCCTGCCTTCTTCACAAAGGATTCTACGTAGCCACAGGGATATTGAACTTGCCGAGAACTTATTGCATATCAGTAAACCTGTTGAAGAATGTAGAGATGTGGATCTTCTTACTAGGGTTGTAAAGCTTGAAGATGAGATTAAAGACCTCAAAAATGCTCCTACAAATTTGGAAAAAACAAAAGGAAAGAGGAAGTTACAAAATTCTGAGGACAATGATACTAATGCTGAGATTTTTAAGAAGCTCCTTTCACTTGATTCCATGCTGGGAAATGCCAAGGGACATCACGACTACATTATCTCTACACTAAAAGATATTTATAATTTTATGGAGCAGCACGTGAGAAGTGTTTGCAACCTTAGTGGCATTCCTGATGACATCTGGGATTCTAATGAGACTCGTGACCTTGCCCTTGCTCAGGCAGACATGAATGGTCCTTCACATGCCATGGCCATTGTGCTATTCACCTCTCTTCAAAAAATTAAGGTCAAGATTGACAAAACAGTCAAATAGTGTAGTGCCCAGGTGCTATTTAGTTGCTATGAAGTTGTTATTTTTTGGTGGTTTTACTGTTGTTTTCTTACTGGGACGCCCTGCTTTGGATCCCTCTTTGAAGTATTTTGGTCCTTTTCTTCTTCTTCAGATCTCAGTTTGGATAGATCTTTTTGTACTCACTTTACTAATATATTTGGCTTTTGAGCCTACATGTTTAAGGCGTTTAGCCTTTCTTAGTTGGGTTTTCTCCTTCTGGTATCTGGCTACTTGAGACTTTTTGTACTCAGGGTATAGTCCCTTCAAAACTATTTATCCTTAATAAATAAAATAAAATACACATAACCCCTTGGTCACATTCAAAGGTAATCTCCCCCATGGGAATCCCTAACAAAAAACAACACACACAAAAAATACAGTTGCCATGGTGACCTTGTTGAATTCATCTAGAATTCCAATGTGGTTGGTCTCCAATCCCCCGATGATCATTGTGATAGTTTAACCTGCAAAACACAAATACCTCCTTTGGCCTTGCGGCCATATCAAAACATCCAACATGATATAAATATAATCACAAAATCTTCTATACATATGAATCACAACAACATCAAGGCAATCAACAATATCACTTACAATTTATATCAAAAACTATATCATCATCATCATATAATGTCCATTTTCTAGGTCTACTCACAATATCCAAAATCATATGTCCGAACAACATTCATAATATATCCATGTCAAATAGTATATCATCATCCACATATGAAGTGTCTCTAATAATCATCATGTATCATAACTAAATCAAGATCAACAATAATCCATGGTCCAACATCTAACATCATACTAAATCAAAACCATAATAATGTCCATAATGTAATCAACAGTATCAAGATCAGTATCAAAAGGTGGCAAAGAGAAGTGGGCACTACATCCCCCTCCCCTTAGACATGATTTCCTCCTTGAAGTCTCTGGAACAAATGTAGGAACTGAACTCATAACAAAGTAGCATCCTCCCATGTAGCTGCAGTCTCATCATATATGTCCCACTATACCCGAACTTGATCAACCTCTCTACCTTGAAGGCCTAGGGTTCTGCTATCTAGGATACAAATGGGGTCCACCATCACCTGCCCTTGATCCTGCACCTGCAATGATGTCCAATCTAACACATGAGAAGTATCTACAACATATCTCCTAAGAACTGAAACACGAAACACATCATGTATACGAGACAAGCTAGGTGGCAATGCTAGATGGTAGGCCAAAGGGCCAATATGCTCCAAGATCTCAAAAGTACCCACGAATCTAGGAGCCAACTTAGAACATTTTCCATAATGGATAGGGCTTTTATGTGGCCTGACATGAAGGAACACCTTCATGCCCACATCAAAACTATAGTCAGTCATATGCTGATCCGTATACTTCTTTTGTCTATCTTGTGCCTCCTGAAGTCTCTGTCTGATCAATACCACCTGCTGCTCCATGTCCTACAACAAAGCTGGTCCAAGAGAAACCATGTCCTCTAGCCTGTCCCAGCTAAGAGGTGTCCTGTACTCTCTACCATACAAAGCTTGAAAAGGATCCATGCCTATAGAACTCTGAAAAACTATTATTGTAGGAAAACTCCACTAAGTACAGGTACTCCTCCCATTTAGACTATTGATCCATCACATACATCCTGAGCATGTCCTTTAAAATCTAATTCACCTGCTAAGTTTGTCTCAGGGTGATAAGTTATGCTGAAATTAATCTTCATCCCGAGGGCATGCTGCATGGTAGACCCAAAATGGGAAGTGTACAAAGGATCGTGGTCACTAATGATCTTCTGTGGAATCTCATGTAACCTGGCAATCTCATCCAAGTATACCTGTGCCACTACACTAGCTGTATAAGTGGTCTTCACCAGAGAAAAGTGAGCCACTTTTGTCAATTTATCAACCGTGACCATGATGGCGTCCTGGTGATATCTCGACATCGGTAGCCCAACAATGAAGTCTATGGAAATGGTGTCCCATTTCCACTCCAGTATAGCATGAGGGAAAATAAAGCCAGATGGATTTTGATGCTCTACCTTTACGTTCTTGCACTCTAAACATCGTGACATGAACTAGACCATGTTTCTTCGAAGTCCTCTCCAATGATATAACTGTTTCAAGTTGGCATGCATCTTCTTCACCCCAGGATGGGCTAAATAGGGTGCATGATGTGCCTCTGCCAAGATTTCCTACCTTAAGCCTCCCTCTCTGGGAACAAAAATCTGTCCTCTGTGCCTGAGAAGGCCATCTGCCTCTAAGGAAAAACCAACAAACTTCCCCTCGAGGGTTCTCTGAGACTCAATCTCTGCTCAAACTACAGTGTAGATGTTGTCAAGAGGAAGCTGCTAAAGAATCTTGCTCCGTAAATCTATGCTCACTGAGGTGGCTTTAGTCGTATGTCTCCATCTGTTGAGAGCATCTGTCACCACATTCTCTTTCCCTTTCACATGCTCTATCTCCATATCATACTCACAAATCAACTCCATCTAACGCCGCTGACGAGCATTGAGATTGGGATATCTTAAGAGGTAGTGAAGACTCGGGTGATCTTTCTTAAGTATGAATCTCCAACCAAGAAGAAAGTGTCTCCATAAAACCAAGGCATGCACAACTGTCGAAAGCTCAAGATCATGAGTTGGATAGTTGAGCTAGTAATGCTTTAGTTTGCGAGACTCAAAAGCCACTACTCTACCCTCCTGCATCAACACACCTCCAAGCCCTACTAACGAAGCATCCGTGTAAATGAAATACTCACCCTATGGATCTGGCACTACAAGAATAGGTGTTGTAGTGAGACATTCCTTCAATTTACTGAAGTCCTACTCGCATCTGTCTGACCAAACAAACTTCTTCCCTTTCCTCTAAAGGGAATTGACGGGGTGTGTAATCTGAGAGAAGTCCTAAACAAATCTCTTGTAATATCCTGCTAATCCCATGAAGCTGCGCACCTCAGTCACCATAGTGGGTGCTCACCAATCCATAATAGTTTTAATCTTGGAAGAATCAATGTTGATACCTTCCCCAGAAATGATGTGACCCAAATACTACACCTCCATCTAAAAGAATACACACTTCTCCAAGTTCCTGAAAAGATGTTGTTCCCGAAGACACTGAAGAACTTGGCGAAATTGCCCCTCATGCTCCTCATGCGTATGTGAGTAAATCAAAATGTCATCAAGGAAGATGAGCATGAAATGATCTAAGAAGGTCCTAAATACCCCTTTCATCAAACTCATAAACACTGTAGGGGCATTAGTCAAACCAAAAGGCACCACTGTGAACTCATAGTGCCCATATCTCATATGGAAGGCAGTCTTATGAATGTCTGCCTCTGAAATCCTTAGCTGATTGTAGCCTGAATTAAGATCAATCTTAGAGAAAATTGTGGCTCCCCTCATTTGATCAAATAAATCATTAATGTGAGGAAGGTGATAACTATTCTTGATCGTTACTTTGTTCAGTTGGCGGTAATCAATACACAACTGTAAGGATCCATCCTTCTTCTTCACAAAGATCACCTGTGCACCCCAAGGGGATAAACTAGGATGGATAAGGACTTTCTCCAAGAGGCCCTCAAGTTGCAACTTGAGCTCAAAAATTTCTAGGGAGGTCATCCGATAAGGTGCTCGTGAGATAGGCTCTGCTCCAGGAACTAGATCTATATTAAAATCAATCTCATGTGGGGGTGGTAACCCCGGTCGCTCCCTTGGAAAGACATCTGCAAACTCTCTCAAAACAAGGTGATCACCTAGCGATGGTCCACTAGACCCATCCTTTGATCGGTCATTGACTATAACATCATACATTTTGAAACCCCGTCGCACACACTGCTTAAGCTACATAGCAGATATGGTGTGAATAGAAACGGGTCTTCTGACCCCTGAAATCACTGACTCAACTCCCAAATCATCTGCATAAGATATAATCTTTTGGTAACAAACCACTCTAGCCTTATGTGCAGACAACCAATCCATACCCAAGATGACTCTATAAGAGCCCAAAGGAAGGATACGGAGATCCAAGGTAGTGGTGAAAGGTCCCAAATCCACCACACACTCCTTAACTAAGGATTCTACAGAGATCTTGGCTCCAAAAGCCATCTCAACATCCCAACTATGACCCTACCTAACTACCATCAGCCTGCATCACTCTACTAAAGATGGTGTAATGAAAGAATCAAAAGAACCAGAATCAAACAAGATGGAGGTAGGAATACCACCAATGCTACCTGCAGTCTCAATAATTGTACTCTGATGCTCTGCCTAGCGGTTCTTGACCACTGGATACATCTTATGACTGCACCCCATATCACCAATAGTAGGCTCTAAGATCTATGTCTTACCATTGTTATTAGAGTTCTGTGGGAAATCTCTCCACAAAAATTTAGTAACACCACAACCAAAACATCCTCCTGATCCTCTCCCCTGTGTAGCTGATCCAATCGCTACTCTAGAGGTCTGTGGTGTAGATATTTATTATCTAGCTACGATATACTAAGGTTTATTTTTGTGAGCTCATATTTAGTGAGCTCTCTGGGCACCCTGTGTCCTGAGACCCCTAGTAGGAGGCCCCATACTCCGTCCTCTCTGTCCATCAAATATCTGTGGAGGTCTATAAGGTGGGCAGGATTACTGCTACTACTGTGGTCTTAAAGATGACTGTGTTGAACCCTGTCCACCACGAGGAAGAGGTACTGACCCCCTCAATCTGTTGTCCTACATCTATTGCATGCGGCTCTGGACTCGGTCTCTAGCTTGCTGGGTCTTTCCTCGAGCCTCCTCTGCTATATAATTATTCTCGACAACTGTAGCTAATGTCTGTGGAAAATGGATTTTCACTACACCTCTAATGTCTAGATTTAGGCCCCAGATGAACCTGTGAATTTGCACATGCTCATCTTGCATATAACTAACATACATGAGTAGATCAAGAAATCTACTCTCATAATCAGCCACTGTGAGTGATGCCTATCGAAGGTCATGAAACTCAATTATCCGCTGCTGTATGAACCTTCATGACAAATATCTATTCCTAAAATGCTTCTCAAAGAGCTCCTAAGCAATTTTCTTAGAATCAACATGGAGCTTCTGCTCCTTAGTCCTGTACAAGACACCAGCTCCATCCCTCAGTGGATGGATCACAACACGATCTTTCGTGTTGCTAGAACAAGGACAGAGCTTGAAGCATCCTCTCAAGCTCTCTAACCAAGCCTATACCTAAAATCCACCTATTTCAACAGAATAATATGATGGTCGAATATTCAGGATCTCCCTGATGTGATCTACAGTTGTTGTCTGATGGCCTCTAGGTCTCTCTACATGCTCATCCCTAAGCCTAGGGCTCTGAGACCTCTCTCTATGTTCTGAAACTCAATCACCCTATCCCCTCTATGGTGATTCTTCCCTAACTAACTCTGCATGGGATTTATCTCCTTTATGCTCCTCACTGGGTCAAGGAGATACTTGACCCTCAATGTAAGGGACTCTGTCATGTCTTGTTGCACGTCCTCCTACTGATCCTCCACATAGAGCGGCATTAACATCTTGAAGAGTCTGTAAAATCCGGGGTAGGATGGTAGCTACAACATGATCTGGTGGTGGTAAGTCTAGGTCTATGTGAAAATACCCCTCATCCCGTCTGTGCCCCCTGCACAAACCAAGGTGAGAGTTAGTTAATTTTTCTAAGTTTTATTCAATTTCCATGTTTACTAAAATATGTAATTTCTAACTAAATTGTGTTTTAAATTTAAAAGTGTGCTAGGTTTAAGTTTCTTTTCTCTAGTTTTCTAGTGTTCCTAATGGTCTAAGATTTTGAACCACTACTCTGATTCCAAGTGTAACGCCCGTTAAAACAACCCACTTGAGACTCAAGAACAACCTAGGATTAATTAGGAAAAATTATGGAATAATTTTTTTTTATTAAAAGAATCTACAATCATGTTACAAGGCAACAGTTGCCACTAACAAGTTCCGGAACAATTCAAATCTACTAGAGTAAATTTTTCTTTTGTTAATAATTAATAGATGTCACAAGGTCCAAAATTTAGGGTTAGAAGTTTCAATTAGGTTCAGAGGGAAATTCCTCACCATACCCATTCTCTAACAGGATTAAAGTTTCAACTTGGTATTTCTCACACTTAATACATTCAAAATTTTCCTAAACTACTCCCATTGGATAGGAAATTTCCTCACCTTTCCAATGATATAAAGAAGTCCTCCTAACTCCTCATATTTGTCAATTTATGGGCCGACTGGCCTTGGGGTGAAAATTTTCCACCAAGAGTGGGCCTACGGGCCTAGGGGTGAAATTTTTTCCTTGTGCGGGTCGGCGGAGTGAGGAAGAGTTTTGGGAATTTTTTCCTTTTCAGGGAAAAATCACGATTTTCCTCCGTGTGCCCGCGGGCCTAAAGAGGACACATGTCGGCCTGAGAAAAATCTGGCAGGAAGTTGGGTCGTCGGAGAGATTTTTGAATTTAATATTTTAAGGGTAAAAAGTTCAAAGGTAAAAAATGTTCTGTGCCTTTTCTGACACCTAAGGCTGCCACGTGTCAACCTTCCATTGGTTGTGGGCCGTGGGGAAACTTTGGGATTTTCACCAAAGTAAAAATTTAAAGTTTCAAAGTTGCAAAACGTTCCATGCCCCCGCCGATGCCTAGGGCTGCCATGTGTTAGACTACCATTGGTTGCGGGCGGCAGGGCAGTGGAGGAAAACTAGAAAATTTTCCCAAATTTTTTCTAAAACGCTAAGGTCAAAACAGATTTTGCGCCTCCGTCGTTGCCTCTAAGGCCATGTGGCAGCTTCTGATTGGCTGCGAGACGACGGAGATGTGGGGAAAAGTTGGAAAATTTTCCTGAAATTTTTAAAATAGTTAAATTTGAATTTTCAGCCTGCAAAAGGCAGCAAAGGGGAAAAAGCGAGCGGCGGGTCCATGGGGGAAATTTTTCCAAAATTTCTTTTTGCAAGTTAGATTAATTTTGAAGCCAAAATGAAGTAAAACTTCAAAAGGCCATATATTTTGATAGAAAGCTCGGGTTTGGGAAAACAAGGACTTTTTGGAAAGCTATCGATGTCCTCTTTGCACAAAGATCATTAATTTTAGATTTTGATAAAGTTTAAGTGGTCAATTTTAAGGAAACGACCTGCAGACTTATATAGTGCGAGTTGGTAAATTTTGACTTAAAGGATTTGTTCAAAATTTGATTCTTTTCTTCACTCATCATGTCCAATAGACATGGATGATTTTTCTAGGATGGTTTTAGGATGGGAAACCATATTTTATTGGTTTAATTGAGTTGCAAATCAATTTTACAACTTTTAACAGCAAGAGGGACTGCAAATGGATTGAGCCCAATTTTGCAATGTTTGAAAGATTTCCTTAAGTGTTTTAGCCCAAATTGAATTCATTTACATCATATCATGTTCAATTTTAATGTTTCATTTTTATTTCTTGAATTACAGGTTCAAACTGTTCATTTTAGATAACTTATTTGCCAGGATGAAATACAAAACATAGATCAATTTCTAAAGGATTTATTTATTTTTCACCTTCCAAGTATGGAGATTCATTTCCATTCCATTCTAATACATTTAAGTGATTTAATCAAACAATTTAAGAGCCAAAATACAAAGTTTGATTTCTAATTTTTAACGTATTTCAAAATACAGAATATTACCATTCCTTCATATGCATTTCTCTCTTTCAGATAGAGATTTCAGTAACAATTAAATGATCAGATTTCAATATAACATTGCAATTTGAGAAATATAGGACTCCATTTATTGATTCCAAAGGACAACTTACAACTTCCTTCTTGTATACTTCAAAATTCATCATACATATTACATTTCCTTCAGATTCTTTCAAAGAAAAACAGAGTCTATCTTTTTATCATTTAACTTTACAAATTTCACAATCCATACAACATCTTTCCGTTTCAAAATATTTACAAATTCATCCACTTCAAAGTGGGAATGGTCACAATGAGATTTTATTTCACAAGGTACCGTCAAATTGTCTTTATCCTCTGCTCTAGAACAACAACATGAATTCTTCCAATTTGATCACAACAGGAGTAGGGGAAAGGCAACGCTCTCCACCCAACCAAGACATCCAATGAAAAGGAGAAGCCATCCTTCTTCATTTTCCCCCGAGCCCCAACCACAATACAATAAAAGGTGTGATCCAACTCATGGAAACAACAGGCTTCCACAAAACATACAAGCAACATAATCACAATAAACACAGTCCAAAACAAAATGTAGTTTTACAACTACATAAACACATGACAAGCAATACTAAGGCTTCAATCAAGCAAGCCCAAGGAGCAAGAAACTATGGGGGATGCTACTTATGCCTCCCAAAGGGGAAATGGGTATCATTACCTGAGAACAACCCACCAATATATATATATATATATATATATATATATATCATTTCAAACCCTGTCATGCCCTTATGCCTCCCCAACCTCTTATGGCACCACATAATGAGTAAAGAAATGTAAACTATTTCTTTTTACAAGGTGGAACCCAATCCCAACTCCCTCCACACTTATACCTCCCCAAAACACTTATGCCTCCCTCAAGAGTACTCCATAGTCTTTTCCTACACCATTCCTAGCAGTCTACCCAAACAACCCACAAACAGTGCTGAAATTTCCTATTTCGGCTGAACCGGCCGGTTCACGTACTCGCGGCCCAGATGTCCCATTTGCTTTCGGACCGTCTGGGACAAATTTTTCCAATTCGCCTGGTTTGGTAGGTTCGCGCCCTTTTGTCCCAACTGTTTCGGGACAAAAGTTCTCATTTCAGCCGATCCGGCCGGTTCGCGTACTTTTGGCCCGCGCGTCCCAGACTGTTTCGGGCTGCCTTGACTCATTTCGGCCGATCTGGCCGGTCCGCGTACTTTTGCCTAGATGTCCCAAACTGCCTGTTTCAACAGTTAGTCAATTTTTCAACTTTTTGGCCACTTCAGATTTTCGCGTCCCGCGCGTCCCTTTGGCCCGGATGTCCCAAATGCTGCGCAGACCGCATGGCGGCCTTTCGGCCGGTTCGCGTCCAGATGTCCCAAACTATATTTGACTGGTTGCAAGGACTGAGTTGACTTAGCCATTTTTTTCATGACTTTTAACATCTGGCCCGGGACTGCAATTGGATTTTTGCCCGATTTTTTACAAGGTCTCAGAACTTGCTCTCTTCTACTTGGACAGGGGTTTTTAGCCCAAGATATGAGGGGACCCTAGATCATAGCATGTTAAATTTTAATGTCCGGACTCAATCTATTTACCTGGGACTTGAGAATTTAATGCATGTTATCAAAATTACCTTGAGGGGTGAATTTTGGATAACATTATTTTCCAGGATGAAATACAAAACAAAGATCAATTTCTAAGGGATTTACTTATCCATTTTCACCTTCTAAGTATGGAGATTCATTTCCATTCCAGTGTAATACATTTAAGTGATTTAATCAAACCATTTAAGAGCCAAGAATACAAAGTCTAATTTCTAAATTTTTTTTTACGTATTTCAAAGATACAGAGTATCTGCACTATTCCTTTATATACATATTTTCTTCTTTCAAGCAGAGATTCCAGTACATTGAAATAATCATATTCATATACAACAATTTAATTTGAGAAAAAACATTACATTCATTTGTTGATTCCAAAAGACAACTTACAACTTCCTTTACATTTGATTACAAAATATAGTATACCAAGCACGTATGATTTCTTTCACATTATTTCTAAACCGCAATACATAGAGTATAACTCTTTTACATTTAAAATTTACAAACTTGCATGATCTATATAACATCTTTTAATTTCACAACATTTACAAGATTCATCCACTTCAAAGTGGGGAAGGTTACAATGAAGATTTTATTTCATAAGGGACTATTCAAACTATCTTTCTCCTCATACTTTAGAACAGCAACATGACATTCTTCTCATTCTTCTAATTTTGGATCACAACAAAGGTAGGCGAAATGAAATGCTCACTCCACCCAACCAAGACATCCAATAGAAGAGGAGAATCCATCCTTATTTATTGGCCCCCCGAGCCCCAACCACAAGGAAATAAGAAATGTATTTTAACCCATGGCAACAACAGACTTCCACATCACAATGCAATCTTTTAACATGCAAATTTCTAAATAAAAAAACAGTCAAAAATAGTATGTAGTTTGCAACTACATTAACACATGAAAAAACAATATTAAGGCTTCATCAACAAAGCCGAAGGAGCAAGAAACTATAGGGGATGCTACTTATGCCTCCCAAAGGGTAAATGGCATATCACCACCTAATAACAAACCACCAATATATATATATATATATATATATATATATATATCATTTAAAACCCTGTCATTCCCTTATGCCTCCCCCAAGTACCCCTGATTCCTCACATTTCCTTATTTCTCCCCAACCTTTTATGGCAGCCCATACCAAGTAAAGAAATGCAACCTATTTCTTTTTACAAGGAGGAAATCCAATCCAAAATCCCTCAACAAGAATTCTGACCTGCCACAAAGCACTTCCCTTATTCCTCCCTCACATGGAGCACCCCATAGTCCTTCTCCTACACTATTCCTAGGCCAATCTACCCGAACATAGCCCACAAACCTGATAAAACATTCACAGAATAACATGAACATTCATAAAGAAAAGGAGTATTTCGAGAGCCAAGCTCTTACCTCTCCATGATGGAGTGGTCTAAGTTCCAAAACAAAAAGCTTTCTAATGCCAAATTACATTCCAAAATCAACAACCAACAAGCATGCAAGGGTCTCCAAAATCACTTCCAAAAGCAAGAGCTCCACACAGTAAAAATTCACCCCAAAATGAAGTATGAAAAATATTCAACAACCCAAAACAAGGAAAGGAGTTCTAATTTTATAGAAGAAGGAAGAGAAGAGGATGAGGTGGATCCATGTAGAATGCCATATCACACATCCTCAACTCCAAAACATAATTCAAATTCATTCTCTAAAGCATAATAGAGAGGTGGGCGAATAAAATGATAGTTTACTTATACACTCCAAAATCTAACCCACACACCATAAGGACCGAATTTAATTAAATCATGTAAGAAAAATGCAATTAAAATCTTACAATTTATCTTCACATCAAAATGCATTATAAGAAGGTGTAAATTTCAACCCTCCAACCATAGGAAAGCTTGGTAAATAAAATCTAAGAGGTTTGGGACAAGTTTAACTTGTCCCACAAGCCTCCAAAACCAAGCCCCCTAGGACAAAATCAAACTTCTAAGAAGGTGGAGTGTTTCACACTCCAAAATCTGAAGTACACAACTCTTACACATCACTTACACTTCACTTACCAACATATAATACAATATCCAACAAATCCATATAATTACATTCTTATATCCCATATTTGATTAATTAATTTAACTAAACAAGTATGATTACTCACAATATTAATTCACCAAAATTAAAATAAATAATGAAAGGGGTAAGTGCACCACAAAATAAACACATGCAAACAATAACAAAAAGGGACCAAAAATAAAAGAAAATACACTAAAATCCCTTGGTCACATTTAAAGGTGATCTCCCCATGGGAATCCCTAACACTAACATACAACACACACAAAAACATACTAGTTGCCATGGTGACCTTGTTGAATTCATCTAGAATTCCAATGTGGTTGGTCTCTAATCCCCTGATGTTTGTTGTGATAGTTTGACCTAAAAAACACAAATACCTTCTTTAGCCTCGTGGCTATATCAGAACATCCAACATTAATATAAATATAATTAAATTTCTAAAATCATCAATATATATGAATCACAAGAACATCAAAGGAAATCTAACAATATCACTTTACAATTTATATCAACAACTATATCATTATCCACATAATGTCAAGTGTCTCGGTAATAATTATCAATGCATCCATAACTCACATGTCCGAAAAAACAATCATATTCACTATCAAATATCTAACATCGTACGTAAATTATCAACCATACATGAAATGTCTCTAATAATCATCATGCATCATAACTAGTATCAAGATCAGTATCAATAATCCATGTTTCAACATCTAACATGAGCACTACATCACCCAACCATAATAATGTCCATAATGGGTAATCAGCAGTTTCCAGATACCTATCAAAAGGTGTCCTTGCCTACGACCTTACCTATTATCAACCTTTCCCACACCTATTTGACACTCGAATTGACTTGCTTGCTATACCTTGCAACATTTCTACTCATGTTATTTTTCTTACAAACTCTACCACACCTATTTGACACTCGAATTCGCTTGTTCGCTATACCTTACGATAATGCTACTCGTTTTGTTTAGCCTAATGACCTTACCTTACCTAGTGTTGTGGTGTTTGCCCCGACCATACCTCTTGGCCCACATTCAAAGTTGATTCTCACCCATGGGACCACCCTAACAATCAATTCAAATACACCACCACACAAAACACACACACACAAACAATCCATGTTGCCATGGGGACCCTTGTTGTTTCCATCTAGGATTCCCAATGTGGTTGGTCTCCAATTCCCCCATGGTTGTTGTGACAATGTTACCTGCAAAAGAAAATCCTCTCCTTCGGCCTTGTGTCCGCATCAATCATCCCAAAATCATTATACCAATAATCTCCAAGGTCCATATAGATTTAACCCAACATCATTAGCAAGTAATGCATCATCTTACAAAATTCCCAATAACATATGATCATTAAATTAGTTCAATTTTTTTAGGTTTACAGCAATATGACAACACTCACCTGTACGAAAAACACACCACACACACACACACAACACACACACACACACACACACACCCACCAATGGCTAAGAATTTGTATCAACATCCATAAAACTGTCTCTAATAATCCAAAGCATCATATATGATCAATCACCCACAGTCCATGTGTCTAATGTCCCTGACATCAACCGACTCAAATCTACATACTGTCCATAGTATATCGACATTATCATAATCAATAACAAAAGGTGTCGAAGGAAGTGGACACCTCATTCTCTCATCTCGTAAGTATGACTGGCAACATAGAGGCCTCCCGCACACAATCCAATGGGTTTTTTATGGTTCAAGAACGCACCTAAAATTTGACGGTATTGGAACTGGATGATACAACAATTATTGAGGAAACAAAAAATACTTTGAATAACGTTAGTGTCTACCTAGAACCTCCATCTGGCTTGCAACTGTTGGATTTTTGTTTATAGTTTCCACTACTCGATGACCTTTTTTGCTAGATACAACACAAATGCTATCCGATCCCCACATGCAAACCTTGAATAACTTCTTGAATCTTGTTCAACGCACATAAAATGCTGTCCCATAAACAACACATGCCTTATGTATGAAAGAAATCAATATGTTGTAATGCCAGATTACAACGCAACCTGGGCCCCATAACCTACTTCCAATCCCTACTCATTGAAAGTTGTTGGGAAAATTAAGTACCGACCTCCCGTCCAAGAACTGGATGATAGACTGAACATACACAATCAAAATATGATATCCATATGGAGATAAAATTTCGATTGCCCAACGGTACTTTCCAACCATGTAGTTCTCTAAAAATTATATTGAAAAATATGCTCAAAAGTAGCGAACCGTTCAAAAACCTATCACCCAAATGGGCTTCCCATATTTTTCAAGGATTTGACGCTGTTCTCAGCACACTTGTGATCACAAAATGCCTCACAGAGTAATTTTAACATGAATAATTGGCATAGGAAACATGCCACATCTGCAAAAATTGTCATTGGTTATGTGCATTCGTCTATTTGTATCATAACTTGGGGCTTTTTAGCCACAATTTTCAAACAAACAATATTTATTGTTGTTACGGGGCTTACAAAAATTAAAATTTTGCATTGGAATGTAGCTTGTCCATTATTGAATGGTTTTTGTAGTTTTTTTACAATTGTTAGATCATAGAGACCCACATTGTAAGAGAATTTATAGCAAATCTACATTTTTTAAATTGTATATCCTGCCTCCACAATTTTTCATGTTTGTAACTTTTTTACAATTCCTTGTTTTGTTGTCAATTTTCTTACAATTTAATATTTGTATATCTTAGATATCTTGATATTTGTGGCATTTTCCAAACAATTTTTTTCTATAATTAAATTTGCCACAAATTACATGTAGGTGGGAAGCTACAATTTGATTGCCACAATAATTTTTTGTAACACTATCTATGAAAAAATTGTAAAAATATTACAATTCACCGATCCACATTTCACATTCTGTTTAATTATTTTTCTATCTAAATGTGTCTTCATTTATACAACCAAAACAACAATAAATTTTATTATTAATTTTTTATGTAAAACTAAATTTATCATATCTAATTATATATAGATGATGGCTAGTTCAATGCCATGACAATGTAACCTATGTGTTCTAGTATACAATACAATGCTATGGAAGATAATATGTTTCTTGTGCTAGTATTTGGTGGTGTGTAGTCATCGTTTGGATGAAGAAATGGATTTAATACTCACGCTTGATTGCAATAGAATTACCAAAAATGAATGACCCAAAGGTAAAACAGATAATGTGAGGATACATATTAATTAAATTGAAGGTAATTATTTATAAGCATATGTAGTACCAACATCATCAATCTGTCAGTATGTCGGCCGCTCCTCCTGCCCTGTTGGAACAACAACATGAATTCTTCCAATTTGATCACAACAGGAGTAGGGGAAAGGCAACGCTCTCCACCCAACCAAGACATCCAATGAAAAGGAGAAGCCATCCTTCTTCATTTTCCCCCGAGCCCCAACCACAATACAATAAAAGGTGTGATCCAACTCATGGAAACAACAGGCTTCCACAATCACATACAAGCAACATAATCACAATAAACACAGTCCAAAACAAAATGTAGTTTTACAACTACATAAACACATGACAAGCAATACTAAGGCTTCAATCAAGCAAGCCCAAGGAGCAAGAAACTATGGGGGATGCTACTTATGCCTCCCAAAGGGGAAATGGTTATCACCACCTGAGAACAACCCAGACCAATATATATATATATATATATATATATATATATATATATATATATATATATATATCATTTCAAACCCTGGCATGCTCTTATGCCTCCCCAACCTCTTATGGCACCACATAATGAGTAAAGAAATGTAAACTATTTCTTTTTACAAGGTGGAACCCAATCCCAACTCCCTCCACACTTATACCTCCCCAAAACACTTATGCCTCCCTCAAGAGTACTCCATAGTCTTTTCCTACACCATTCCTAGCAGTCTACCCAAACAACCCACAAACATGCTAAACCATTTACACAATAACGTGTACATTCATAAAGAAAAGGAGTATTTCAAGATCCAAGATCTTACCTCTCCATGATGGAGTTGTCTAAGTTCCAAAACAACAAGCTTTCCAATGCCAAAATATAGTCCAAAATCAACAACCAACAAGCATGCAAGGGTCTCCAAACTCCTTCCAAAAGCAAGAGCTCCACACAACAAAAATTCACCCAAAAGGAAGTATGCAAAATGCTCAACAACCCAAAACAAAGCAAGGAGTTATAATTTTATGGAATAGGGAAGAGAAGAGGATGAGGTGGATCCATGTAGGATGCCACATCACACATCCTCAACTCCAACACAAAAGTCAAATTCATTCTCCAATGCACAATAAAGGCGTGGGTGAATAATATAACAATAAACTTACACACTCCAAAAATCCCACACCCCATAAGGACTGAATTTAATAAAATGTAAGAAGATTGCAATTAAAACTTACAATTAGTCATATCAAAATGCATAAAGAAGGTCTAAATTCAACCCTCCAACCATAGGTATGGTTGGTAACTAAAATTAAGAGGTATGGGACAAGTTTTACTTGTCTCACAAGCCTCCAAAATCAGCCTCCAAGGACAAATTCGAATTTCCAAGAAGGTGGAGTGTTTCATACTCCAAAATATGACTTACACAACTCTTACACATACTTACACATCACTTACCACATTTAATACAAGAGCCAACAACTTTTGTAATTACTTTCTTATATCCCAAATTTGATTAACTTATTTTTTTAACAAAATGATTACTCACATTAATTCTCCACAATTAAAAGAATAATGAAAGGGGTAAATGCATCACAAAATAAACACATGCAAAAAAATATATAAAGGAACCACATTAATAAAATACACATAACCCCTTGGTCACATTCAAAGGTAATCCCCCCCATGGGAATCCCTAACAAAAAACAACACACACACACAACAAATACAGTTGTCATGGCGACCTTGTTGAATTCATTTAGAATTCTAAAGATGTTGGTATCCAATCCTCTGATGTTTGTTGTGATAGTTTAACCTGCAAAACACAAATACTTCCTTTGGCCTCATGGCCATAGCAGAACATCCAACATGATATAAATATAATCACAAAATCATCTATACAGATGAATTACAACAACATCAAGGAAATCAATAATATCATTTACAATTTATATCAACAACTATATCATCATCATATAATGTCCATTTTCTAGGTCTACTCACAATATCCAAAAATCATATGTCCGAACAACATTCATAATATATCCATGTCAAATAGTATATCATCATCCACATATGAAGTGTCTCTAATAATCATCATGCACCATAACTAAATCAAGATCAGTTCAATAATCCATGGTCTAACATCGAACATCATACTAAATCAAAAGCATAATAATGTGCATAATGTAATCAAAAATATCAAGATTAGTATCAAAAGGTGTCAAAGGGAAGTGGACACTACAAAGCTACTTACACATTACTTACAACACATAATCAAAGAGCCATCTGCTCTAATAAATGCATTCTTTTGACCCATTTTAATTTATTTAGCAACATTATTACTCACTAATCTAGACACAAATAAAATAAATAATAAAGGAGAAAATACATCACTAAAATCCACATACTAAATTTAAACAAAGGAACCAAATAAAAGAATACACATAACCCCTTGGTCACATTCAAAGTTGATTCTCACCCATGGGGACCCCTAACATCAATTCAAATACACACACACACACACACACACACACAACAAATACATGTTGCCATGGTGACCCTTGTTGAGTTCATCTAGGATTCCAATGTGGTTGGTCTCCAATCCCCCAATGTTTGTTGTGACATGTTTACCTGCAAAAGAAAAATACCTCCTTCGGCCTTGTGGCCGCATCAAATCATCCAAAATAATTAGACAATAATCTCCAAGGTCATATAGATTTAAATCCAAACATCATTAAGCAAGTAATGCCATCATTTACAAATTCCTCAATAACCATATGATCATTAAATTAGTTCAATTTTATAGGTTTACTCAATATGACAACATATCACCTGTACGAAAAACACACACACACACACACACACACACACACACACACACAACCATGCTAAGAATTGTATCAACATCAATATAAAATGTCTCTAATAATCCAAATGCATCATATATGAATCAAATCAACCACAGTCCATGATGTCTAATGTCTGACATCATACCGACTCAAAAGCTACAGTAATGTCCATAAGTATAGTCGACAGTATCATAATCAATAACAAAAGGTGTCGAAGGGAAGTGGACACTACATTCTCTCATCTCGTAAGTATGAATGGCAACATAGAGGCTCCGCACACATCCATGGTTTATTATGGTTCAAGAACGCACCTAAATTTGACGTATTGGACTGGGAGGATACAACAATTATTGAGGAAACAAAAAAATACTTTGATAAGTTAGTGTCTACCTAGAACCTCCATCTGGCTTGCAACTGCTTGGATTTTGTTTATAGGTCACTACTCGATGACCCTTTTTTGCTAGATACAACACAAATGCTATCCTGATCCCCACATGCAAACCTTGAATAACTTCTTGATCTTGTTCAACGCCACATAAAATGTCCATAACAAACATGCCTATGTAGAAAGAAATCATTGTTGTAATGCAAGTACAACGCACCATGGGCCACATAACCTACTTCATCCCTACTCATTGAAAGTGTTGGGAAAATTAAGTACCTCCCTTCAAGAAATGATGATAGACTGAACATACACAATCAAAATATGATATCCATATGGAGATAAAATTTCGATTGCCAACCGGTACTTTCCCACCATGTAGTTCTAAATTATATTGAAAAATATGCTTCAAAAGTAGAGAAACGTTCAAAAACCTATCACCAAATGCTATCCATATTTTCAAGAGATGTTGACGCGGATTCTCCAGCACACATTGTGATTCACAAAATGCTCACAGAGAGTATTGTTGAACATGACATAAGTGCATAGGAAACATGCCACATGCTGCAAAAATTGTCATTGGTTATGTGCATTCGTTCATTTGTATCATAACTTGGGCTTTTAGCCACAATTTTTCAACAATATTATTGTGGTTACGGGGCATTACAAAAAATTAAAATGTGGCATTGGAATTGTAGCTTGTCCATTATTTAATAGGTTTTTGTAGTTTTTTTACAATTTGTTAGATCATAGAAGACCCACAATTTAAGAAATTTATAGCAAATCTACATTTTTAAAATTGTATATCCTCCACAATTTTTCATGTTTGTAACTTTTTTACAATTCTTGTTTTTGTCAATTTTCTACAATTTATATATTTGTATATCTTAGATATCTTGATATTTGTGGCATTTTCAACAATTTTTTTCTATAATTAAATTTGCCACAATTAACATGTAGGTGGAAGCTACAATTTGATTGCCACAATAATTATTTGTAACAATATCTATGAAAAAAATGTAGAAATATTACAATTAACCGAATCCAAATTTCACATTCCTTTTAATTATTTTTCTAGCTAAATTGTCTTCATTTATACACCAAAACAACAATAAATTTTATTATTAATTTTTATGTAAAACTAATTAATCATATCTAAATTATATATAGATAATTCTATATTTACTTTATAAGTCAACTTAAATTGAAAATAATAAATTTATAATATAATATTACAATATTCTATTTTTCCTCCGCCATCTACAAGTTTAAAATTCCTCACAGCATAAATGGGAACTTTTAGTTTTTCTGCCTCATTGGAACAAAACCCATAAAATGCCCACACTCCATTCAAATGCACAGATCTCCATTGGTCAAGTATTCTAACATATGATCTGCATGCTTTTGTGCCAAAATCATAGTTTCAAGATGGATACCTAACCACGTACAAGTAAGAGGGCATTATTAATGCTACATATTTATTCGCTACAATACAAGGAAGAAGGGAGTATGTGGAAGTGCTTAAAATCTAGTAAATGGATGAGAAAACGTGATAGTTCTACAGGAACAAATGCCATAAATCCATACTTAAGGAAGCAGTTTTTGCATACTCTAACATTGAAAATAAAAGATTAGCTTGGTAATTCCAATTGTTAAAATAAAACTCCATCTTTGATTAGATTTTGAAAAGGCTATCGCACAATTGGTACATATTCCAAATCCACCAAGAAACTCGGAGAAGGGTAGTTAGCAATAATATTGGAATGCCTCTAAATCACTTTTTAAGTAAAAGAATGAAATTAAGAATATTATTTCATTGTTGTACTTGACAACAACCTCTAAATCTGATCTGTAGTTTGAGTCATGAAGATTTGGAGGTAGTTTTTTTAAAATCATTTCTCGATGGGGTGAAGAAGGCAACATTGATAAATTTGTCCCATATATGTGGCCCATTTTAGAATGCTTTGTCTCCAAGTATCTATTGTTTTCGTCGGTTTTTCTTTGTCTCCAAGTATCTATTTTCAACCCAAAACCATTCGGACCAACCTACTTAGTAGGATTATTTTTCATCAACCTCATAGTCCAACAAGATCTGCATCAAAACATACGAAACATGATATTAACACTTTTTGATAGAATTATTGTAGAAACAATAGTAGGCCCATTGTTTTATAGTTACAAAGTGTTGAGTTAATATCAATAACCATGAGATGAACATAAAGTGATGCCACAGATAACCAAACATTGTACCGTGGTTCCTTTGCTTACCCACCTCATGGCAAACCTCGGTTCATCGAAATCTTAGGACCATACGATATAACAATCTGCCTCTTCCAATTTTATCACAGGTTAATTTCAAAACATTAAATTCAACAAATAAAAACCCCATGAATCTCGTTTCTAGATCCCAAGTTCCGGGCCAAATTCAATCCTTATCCTTCTCCATATTTGATCGCTAGATTTCATGTGTAAACCAACTGAAACATGTCATACATTATATCAACACACCAAAAATTTCTCAAATAAAATCTAATGTTGCATGCCACGAGATCTCAAAAAACTATAAACCCAGCTTTACCTGTATCAGACTCAACGTATGACTGCCAAAGATATGGCTTCCACTAAATCCACAAGACACCAAGACTGCAAGTGGGAATCGACCAACAAAGAATTCGAGTAAGTGAATATCTATCTATCTTCACGTAAACTATTTTGCAAGAACAGAAACAAAAACAAAAAATATAAAATTAAAAATGATCAGATTGAAATCATCCCTGCCTCATAGTACAAAACGGTTATTAAGACCCGAACAATCCAAAGGCTCTCAATATTACCCTTTTCATTCGACTTCCTTCTGCAGAAGTGGAGAACAAGAAGGCAAGTCACAAATGAATGCAGTGTTAGGCACTATCACAAATTCTGAGTGAAGTCAGGAAAACAAATTATAAAATTGATTATTTGATAACGCAAGACAGCCTTGAGAATCTGAGAGATCTTTTTCCTTGGTGAAGTGTCAAATTTTGACTCGACAAATATGCATGCAAATTGTGAAGGAGGATGAGATGTTGAAAGCTGTTGAAGGACATAAAGTCACAACATAAATGAGAATTACGTGTTTGGAAGAGTGAATAAACACGTCACATTTTCAAGGTTAGACGTGGCATATGGAGGACTTGTAATCAATAAGGATTTTGGAAAGTGTTATAAGTCACATTTTCAATTTAAACTTAAGTTTACTTTCTTCCTCAAAATCTGGGATTTGTAAAAGATTGAAAGTATTTTGAGTAAAGATAAATCTGCAAAAACTTCTAATCATTAGACTTTTACGGTATGATATATTTAATTTTAATGAATTCTTCTTAAAATATTATAAAAATAAAAAGTTTGAATTATGTGCTATTTAGATACTAATTAATGTGGAGTTTTAATATTATTCTACCATTTTGTTAAAATATTGTGGATCTGTAACTATGGCTAATAATTCTCCTTGTTTTCTAAACGTTTGCATACAATGTGGATTTTTAATGTTAAAGACTTGGAGATGTAAATTGCCTACAAATTATTAACACTTATTTAAATTGTGGAACATCCACAATACCTAAAAAGAAAAAAAAATAGAAATATCATAGAGATATCACAAATTTCTACATTTCTTTCAAATTGTCAAAGATTTGTGAAATTTTTGTGATAAAAAAGATCTTAGAAATTTTATGGTAAAAAGATATATATTATAGTATTACACTATTATAGTTTTATATTAATTATATTAATGATTTTTTTTGTTAATTTCATCTTAAAATATACGACAATAATCATATAATTTTATACAATTGGATAGTATTTTAATTTAAACATTCTGTAATTTTTCTTAAAACATATACAAAATATGAAAATATAGACAATCGAATTTCTATACTAATATAAATCTATGTTATTCTTTAAAAATATTTTATAATCATAATTTGGTAACTATATTTTATGATACATTGTAATTTTATTTTCAAAAATTTGTGGATTTTCTACAAGGAATGGTAGGATATGTAAGCTTTCTACGAATTCTTGTAACTATGTGTAAATTGTGGAGCATCCACAATACCTAGAAATCAATAAATGAATTTTTCATAGAGATGCATCATTTTTTCTACAATTATTCAAAATTGTGGAAAATTTGTGGAATAATTGTGGTAAAAAAAGCTTATATGTTGTAGTGTCTGCACCCACAATCCATGCAACCCTCCATATTCCAATCAAATAACTAAAACCCCTCGAAGGCTAAGCATTATTTTCTTTTCAAGATTTGCTAAAACATAAAGAATATGTTCTTATTCATGAAATGAGTTTCATCAGCCCAAAGTTGCTAGGAAAAATTAACAATAGGCTACGCGAGGCTTTCTCACACTTAAAAACATCTAAATTTGCAAACAGATCAGTCATCCTCCTTAGCGACCTTGGGCAATTACCACCGGTTATGGACAATCCTCTTTATGCAAGTAAAACCTATGGATCTACCATTTGGAAGGGATTTCATTCATCCATTACATTGCAAACAATATTTCAGCAACAAGGAACAACCGATGCACAAGTTTCATTCCAAAATTTACTACTCAACATGTGAGATTCAGCCCCTCTTATTGAGGACTGGGAACTCCTAATGGCTCGCACAGACACACACTTAACTAAACAAGAGCTCAAAATTTTAAAGGATGCACCACATTTGTTTGCAAAAAATGACCTCGTGGACTCCCACAACCTTCAAATGATGAAGGCATTGAACGTTCTGATCATCCAATTCATTGTTGAATGTAACAGGTGAGTTGGACCAAGAAATCCTGATGATGATCAGTTGGAGCACAAATTCCTATTGTGCAAACAACAAAAAGTCGTGCTTATTGCAAATTTATGGGTTGATCCAGGCCTCATAAACGGTGCTACAAGAACAATCACCAACATTGTCTACGACGCATCAATGTCACCACCAGCATTACTTTTATTTTTTGTTGTCAAATTTTATAGATACAATGGCCCATGTTGGGATCCCTCCAACCCGTTACAAATTCTGATACCCCCTATTTCGAGAGGGAATCAAAGACAATTACCACTTAAAATGGCCTGGGCATTAACTATCCACAATTCCCAGGGACTTACTATGTATAGAGCAACTGTCGATATTGGAACCAATGAAAGGCAGGGTCTGACATTCACAGCTTTCTCCAGAGTTCCTTCACTTTCAAATTTGTGCATTTCACCTCCTTTTTCATTCGAAAGGTACTCAAAAATGGCACGCGTAACAATACTTGCAGTAAGAAAGAGGAAACAAGACTACTATCACTCAACCCTTCGTAAATACTACACTCTGCTTTGATAGCAGCTCCGCTACTACTTTACTCAACACTTTTATCCTAGATGACGTTTTCATTCAAGGGGGAAAAAATGTACTAATGCTTACCAGAAATAAAATTACCCTCAAAAGGCTACCATTCATGATATAATTCTTCTCATGTTAAGTTCAAATAAAATATTCCACAAAACGATACCATTCATGATATGAGATTTGTAAATGTATATGTATAAATTTGTAACAAGTTTGAAATGAAGAGACGAAACCTTTAAATGAAGTGGTTCGTCTATATATCTACAATTACAAAGTTACACTTTTCAACATACATGTTCAATTTTTCCTTTTTATTGTTTCTTGTTTCTTTATGTTAACATACAAAAACACATTTTTAATGTCTTCATCTACACACAAATACCTACAACTTTAAAATGCTGAGAAAGAACTATTTAATTTATAGTTGTTTCCATCCAAAGCTTCGTACATTAGATCACTTTTTTGCATTTTGAATAGTTTTAAGGGTTAGACCTCATGTTTGCACTTTTTAAATGAAGCGACTCATCTATTTTTCTACACATACAAAATCAATCACCCATAGTTTAAACAAACACAACTACAAAAGTAAATCCTATCCCTATAACACAAATAACATATACCGTTTTTTGTTTGCGAAATGCCTCAAAGAAATGTGGTCTCATGGAATGCTGTGATTGGCACAAAATAGCTCTAACAATGATGCACTCAAACTTGTTGAGGTAATAAAGAAATTTGGAATGTACCATAACCATTTCAGATTTGTTTATATATAATTGCATATTCTGTCTCATTTTAGTTTCATGGAGAGATAATATGTTAAAGTACTTAGTCATTCTTTCAATCTACTTTGACAACAACACTTCATATTCACAATATTCTTGAGAGTGAGTATTAGCAAACTTACATGTCTCACTTGCATTTGAATTCAATTAGTACACAACTATTATCTAACATCCCTTCTAATGTATTTTGCAACATTTATTTTGGCTTTAATAGAAAGTCAGTACTGTAAATCACACCCCTTATCAACATCAACCACAAAAATAATAACTGTCTTTCTAAATATAATAACATTTACCATTCGGCATTCACATTGAATTGTACACATAACAAAACTAGTTTATTATTATTTTTAAAACATTTTAAATATTAATTTTTTTAAAATTACCATGCCGATACCAAAACTAAAAACTGTGAAATGGGCACTTACTCTGGTCGTTGATTTTATTGAAAACTAAAAGCGACAAATCTTGCGTGGTTAGAAACGAGAATCTATTTTATTGAGAACTAAAACTGCTATTTTGCGCGGTTTTAATTGAGAAATTTACCATTGTATTTACCGATAAATTCTCCTCCTCTTCCTTTACCACTCATAATATCAGAACATAACACAGAATTTGGATGGTTCTATTAAATAAGAAAATGCAATTTCGTTTCGGGAATCCAAATGCCTTTTGAGGATACCCGAAGATTGAGATACAAATACATCGAACATGAAAATAATCGACTTGACACGGGAAATATCAATTTACAAAAAAAAAATGGTAGAAGCTAATTTGAGATCGCAATGAGATTTCTGCGTTTTTCTCAGCATTTTGGGAGATCAAAAGGAGGCTCCTCAAGAGTGGATAAGAAATCGTGTCCATTTTCAACAACAAAAACCATGGCCAAACCCCAATTTATGTGCACGTCAAGGTGGCAGTGCATCATCCACGTACCTGCAATATAAACAGCCAAACTATAAAAATAATAAATCCGAATACATTAGGGTTGTCAACTTTAGAATCAGAAAGAAAAAATTATGCTCACCGGGGTTGTCAGCTACAAATCTGATGGCAGCCCATCCATTGACTGGAACATTCACTGTATTTCGCATGGGAGGATCAAATAGGTTGAATTTGGCCGGATCTGTTGCTGCATTATAGTTCCCAAATCCCGATCCTACTATGTAAAAGTCATAACCGTGGATATGGATGGGGTGGCTCTCACCCGTCAAGATATTTGTTCCCTGAAGAATTATTTGCACGGCCGTGTTGTATTTCAGCAGCTTCACTGTGGTTGTTCTCATGGGAGACCAGAGGCTCCTGCTTATGTTTTGCCCAGTGTAATTGAATTGCACGGGTGGAGTATCAGGAAATCCCGCTTCGTAAACTCCGGCGATGCCGAAATGGTGAGCTTCAAGTATTGAGGAAGACGACGGAAGTACGAATGAGTGGTTGTTCACGCTTGCTGTGAACCTTGTGCCATTTGGACCTCCACACGAGTTTCCCGGACAGTTTATTACGCCCAAACCAACCGTGTAAAATAGATTCTCATCAACCATCTGAGGAACACGAACAGGGTGGTCAGAGGATGCCAGGCTTCTGATGCC
This sequence comes from Taxus chinensis, assembly GCA_019776745.2. NCBI lineage: Eukaryota > Viridiplantae > Streptophyta > Pinopsida > Cupressales > Taxaceae > Taxus > Taxus chinensis. Next base: position 220,120,873 of record CM034153.1, read on the forward strand.
CTCTGCAAACTTGGTTGCAGATTGGGTATCGTTGTATAATGGAAGATTGGGCATCGCAGGAGCCGTTTCCAACTCGGTTGCACAATGGGTGTCGTTGAAAAATGGAAAATAAGGGTACAGAGAACATGAAGAAGAGCCGACTCTTTCGTATTCCACAATGGCAGTGGCGGTGGTGTTATCAAATGGGGCTCCCTGACCGCTGGCATAAGCTCGAGCAGCAATGTAGTATCTCTGTGCACCAGACATGTTGAAAGTAACGATAACATCTGTAGTTTGCCCAGGGCCCAACATCAGAACGTTCGTTTCGTAAGGCTTGGTATACGATGCATCCACACCCACAACAGTCATGTCGTGGCTTGCAATGGAGAAAAACAAGTTTGTATTCAGTGCAGCGTTGATCACCCGAACAAGATTAGTTTCCCCCGTCTTTACAGCAACTCTAAATGTATCTGCATTCACGAATAGTGAATTAGTAAATTAGTGGATAGAAAATGAGAGGGTTATTTATATTGTACAGTACCCGAACTTGAGCATGGATACAGATCTCCTGGTTGCCCATTTATAGTGAAGGCATCTGAAATGTTGGGTGTGGCTCCGGTTCGTGCTGCTTCATTCACCACATCGATCGGATTACTGTTCCACCATTCACCTGTTCAAATGATTTATTTTGTTAAGAGAAACATCACCCTCGACTGTCTGAGAATGAATAAAAACTAGAACTATCGGTGTAGAAAACAGATACCTAGCAGGATAGGAATTTCTTGAGCGGGCTTGGGAAAAGGGTAACCATATTTCTGTGAGGGAGAGATGATTAAGGCTCCGTAAACAGTAGCTCGGAGCCACGAGCTGTGCGCATGCCACCACAGAGTGCCTTCTTGACCAACAATGTTGAATCTGTACGTGTAACTCCCTCCTGGCCGAATTGGGCATTGCGTTATGTACTCAGGCCCGTCAGCCCACCCCGTAAGCATCTGCCGTACTCCGTGCCTGCAAATATATTAAACATGCATAAGAATTCGTCTTGTAATACTTACAAATAAGACAATGTTAATGAAGATGAGATCGTTAGACAGACCAGTGAATGGTGGCGTTATACTTTGCATTGTTAATGACTTTGACGATGAGAGTGTCTCCGTTGGTAACATAGAGAGTTGGACCAGGAAACTGCCCGTTCACCGTGATTATGTCGTGCGTACCGCACAGCCTCGTCACCGATTTAGATTCGATCTGAAATCGAGAACAAATGCAGCTCGTGTGTCAACATTGGAGCAACAAGCCGGCATTGTAACTGATAAAATGAAAACTATTCACAAAAAACACAATATATCAAAGGCAAAATACTCACAACAAAAACAGGAGTGTGTATTGCGTTAGACCAGTATGGAAAGGTTGTAAAAGTGGAAGTAGCAGTCGCAATGAGAAAGGCGAGTGAGACGACCTCCACAAGAATTTCTTGCTGATTAAAGCGTAAATCTGCCATTGTTGGATGTAGACAAGGCTCCTCTGTTTTTGGATCCAAAGCCCAAGTGAGGTGAAATATTTGTATATGAAAATAACGAATTCATATGAATATGATCAGTGCAGGGGCGGCTACTTAGTGGCTACAAATGCGAGGGGTTGGTGAAGTGTGTGAGATCATTTGTGACGTGTTTTGAAGTAACAGATGACCAATTGTATTGGAGACTGGACTCCAGTTTATAACATTATATTCCTTCGCCACTTGGGGCCTTCCTTACGATCAAGTCAACGACAATACAGATTATTAATACTGTATATTATCATAATTGATACTCCAGAAGTCGTTTATTTCGATCATTATTTTTATTTGGGAGCTTGTAACTAGTTACAAATATGTTTTTCATTGTAAACCACGCGTTAATGATACTTTTTACAAATTCTCAGCTTCTTAAAATAAGAAAAAGATTCCAACCAGATTACGTTTTAGACTGTACATGCTTACCAAATACCAATCCTTCAAAAATGGGACAGGTTTGGTTTTCTTCGTGCTATGTGCCATTTTGAATGCTGACTAGGCTTGCTTTATTGAACTCCCGATGATCAATGTTGGAAAAAATTAAGAAATAGGAATGTCTTATGCGGATTCATTATGATGATCGACTATTTCTTTCCCATTATCATTAGCGAAACGAAAGTTAAAATGCCATAATTTATCTGTCATTTCATTACATCATGGTTATCAATATTAACGCCGAGTGTTACTACAACCATTACACAACACAAAACTCACCTACCACAACAATAAAAGGAGCTATGTACGTAAATCAAACAGCACAAATATTCTCCCTCTAATCGATAAATTTAATTAGTTGATTGTGCTTTCGAGTTTCAACACTCAAATTCTATGGCGGCACTTCGATTCGTACCATTACTCAATGTGAGATTAATTGACAATTTTAGGATTATAGAAACAATTTTAAAATGAAAGGATATATTGGAGTTGAATTAAATAAGTATTTAGAACGAGATTTTTTATTTATAAATTTAAGAAGAAAAGACAAATAAATAAATATACCCATCTAATATATAATCGACCATAATATTATTAAGCAAGTCACTTGATCATGGTTAAAAATAATTGATGAACAACACAATGGAAAAAAAAGATCAAAATACATTTTAAAAAGTCTTATTGAGATGCCCACGCGTGCTAAAATGCAAATGCCGGTAGTTAAAATGATGACTCGTTGGAGACTAAAGAGTCGCAGACAGAGATTGACAAATAATTTACATGGAGAAACATTAGACAATAAATATTCCGTGTATTTAATATAAAGTCACAAATATTTATTTACATAAAATAAAGCACCATCCAAAACTGACGTCTTGTGGTGGAATAGACAAGAGTGTCAAGTAGAATCTAAGACTAAACCGTACTCCTATTAACATATCTACAAAACATTAACTCTTTCCAGACTTCAACAAAAATTTCACTCGGATAATGATTACGCACAAACTTGGTAGGAAGATAAAAATGAAAGATAACATAAAAAATATTATGATATGGAAAATATCGTGGGAAAGAATGTATAGCTTTGAGAGGGGATAAAAATGAAAGATGAGATGTACGATGTTTTCTAAAACATAAATTTAAATGTGTTAAAAAGCAAGAATAATTTATAATATGGTATCAAATTGTGTGTATAAGAAGGGCATACAAACATGTTGTACACACACACACACACACACACACACACACACACACACACACACACACACACACACACACACACACACACACATATAATTTAACGTATACATATACACACATATATATTGACACACACAAATATAATTTAATATATATACGCGCGCGCGCGCGTGTGTGCGTGTGCGTGCGCGCGTGTGTGCATGTTGGAAATAAAGCCACTTTCGCCTCTCTATATTTCAGTCAAACAACAATTTGGTCTCACACATGCATTTAGCTTTTTAGTTGTTTTTTAGTTTATTTCTTAATATTAGGAAAAAATAATAATTTTTCATGCTCTATTTTATGCATGCCTTGTTTTATTGACAATGGTATGTTTTAGCATGTTCTAGATTTTTAGTTGAAATTCGTCTATTAAACAGAGGCACATGTAACTGTTTATTGTGAGAAAAAGGATTGATTGCTATCGTTTTGAGATGAAGCTCATGTAAACAAGGAATGAAGTAATTGAATGCGTACAACAATGCTAGGAATTCTTTGTTTAATTTTGTTTTATTGCACAGTCTTTATTTGTAACGCCCGCTAAAACGACCACTCGAGATCCAAGAACAACCTAGGTCTAGATAGAAAAATTATAGGGTAATTTTTTTTTAAAAGCGTGACCGCTACCAGGGTTCAAGCAACAGTTGTCACAACAAAGATTCAAAGTTAATTAAAATTTAAGAAATGAAATTTTCCCATTGTAACAAACATTAGATCCACATTACAAAAGTAAGGAGTGTAATTAATCCAAATATAGTTAAATTTCTCTTAGGTGTTATCTTAATAAATAATTAAATTAACACTATAGTTAAATATTCCTTAATTAATTTTAGAGGGTCAAAGGGGCCCAAGCAATTAAATTCCCAAGGTTTTTAATTTCACTAGGTCTAAACAATAACCAAGGCTCTTATTTACATGGGATAGAAAAACATTCTCTTATCCCCTAACGCGGACCCTTAAAAAGGTCAACCCATGCTTTAGAGTTACACATGTAAGTTAAAAAGGGGTAATTTCCCACTTACCCACTCTCAGACTTATCTTTGCACTTCAACCTGATTTTTCACATATTTAACGCACTTAGGGTTTCCTGAAAACATATCCATTAGATAGGAAATTTCTTCCCCTTTCCAGTGATATAAATAAGTCCTCCTAACTCCTCATATTTCTTAAGTTGCAAGTTGATGGGCTTGGGGAGGAAATTTTTCCCCAAAGGTGGGCCTGGGGAAGGAATTTTTCCCAAAGGCAGGCCTGCGGGCCTAGGGAAGACTTTTTGCTTGGGAAGGTTTTGGGCCAGCAGAGCACGGGAGGTAATTTGGTGCTTTGCACTTTTGGCAAAAGCACAAGATACACCCGCACTCTTGCAAGTCTGTGGTGGGGCTTCGCGCCAAAGGAAGAAAAATTACCCCAAGCCGTAAGGGACATGTGGCACGTTTTTAAGCCAACGCGGGAAGGCGGGTCGCCGGAGGCACTAGGATTTTTAGTTTTTTTTGGTTAAAAGGGAAAAAAGTGTTAAAATGATTCGCGCCTCCGCAAACGTCTAGGGATGCCACGTGTCATACCCAAAAATTCAAGCGGGGAAGCGGACCGTCGGGGAAAACTTAGAAATGTTGGATTTTGTGTTAAAAAGTGTGAAGGTTAAAAACAACCCGCACCTCCGCCAACACCTAGCGGAGCCACGTGTCAGTCCAACAGTGGTCTGCGGGAAGGCGGGCTGGTGGAGAAACTTAGGAATTTTTTCCAACCTTTTTCCAGAAATGATACAGACTAAAACCATCTGCGGCTCCGTCGACACATAAAGAAGCCACGTGTCCGACCCTCATTCGTTGCGGGGTGGCTTGCCGTCGGGGGGACTTAGAAATTTTCACCCTTTTTCTTTTCAAAGGGTAAAGTTTGAGGGTGCGGGCCCATGAACCCGTGGAAGTAGTTTTTTTTCCAAAGAAGGATGTGGGGTTGCAGGGCTGCAGAGGAACTTGTGACTTTTTGTATTTTTACAAAAAAGTGCCCTAAATAATTTTCGGGCCCGCGGATCTGATTTACAAAAAATTCCTTTTTTGATAGTTAGTTTTTTTTGAAACCAACAGAAGTAAAAACTTCAGAATGCCATAACTTCCGACTAGAAGCTTGGATTTGAGAAAATAAGGACTTTTTGGAAAGGGCTCGAACTCCTCTTTGCATAGGAAGCATAAAATCTTATTTTCAACAAACTTGGATGGGTGAATTTTAATAAAACATCTTTCCTGCCATTAAAATGTGAAGTAAACATTTTCAACTACTAGAATTGTTCTAATCTGCCATTCTTTCTTCTTCAACACATCAAATAGGAATGAAGAAATGCACTTAAAAGATTTCAAATGGATTGCAAGGATTAATTGATAAAGGTTGAGATTTCCATTCGAATTTAATTTTCCTTTTTCTACAAGGTGTTTTTCTGCCTCTTACCTGATTAATGAAGTTCTAAGTAAAGTTCTTGAGCAATACAAACTATTTTGGGATGCATTTTGACCATCCTTAGTTCATTTTAAGTTTTCATTTTGTCTTTCATAGTTGTAGGGTACTCTATATATTATTCTGATATTTATTGCAGGTTTGAAACAATCTAACAGAGATCTACGTATTTCCAACTGGAAATTTATCTATTTCATTTGCCATACTTTAAACATTTAGGTTCATTCCATTCTAAATTTACAATGTTCAACTTTCCTTCAATAAATATGTGAAAAGAAAGATTGTAATTATATTTTCAAAATGTGACTTTCAAGTAACACTGAGGAAGGTAATATTTCCTAACACACACTTTTCCAGCCTTCAAATAGAGAGTTTGCAAAAGTATTTCAATCAATAGATTTCCAAGCAGGAGCAACTCCATTTTGTATAAAGTAAATCAACTTTTATTAAACTAAAATACAGCTTCTTTTCTGTTCACCAAAAGACAACTTACAAAATAAATCTTTCTCATTCGAATGTAACTTAATATCCAAAAAAGAGCATCTTTTCACCTCAATTAATATTACAATGCCATCCACTTAAAGTGTGAAATTTCACAATAAGGGAACCTAAGGAGAACTGTAAGATTTGTCTTCATACACAACTCCAAGAAACAGAAAGAAGAGAGATCTTCCATATTTCATTTTGTCACAACAAATAAAAGGGGGAGAGGCAATGCTCTCCACCCAACCAAGAATTACAATGAAGAGGAGAAGTCATCCTCCTCATTGGCCCCCGAGCCCTAAGCACATTACAATAGGAAATGGATTCAACTCATGGCAACAAGATAAGCTTCCAAAACAGAAATAGATTTCCCAATCATATCATAGTCTAAAATAAAATGCAGTTACAGTCATAAGAAGGATAGTAATAAAATATACAAGGCATCATCACAAAAAGGCCAAAAGAGAAAGATCTATGAGGGAAGCTGCTTATACCTCCCAATGGGGAATGGGTGACCACCTTAAAAACCCGTCAAAATATTCATCTCAAACCCCTACATACACTTATGCCTCCCCCAACTACCTCTTATGCCTCCCCATTCTCTCATGCCTCCCCCAAAAGTAAGAAATGCAAGCTATTTCTTGTCCAAGGTGGAACACCCAACCCAAACTCCCTCCACAAATAAATATTATGCCTCCCCACAACTCTTATGCCTCCCCACAAAATATCCCCATAGTCTTCTCCTACCCCATACCTAGGTAATCTACCAAACCAACCAACAAACATACCAAACATTCAAAACATTCACAAAAGAACAATACAACAAGAAATCCTTTTTACAAGAGTCTAGCTCCTACCTTTCCATGATAGAGCTTGATGCAAAAGTTCAACAACAAGTTTTTCCTATCCAAATAGTCTAAAGGCTCCAACAATCCACAAGCATTCACAATCCTCTAATTCTCTCAAATTGCAAGAGCACTAGTCCAACATGAAGTAGTTGCCTGAATTAACCCCCATGAAGCAACCCCCAAAATCGAAAAAGAATTCGAATAAATAGAAAAAGGAGAGAGGAGGATGAGGTGGATCCATGTAGGATGTTACATCACTCATCCTCAACTCTACCTCATAAGTCAACTTCAAACTCCAAAGCACAATTAAAAAAGGTGGGTGAATAAATGACCATTTTACTTACACAATCCATGTCCACACCCCAAGGACCAAAATTAATTTCATGCAAGAAGGTGCAATAAAAACTTACAACTTGCCTTCCCAAATTACATAATAAGTCCTAATTTTGACTCCCCAACCCATAGGTAGGGTTGGTGTAAAAATTTAAGAGGTGTGGGACAAGTTTAACTTGTCCTACAAGCCTCCAAAATCAGCCCCTAAGGACAGATCCATATTTCAAAAGGAGAGTGGAGTGTTTCACACTCAAAGCTACTTACACATTACTTAAAACACATAAGAGCCATCAACTCTAATAAATGCATTCTTTTGACCCATTTATAATTAATTTAACAACATGATTACTTATTAATCTTGACACAAATTAAATAGATAATAAAGGGGGAAAAATATCACTAAAAACCACATACTAAATTTAAATAAAGGAAACTAAATAAAAGTATACCCACAACCCTTTGGTCACATTTAAAAGTGATCCCCCCCATGGGGAACCCTAACATCAATTCAAACACACACACTTTACAAATACATGTTGCCATGGTGACCCTTATTGAATTCATCTAGAATTTCAAATGTGGTTGGTCTCCAATCCCCCGATGTTTTTTGTGACATGTTTTACCTGCAAAACACAAATACCTCCTTCGGCCTTGTGGCCGCATCAAATAATACAAAATAAATATACAATATAACTCCAAATTCATATATATAGAAATAAAAACATCATCAAGCAAGTAATGACATCATTTATAATTTCATCCATAATCATAAGATCACAAGATTAATTCAATTTTCTAGGTCTACTCAATATGACGAAATAACACATGTCCAACAACACACACACACACACACACACACACACACACACACACACAAATATGTCTAACCATGTCAGCATCATACCAAAATCTATATAAAATGTCTCCAATTATCCCCATGCATAATATATGAATCAAAATCAACCACAGTTCATGACCTCTAACATGTAACATCATGTCAAATCAAAATCTACAATAATGTTCATGAGTATAGTCGACAATATCATAATAAACAACAAAAAGGTGTTGGAGGGAAGTGGGAACTACATCCCCCTCCCCTTAGACTCAACTTCCTCCTGGAAGTCACTGGAATAGGTGTGGAAATTAAACTCGTAGTAAGGTAGCATCCTCCCATGTAGGCGCAGTCTCATCATAGTTGTCCCACTGCACCCAAACCTAGTCAATCTCTCTACCTCAAAGGCCCAGGGTCCTACGCTCTATAATACGGATGGGCTCCACCATCACCTACCCTTAATCTTGTACCTGCAATGAGGTCCAATCCAACACATGATAAGGATCTGCAATATATCTCCTAAGTACTGAAACATGAAACACATCATGGATGTAAGATAAGCTAGGTGGCAATGCTAGACGATAGGCCAAAGTACCGATACACTCCAAGATATCAAAGGGGCCCACGAATCTAGGAGCTAACTTAGAACCTTTTTCGTAACAGATAGGGATCTTATGTGGCTTGACATAAAGGAAAACCTTCATGCCCACATCAAGACTACGGTTGGTCCTATATTGATCTGCATACTTCTTCTATCTATCTTGTTCCTCCTACAGTCTCTGTCTGATCATAACCACCTGCTGCTCCATGTCCTACAATAAAGCTGACCTAAGAGAAACCCTGTCCTCTAACTTGTCCTAGCTAAGAGGTGTCCTACACTCTCTGCCATACACTGCCTGGAAAGGAGCCATACCTATTGAACTCTGAAAAATCTTATTGTAGGAAAACTCCACCAAGTACAAATACTCCTCCCATCTCGATTGGTGATCCATAACATACATCCTAAGCATGTCCTCTAAAATCTGATTCACCCACTTAGTCTGTCCATCTATCTCAGGGTGATACGACATGCTGAAATTGATCTTCCTCACGATGGCATGTTGCATGGTAGTCCAAAGTTGGGAAGTATACAGAGGATCGCATCACAAATGATCTTCCGCATAATCCTGTGCAATCTGACAATCTCATCTAGATATACCTGTGCCACTGCACTAGCTGTATAGGTGGTCTTCACCAGAGAAAAACGAGCCACTTTTGTCAATTTATCCACCGTGACCATGATAGCATCGTGGTGGTATCTCGACATCGATATCCCAACAATGAAGTCCATGGAAATGGTGTCCCATTTCCATTCTATTATAGCACGTGGAAAGAGAAGGCTATTTGGATGTTGATGCTCAACCTTCACTATTTGACACTCTAAACAGCGTGACAAAAATTGAGCCATGTCTCTACAAAGTCCCCTTCAATGATACAACTATCTCAAAGTGGCATGCATCTTCTTCACCCTGGGATGGGATGAATAGGGTGCACAATGTGCCTCTGTCAAGATGTCCTGCCTCACGCCTCCATCTCTGGGAACATAAATCTGGTCTATGTGCCTGAAAAGGCCATCTTCCTCCAATGAAAACCCATCAAACTTCCCCTCAAGGGGTCTCTGAGACTCGATCCCTGTTCTAGCTGTAATGTAGAAACTATCGTGAGGAATCTACTGTTGAATCCTTCTCCGTAAATCTATACCAACTAAAGTGGCCATAACTACATGTCTCTTCTAGCTAAGAGCATCTACAAGCACATTCTCCTTCCCTTTCACATGCTCAATCTCCATATCGTACCCACAAAGCAACTCCATCCAACACGTCTAACGAGCGTTGAGATTGGGCTATGTGAAGAGGTGGCAAAGACTCAAGTGATTAGTCCTGAGTGTGAATCTCTTGCCAAGGAGGGCTTGTCTCCATCAAACCAAGGCTTGAACAACTTCCGCAAGCTCAAGATCATGAGTTAGATAATTGAGCTCATAATCCTTGAGTTTGCGAGACTTGAAAGTAACTACTCTGCCCTCCTGCATCAACACACCTCCAAATCCTGCCAAAGAAGCATCCATGCATACGAAAAACTCACCCTGTGGATCTGGTAATGCAAGAACAGGCGCTGTCGCGAGGCATTCCTTTAGTGTCCTGAAGACCTGCTCACATCTGTCTGACCAAACAAACTTCTTCCCTTTCCACTGAAGGGAAGTGATGGGGTCCATAACCCAAGAGAAATCCTGAACAAATCTCCTATAATATCCTACCAAGCCCATGAAGCTATGCACCTCTGTCACACTAGTGGGTGTTGGCCAATCCATAATAGCTCGAATCTTGGAAGGATCTACTGCGATACCTTCCCCAATAATGATGTGGTCCAAATACTATACCTCTATATAAAAGAACACACACTTCTCCAGGTATCGCAAAGCTACTGCTCACGAAGACAATAAAGATCCTAGGGAAGGTTCCCCTCATTCTCCTCTCATTTCCATGAGTAAATCAAAATGTCATCAAGGAAGATGAGCACGAAGTGATCCAATAATTTCCTGAACACCCCATTCATCAAGCTCATAAACACTATGGGGGCATTCGTCAAACCAAAAGGCACCATTGTGAACTCGTAGTGGACATATCTCGTACGGTAGGCAGTCTTATGAACTACCTCCGTAATCCTCAACTTCAATGATAACTTGACTTAAGGTCTGTTGGTGCTCAAATTAGTCTCTCCCCATTTATCATTGAAAATATTAATTTTATGGCCTTTGTCATGTTTTGTATCTCCCTGTGTGGTGCTTGAAGACTCTATCCTCCATTTGGTTGCCATGATCAATCCCTTCCTTGGTCGAGGATCACTTAAAAGTCTGGAATTTGTTTTTCGTTCCTCTGTCCACATGCAAGAGTCTGTAACTTGGGCGTAAAACTTGAGTTGTTCCTTTCTTTCCATTTTCCACAGTCACGTTTTCTTGTCCTTGCTAGTTTTGTCCCAAAAACCTATGAAAAAATGACTGGATGTAGCTCAAAAGTTCATATTTGAGCCTTGAAACATTTCCAAATTCTCTTTCCTTGAAGAAAGATTTATTTCCGGGATAAAATGGTGGTTTTTTTGCATTTTTATAGTTTGACAGGTGTGTTTTTCCCCATTAAATTTACATCTCTGCATCAGTGGAAATGTGACCCTTTTTGGTTGGATGCATCTCAGTGGAGAACTCTAAAAACCTTATGACTCTCTTCAACCCAAAACTTGTCCATGTGGAGGAATGATGCCCATTTGAAAATTCACTTTTTTTTTGGGCTTGGAGTTGCTTCGGGAGGACACGTGGAGCATTTTGCTACTTTGCCAAAAATTAGAACAAAAAATTCATACTTTTGGTTTAGTTTTGGTGGGCCATGGACACGTGGAGGGTTGGAGCTCATTTTAGGATTTACCTCAAGGTCCCACCTTAACAATTGCGACAAGGATACATGTGGAGGCTTCCGTCAGCTCTACTTTGTAGTTAAAATTTTCAAAGCAATTTTCTAAAGCCTGGGACATGTGGTGCGCTCGTGCTCATTCAACATCTCCACTCTTGGCCACCATCTCAAAGTTGTACCATAAAGATACGTGGAGGCTTCGGCTGGGTCTTCCCTTACTTAGAATTTTCAAGTAACTTTCTAAAGGGCCTAGGACACGTGGAGGGACCACACCATAAAGATACGTGGAGGCTTCGGCTGGGCCTTCCCTTATTTAGAATTTTCAAGTAACTTTGAATAAAGGGCTTGGGACACGTGGAAGGCCCACACTTGTTTGAGAATTGCCTCTGTGCTTCTCCCTTGTAGTTGTGCTAAGGAAACACATAGACGGCTATGATATAAATTGGAAAAGGGATAGGATCAACGGTTGCTATGCATTTCACCTAGTTTTCTACCTTTTTTTCTCTAAGCCTCTTAGAGACATGAATACGTACTAGTTTTTATCGTTCTTTTATGAAATTCTTTGTCGTCTCTATCAGTAAGATGCCATTGAATGGATTTGAAACCTAAATTCTAAGTCCACGGATCATTAATGCTGATATATTTAAGTGGGAGTTACTCAGGCACTCGAAAAAGTTGGAATTACTAGAGGAAATTGATGCGGGGCAGAAATTGCAGATGAAAAAGAGGGAGAAAGGATGAAATGATGAAAGTGTTGGTGCAAAAGGTGAAAAAGGCATTCCCTCGAGAACTCCTTAAAATGACCTGTCAAGTCCATTTATGCAGAGGCTCTGAAAAATGATTAAAAAGGGGATTTCTCGCACGATAGAATCAGAATGATTAAAAGGACTCTTGAAAATTTGTTACATGGCATCCTAGTCATTAGTTGAGGGCCCAAAAAACATGATCAGTTGACAATTGGTCCACATGGTAGATTTAGGATCTAAATTTATTAAACGTCGTTGTGTAAAACAAATTGGTAAAAGGTAAAGGTTCCTCAAATATTCTTTTCTTTTGGGGGGAAAAATGAGTGAGAAAAGTTTTTAAATGCAATGAGAATATTCTTGCAAATGGTCTGAGTTTGAATTCTTGAGAAAAAATTTGAGAAATTCGTCTTCCCAAGAGACCGAAGCCAAGATAACCTATTATTTTATTCTTTGTTAGATTTTCTATTGTGTCAAGTTGGTTGCATATGTATAGCCATTAATGAGAACTGAGATTGCTCTGGAAGGTTTTCCCTGCTGATGAATCTAAGAAATTTTGAGATAAATTTGTCTCAAATCTTTAGCAATTATGTCTGCTTTTTTTCAAATGTCTACAAATAGTCTCTTTCATTCCTATTGCAATATTACATTGAAATTTTTGGGAAATCACACAAGATCTCATCCCTGTGACAATATAATGGTATTTGCAATTTCATTTCAAGAATAGCCTTCATCTTGGATGAGATAAACAAATTTAAAATCAATTCACTGTCATTTGTTAATAAATATTGTCTGTAGGTCTTTGGGTGTACCTTAGGTGTGATTAATCAAAAATTTTATTGTTTAATTGAGTCATTCAATTTGAGCCTTTGTGTTGGAGTCTCCAATATTATGTGAAAACGTGCTGACCTGGGCCTCCATTACAACACACCTTCTTGTTGAAGGAACGTCTTAACTGTTCTAAAGCTTTATTTTGTTGAAGTTTTTCATTATTGTAAAGTCCCTCCAAAGACCAGGTATAATAAAATTTATCCTACTTCATCTCCCACCAAAATCATTTAAAAACTATTGATCCACCTTGAACTACCCATGCTTTCCCTGTGTAGCAACAAAGGAGCAAAATTTACTTGTAAAAATATGCATAATAATCATTATTTCTTAATGTCTTCAGTAACCTTATCCTTGTGTTGAAAAAATATCCATATTTTGGGTAAGTGCAACAAGTTGGGGGACAATTAAGTGGACATCAAATCCTAAATTTTACATCAAAAATTAAAAAACAAAAAAATTTGTCTTCTGCAGACTTGAACCATGCCGAAAAGTCAAAAATATGTCATAAAAATTGTACCATCGCGTAGGGGGGACTGTTACCTTTATAGAAATATTGATTTTAATGTGAATAGAATAGGATAAATATCATTTTATAATTTTCTACTAATAATAGGTCTTTAAGACACTTTTTCTGATGAATTTTTATGTCTACGTTTCAGACTGTAAATTTTGCTTCACTTGTCAGAATGTGATAAATCTTATACCATCCGAACCGTGGCGAAATTATATACATGTTCAAAAAAATTATTTTATTTCAATATTTTTTTATGAAGTTATGGTGGGAAAATAGAAAGTGCTCTGTTTTTTTAATGTTTTCAAACCACTTTCACGGAAAAAATCATAAAAAAAAAATATTGCTCAAAAAAATACAAAATAAAATCTATCCCAAGATAGATAGTGGTATCTAACTTCTCACTAAAGAAAATATATATATATCAATTTTTGGTCATCCAAATCATGGGCAAATGGACTACAATCTTATAGGAATTTAAAAAAAAAAATAGCAAGTCATTGAATTTTGAGTGTTTAATATAGCTAAACTTGTCCATTTTTAAAAAAGATAGTAGTTTAGAAACTAGATTCTAGATTCTACAATTCATATTAATATAAGTTTTTCTAATTTTGAGTGTATGCATTGCTAATAATTCCTACAAGTTGATATTATGTTGTTATTTTCAATATGACATCCACTTATGACCCCTTTTTTGTCCCCCAACTTGTTGCACTTACCCTTTTAGAAGTGTCAACTATTAAGAGTTAAATCATGGAGCATTGACTATATTTTCCCAAGGATCTCTTTATAGAACTTGTATAAAGGAAGGATATATCCTTCTCCTTCATCAAACAAATATTACATTAAGGGTCCTCTCACCTTGGTTGAAGAGGCACAAACTAAACTAGTGAGGAAAGGTCAAATCCTCTTAAATGTGTTATCCATCTCTCAACAAATTTGAGTAACAAAGTATCAGCTAGATCTCATCCCTAGTTACAAAATGGAACACACTATGATCTATCTACCTCTAAGCTCCCTATCGAATCTTTGTTGCTACTCATCTTGAAAAGGAGAATGAATTTGGATACCAACACTCATGGTGCCATTGTCAGGGAACTTATTTGTATTATTTGGAATGTTGGGAACTGATATACTTTACCGAGACTGATTTGTTGATTTTTTGCTAGTTCGTATCCATTTGGCCTATCAACAACACTCATGGCACCATTACCAGGGAACTTATTTGTATTACTGGGAACTGACTTATGTTGTCGAGATTGATTTGTTGACAAAGTTTCCAGTTCATATCTCATTTCTGGCTATCAACACACACTCATGGTCTATCACCTTTCCAGGGAATCTGGTTTACATTTTCGAGACTAATTTTTTGATTTGTTTCCAATTCGTATCCATTTGGATCAACAACAATCGTGCCACCATTTCTGGGGACTCTTTAAAGTATTTTAAACAAAGGTGTACGTTTACAGAGCTTGGTAATGCTTTTTACAGATTTTAAAGTACAAATAAATTGCTGAAATGTCATTATTTACTCAGATCTATAAGAATTGTTCAAAATTGTGAGTTCTGAGTGTAATATTTGAAGCTTATATAATTATTGCACTAGGATTTGTATCATCATTGATAAATTTGGGTAAAAGAAGAGTAGATCTTGTAAGGTTTGCATGAATCTTGTATTGACAGACATTTGATAGGTCTTTCATAGTGCATTTGCACAAACTAAGGTGAAAATCCTTAGTGGTGACTCCATACTATTTAAATTCTTTATAAATACCAGTGTCTTGAACATATATCAAGAAATATTTGTCACTAATATCTATGGAAGGAAGAATATTTCTTCGCCAAGGACCCTAGTAGAAGGTTGTTTCAAGAGAAGGGAAAGTCTAATTCAGAAGGCAGAAGAATTTGGAAGGCTATTGGAGATCAAACATCAAGAAAAGAAATTCCCATTGGTGAAACTGGGAAGCCTGTGATTGAATATTGTAGTACTTCCTCAAGTGCTTCTGAATCAGGTAGCCTCTTTGTTGAATTGAATTCTCCATCTGGAGAGGGTCCATCATCTGTATTTGAAACATTTGCTTCTCAATCTACCCCTATATTTTCAAAATCTAATAGAGTTTTCCAAGAGACAGAACCTTTAGAGGGCAGTCATTCTGAAAATTTTATCCATGTACCACACAGACCCCTCACTCCTCATCATTATGTTTCTCCTGTAAGATCACCTCCCCAGAATAATATGGCTCAGCCTCTACCCAAGACCACCATTTGTCATTAATACTGTTGGTCCCATCAGTTTTAGAGGTATGGCTGACTATCCAAATGTTGTGCCATAGGATGTAAGAAACAAATTGCCTAAGTTTCAAGGAAATAATGCAATAACTGGTGATCAACACTTGAAACTCTTTGTCAATATGATGGAGTATTTCGAAATAGAGTTTGAAGATGTATACATTAAATTATTTATTCATACTCTAGAAGAAGATGCAAGGGACTGGTATAAATCTCTACCAGATAATTCCATTGACTCCTAGATAGAGATGAAGAATGCATTTATAAAGAAGTACGGTGATAAAACAAACCCTAGGTTTCTTTTATCAAAGTTTGAAAATATAAAAAATAATCCTAAAAGAATCAGTGCATGATTTCAACACTAGATTTAACAAAACATTGAGAAGACTACCTGTTAATTTGAGGCCATGTGATGAATC
This sequence comes from Taxus chinensis, assembly GCA_019776745.2. Lineage (NCBI taxonomy): Eukaryota > Viridiplantae > Streptophyta > Pinopsida > Cupressales > Taxaceae > Taxus > Taxus chinensis. Next base: position 220,137,255 of record CM034153.1, read on the forward strand.
ATGTCTGATAAAGTATTCAGATGTATTTGATAAGAAAGTTTCTTACTATTTGAGGGATAAGAACCCTGGGACTTTGAGGCATGCCTTTACCATGGATCTGCAAATTGAGAACAACATTAAAGTAGTTGGAAAACCTCCTAAGAGGGAGGGTGTTAAACTGATCAACCCTGAGAAGCCTCAATCAAGTAAGGTTGTGGATCTTGAGGAAGTTGTAAGGACTTTGGTTGGGGTTGTCAAATAAATCTCTTACAAGCTGGCCAGGGAAGAAAAAGGAATTGGACAAGGTTCTCAAGGTCAACATAGGAAACAAGGACAAGACAGACTTGCAAATCATCCTACAAATGATCAGAGGTATGATGAAAAAGGTAAAGGACCCATGGGAGCTAGACAACCCCAAGCTATGGAGAATAGAGTAGTGCCTGATCCTCTAAATGCCAGAGTTTTTGTTGTTGAAGAGACAAATCAAATGGATTGGTGTGAAAAATGCTTCTTACCCCACCTACCATGTGAAGTAGATCAACAAATTGAAGAAGATGATGATGATGAAAACACTGATGATGATGCATGCATGGTGGACTACTCTACAAGCTCACAACAAGGAGCAACTTCAACTGAGGTAATAAGTGCAAGAACTGCTACAAGTTTTTTTGGACTGCATTCACTAGGTACCTCTTCTTCCTCCCTCTCATGCTTTAGAAATAGATATGGTACAAGCATTTGAACTTCCTAATAATGATTTTGAGTACCTAAGAGCTCTAATGATTAAGAAGTATGATGGAGGAATCCCATCAGAAGAGGATAGATTAACTGCTAATGAATGTTGTTGTGGCCCAAGAAAAGGAGTATAACACAAGAAGTAAAGTTGTCAAAGGGGTAGGGCCTCAAGCCAAAACAAACACCCCAGTTCTCACCAATGTCCCAAAAGAGACTCCAAAGAAGGATGCACATGGAAAAGGCCTTGTTGTCTTAAGTAGAATTGGTGTGCCCACCCATGCCAAAAATGTTTAAAACCTTGTGCCATCTGACGAGTTTGTTAACCTTTCTCCAAATGTTTCTTTGCCCAAGTACATTCCCTATGATATTGCCCAAGTCTTGAGTCAGATCAAGATTTCTGTCCCAATTGTGGAACTGCTTAGGATTCTTGAGCATAAGAAGAGGGATTTTGAGTATTTGGGATTGGGGGAAGATAGGAGTGCCCAAGGAAGAAATATAAATAATGTAAACACTCCTCCTTTAACCATTGCAGACCTAGAAAAACCACCAGCATTAGAGGAGATAGGTGAACCACCTGAAGTTTACTTGGGGACATCTTTAGTTGAGTCTCAGTTAAATGTTGATCCATTTTTTACAACACTGATTATTAAAGACAGATTGTTGCACAATTGTATGTTTGACTCTGGAGCATCATGCAATGTTATGCCTCTGGAAGTCATGAATGAATTGAACATTAAAGTGACAACAGCTTATGGCAAGTGTACTACAATGGATTCTAGAGAGGTCCCAGTTGTAGGGTGTGTGAAGGGTTTGGTGGTACAACTTGCAGCTTATCTAGGTAAGAACCTAAAACTTGATGTTGTCATTGTTGATTGCCCTGCCAAATGGGGCATGATGTTATCAAGAAAGTGGGCTGCAAGTGTTGGTGGAAGTGTTCAGATGGATATGTATTTCACCACCATTCTAATTGAAGGCAACCTTGTAAAGCTATATGGAGAGAAGAAAATGTTGCACCTCATTGAAGATCCAAATAATGCTTCTTATGAAGTGTTATATACTGATGTAGATGCAGATAACTTTGTGGGGTTTGCTGATGGCAAGGAGCACAAGATTGATCAGTGAAAATGTCTTGAACAAGTGGGTTTACCTTGGACCTTGTTATTTGATGGAGCCTATTCCAAGTTTGGAAATGGTGCTGGCATTGTTCTGATCTCCCCAAGCCAAGAAGAGTTTGTCTTTTCTTTCAAAATTAACTTTGAATGCACTAACAACATTGCTAAATATGAAGCATTTTTATTAGGCCTGAGAATTGCATGGAAATATGGTATAAAGGATGTCATTGTCAAAGGGGATTCAGAATTGATTGTCAAGCAAATTAGGAAACTGTATGCTACTAAAAATTAGAGAATGAAACAATACAAGCATGCAGTTTGGGATTTGATTGAAATGTTTGACTCTTTTAATATTGTGCACCATGATAGAAAGTTTAATGTTGTTGCAGACAAGTTAGCAGTGCTAGGATCCAGATTTGGGAATTGTACAATGTCTCCATTTTGTGAGTATGATGTTGAAATACTAACAAGGCCATCTGTCCCTGATAACGTTAAAAATTGGCAAGTGTTTGATGATGATGCCCAGGTGAAACAATTTTTGCAGAGCCAAGGTGAGTTTGCTGACCAAAATATAGATTGGGAACCAATGGTGTGTGTTGCTGAAGGAAAGGAAACATTATTTGGCAAAGACATCATCCAGTTGAAGACAAACATGATTCCCAGAGGTTTGGTGGCTCTTGAGTTGAACTTTGATAATGTTGATTGCATTATTAAAAGAAATATGTCTGTTTCAAGAGATGTGGAAGAGCACGACCTGGGTACAAAGGAAAAGCCACGTAAAATCTGGTTAGGAAGCAATCTCAGCAAGGAAGAGAAGCAGTCCTATATTCAATTGTTGAAGAAATATCAAGACTACCTAGCTTGGTCTTACTCTGAGTTGAAGGCATACATGGAAGATTTGTTCCAACATGAGATTCCTCTTGAATCTAATGCCAAGCCTTTCAGGAAAAAATAGAGGCCCATCAATCCTTCCTTTCTTTGAAGATGCAAGAAGAACTGAAGAAGTTGAGGGATGGAGGGATCATTCAGCCCACGAGGTATTCATCTTGGGTTGCAAACCTAGTGCATGTCAGAAAAAGAATGGTGACATAAGGCTATGCATAGACTTTAGGAACCTGAATAAAGCATCACTGAAAGATAATTACCCTCTTCCAAACATGGAGAATATGCTACAATTGGTAACTAGGTTCTGAATTGTTATCTACTCTAGATGGTTTCTCTGGCTATAATCAAGTTGTTGTGAAGGAGTCAGAAAGAATAAAGACTGCCTTTACTACTCCTTGGGGAACTTATGTCTATGTCAGGATGCCTTTTGGCTTAATGAATGTTGGAGCAACTTTCCAAAGAGCAATGGATGTAGCATTTGCTGGTTATATCAATGATTTCATTGTTGTTTATCAGGATGATGTAATTGTGTTTTCTAGAAATAGAAATGATCACTTACAACACTTGGAGAAGAATGCTGATAAGGTGTAGGGACTATGGCATATCATTGAATCCCAAGAAGTGCCACTTTGGAGTGTAAAAGGAAAAGTTGCTTGGTCACATTGTATCAAAAGAAGGGGTAATGATAGATCTAGAGAGAGTGGAAGCCATCAGCAAGGTTCCAATTCCAAGAACTAAGAAGGGAATTCAATCCTTCTTTGGAAAATAAAATTTATCAGAAGATTTGTGTCTAACTTTGCTGAGCTGACCATCCCCATTACTAGTATGCTGAAGAAGGACCAAGTTATCAAATGGGAAGAAGTTTCCATTCAAGATTTCAATGGGATCAAAGAAGCACTAAAGCATGCCCCTATTTTGGCAGCCCCAAATTACAAGAAGCCTTTTCAAGTGTTTTCTTTTTCTTCAGAAAACACCATTGCATTTGTTTTGTTACAGAAGGATGATGAAGGGGCTGAGAGACCAATTTCCTTTTTCAGTAAGGCATTGCAGGGAGCTGAGTTGAAATACACCATCATGGAGAAGCAATCATTTTCCTTGGTGAAAGAAACAAAGGTTTTCAGACCCTACATCTTGAGTTCTAAAGTTGTTTCTTATGTTCCCCACACCATGGTGAAAGACATCTTATCAGAGATGGAGGTCTCAAGAAAAAGATGCAGATGGGTGAACAAGTTGTAGGAGTATGACATGGATATCCAAACCATGAAATTGGTAAGAGGTTTGGGCCTAGCTAAGCTTATGGCTGAGAGAAACCTACAAACTATTGAGGTGAATGAAGTAGAAGGAGAAAGGGTGGATGTCCTTGAAAAGTTGGTAAGTTTTGAATGGTACAAAGATATAATATTTTATCTCAGACATCTATGTTGCCCTGAATATTTGAGTAAAAATCAAAAAAGAGATCTTAAGTTATCCTCTCAAAAGTATGTCATTACTGATTTTGGGTTAGCTTGGAAGAACCCCGAGGGAGTGCTCTTGAGATGCATTACTGAAAATGAGGCCCCCAAAATAATTACTGATCTCCATGGAGGGGTCTGTGGGGGACATTTTGTTGGAAGAGTTACAACACATAAAATCTTGAGGGCTGGTTATTGGTGGCCAACTCTCTTCAAGGATACAACTCTATTGGTGAGGAAATGTGAAAGTTGCCAACATTTTTTTGGAAGAATGAAAGCTTCAAGCTCCCTTCCTTTGCAGCCTGTGTCATTTGAAGCCCCATTCAGACAATGGGGAATGGATTTCATTGGGGAAATTTCTAATCCTTCCAGTGCTGGTCATAAATGGATTCTTGTAGCCACTGATTATTTCACTAAGTGGGTGGAAGCAATCCCCACCAAGAAGGAAACACACCAAGCTATCATGGACTTCATGCTGAATCAAATCATATGTAGATTTGGAGTGCCAACTAAAATCATTGTTGATAATGCCATGAGTTTCAGAGCCAAACCTTTGGTGGCAATGTGCAAAGAGTATGGGATCAATTTGACATATGCTTCTAACTACAATCCCCAAGGAAATGGACAAGCTGAGTCCAATAATAAAAACTTGTTGAAGATCATTAGAAGAACCTTGGAGATGAACAAAAGGAAGTGGGGTGAGAAACTGAAGTTTGTTGTTTGGGCTGACAGAATCACTATCAAAAGAGCTACTGGTAAAATCTTGTTTGAATTGGTATATGGAACTCAAGATCTGTTTCCCCTCCATTTGCAATTGTCTTCATTTCAGTTTGTTCAACAAATTGAAGACCAAGAATTTAGTCCATATGATGCTCGAATCAATCAAATTATTGAGTTGGATGAAGAAAGAAGGGCATCCCATCAGCGGCATGTGAAGTTCAGAGAAAAGTTGAAGAAGCTATTTGACAAAAAGGTGACACCCAGAGCTTTCAGCATTAGGGATCTTGTGCTTTTATGGGATAACAGGCATGAAGATAAGGGAAAGCATGGTAAATTTGATGCATTGTGGATGGGCCCTTATTCCATTGATATTCGAATTGGTGAAAATATTTTTTTCCTAAAGGACTTAGACGGGGAACTACTTGAATTGTCTGTTAATGGCAGACATTTGAAGCATTTCCTTGATTGATTTCTCAGAATCAAGGTATACTCCATTTGTACAGTGTATAGTTCTTTTTTCTCATCTACTTTTGTGTTTTTGTTCATTCTGGTCCTTGGTGACCTAGTTTTGCTGGTTTCTCAGTTCATTTTTTGGAGGATGGTTATGGTTGTTCTACTCTGCAAGCTTATTCTTTGACTCCATTGCCCAATGGTCTATTTTTGGTACTTGGTCTGTTATTTGGTTCTTGTGGCACTCACAGGGAGTGCCCATCCCCAAGTCAGAGCTGATGTTGGTGCTCAAATTAGTCTCACCCCATTTTTCATTGAAATTCCTCAGTTTGTGGCCTTTGTCATGTTTTCTATCTCCCCGTGTTGGTGCTTGAAGACTCTATCCTCCATTTGGTTGCCATGATCAGTCCCTTCCTTGGTCGAGGATCACTTAAAGGTCCAGAATTTGTTTTTCATTTCTCTGTCCATCTGAAGGAGTCTGTAAATTGGGTGTAAAACTCAGGTTGTTCCTTTCCTTTTGTTTTCCACAGTCACGTTTTGTTGTCCCTGTCATTTTTGTCCCAAATACCTGTGGAAACGTGATTGGATGTAGCTCAGAGGATCATATTTGATCCTTATAACATTTCGTAATTTGTTGTCCTTGAAGAAAGATTCATTTCCGGCTCAAATGGTGGTTTTCCTGCATTTTTATGGTTTGACGGGTGTGTTTTTCCCCGTCAAATTTACATCTCTGCATCAGTGGAAATGTGGCCCTTTTTGGTTGGATGCGGCTTGGTGGGGCACTCTAAAAAATCTATGGCTCGCTTCAACCCAAAACTTGTCCACGTGGAGGAACGACGCTCGTTTGAAAATTCACCTTTTGGTTTGGCCTTGGAGTTATGCCGGGGGGACATGTGGAGGATTCCACTGCTTTGCCAAGACTTAGACAAATTTTTCATACCATCGGTACAGTTTTGGTGGGCCATGGACACGTGGATGGTTGCTCATTTGAGGATTCACCTTAGGGTCCCACCTTAACAATTGTGACAGGGAGACATGTGGAGGCTTCCGTCGGCTCTGCTTTGTACTTAAACTTTTCAAATCAATTTTCTAAGGCCTGGGGCATGTGGTGAGCCCGCGCTTATTCAAGGTCTCTGCTCTTGGGCACCATCTCGAAGTTCCACCATGAAGACATATGGAGGCTTCCGTCGGGTCTTCCCATACTTAAAAAATTTTGGGGACCGGCCCCTAAGTTTTATTTTGAATAAGCACCAGGAGGACACTTGGAGGTTTCTGATCACTCTACCCTTTTCTTGGACATTTCAATGGCCAAAGAAAATTGTCTCGGACCTTAGACACATGATGCCTTCCGCTGAACCTTCAAATTTTTTAACAGACTCTGTTGGACTGAGACACGTGTTGAGCCCATGCTTGTTTGGGGTCTCTGCTTTTGGGGACCATCTCAAAATGTTCCATTGAGACATGTGGAGGCTTCTGCTGGCTCCTTTTTTCACTGAGACTTTTCAAAGGCCAAAAGGCATTTTTCTTGGGCCCAGGGTACGTGGAAGGCTCGCACTTGTTTAAGACTTTCCTCTATGCTTCTCCTTTGTAGTTGCACGCCAAGGAAACACGTGGATGGACTATGATATAAAGTGGAAAAGGGGCAAGATCAATGGTTGTTGTGCATTTCACCTATTTTCCACCATTTTTTCTCCAAGACTCTTGGAGACGTGAATATGCACTATTTTTCATCGTTCTTTGATGAAATTCTTTGTCGTCTCTATCAGTAAGGTGCCATTGAATGGATTTGAAACTTAAATTGTGAGTCCAAGGATCATTAAGGTTGATATTTTGAAGTGGGAATTACTCAGGAACTTGAAAAAATAGGAATTACTAGAGGAAATGGATGTGGGGAAGAAATTGAAGAGGAAAAAGAGGGAAAAGGGATGAAATGATGAAAGTGCAGGCGCAAAAGGTGAAAAAGGCATTGCCTCGAGAGTAAAAAGGGATGACCTGTCAAGTCCAACTATGCAGAGGCTCCAAAAAATGATTAAAAAGGGGATTTATCACATGATAGAATCAGAATGATTAAAAGGACTCCTGAAAAATTGTGGCATGACATCCTAGTCATTAGTCAAGAGCCCAAGAAACATGATCAGTTCACAATTGGTCCACCTGGCAGATTTCAGATCTAAATTTGTTAAACGTCGTTGTTTGAAACAAATTGGTAACAAGCAAAGGTCCCTCGAATATTCTTCTCTTTTGGGGGGAAAATTGAGTGATAAAAATGTATAAATGTAATGAGAATACTCTTGCAAATGGTTGGAGTTTGAATTCTTGAGAAAAAATTTGAGAAAGTAATCTTCGTGAGAGACCAAAGCCAAGATAACCTGTTATTTTCTTCTTTGTTATATTTTCTATCGTGTCAAGTTGGTTTCATATGTATAGCCATTGACGAGCAATGAGATTTCTCTGGAAGCTTTCCCCTGTTGATGAATCTAAGCAATTTTGAGATTAATTTGTGTCCAATCTCTAGAAATTTTTGTCTGCTTTGTTTCAGAATGTCTGCAAATAGTTTCTTTCATTCCTATTGCAATATTACATTGAAATTTTTGTGAAATCACATAGGATCTCATCCCTGTGACAGTCTAATGGTATTTACAATTTTTTTTTCAAGATGATCCTTCATCTTGGATGAGATAAACAAATTTAAAATCAATTCACTATCATTTGTTGATAAAGATTGTCTGTAAGTCTTCCGGTGTTCCTTAGGCATGATTAATCAGAAACTTTAGTGTTTAATTGAGTCTTTTAATTCAATACTTTGTGTTGAAGTCTCAAAGATTATGTGGAAACGTGTTGATTTAGGCCTCCATTAAAGCACACCTTTTGGTTGAAGCAACGTCTTAACTATTATGAAGCTTTTTGTTGTTGAAGTTGTTCATTTTTGTGAAGTCCCTCCAGAGATCTGGTATAATCAACTTTATCCTACTTCATCTCCCACCAAAATCATTTAAAAACCATTGATCCACCCTGAACTACCCCTGTTTTCCCTGTGTATCAACAAAGGAACAAAATCTACTTACAAAAATATGTAGAACAATCAGGATTTCTTAATGTCTTCAGTAACCTTAGCCTTGTGTTGAAAATATCTCCATCATTTAGAAGTGACAACTCTTAAGAGTTAAATAATGGAGTATTGACCATATTTTCCCAAGGTTCTCTTCATATAATTTTTACAAAAGAAGGATATCTCTATCTCCTTCACCAAACAGAGGTTACAGTAAGGGTCCTCTCACCCTGGTCAAAGAGTTACGGCCTAAAGTAGTGAGGACAGGTCAAATCCTCTTAAGGGTGTTATCCATCTCTCCACAAATCTGAGTAACAAAGGGCTAGTTAGATCTCATCCCTGGCTACAAAATGACACACACTATGATCTATCTACCTCTAAGCTCCCTGTCGAATCTGTGTTGCTTCTTGGCTTGAAAAGGAGAACGAATTTAGATACCTACAAGGTCTATCTTGGAGAAAACTGTGGCCCCCTTCATTTGATCAAACAAATCATCAATGCATAGAAGGGGACAATGATTCTTGATTGTTACTTTATTAAACTAGTAGTAATCAATTCACAACCATAGAGATCCATCCTTCTTCTTTACAAATATCACCGGTGCACCCCAAGGGGATACATTAGGATAGATTAGGCCTTTCTCCAAAAGGCCCTCTAGCTACAATTGGAGCTTGCAGAGCTCAGGGGTGGTCATCCAATAAGGTGCTCGTGAGATAGGATGTGCTCCTGGAACTAGATCTATGTGAAAATATATCTCACATGGGGGTGGTAACCCCTGTAGCTCCCTTGAAAAGACAACAAAAAACTGTCTCAAGATGGGATGGTCATCAAGTGATGGTCCACTAGACTCATCCTTCGATCGGTTACTAAATGTGATAGCATACATCTGAAAACCCCATCGCACACACCACTTAAGATGCATGGTGGAGAAGGTGCAAATAGAAACGGGTCTCCTAACCCTTCTATCACTGACTTAAATCCTAGATCATCTGTACATGATATAATGTTAAGGTAACAATTAAATCTAGCTCTATGTGCATACAACTAGTCCATGCCCAAGATGACTCCATACGGACCCAATAGAAGGATACGAGGATCCAAGGTAGTGGTGAAGGGTCCCAAATCCACTACACACTCCTTAATTAAGGATTCTATAGAGATTTTGGCTCCAGAAGCCATCTCGACATTCCAACTGGGACTATGCCTAACTGCCACCAACCTACATCGCTCTACCAAATATGGTGTAATAAAAGAATCAGAAGAACCAAAATCAAATAGAATGGAGGTAGGAACACCACCAATGTTACCTGTTGTATGATTCACAGTACTTAGGCGCTCAACCTGGTGGTTCTCAACCACTACATAGATCCGATGACCACACCCCATGTCACCAACAATAGGCTCTGAGATTTGCATCTTACCCTTATTACTAGGGTTTTTTGGGAACTCTCTCCAACATTTCTAGCAACACCACAACCATAATAACTTCCCGGTCCTCTCCCATGAGTACCAGCTCTAGCTGGTACTCTAGAGGTCTGTGCTGTGGATGTTGATGATCTGGCTATGGACTGCTAAGGTCTCTATTGATGAGCTACTACTGACTGAGCTCTTGGTTCACCTTGTGTCCTAATGAGACCCCTAGGAGGAGGCCTCATACTCTACCCCCTCTGTGTATCAAATATCAGTGGATTCCTATACGGTGGGCACATCTGTTGTTATGGCCTAAAAGACAACTGTGCTGAACCCGATCCACCATGAGGAGGAACTGACCCCCTCAACCTACTATCCTGCATCTGTTGGATGTGGCTCCATAGTATTTATCTGTCTTGTTGTGTCCTTCCTCAAGTCTCCTCTATTATGTAGGCCTTCTCAATGACCTCAGCTAATGTCTATGGACAATGGATATGCACTGCACAACCCAAATCCACATTCAGGCCCTAGATGAACTTGTGAATCCATACCTACTCATCCTACATGTAGCTGACATACTAGAGTAGATACAGAAATCCTCTCTCATACTTAGCTACTATCAAAGATGCCTTAGAGGTCGTGAAACTCATCTATCCTCTGCTGAATGAACCTCCTTGATAAGTACCTACTCCTGAACCACTCCTTAAAGAGGTCCCAGGTAACCATCTCTGAATCAACATGGAGCTTCTACTCCTTGGTCCTCCACTAGTCCCATCCCTCAGAAGATGGATCACAACATCAGCTTTCATGTTGCTAGTACAAGGGTAGATCTTGAAGCACCCGCTCAAGCTCACCAACCAGGCCTTTGCCTGAAACCCACCTATATCCCCATAATAGTGAGATGATCATAGCTTCAGGATCTCCCTGAAATGGTCTATAGCTGTAGTCTGGCAACCCCTAGGCCTCTCTTCATGCTCATTTCTAAGCCTAGGGCTCTAAGACTTATCCTTGTGTCTATAAATCTGGTCTCCTTATCCCTTATGCAGCGACTCTTCTCTTCCTGACTCCACATGGGAGTTCTCTCCTTTATAATCCTCGTTGTGTCGAGGAGATGCATGAGCCTCAATGGATGGTTCCTTGTCATGTCTGGCTAACTTTCCTCCTACAGACCCTCCACATAAAGTGATATAACAACTTGAAGTGTATGTAAAATCTGAGGTATGATGGTTACTACAGTATGATCTGGAGGTGGCAAGTCTAGGTCTATGTGAAAGGACCCCTCATCTTGTCTGTGCCTCTTGCACAGACCAAGGCGAGTGTTAGTTCATTATTCTAGGTTTTATTTATTGTTCCATGTTTACTAAAATATGTAATTTTCAAACAAAGTTGTTTCCTAGATTTAAAAGTGTGTTAGGTTTAATATTACAATAGGTTTAGTGTTCATGTCTCGAGTTTTCTAGTGTGCCCAAGGGTCCAAGCATTGAACCCATGGCTCTGATGACAAGTGTAATGCCCACTAAAATGACCACTCGAGACCCAAGAACAACCTAGGTTTAGATAGAAATATTATGGAGTAATTTTTTTAAAAAATGTGACCACTACCAGGCTTCAAGCAACAATTGTCACAACAAAGATTCAAAGTCAATTAAAATTTAATAAATGAAATTTTCCCGTTATAACAAACATTAGATCCACATTACAAAATTAATGAGTGTAATTAATCCAAATATAGCTAAATTTTTCTTAGATTTTATCTTATTAAATAATTAAATTAACACTATAGTTAAATATTCCTTAATTAATTTTAGAGGGTCAAAGGGGCCCAATCAATTAAATGCCCAAGGTTTTTAATTTCAGTAGGTCTAAACAATAACCAAGGATCTTATTTACATGGGATAGAAAAAAATTCTCTTGTCCCCTAACGTGACCCCTTAAAAAGGTAAACCCATGCTTTGGAGTTACGCATTTAAGTTAAAAAGGGGTAATTTCCCACTTACCCACTCTCAAACTCATCTTTGCACTTCAACTTGAATTTTCACATATTTAACACAATTAGGGTTTCCTAAAAGCATCTCCATTAGATAGTAAATTTCTTCCCCTTTCCAATGATATAAATAAGTCCTCCTAACTCCTTATATTTCTTAAGTTGCAGGCCAGCGGGCTTGCGGATTGGGGAAGAAATTTTTCCCAAAGGCGGGCTTACGGGCCTAGGGAAGAATTTTTACCTGGGAAGGTTTTGGGCTGGCGGCGCAAGGGAGTTAGTTTGGTGCTTTGCACTTTTGGAAAAAAGTGCAAGATACACCCACGCGCCTGCGAGTCCGTGGCGGGGCTTTGTGCCAAAGGAAGAAAAATCACCCCAAGCTGTAAGGGACACATGACATGTTTTTAAGCCAATGCAGGAAGACAAGTTACCGAAGGCACTAGGATTTTTATTTTATTTTTTTGAAAGGGAAAAATGTTTTAAAATGAGTCGCACCTCCACCGACGCCTAGGGATGCCAATTGTTGAGTTGTGGAGCTCAATTACTTCATTTTATCATGCAATTAGAACTTGATAGAAAACACAGTAACCGACATCGGTTAAGGGCATACCGACATCGATCAGGGAAGACCGACATAGGTCAAGGGAAAGTAGGAACTGATGATGGTTAGGCATAACCAGCGTTGGTTACTTATGCGACGAACTTTTAATTAACTCTCGAGATTTATATCTATTTTTAGCATTAAAATAGATATATTGATTATAATTTCATGGTTAAGTGTCCTAAGTCTATAAACGACTATATAAGTAAAAAAACTAGGGTTTAGAAGTAATGATAAACAAGAATTAGAAAGAACTTGAAAAAGGTTGGTGAGAGAGAATTCTTGGTGGTAGAGAAAAAACTTGAAGGAAGAAAGTATTGAACATCTAAGAGGTGTGGAAGATTGTAAATCTTCACTGTATATCTTGTCAAAGCTTTGGATAATAGATTGGGTTGTTTCTTGGTGGACGTAGGCCACACTAGGTAAACCACGTTAAATATGGTGTTGATTTATGTATCTTGTTTTATATATTTCTTCTGGTAGAATATCCGCTTTTATTTGCATGTATGCTTAGATCTGATATATTGTCTGTACAACCAGTGTGCTAACCCTAACAACTAGTATTAGAGCTTTTTTTGAGGGTTTTGTGTGTGAAAAATTTACTCATAGAGGGTTTTCTGATTGAGTGGGAGTTACAACAATGGCAGAAGATAATAAATACAAGGTAGAGAAATTTAACGGCTGAAATTATCAATTATGGAAGATACTGATTGATGATTATCTATATCAAAGAGATTTTTACTTACCATTGGATGAGAGGTCTAGACCTACGAAGATAAATGATGAAGAATGGAATATTTTTGACAGAAAGGCTTTGGGATCTATAAGATTGAGCCTGGTAGCATCCGTGGCTTCCAATATTACAGAAGCGCTTCTATGGTAGAATTAATGAAATCTCTTGCTAATTTATATGAAAAACCTAGTGCTTCAAATAAATTTTATTTGATGAAGAAACTATTTAGTTCTAAAATGGATGAAAGTGAATCTATCTCTAGTCATTTAAACGATTTCCGATCTATTTTAAATAAGTTAAAATTGGCTGCTATACTGTTTGATGATGAAGTAAAAGAACTTTTATTCTTATGTTCTTTTCCTAACAGTTGGGACAACTTGGTGTTGCCTCGAAAATCTGTCAGCTGGGCAGATTTATGGATAGACGGGTCAACAGTGTGCAGGACATAGCCCCTCTTTGAGTCAACAAAGCGAAACTGGTTTATTGTTATTCTACCAGCAAGAATCTGCGCAAGTCTCACAATATTCTGCCTTCGGGGGTTTGGGATCTCATCCCAGTAGGGTGTTTCCGACTGCGGAAAGAAAGGAATGGAAGAGAGGATGAAGAAAGATCAGATCCGAAGAAAGAAAAGAAATGAATTCCAAAGCAGAAAGGTCAGAGGGTTTATGTTTCGGGATTGGTAGTAAACAGAGCCAAACCTACTTGCATAAACAAACAAAGTAATACTGATGAATAAATGACAATAAAACAGAAGTAGATTCAACAGAATAAATGTACAGATCTGACATAAGAAAGATCTAATGCAAATAACACATGTATTCAGCACAAAGTCTAAATATTGTATTAATATTTCCTTCTGTTACAAAAAGCTCAAAGTCTTTTCTTCTCACTTCTATTTTTCATCTAAAAGATATCCACTACTCTAATACAATAAGTATTTGAGTATTTATAGAAGAAGGAGAAGAAGGACGGCAAAAAGGAACCAACCACCTATTTACATAAAATATACAAAATATCTACAACAATATCTCAAAGTCATGTTGACTTTTGACAACTTGATGGATGACATCACCCCATGGTGCAACATGGATGATGTCATCATTTGTGCCAACATACTTTAGACATTTTACAAAAAGAAAGTCGAAGGAGAGAGAGAAAAAGAGAAAGAATTCATTCATCGTTGTCATCCTGTGGCCGAAAGGGGGTATCCTGCTTCTGCTACTGCTCAGGTGACGAGATGTGGAATTGGGCATGGTATTCCATGAACTTGCTGATCATGGGCTCTAGTTGATCCTGGGAAGGATCCTTGTCTCGCTCGCTAATTACCTCGCAAGTCTCCCACTCTTCTATGAGCTTCTCTGGGAGTTTGGAATATTCTTTCTCTACTTCTATTAGAAACCCAATGAAGTCCCGACATGCCAGCAGGTTATTGATGGACTCTGTGTCAAAAGTGACCTCTGGCCTCAGCCCTTACGAAACGATCTCCTTGAAGATCTTGATGGTTTCATCAACTTTCCCTAAGGCAAAAGAAGGAGTAAGTAACTATGGAGATATGTTGAGAATGATTTGTTCCATTTGGTGCATTGCGTCCAGGGCTTCTTCCTTTACCTTATCAATTTTTTCGAGGACAAATTCCAGTTGATCCATCCGGTAATCCAGAGTGGAAAGGATTTTATTGAGGGCCCTGGGATGATCGAAAACACCGAACTTGACCAAATCTTCGACTGAACAGTCAAACATTCTTTGAAAGGTCTCACGTTGCAGCCTAGCATGGTCCAGCTCTTCTGATATAGGTCCTGCTAACGCCTAGAGTTCTTTGTTCACCTTGTTGATGTTCAGGTACAAATCGGTGAACTTGGCGATCACTTTTTCACTGTCCTTGAGGATTTGCCTCCTCCAGGTGGAAACAACCATACCCTGCTCACCGATCTTTGCATATTCATTAATTTTATCCTGGCTCAGAGGCTCAGGAGTCTCGGCGGCTGTTGTGGGAGGTGCATTGCCCATCTTCTGTAAGGCTTGGAGCAGATGTTTATGTTGCTCTTTCAGTAGCCTTTTCTCTTCTTTTGCTTCCTGAAGCTTCTTGTAGAGGGCGTCAACTGCAGATAGGGCCTCTCCCTGAAGGATTTCAGAAGATGTACCCATTGTGACTTGAGTCACTATATAATCTGTTGGAGACAGATCCTTTTTATCCTTTAGAGGATTGGGGTACACGATCTCCATTACCCTCTCTCCCTAAGCACTCTAAGAGAAGCGTGTGATGGGCTTCTGCTTCTTTACCCTTTTTGACGGGATCACGGAGAAGTCCATCGGAGTGATGGGAAATTTCCTTTTTTATTGACTTAGGTGCTGGGAGATCCAAGCTGGACATATGGGAGAAGGACCAGAAACAGAGAAGGGGGCAGCTGCAGTAGTAGAAGGGAAAAACGTGGAGACACTTGGAGGTGGCATCGAGAGGGAGGCCGAGGAAGCGCTCACGGGAGGAAGAGATACTGCAGGAGAGGAAGACGTAGGAAGGGAAGGGAGCTCAAAGATGAGGGAAGAAATGGAGGGGGATAGATCCACGAGAGAAGAGAAGATAGATGAAGAAGTAGGAGGGACAGTAGAAGAAGGGTGAGAGGACACGACCAAAGGAATGGTCACCTGGGTCACCTGAGGAGGGGAAGGAGGGGAAGGAGAAGGAATAGAAGGGACCTCAGTTGTTACAGCAGTGGCGACATCCTGAGTGGATGGGCCTATTGGGAAATCTTCCGATGTTTCTTTCTCTGGGGAAGCTAGAGTTACAACTTGTTCGGGTGCAGCGGAAGGAGGACTTACAGGAGCTTCTTCTTAGGTGGAGCTGGATTCACCCTCTTTGCCTTTTCCTTTACCCTTTGGCTACTGTTTAGCCCAAGGAGATGCATTACCCAACGGAGAGGTTGTAAAATCAACCCCGAGGTAGATGAGCCCGTTCATTCAGCATCAATGCTCTATTCTACGCAGAGTTTCTTTGACCCTTTCCTCAATTGTCTGAGGTGCTTTGGTTATATCAATTAATGCAAAAGGCCAATCATCCCCACTTGTGTCAAGATACACTTGATCCACTTCCTCTTCAATAATTTTGTAGCCTTTGGGGACGATGGCTGCCCCGTACTGGATGATTTTTGCTAAGGCCAAGCGAGAATGATCCTTCCTCCCGAGCTCAACCTCATGATATAGGTCAATGTAGATATCCTCGATCTGAGGGATGTGGATCGGATCGAGCTTAGCCCTTGGCAGACAATTTCTCGGGTCAAAGGTGGGCCTTGCCGGGAATTCATGTTTCAGATTCAGCAGCTCCAGCTCTGTAAACATATTGTTTACCTTGTGGTGAGTGAGACATGTATATCTACCCACTGTGAGGGGGAAAGGAGTTCCACCCTTCTTTCTCTTTAGGCACGTTTCATGATAAGTAACAAGCTGCCTCGACAGCTCTAACAGGATCAACTTAGGCCTGGCATACCTCGGTAGTCTAGTCGGTTCCCCCAAGAAATTAACTGCCCTCAGATAGGTAAATGTGGGGAACTGAGTGAATAGGCCCCCCCACTTCTCAATAGCTGCTACTATGCTCTTGGTCGTTTGACCGTGAATCATATTCGACCTCAACAGGCAGATGATGTAGTAGAAGAATGCATCATTGATCTTTGTGAATTGCGGGATGCTATTTTCCAGCTTCAGCTCTGGATAGTATTAATAGATTTTGACTTGGGGCAAAACCCCGCATCGCATCAGAGCTAGATAGTCCCTTTCTGAAGCTACAACATAGACCACGTAGGAGTTCATATAGAACTTCCCCATTGTATTGAGTTGTTGTAGCTTCTCAGAGATTGTGATGCTTATAATTTCTGCCCATTCAAAGCGTTGATTGGGCATATTTTTGTTCATTGTTTCAAGGTACCGCAGCATCCACTTGTGAAAATAATGGGCATCAGGAATCCTGAAAACTCTACTCAGGAACGTAATTGTGTCACTAAGTTCCTCTAAAAAGTCACTGCGATGAATTACTTGTGGCCACCGAGTCACTAGTTTTCTGTTCTTGAGATAAACTTCATTCATCAGCTGCATGCACTGATCTTCATTGTCGTCCCAGGCCTTGATGCAATCTTGTTGGCTGATGGCCACAAAGTGTCGGTGATGAGGAATGCCGAGCATCATCTCAAAGTGACGGGCAGTGAGGTTAATTATAACCTCACCCTTCTCACCATGGACACATCTTGTGTATTTGTTGTAGCATCGGGCTACCACCATCAGAGATTCATTGTTTACGGCACTGAATGGGATCCCACCAGCAAAGTGCAGGGCACTGCCTATCAGCTTGTCCATCCATGGACTTCTCGTGACCCTCTGGGTTCTGGCCTAGAATTCTTCATATCGAGATGACGCAGCTCTGAGTCTCTGATGTCTAGGTCACACTCTACTTGGGACTCGTGCATTCTGACCCTCTGATACTTATACTTCATTTCTTCTTCTATGAGCTTGGCCTTGCCTTTAGATTTGATAGGTTTCTTGCTTGATGTTGACATATGTTCTTCTGAACTTAGTTGCTAATCTGCAACAATAAGAAGTGAAACCCAACGCTAGAAAGCCATCTTAGTTGTCTAATTTTCCATTGAAATGTTGACATAAGAAAGAGTTACCAATTTAAAGGCCTCAGGGCACAGGGCGTATGAATACTGCAGGCTATAGGGCTAAATAGTAAGGTGCACAGGAAAGGGATGCTACAGGGGAGAAATTAGCACCAAAGGGTGCATGGCGCATGGACACTGCAGGGTGCATTCTTTGTTGTTGTAAGCACAAGTGCGCCTGCGCAATGTGGATGCATTTTATAAATGGCGCATGAATTCTTTATGTTACACGGGAACAGGATGCGCCCATGGCGCATATATCTTTCATGTTGCATGGAACTTCGGTGTGCTAAAGGTGCATATAAGGTTTGTGTAACATATGCTTTTTGTGCGCTAAAGGGAACTTGGCGCAGCACATGGAAGGAATGCATAACATGCTGTTGTTGCAATGATGGATGCGCCTGCGCCGTTTAAAGCTTTGCACTTTGAGCGGATAATTTTTATGTTGCATACATACAGGGTGCGCCATAGGGCGCAGGTTTTAGCAATGCAAAAAATGAATTTGGTGCGTCATGAGGGGGTGCGAGGAAAGTGTTTGCAACAAACTAAGGAAGTGCGCCTTGGGGGCGCAGTTTATTATGATGTAACAGGGGTGATAGATGCGCCATTGGTGCGGCTATCCTTTGTGTTGCAGGATGCGTCTGTGCTCCAAAGGAGAAGGAAAATACAGTTTCCTTTTAGGCTTCAGTTTTCTCTCTGAGGGGTTTACATATGTTTTAGATTGTCCTTAGGGTCGTTTAGGTGATGAAAATGGCTTTAAACAAAAGGTTTCAAGCTATCATTTCAGGGCAGAGCTTCCTCTACCAGCAGATCTGGAAAGAGGGGGAAGAATAAGGGGGAGATTGGAAAAGACAGCAAGGAAGGTGGGGAGTCCACGTTTTGACAGATTTTAACTAAACCCAATCCAAACCAGCAAGCAAACAAGGAAACAGAGCACAAAACACATAAAAGAGATAAGGACCTCTTACCTGGATAAATAACGAAGAACGTGTAAACGTGTCCACGACGTGATTGAAAACGATAGGTCAGGAATGCTGACAGGCTCAGAGAAAATAATAAAAATCATGTGATTGCTCTGGTGATAATGACAGCGCAGATGTGCTTATTTATAGGTGAGGAAGCAATAAATGCACCATCAACTTTTCAAGTGGCGCACCAAAAGAGCTGTCGACACAAGAAAACATGCACCCTTTGGTGCACCAAAAATCTTGCTAGCATGATAATATGTGCGCCTATGGTGCGCCAAAAGTGGTGTCGACAGAGGAATATGTGCGCCCTTTGCGCACCAAAAAGGGGCGCAACAAAAGATATGTTGACAGGAAGGCCCACGCGCCTTGGTGCACGTAGGGAAGACTTAACACAGAGAGGCACACCAAAACGCCTGTTGACACAAGAAAGCATGCGCTAAAGGCTTTAAAGGGGGTGCATGAACATTTGATGTTGCATTGTCATTATATGCGCCTGACCAAAAAAGAACAAAAATGGTTAAGTTTGGAAAACTAGATTTCCCGGGAAGGGATTTTGCAATGTTCCGAACGCAAGGAATCCCTTATGAGGGATCGGAACAAAATTTTTGGTATGGTTATCTGTAAAATTACCCTTGCCAATTTTACGGGGTAACAGCTGGCTCTTTCTGGGGACTATCCCTAAGCAAACCTCAGGGGTAGAGAATCCCAGATCTCATGTGCCTATCCATTGGATAACAGAGTCAAAAACAAGGGTGACCAGAGGGCGAAAAAAGGGAACACACAACAAACAGAAAGAAAACACACGACAAAAACAAACACACAACTAAAGCAAATTATACAAAGAAGAGAGCAAGCTCTACTTCCTGAAGATTTTTAGATGCTACCCACTGTAGGGAAGCGAGAGCTTGGTTCCATCTAGATATGAGAGATAGAAGCTATTCTCTCCATTGAGCTGCTTGATCTTGAAAGGCCCTCTCCACAGGGAATCAAATTTTCCGTGTATGCCCTTTGGCTCTCTTCACTTGTCCCACAAAAGCACGAGGTCTCCCACCTGGAAATTTCTTTTCTTAGCTTTTTTATCGAACAGTCTTTTGACTTGATTCTGATGTTCGGTGATCTTGTCGACCACTCTTATTCTCTTTTCTTCGAGCTTTGTCAGATACATGATCCTCTTTTCAAGAGAATTTTGGAAAGTTTCATCTTTAATTGCTCATGCCAAGCGCAGAGTAGGGATTTCAGCGGAAATGGGAATCTCGGCATCAGTGCCATATAACACTTGAAAAGGTGACATGCTGAGAGACCTCTTGGGAGTAATACAATCTGCCCACAAAGCGTCGTATAAGGACTTGTGCCACATTCATTGATTCTCATCCACCAGCTTTCATATAATGGTCACCAAGTTTTTGTTACTAGATTCTGCTTGACCATTTCCTTAAGGGTAATAATCTGAGGCTTGAGCCAAAGTTATCCCATGTTCGTAGCAAAAACTTATAACTTCCCGTGAAGAGAAGTTAGAAGCATTATCAGAAATAATCTTGTTGGGAACGCCAAACCTGTCAACGATATTTTCTTTGATAAAACTGCAAACAACCTTGGAAGTGGCATGTTTGACAGGTATGGCTTCCACCCACTTGGTGAAGTAATCTATTGCTATTAGGACATAACTATGTCCGGCACTCGATTGGGGATTGAGTGCACCGATAAAATCAATTCCTCACTACCTGAATGGTTCGTTGATAATGACTAGCCTGAGGGGAAAAGCAGCCAACTTGGGCTTGCCAACGAACTGCTGGCAAGGTTCACGCTTTGCTACCCAGGTGGCTGTATCTTGGAAAAGCGTCGGCCAATAGTACCTGGCCCGGATGATCTTGTGTGTTGTCACAGAAGAGGAGAAATGGCCTCCATAGGCTTATTTATGAAAACTTTCAAGTAACTTCACCTAATGTGGCTTATCGACACACCGCAAGAAAACACCATTTATCCCACGTTTGTATAAACTGTTATCCCAGATGACAAATTTGGCTGCTCTGAGCTTTATAGTGTGTTTCTCCTTTGTAGTTAGGTGAGCCAGGAATTCACCGTAGGTGAGAAAGAAAGCAATGTCGGAATACCACTCATCACTGGTTGCGAAAATAGGACCAGAGGCAGAGAATGGGCTTTCTCCAGCTGGCTTTACGCTTCCTTGGTACAATCAGCCTTTTCCTCAGGGTTTTCTGAATCTTTGTTTTCAGCCATAAGCTGATATAGGCCCTTGCCTCTTACTAGCTTGGTTGGTTTTATATCCAGGTCATACTCCTAGACCTTCGAAATCCAATTTCCTCGCAAGCTTGCTAACTCCTGTTGAGTTAGAATTGATTTGACTGTTGTGTCAGGGACCAACACTACTGTATGGGAATTCAAAATGTAATACCTGAAGTTTTTGACTGCTTTGACAACGGCGAAGGCATGATTTTCCAATTGAGACATTTTTAATTCGTGAGGCTTGAGGGGAGAGCTCATGAACGCAATTGGAGATTCAACATCCTCCGAGTTCTTTTGCTCAAGATGGCAGACACAGTATGCTCAGATGCATAACTATACATGATAAAATCCTTGGAGAAATCAGGACATACCAGGACTGATGCGTGAGCGACGGAAGCTTTTATCTCTTCAAACTACCTTTTCCATTCCTCACTCCACTGGAAAGTTGGTGACCCTTTCATCATGTCCAATATATGACGAGTCTTCTCAGCAAAGTTGGGAACAAAACACCTGAGAAAGTTCACCTTTCCGAAGAAAGAATGAACGTCAGTCTTGCTTGTAGGCAAAGTAAGGCTCTGAATACCCTTAACTCTTTCGGTATCTATCTTCGTTCCTTCTTTGCTAACCACATGCCCTAACAACTTCCCTTCTGTGACTCCAAAAACAGACTTTTTCGGGTTCAGGGAAATCCCATGTTCTCGGCACCTTGCCAATACTTTCTCCAGGTGATCACAATGATCACTTCGTTGTTTAGAGAACACAGTTAAGTCATCTAGATAAACCACAATGACCTTCCCCATCATACCTTTGAATGCAAGGTCCATGGCCCGCTGAAAAGTGGCACCAGCATTGGTTAGGCCAAAAGGCATCCTGCTATAGGAAAATGTACCCCAGGGAGTAGTGAATGTTGTTTTAAATTGATCTTCAGGTGAGACTTCAATCTGATTGTAGCCCAAAAAACCATCAAGCATGGACAACATTTCTGATCCAGTTACTGATTGTAGAACTTGATCCATTATAGGAAGTGGGTAGTTGTCTTTTAAGGAAGCCTGATTCAAGTTTCGAAAATCTACGCATATGCGTATTTCACCATCTTTCTTGCACACTGGCACAATGTTTGCTACCCAAGTACTGTGATGGATTGGAAAAATGATTCTCACATCCAGCATTTTCTAAATTTAAGCTTGGATAGTACTTGAGATCTTAGGGTTATAATGCCTCTTCTTCTGGTGAAAGGCTTTGATGTCTTCTTTCTACGGGATGTCATGCTAGACGTCCTTTGGCTTAAAAGACTTTAGATCAGCATAGGACCATGCCAACACGTCCATGTATTTCTTTAGCAGTTTGACAAACTTCCGCTTCTCTTCAGGCTTGCAGCATTTCCCAATGTTCATGAATTGTGGATGTTCTCCCGAACCTAAATTAACCGGTTCGGTTTCTGGGGATGATCCAGCGTCATCTTGCCTTTTCGTTTTTACAAAACGGTCATGCCTATCAAACAACCATTCTAGAGAAACTAGGCCCTTCGGAATTTTATTTCCTTTGAGCTGACATATGTCGTCGTTCCCTTCAGACTCATCCTTTTGATCGGTGACTGATTCACGGCACATATAAGTGGATCCTTCAAAATGCAATCTTTTGAAATTTTCCACCTTTTCTAGAAAGGCAATGAGTTGATTGTCATCGTTGAATACTTGCCAATGCTGAGAATTATCTGGCACACTTGGGCGGAAAACCATTTCAATGGTATATTTGTCTGTTTTCAAACCTGGGTGCGGGAGCATCAGGGATGCTGAAACGGCCAATGAATCGGCCATGTCATTTTGAGCTCTTAGAATGGATTCTATTGAAAAAGCGTCAAATTCTTCGATGTTATCCCACACCGCATTACGGTAGTGCCTGAGCCTCTCATTCTTCACTTGATATATCCTTTTAACTTGATTCACAACTAGCTCTGCATCACCTTGTACTTTCAGATTTTTGATCCCTCTTTCCTTTGCGGCTTGCATGCCGAGTAGCAGAGATTCATATTCAGCAGTATTATTTGTATTGAAGAACTACAACTTGAAAGAGAGAGGAATGACCTCCCCTTCAAGAGATATTAGCGTGGCTCCGGTGCCACATCCACTGGTTGCACAGCTGCCATCAAACTGCAAAGTCCAAATTTTATTATGATCTTCTTCTTGGACAAGAGCAACTATTTTATCAGACTCGGTAGACAAGAAATAGTTCCCCATCCCTGATGATTCGAAAAGAATTTGAGCTTTGGGGTCCTCAGAGTTAGTAACCAAGTACTTCTTTTGTGATTTTGGCTCCAATGTCTACATTACACCTTTGACGGGGATTCTAGCCTTAGACCAGTCCATATGAATATCCCCACCAACTTCGTTGCAAAAACCTCTTCCCAGCAAAATTCCGTAGGCTGCTGGAATGTCGGCAACGAGGACGGTCATCTTTACTCTTTTCTCTGAGAACGCCACAAATGCAAACTATGCGTCTTTGATTTGACCAATCAACGGCACCTGCTTGGTTTCCAAGGAATAACATCTGCCAAAAGGCTTGGTAAGGGTGAGGCCCAAAGCATGGGAAACTTTTGCCGGCATGATGTTATCAGAAGCTCCAGAATCAATTATGCAGTTACTTAACTTGTGGCCATTGATTAGGAGGGAGAGATAGAAAGGTTCTATCTTGCCTGATGCAGATGTTGAGGCAACATTTATGCAGGATGCAGGAGGAGTGGCAAGGATTCCTTTTGGGGAAACCTGATTAGTTATGACAACTTGACTTTGAATATACTTGGTCAATCTTACAAGCTGTTCGGGGTTTTACTGAAGATACTCAGCTTCAGACATTTGGATTTTGGTCTTTTTAGCATGGTCAATTATATAAAATGCGGCCAAGGGTTGCGTTGGTGAAGGAATGAGTCCCTCACTTCGTGATGGTAAGGTAGGATTACTGGTCTTTATGGGAATAGAAGAAGGCTGATTTGGAGGAGAAATGGGAGGAAAAGATTTCCTTGTAAAAGGATTAACAAGGAGTTGAGTAGGAAGAGGATTACCTCTTTAGCAATAGTTGGAGGCGTGTTTGACACGACCTTCTCCTTCTACACATAGGCAGCGACCTCTGCTTATTTTCCTTATGAGTGGGTAAAAACAGCATATGATTGTCCACTTGCATAGCCTTATGTACCCTCCTCTTCGTCAGATTCTTCCTCCTGAAATTCCATATACCCGATAGTAGAGTCGTCAGTCAGCTCACCGACATCTTGATCATCTTCGCCTTAGGACGAAGGTTCTTCGTAATCTTGTTCCTCTTCTTCAATTTCGGCTAAGGCGTTAACCGGAGGAGCCTCAAGCGCCAACCATGGAGTAGTTGCAGGTAAGCGCGGCCTTTGAGGAACATTGTTGGAAGTGAAATTCCTCCGTGGGATATCCCGGTATGAAGGACCGGGAGAAGCTTGGGATAACTTCTTCTTCAATGCAAGCAAGTCGTTTGCCATCTTTTGGAATGCCGGATCAGACGAAGTAGTGGGTGAAGGGCCCAAAGATTTAGGCTTAGAGGATTCCCTTTTCAATTCACCAGATATTATCAAATTATCTTCAATTCGGATGGCAGTAGCCTGGGCGAGAATCAAGGTAGCCACTTTCTCTTGCAGGAGTAAGAAACTTACTTTCGAACTCATAGCGTTCACAAAGAAACACTTCTGATTTTCTGGTGTTGAAGCATGGCGATAGGGACGCGGTTGATTAATGCATTGAACTTGGTGATGAAATCGCGCATGGTCTCATTGGCCTCCTTCTTCAGGTGAGTGATTTGTGATAACAATGCAAATGCATCTTCCGAAGGCTTGTACCTGTCTTCGAAAGCATCCCGCAAGGTGGCCCAACTAGTAATATATCCGGCTGGTAAATGTTGAAACCATTCTGCTGTGGGCCCTTGTAAAGTTTCCAGAAAAAGGTGAACTGACACATCTTCATGAGTTACATCAAGGATACTGCATGACATGATGAATGCAGATATGTGTGAATCCATGCTTTGGTTTCCGCTCCCGTCGAATTTGGGAAAATTCTTTCGGTTTCCATGAGGGAGCACGTGAACTGGATGTGGTAAGGCCAGGGGGCCCATAGCATTTCCCCATGGTACCGCCATCTAGGTAGCTGGAAAAAGATCACGGGATGGAAACACAATTCCATTGAGCAGCAAGGTGCTACAAAGGGATGTGGAGGCTACTTATGAAAACCGGTTCTTCTGTGGGGGTGAGGCACTTCTGGCTGACCAATCAGCTAAACTTAGTGATGAAAAGCGTGGCGGTGTTATACTGAAATTGTGCCTTTGAAGCAGATCGAAAGTAGGATCGAATTCTCCACAAGCTTTCCTACTGTGCATAAATGGCTCACCCACCAGCGTACCTTCCAGATCTGCAATGTCGTGGCACAGATTTAAAATTTCTTTTTGGTTGTACTTGCTGATTTTCTGGTTTTTCTGACAAAAACCAGCAGCATTTACTTTTCTAAATATTTAAAAATTATCCCTCTTTTGAAAACCGATTGCGGTTTAATGACAAAGAACAACGAGGATAAAATGACAGTGAAGATTAGTAATCTGATTTTCGGATCTAAAGTTGACTTTTTCAAAGAGTTTGAAAATTTCGGTAAACAGTCAAAAACTCAAATCTAAGGAAAAATACATATTTTTATAAAAACTCAGTGAACTAACGATCTCCAACTAGGCCAGATCGATGGATTTCAGAAGAAAATTTTCGATTTAGAGCACTTTTTGCGAAATTTTGGATTTTTAACAAAAATTTAAAGTTTGCAAACAAATAGTGATTTTTCTAATTTTTTAACTGATTTTCTATCATACCACTATCATATACCTGATAGGTCTATTCGATTCCCCAACGGAGTCGCCAAAAACTGTTGGCTCGAAAATCTGTCACCTGGGTAGATTTATGGATAGACGGGTCAATAGTGTGCAGGGCATAGCCCCTCTTTGAGTCAGCAAAGCGAAACTAGTTTATTGCTATTCTACCAGCAGGAATCTGTGCAAGTCTCACAATATTCTACCTTCGGGGGTTTGGGATCTCATCCCAGTAGGGTGTTTCCGACTGCGGAAAGAAAGGAATGGAAGAGAGGATGAAGAAAGATCAGATCTGAAGAAAGAAAAGAAATGAATTCCAAAGCAGAAAGGTTAGAGGGTTTATGTTTCGGGATTGGTAGTAAACAGAGCCAAACCTACTTGCATAAACGAACAAAGCAATATTGATGAATAAATGACAATAAAACAGAAGTAGAGTCAACAGAATAAACATACAGATCTGACATAAGAAAGATCTAATGCAAATAACACATGTATTCAACACAAAGTCTAAATATTGTATTAATATTTCCTTCTGTTACAAAAAGCTCAAAGTCTTTTCTTCTCACTTCTATTTTTCATCTAAAAGATATCCACTACTCCAATACAACAAGTATTTGAGTATTTATAGAAGAAGGAGAAGAAGGAAGGCAAAAAGGAACTAACCACCTATTTACATAAAATATACAAAATATCTACAACAATATCTCAAAGTCATGTTGACTTTTGACAACTTGATGGATGACATCACCCCATGGTGCAACATGGATGATGTCATCATTTGTGCCAACATACTTTAGACATTTTACAAAAAGAAAGTCGAAGGAGAGAGAAGAAGAGAAAGAATTCATTCATCATCGTCATCCTGCATCCGAAAGGGGGTATCCTACTTCTGCTGCTACTCAGGTGACGAGATGTGGAATTGGGCACGGTATTCCATGAACTTGCTGATCATGGGCTCTAGTTGATCCTGGGAAGGATCCTTGTGTCGCTCACTAGTTGCCTCGCAAGTCTCCCGCTCGTCTATGAGCTTCTCTGGGAGTTTGGAATATTCTTTCTCTGCTTCTATCAGAAACCTGATGAAGTCCCGACAGGCCAGTAGGTTATTGATGGACTCTGCGTCAAAAGTGACCTCTGGCCCCAGCCCTTGCGAAACGATCTCCTTGAAGATCTGGATGGTTTCATCAACTTTCCTTAAGGCGAAAGAAGGAGTAAGTAACCCTGGAGACATGTTGAGAACGATTTGTTCCATTTGGTGCATTACGTCCAGGGTTTCTTCCTTTACCTTATCAATTTTTTCGAGGACAAATTCTAGTTGATCCATCCGGTAATCCAGAGTGGAAAGGATTTTATTGAGGGCCCTGAGATGACCGAAAATGCCGAACTTGACCACATCTTCGACTAAACAGTCAAACATTCTTTGAAAGGTCTCACGTTACAGCCTAGCATGGTCTAGCTCTTTTGATATGGGTCCTGCTAACGCCTGGAGTTATTTTTTAGCCTTGTTGATGTTCAAGTACAAATCGGTGAACTTGGCGATCACTTTTTCACTGTCCTTGAGGATTTGGCTCCTCCAGGTGGAAACGACCATAACCTTCTCGCCGATCTTTGCATATTCATTAATTTTATCCTGGTTGAGAGGCTCAGGAGTCTCGGCAGAAGTTGTGGGAGGTGCACTGCCCATCTTCTGTAAGGCTTGGAGCAGATGTTTATTTTACTCTTTTAGTAGCCTTTTCTCTTCTTTTACTTCCTGAAGCTTCTTGCAGAGGGCGTCAACTACAGATAGGGCCTCTCCCTGAAGGCTTTCAGAAGATGTACCCATTGTGACTTGAGTCACTGTATAATCTGTCAGAGACAGATCCTTTTTATCCTTCAGAGGATTGGGGTACGCGATCTCCATTACCCTCTCTCTCGAAGCACTCTGAGAGAAGTGTGTGATGGGCTTCTGCTTCTTTACCCCTTTTGACGAGATCACGGAGAAGTCCATCGGAGCGATGGGAACTTTCCTTTTCTTTTGACTTAGGTGCTGGGAGATCCAAGCTGGACTTATGGGAGAAGGACCAGAAACAGAGAATGGGGCAGCTCCAGTAGTAGAAGGGAAAAATGTGGAGACACTTGGAGGTGGCATTAAGAGGGAGGCCGAGGAAGCGCTCACGGGAGGAAGAGATACTACAGGAGAGGAAGACGTAGGAAGGGAAGGGAGCTCAGAGATGAGGGAAGAAATGGAGGGGGACAGATCCGTGAGAGAAGAGAAGATAGATGAAGAAGTAGGAGGGACAATAGAAGGAGGAGAGGACACGACCAAAGGAATGGTCTCCTTGGTCACTTGAGGAGGGGAAGGAGGGGAAGGAGAAGGAATAGAAGGGACCTCAGTTGTTACAACAGTGGCGACATACTGAGTGGAAGGGCCTAATGGGACATCTTTCGGTATTTCTTTCTCTGGGGAAGCCAGAGTTACAACTTGTTCGGGTGCAGCGGAAGGAGGACTTACAGTAGCTTCCTCTTGGGTGGAGCTGGATTCACCCTCTTTGCCTTTTGCTTTACCCTTTGGCTATTGTTTAGCCCAAGGAGGTGCGTTGCCCAACAGAGAGGTTGTGAAATCGACCCCGAGGTAGATGAGCCCATTCATTCGACACCAATGCTCTGTTCTACGCAGAGTTTCTTTGACCCTTTCCTCAATTGTTTGAGGTGCTTTGGTTCTATCAATTAATGAAAAAGGCCAATCGTCCCCACATGTGTCAAGATATACTTGATCCACTTCCTCTTTAGTAGTTTGGTAGCCTTTGGGGATGATGGCTACCCCGTACTGGATGATTTCTGCTAAGGCCAAGTGATAATGATACTTCCTCCTGAGCTCAACCTCGTGATATAAGTCAATGTAGATATCCTCGATCTAAGGGATGTGGATCGGATCGAGCTTAGCCCTTGGCAGACAATTTCTCAGGTCAAAGGTGGGCCTTGCTGGGAAGTCATGTTTCAGATTCAGCAGCTCCAGTTCTACAAACATATCTTTTGCCTTGTCGTGAGTGAGACATGTATATCTACCCACTGTGAGGGGGAAAGGACTTCCACCCTTCTTTCTCTTTAGGCACTTTTCATGATAAGTAACAAGCTGCCTCGACAGCTCTAACAGGATCAACTTGGGCCCGGCATACCTCGGCAGTCTATTTGGTTCCCCCAAGAAATTAACTGTCCTCAGATAGGTAAATGTAGGGAACTGAGTGAATAGGGCCCTCCACTTCTCAATAGCTGCTACTATGCTCTTGGTCGTTTGACCATGAATCATATTCGACCTCAACAGGCAAATGATGTAGTAGAAGAATGCATCGTTGATATTTTTGAATTACAGGATGCTATTTTCCAGCTTTAGGTCTGGATAGTATTCATAGATTTTGACTTGGGGCCAAACCCCGCATCGCATCAGAGCTGGATAGTCCCTTTCTGAAGCTGTAGCATAGACCACGTAGGAGTTCATATAGAACCTCCCCATTGTGTTGAGTTGTTGTAGCTGCTCAAAGATTGTGCTGCTTATAATTTCTGCCCATTCAAAGCGTTGATCGCACACATTTTTGTTCATTGTTTCAAGGTACTGCAACATCCACTTGTGAAAATAATGGGCGTCAGGAAGCTTGAAAACTCTGCTCAGGAATGTAATTGTGTCACTGAGTTCCTCTGAAAAGTCACTGCGATGAATGACTTGTGGCCACCGAGTCACTACTTTTTTGTTCTTGAGATAAACTTCATTCATCAACTGCATGCACTGATCTTCATTGTTGTCCCAAGCCTTGATGCAATCTTGTTGGCTGACGGCCACAAAGTGTCGGAGATGACGAATGCCGAGCATCATCTCAAAGTGACAGGAAGTGAGGTTAATTATAACCTTGCCCTTCTCACCATGGACACATCTTGTGTCTTTGTTGTAGCATCGGAATAACACCATCATAAATTCATTGTTTATGGCACTAATTGGGATCCCACCAACAAAGTGTAGGGCATTGCCTATCAGCTTGTCCATCCATGGACTTCTCGTGACCCTCTAGGTTCTGGCCCAGAATTCTTCCATATCAATATGACCTAGCTCTGAGTCTCTGATGTCTAGGTCACACTCTGCTTGGGACTCAGACATTCTAACCCTCTGATACTTATACTTCATTTCTTTCATGTTGCATGGAAATTAGGTGTGCCAAAGGTGCATATAAGGTTTGTGTAACATATGATTTTTGTGCGCCAAAGAGGACTTGGCACGGTGCATGGAAGGAATGCATGACATGCTATTGTTGCAATGATGGATGCACTTGTGCCGTTTAAAGCTTTGCACTTGGCGCAGATAATTTTTATGTTGCACACATGTGGGGTACACCATAGGGCGCAGGTTTTAGCAATGCAACAAATGAATTTGGTGCATCATGAGGGGGCGCGAGGAAAGTGTTTGCAACAAACTAAGGAAGTGCACCTTGAGGGCATAGTTTATTATGATGTAACAGGGGTGACAGATGCGCCATTGGCGCGGCTGTCCTTTGTGTTGTAGGATGCGTCTGTGTGCCAAAGGAGAAGGAAAATACAGTTTCCTTTTAGGCTTCAGTTTTCTCTCTGAGGGGTTTACATATGGTTTAGATTGTCTTTAGGGTCGTTTAGGTGATGAAAATGGCTTTAAACAAAAGGTTTCAAGCTATCATTTTAGGGTAGAGCTTCCTCTACCAGCAGATCTGGAAAGAGGGGGAAGAATAAGGGGGAGATTGGAAAAGACAACAAGGAAGGTGGGGAGTCCACATTTTGACAGATTTTAACTAAACCCAATCCAAACCAGCAAGCAAACAAGGAAACAGAGCACAAAACGCATAAAAGAGATAAGGACCTCTTACCTGGATAAATAACGAAGAACGTGCAAACGGGTCCATGATGTGATTGAAAACAACAGGTCAGGAATGCTTACAGGCTCAGAGAAAATAATAAAAATCACGTGATTACTCTGGTGATAATGACAGCGCAGACGCACCTATTTATAGGTGAAGAAGCAATAAATGCACCACCAACTTTTCAAGTGGCGCACCAAAAGAGCTGTCGACACAAGAAAACATGCGCCCTTTGGCGCACCAAAAAGCTTTCCAACATGATAATATGTGCGCCTATGGCGCGCCGAAAGTGGTTTCGAAAGAGGAATATGTGTGCCCTTTGTGCACCAAAAAGGGGCGCAACAAAAGATATATTGACAGGAAGGTGCACGTGCCTTGGCGCACACAGGGAAGACTTAACATAGAGAGGCGCACCAAAATGCCTGTTGACACAAGAAAGCATGCGCCAAAGGATTTATAGGGGGCGCATGAACATTTTATGTTGCATTGTCATTATATGCACCCGACCAAAAAAGAACAAAAATGGTTATGTTCTGAAAACTAGATTTCCCGGGAAGGGAGTTTGCAATGTTCCAAACGCAAGGAATCCCTGAGAAGGGATCGGAATGAAATTTTCGGTATGGTTATCTGTAAAATTGCCCTTGCCAATTTTACGGGATAACAACTAGCTCTTTCTGGGGACTATCCCTGAGCAAACCTCAGGGGTAGAGAATCCCAAATCTCATGTGCCTATCCATTGGGTAATAGAGTAAAAACAAAGGGCGACCGGAGGGTGACAAAAGGGAACACACAACAAACAGAAAGAAAACACACGACAAAAACAAACACACAACTAAAGCAAACTGTACAAAGAAGAGAGCAAGCTCTACTTCCTGAAGATTTTCAAATGCTGCCCGCTGTAGGGAAGCGGGAGCTCAGTTCCATCTAGATATGAGAGATAGAAGCTATTCTCTCCATTGAGCTGCTTGATCTTGAAAGGCCCTCTCCACAGGGAATCAAATTTCCCGTGCATGCCCTTTGGCTCTCTTCGCTTGTCCCACAAAAGGACAAGTTCTCCCACCTGAAAGTTTCTTTGCTTAGCTTTTTTATTGAACAGTCTCTTGACCTGATTTTGATGTTCTGTGATCTTGTCGACCACTCTTATTCTCTTTTCTTTGAGCTCTGTTAGATACATGATCCTCTTTTCAAGAGAATTTTGGAAAGTTTCATCTTCAATTGCTCGTGCCAAGTGCAAAGCAGGGATTTCAGTGGAAATGAGAAGCTCGGCATCAGTGCCATATAACACTTGAAAAGGTGACATGCCGAGAGACCTCTTGGGAGTAATACGATCTGCCCACAAAGTATCGTATAAGGACTTGTGCCACATTCGTTGATTCTCATCCACTAACTTTCATATAATGGTCACCAAGTTTTTGTTACTAGATTCTTCTTGACAATTTCCTTTAGGATAATAATCTGAGGCGTGAGCCAAAGTTATCCCATGTTCGTAGCAAAAACTAATAACTTCCCGTGAAGAGAAGTTAGAAGCATTATCAGCAACAATCTTGTTGGGAACGCCAAACCTGACAATGATATTTTCTTTGATAAAACTGCAAACAACCTCGGAAGTGGCATGTTTGACAGGTATGGCTTCCACCCACTTGGTGAAGTAATCTGTTGCTGTTAGGACATAACTATGTCCGACACTCGATTGGGTATTGAGTGCACCGATAAAATCAATTCCCCACTACCTGAATGGTTCGTTGATAACGACCGGCCTGAGGGGAAAAGCAGCCAACTTGGGCTTGCCGACGTATTGTTGGCAAGGTTCACACTTCGCTACCCAGGTGGCTGTATCTTGGAAAAGCGTTGGCCAATAGTACCTAGCCCGGATGATCTTGTGTGCTGTCATAGAAGAGGAGAAATGGCCTCCACATGCTGAGTTATGAAAAATTTCAAGTAACTTCACCTGCTGTGGCTTGTGGACACACCGCAAGAAAACACCATCTATCCCGCATTTGTATAAACCGTTATCCGAGATGACAAATTTGGCTTCTCTGAGCTTTATAGTGCATTTCTCCTTTGTAGTTAGGTGAGCCGGGCATTCACCGTAGGTGAGGAAGAAAGCAATGTCGGAATACCACTCATCACTAGTTGTGACAAATAGGACCAGAGGCAGAGAATGGGCTTTCTCCAGCTGGCTTTGTGCTTCGTTGGTACAATCAGCCTTTTCCTTAGGGTTTTCTAAATCTTTGTTTTCAGCCATAAGCTGACATAAGCCCTTGCCTCTTACCATCTTGGTTGGTTTTATATCCATGTCGTACTCCTGGACCTTTGCAATCTAATTTCCTCGCAAGTTTCCTAACTCCTGTTGAGTTAGAATTGATTTGACTGTCGTGTCAGGGACCAGCACTACTGTATGGGAATTCAAAATGTAATACCTGAAGTTTTTGACTGCTTTGACAACGGCGAAGGCATGCTTTTCCAATTGAGACATTTTTAATTCGTGAGGCTTGAGGGGAGAGCTCATGAATGCAATCGGAGATTCAACATCCTCCGAGTTTTTTTGCATCAAGATGGCAGACACAGTATGCTCAGAAGCATAACTATACATGATAAAATCCTTGGAGAAATTAGGACATACCAGGACTGGTGCATGAGTGACGGATGCTTTTATCTCTTCAAACTACCTTTTCCCTTCCTCACTCCACCGGAAAGTTGGTGACCCTTTCATCATGTCCAATATATGACGAGTCTTCTCAGCAAAGTCGGGAACAAAACGCCTAAGAAAGTTCAACTTTCCGAAAAAAGAATGAACGTCAATCTTGCTTGTAGGCAAAGTAAGGCTCTGAATAGCCTTAACTCTTTCAGTATATATCTTCCTTCCTTCTTTGCTAACCACATGTCCTAGCAACTTCCCTTTTGTGACTTCAAAAAAAGACTTTTTCGGGTTCAGAGAAATCCCATGTTCTCGGCACCTGGCCAATACTTGCTCTAGGTGATCACAATGATCACTTCATTGTTTAGAGAACACAGTTAAGTAATCTAGATAAACCACAATGACCTTCCCCATCATACCTTTGAATGTAAGG
This sequence comes from Taxus chinensis, assembly GCA_019776745.2. Classification (NCBI taxonomy): domain Eukaryota; kingdom Viridiplantae; phylum Streptophyta; class Pinopsida; order Cupressales; family Taxaceae; genus Taxus; species Taxus chinensis. The sequence continues at coordinate 220,170,994 of CM034153.1, forward strand.
TCCATGGCCCGCTAAAAAGTGGCACCAGCATTGGTTAGGCCAAAAGGCATCCTGCTGTAGGAAAACATACCCCAAGGAGTAGTGAATGCTGTTTTAAATTGATCTTCAAGCAAGAATTCAATCTAATTGTAGCCCGAAAAACCATCAAGCATGGACAACATTTATGATCCAGTTACTGATTGTAGAACTTGATCCATTATAGGAAGTGGGTAGTTGTCTTTTAAGGAAGCCTGATTCAAGTTTTGAAAATTTACACATATGCGTATTTCACCATTTTTCTTGCACACTGGCACAATGTTTGCTACCCAAGTACTGCGATGGATAGGAAAAATGATTCTCACATCTAGCATTTTATGAATTTCAGCTTGGATAGTACCTGAGATCTTAGGGTTATAATGCCTCTGCTTCTGGCGAAAGGCTTTGACGTCTTCTTTCAACGGGATGTCATGCTGGACATCCTTTGGCTTAAAAGACTTTGGATCAGCATAGGACCATGCCAACACGTCCATGTATTTCTTAAGCAGTTTGACAAACTTCCACTTCTCTTCAGGCGTGCAGCATTTCCCAATGTTCACGAATTGCAGATGTTCTCCCGAACCTAAATTAACCGGTTCAGTTTCCGAGGATGATCCAACATCATCTCGCCTTTTCTTTTTTACAAAACGGTCATGCCTATCGAACAACCATTCCAGAGAAACCAGGCCCTTCGAAATTTTATTTCCTTTGAGCTGACATATGTCGTCGTTCCCTTCAAACTCATCCTTTTGATCGGTGACTGATTCATGACACATAGAAATGGATCCTTCAAAATGCAATCCTTTGAAATTTTCTACCTTTTCTAGAAAGGCAATGAGTTGATTGTCATCGTTGAATACTTTCCAATGCTGAGAATTGTCTGGCACACTTGGGCGGAAACCATTTCAATGGTATATTTGTCTGTTTTCAAACCTGGGTGCGGGAGCATCAGGGATGCTGAAACGGCCAATGAATCAGCCATGTCATTTTGAGCTCTTAGAATGGATTCTATTGAAAAAGCATCAAATTCTTTGATATTGTCCCACACCACATTACGGTAGTGCCTGAGCCTCTCATTATTCACTTGATATATCCTTTTAACTTGATTCACAACTAGCTCTGCATCACCTTGTACTTCCAGATTTTTGACCCCTCTTTCCTTCGCGGCTTGCTGGCGGAGTAGCAGAGATTCATATTCAGCAGTATTATTTGTATTGAAGAACTACAACTTGAAAGAGAGAGGAATGACCTCCCCTTCGGGAGATATTAGCATTTCTCCGGTGCCACATCCACTGGTTGCGCAACTGCCATCGAACTGCAAAGTCCAGATCTTATTAAGATCTTCTTCTTGGGTGAGAGCAACCATTTTGTCAGACTCAGTAGACAAGAAATAGTTCCCCATCCCTGATGATTCAAAAAGAATTTGAGCTTTGGGGTCCTAAGAGTTAGTAACCAAGTACTTCTTTTGTGATTCTGGCTCCATTGTCTACATTACACCTTTGATGGGGATTCTAGCCTTAGACTAGTCCATATGAATCTCCCCACCAACTTCGTTGCAAAAACTTCTTCCCAGCAAAATTCCATAGGCTGTTGGAATGTCGGCAACGAGGACGGCCATCTTTACTCTTTTCTCTGGGAACGCCACAAATGTAAACTGCGCGTCTTTGATTTGACCAATCAATGGCACCTGCTTGGTTTCCAGGGAATAACATCTGCCAAAAGGCTTGGTAAGGGTGAGGCCCAAAGCATGGGTGACTTTTGCTGGCATGACGTTATCAGAAGCTCCAGAATCAATTATGCAGTTACTCAACTTGTGGCCATTGATTAGGAGGGAGAGATAGAAAGGTTCTATCTTTCCTGATGCAGATGTTGAGGCAACATTTATGCGGGATGCAGGAGGAGTGGCAAGGATTCCTTTTGGGGAACTCTGATTAGCTATGACAAATTGACTTTGAATATACTTGGTCAATCTTACAAGCTGTTCGGGGTTTGACTGAAGATACTCAGCTTTAGACATTTGGATCTTGGTCTTTTTAGAATGGTCAATTATATCAGATGTGGCCAAGGGTTGCGTTGGTGAAGGAATGAGTCCCTCACTTCGTGATGGTAAGGTAGGATTACTGGTCTTTATGGGAATAGAAGAAGGCTGATTTGGAGGAGAAATGGGGGGAAAATATTTCCTTGTAAAAGGCTTAACAGGGAGTTGAGTAGGAAGAGGATTACCTCTTTTAGCAATAGTTGGAGGTGCATTTGACACGGCCTTCTCCTTCTGCACATGGGCAGAGACCTCTGCTTCTTTTCCTTGCGAGCAAGTAAAAACAGCATATAATTGTCCACTTGCATAGCCTTGTGTACCCTCCTCTTCGTCAGATTCTTCCTCCTCAAATTCCATATACCTGATAGTAGAGTCATCAGTTGGCTCACCAACATCTTGATCATCTTCACCTTCGGACGAAGGTTCTTTGTAATCTTGTTCCTCTTCTTCAATTTCGGCTAAGGCGTTAACCGGAGGAGCCTCAAGTGCCAACCGTGAAGTAGTTGCAGGTAAGTGCGGCCTTTGAGGAACATTGTTGGAAGTGAAATTCCTCCGTGGGATATCCCGGTATGAAGGACCAGGAGAAGCTTGGGCTAACTGCTTCTTCAATGCAAGCAATTCGTTCGCCATCTTTTGGAATGTCGGATCAGACGAAGTAGTGGGCGAAGGGCCCGAAGATTTAGGCTTAGAGGATTCCCTGTTCAATTCACCAGATATTATCAAATTATCTTCAATTCAGATGGTAGCAGCCTGGGTGAGAATCAAGGTAGCCACTTGCTCTTGCAGGAGTAAGAAACTTACTTTCGAACTCATAGCGTTCACGAAGAAACACTTCTGATTTTCTAGTGTTGGAAGCATGGTGACAGTGATGCGGTTGATTAATGCATTGAACCTAGCGATGAAATCATGCATGGTATCATTGGCCTCCTTCTTCAAGTGAGTGATCTATGATAATAATGCAAATGCATCTTCCAAAGGCTTGTACCTATCTTTGAAAACATCCCGCAAGGTGGCCCAACTAGTAATAGATCCAGCTGGTAAATGCTGAAACCATTCTACTGTGGGCCCTTGTAAAGTTTCCAGAAAAAGGCGAACCGACACATCTTCATGAGTTACATCAAGGATACTGCATGACATGATGAATGCAGATATGTGTGAATCCGTGCTTTGGTTTCCTCTCCTGTCGAATTTGGGAAAATTCTTTTGGTTTCCATGAGGGAGCGCGTGAACTGGATGTGGTAAGGCCAGGGGGCCCATAGCATTTCCCCATGGTACCGCCATCTGGGCAGCTATAAAAAGAACACGGGCTGGAAACACAGTTCCACTGAGCAGTAAGGCGCTACAAAGGGATGTGGAGGCTCCTTGTGAAAACCGGTTCTTCCATGGGGGTGAGGCGCTTCTGGCTGACCGATCAGTTGAACTTAGTGATGAAAAGCACGCCGGTGTTATACTGAAATTGTGCCTTTGAAGCAGATCGAAAGTAGGATCAACTTCTCCATGAGCTCCCCTGCTATGTGTAAATGGCTCACCCACCAGCGTACCTTCCAGATCTGTAATGTCGTGGCGCAGATTTAAAATTTCTTTTTGGTTGTACTTGCTGATTTTCTGGTTTTTCTGACAAAAACTAGCAACATGTACTTTTCTAAATATTTTAAAATTATCCCTCTTTTGAAAATCGATTGCGGTTTAATGACAAAGAACAACGAGAATAAAATGATAGTGAAGATTAGTAAGCTGATTTTCGGATCTAAAGTTGACTTTTTCAAAGAGTTTGAAAATTTCGGTAAACAGTCAAAAACTCAGATCTACGGAAAAATACATATTTTTATAAAAACTCAGTGAACTAAAGATCTCCAACTAGGCCAGATCTATGGATCTCAGAAGAAAATTTTTGATTTAGAGCACTTTTTGCAAAATTTTAGATTTTTAACAAAAAGTTAAAGTTTGCAAATAGATAGTGATTTTTCTGATTTTTTAACTGATTTTCTATCATACCACTATCATAGACCTGATAGGTCTATTCGATTCCCTAGCGGAGTCACCAAAAACTGTTGGCTCGAAAATCTGTCGCTTGGGCAGATTTATGGATAGACGGGTCAACAGTGTGTAGGACATAGCCCCTCTTTGAGTCAGCAAATCGAAATTGGTTTATTGCTATTCTACCAGCAGGAATCTTATGCAAGTCTCACAATATTCTGCCTTCGGGGGTTTGGGATCTCATCCCAGTAGGGTGTTTCCGACTGCAGAAAGAAAGGAATGGAAGAGAGGATGAAGAAAGATCAGATCCGAAGAAAGAAAAGAAATGAATTCCAAAGGAGAAAGGTAAGAGGGTTTATGTTTCGGGATTGGTAGTAAACAGAGCCAAACCTACTTGCATAAATGAACAAAGCAATACTGATGAATAAATGATGATAAAACAGAAGTATATTCAAAAGAATAAACATATAGATCTGACATAAGAAAGATCTAATGCAAATAACACATGTATTCAGCACAAAGTCTAAATATTGTATTAATATTTCCTTCTGTTACAAAAAGCTCAAAGTCTTTTCTTCTCACTTCTATTTTTCATCTAAAAGATATCCACATACTCCAATACAACAAGTATTTGAGTATTTATAGAAGAAGGAGAAGAAGGAAGGCAAAAAGGAACCAACCACCTATTTACATAAAATATACAAAATATCTACAACAATATCTCAAAGTCATATTGACTTTTGACAACTTGATGGATGACATTACCCCATGGTGCAACATGGATGATGTCATTATTTGTGCCAACATACTTTAGACATTTTACAAAAAGAAAGTCGAAGGAGAGAGAGAAGAAGAGAAAGAATTCATTCATTGTCGTCATCCTGCGGCCGAAAGGGGGTATCCTGCTTCTGCTGCTGCTTAGGTGACGAGATGTGGAATTGGGCACGGTATTCCATGAACTTACTGATCATGGGCTCTAGTTGATCCTGTGAAGGATCCTTGTGTCACTCACTGATCACCTCGCAAGTCTCCCGCTCGTCTATGAGCTTCTCTGGGAGTTTTGAATATTCTTTCTCTGCTTCTATCAGAAACCTGATGAAGTCCCGACAGTCCAGCTGGTTATTGATGGACTCTGCATCAAAAGTGACCTCTGGCCCCAACCCTTGCGAAACAATCTCCTTGAAGATCTGGATGGTTTCATCAACTTTCCTTAAGGTGAAAGAAGGAGTAAGTAACCCTGGAGACATGTTGAGAACAATTTGTTCCATTTGGTGCATTGCGTCCAGGGATTCTTCCTTTACCTTATCAATTTTTTCGAGGACAAATTCCAGTAGATCCATTCGGTAATCCAGAGTGGAAAGGATTTTATTAAGGGCCCTGGGATGACTAAAAACACCGAACTTGACTAGATCTTCAACTGAACAGTCGAACATTCTTTAAAAGGTCTCACGTTGTAGCCTAGCATGGTCCAGCTCTTCTGATATGGGTCCTGCTAACGCCTGGAGTTATTTGTTTTCCTTGTTGATGTTCAGGTACAAATCAGTGAACTTGGTGATCACTTTTTCACTGTCCTTGAGGATTTGGCTCCTCCAGGTGAAAACGGCCATACCCTGCTCACCGATCTTTGCATATTCATTAATTTTATCCCAGCTCAGAGGCTCAGGAGTCTCGGCGGTAGTTGTGGGAGGTGCACTGCCCATCTTCTGTAAGGCTTGGAGCAGATGTTTATTTTACTCTTTCAGTATCCTTTTCTCTTCTTTTTCTTGCTAAAGCTTCTTACAGAGGGCGTCAATTGTAGATAGGGCCTCTCCCTGAAGGCTTTCAGAAGACATTCCCATTGTGACTTGAGTCACTATATAATCTATCAGAGACAGATCCTTTTTATCCTTCAGAGGATTGGGGACACGATCTCCATTACCCTCTCTCCCGAAGCACTTTGAGAGAAGCTTGTGATGGGCTTCTGCTTCTTTACCCCTTTTGACGGGATCACGGAAAAGTCCATCAGAGTGATGGGAACTTTCCTTTTCTGTTGACTTAGGTGCTGGGAGATCCAAGCTGGACTTATGGGAGAAGGACCATAAATAGAGAAGGGGGCAGCTGTAATAGTAGAAGGGAAAAACGTGGAGACACTTGGATGCAGCATCAAGAGGGAGGCCGAGGAAGTGCTCACGGGAGGAAGAGATACTGCAGGAGAGGAATATGTAGGAAGGGAAGGGAGCTCAGAGATGAGGGAAGAAATGGAGGGGGACAGATCCGCGAGAGAAGAGAAGATAGACGAAGAAGCAGGAGGGACAGTAGAAGAAGGAGGAGAGGACATGACCAAAGGAATGGTTACCTGGGTCACCTGAGGAGGGGAAGGAGGGGAAGGAGAAGGAACATAAGGGACCTCAGTTGTTACAGTAGTGGAGACATCCTGAGTGGACGGGACTATTTGGACATCTTCCGTTGTTTCTTTCTCTGGGGAAGCCAGAGTTACAACTTGTTTAGGTGCAGAGGAAGGAGGACTTATAGGAGCTTCCTCTTGGGTGGAGCTGGATTCACCCTCTTTGCCTTTTCCTTTACCCTTTGGCAAGCTGTTTTGGCTTAGCAGGTGCATCGCCCAAAGGAGACGTGGTGAAGTCGTACCCCAAGGTAGATGAGGCCGTTCTTTCTGCACTAATGTTTTGTGCGTACGTAGAGTGCCTTTAACTCTTTCCTCAATAGTTTGAGGTGCCCTCGTTCTATCAATCTAATGCAAATGGCCAGTTGTCCCCATCCTGTATCTAGATAGACCTGATCAACTTCCTCTGATCGAGTCAGTTTGGAAACCTTTCGGGACAATGGCCACACCATACTAGATGATCTCTGTCTAGGGCCAAGCGGGAGTGATCCTTTCTCCTGAGCTCCACCTCGTTATACAGGTCGATGTAGATATCCTCGATCTGTGGGATGTGGATTGGATCAAGCTTAGCCCTTGGGAGGCAATTGCTCAGGATCAAAGGTCAGCCTTGCCAGAGAAATTATGTTTTAAGATTAAGCAACTCCATTTTCTGTAAACATCTCTTTGGGCTTGTGGTGTGTGAAGTGCAGGTGTATCTGCCCCCTGTGAGGGGGAAAGGAGTTCCACCCTTCTTTCTCTTTCAGGCACTTCTCATGATATGTGATAAGCTTCCTCGAACAGCTCCAATAGGATTAACTTAGGCCCCGCATACCTTGGTAGCTCTGGTGGGCTCCCCTAAGAAGTTGGCGGCCTTGAGATAGGTGAAATGTGGGGAATTGCAGTAAATAACACCCCCCACTTCTCTATGGTAGCTGCTACCACGCTCTTGGTCGTCCGACCGTGAGTCATATTGGGTCTCAAGAGGCAGATGATGTCGTAGAAGAAGGCATCGTTGATCTTTGCTGAACTGTGGGATGTTGTTTTCTCAGTCTTCAACTCTGGATAATATTCATATATTTTTACTTAGGGGCCATACCCCGCATCGACATTAGACGCTGGGTAATCTCTTTTCTGAGGCAGCAACGTAGACCACGTAGGAGTTCATGTAGAACCTCCCCGTTGTTGTTGAGTTGTTGGAGCTGCTCAAAGATAGTGTTGCTGATGATCTCCACCCATTCAAAATCGTTGATCAGGAACGTTTTTGCTCATTGTTTCCAAGGTACCATGAGCATCCATTTATGAAAGTAATGGGTATCAGGAAGCCCGAAACACCCTACTCAGGAAGGTGATGGTGTCACTTAACTCCTATGAGAAGTCGCTGCGATGAATAACCTGCGGCCACGCTGGTTATCTACCTTCTTGTTCTTCAGGTACACTTCGTTCATGAGCTGCATGCATTTTTCCTCATTCTCATCCCATGCTTTTATGCAGTCTTCTTGGCTTATTGCCACAAAATGTTGGTGGTGGGGGATACCCAACATGATTTCAAAGTGTCGGGAAGTGAGGTTGATTATAACCTCGCCCTTTTCATTCTCGACACACCTTGTGTCCTTATTGTAGCAGTGGGGCCACCACCATCATAAATTCATTGTTTACCGTGCTCACAAGAATTCCCACCAGTGAAAGTGTAAACCACTGCCGATGAATTTGTCCAATCCATGGACTTCTCGTGACCCTCTGGGTTCTTGCCCAGAATTCTTCCATATCAGTATGACCCAGCTCTGAGTCTCTGATGTCTAGGTCACACTCTGCTTGGGACTCGGGCATTCTTACCCTTTGATACTTATACTTCATTTCTTCTTCTGTGAGCTTGGCCTTGCCTTTAGATTTGATAGGTTTCTTGCTTGATGTTGACATATGTTCTTCTAAACTTAGTTGCTGATCTGCAACAATAAGAAGTGAAACCCAATGCAAGAAATCCATGTTAGCTGTCTGATTTTCCATTGAAATGTTGACAGAAGAAAGAGTTAGCAATTTAAAGGCCTCACGGCGCAGGGCGCATGAATACTGCAGGCTATAGGGCTAAATAGTAAGGCGCACAGGAAAGGGATGATGCAGGGGAGAAATCAGCACCAAAAGGCACATGGCACATGGACACTGCAGGGTGCATTCTTTGTTGTTGTAAGCACAAGTGTGCCTGCGCAATGTGGATGCATTTTATAAAGGGCGCATGAATTCTTTATGTTACACGGGAACAAGATGCACCCGTGGCACATATATCTTTCATGTTGCATGGAACTTTAGTGTGCCAAAGGTGCATATAAGGTTTGTGTAACATATGCTTTTTGTGCGCCAAAGGGAACTTGGCGCGGCGCATGGAAGGAATGCATGGCATGCTGTTGTTGCAATGATGGATGCATCTACGCTGTTTAAAGCTTTGCACTTGGCGCGGATAATTTTTATGTTGCACACATGCGAGGTGTGCCACAGGGCGCAGGTTTTAGCAATGCAACAAATGAATTTGGTGCATCATGAGGGGGCGCGAGGAAATTTTTTGCAACAAACTAAGGAAGTGCACCTTGAGGGCGCAGTTTATTATGATGTAACAGGGGTGACAGATGCGCCATTGGCGCGGCTGTCCTTTGTGTTGCAGGATACGTCCTTGCACCAAAGGAGAAGGAAAATACAATTTCCTTTTAGGCTTCAGTTTTCTCTCTGAGGGGTTTACATATGGTTTAGATTGTCCTTAGGGTCATTTAGGTGATGAAAATGGCTTTAAACAAAAGGTTTCAAGCTATCATTTCAGGGCAAAGCTTCCTCTACCAGTAGATCTGGAAAGAGGGGGAAGAATAAGGGGGAGATTGGAAAAGACAGCAAGGAAGGTGGGGAGTCCACGTTTTGACATATTTTAACTAAACCCAATCCAAACCAACAAGCAAACAAGGAAATAGAGCACAAAACACACAAAAGAGATAAGGACCTCTTACCCGGATAAATAACGAAGAAGGTGCAAACGGGTCCATGACATGATTGAAAATGACAGGTCAGGAACGCTGACAGGCTCAGAGAAAATAATAAAAATCACGTGATTTCTCTGGTGATAATGACAGTGCAGACGCGCCTATTTATAGGCGAGGAAGCAATAAATGTGCCACCAACTTTTCAAGTGGCACACCAAAAGAGCTGTCGACACAAGAAAACATGAGTCCTTTGGCGCACCAAAAAGCTTGCCAACATGATAATATGTGCGTCTATGGCACACCGAAAGTGGTGTCGACAAAGGAATATGTGCGCCCTTTGCACACCAAAAAGGGGCGCAACAAAAGATATGTTGACAGGAAGGCGCACGCGCCTTGGCGCACGCAAAGAAGACTCAACACAGAGAGGTGCACCAAAACTCCTGTTGACACAAGAAAGCATGCGCCAAATGCTTTAAAGGGGGTGCATGAACATTTGATGTTGCATTGTCATTATATGCGCCCGACCAAAAAAGAACAAAAATGGTTAAGTTCGGAAAACTAGATTTCCTGGGAAGGGATTTTGTAACGTTCCGAACGCAAGGAATCCCTGACAAAGGATCGGAACAAAATTTTTGGTATGGTTATTTGTAAAATTGCCCTTGCCAATTTTATGGGTTAACACTTGGTAATGGTTGTTAGTAATACATCATTTACTAATAATATTTTGAAGTTTGATGATGTGGTTAGTATAATCTTGAATGAAGAAATTTGTAGGAAGAGTACAGAGGAAACATCATCTAGAAATGCTTTGAATGTAGAAAGCAAGGGCAGGTAGAAGGAGAGATCCAAGAGTAAGAGTAATGGGAAATCAAAGTCGAGGGAAAGAAGATTTAAATCCAAAACTTAGGGAATTAATTGTTGGAAATGTTGAAAGAGAGGACATGTAAAGAAAGATTGTTGGTCAAATGATAAAGAGAATCAACAACCAGACAAAGGTAAAGAGGTGAATTTAGCTTCATCAAAGGTAATGCAAAATGCTCTTATTCTTTCTTTGGACAATAGAATTGAATCATGGGTTTTAGATTTAGGATTTTTTTTCCATGCAACCCATAATAAGGGTTATTTAAGAAATTATGTACAGGGAAATTTTAGGCATGTTTATTTGGGTGATGATGAACCTTGAAATATTACTGGTACAGGGGAAGTTCATTTAAAATTACAGAATGGAAATACATGGGTATTGAAATATGTGAGGCGTGTGCCAAGTCTCAGGAGGAATCTTATTTTTGCAGGGCAACTAGGTGAATCTGGTTGCATGGGTAATTTTACAGGAGACTCTTGGAAAGTCACCAAGGGTGCTTTTGTTGTGGCAAGAGGTAAGAAGGTAGGAATGTTATATTTATATACTTGTACTATAAATTCCTTTTCTGTATTATCTACTTCAGATTCAGATGCATGCATGTGGCATAATTGGCTAGGTCATATGAGTTAAAAAGGAATGCAGATCTTAAAGGCTAAGGGTAAGTTATCAGATTTGAAATATTTAGATCTTGATTTCTGTGAGCATTGTATCTTTGGAAAGTAAAAGAGAGTGAGATTTCTCAAAGTTGGGGCAACTAAGAAGGAGCAAAAATTGGAGCTTGTACACTCATATGTGTGGGGAACAGCTCAGGTAGCTTCTCATAGAGGATCCCAGTACTATGTTACTTTCATTGATGATGCTACAAGAAAGGTATGGGTTTATTGTATTAAACATAAATATGGTGTTTTTTAGACTTTTAAAATATGGAAAGCCCTTATTGAGAATGAATCAAAGTCTAAGTTAAAGTGTCTTAGATCTGACAATGGTGGTGAATACTGTAGTAAGGCTTTCAATGATTATTTTTCAGTGAATGGGATACGTAGAGAAATAAAGGTTCCAAGAACACCACAAGAGAATGGTGTTGCAGAAAGAATGAACACGATAATCATGGAACGTGCTAGAAGTATGAGAATAAATTTTGGATTTCCCTTTCAGTTTTGGGTAGAAGCAGTTGATATAACAGTTTATTTGATTAATCGTGGACCTTCAAGTTCACTAGATGGAGGAATACTAGAGGAAGTTTGGACCAGAAAAGAGGTAGATATTTCTTTTCTTAAATTTTTTGGTTCATAAGCTTTTATGCATGTTGATAGGGAAAATAGAAAAAAGTTGGATGCAAAATCCAAGAGGTGCAGTTTCATTGGTTATGGATCTAGTGATTTTGGTTTCCGTTTTTGGGATTTAGAGAATTCTAAAATGATTAGGAGTTGTGATGTTGAATGGAATGAAAAGAGAATATATAGGGATAAAAGTTTGGTAACCAAGGATGAGAAAATTGAGAAGTTTATTGATGAAAATGAACTCTCAGGTTTTAAAGAACACCTACAGAAATATACATTAATTATGGTCGGTTAGTCCCTGACCGACATCAGCCACATGAACCGCTAATGGTTACAGAGGATCAAAACCGACATCGGTTAGAAGAACTGACATTGGTGAGAGGTGACCGATGTTGGTAACTGTCAGAAGTTGATACTAATGTTCAGGAGGCCCATATAGAGCCTCTGGTACCCCAAACTCCTGTGAGAAGGTCACAAAGGGTAAGTAAACTTCCAAAAATATTTACACCTTCTCTATTTTATTTATTGTTGACTGATAGTGGTGAACCAGAGAGCTTTGAAGAAGCAATGCAGGATAAGACTCATGTTCAGTGGTAGCATGGCATGGATGAGGAGATGGATTCCTTGGAACATAACTAAATTGTGGATTTTGTTAAGTTTCTAGTAGGTAAGAGGACATTGCAGAACAAGTTGGTTTATAGGATTAAGGAAGAAGAGGGTGGACAGAAAACATACAAGGAAAGGATTGTAGTAAAGGGATTTGCATAGAAAGCAGGTATTGACTTTTGTGAAATATTTTCTCCTGTTGTTAAGATGACTTCTATTCATACTGTATTGAGTTTAGTTGCAGTAGAGGATTTTCATTTAGAGCAAGTAGATATGAAGATGAATTTCCTTCATGGTGATTTGGATGAAGAAATTTATATGCAGCAATTGCTTGGGTATGAAGTCAAGGATAAGGAGAAACTATTGTTTAGGTTGAAAAAGAGAGTATATTATGAATGAGCATGGTTACTGTATGATGGAAAAGTGACAAGCGAGTGTGGGAATCTACAAGTAACTCTTCCTTGCACCCAACCTCCTGAGGTCGTGCTGAGACAGCTGGTGGGGATGGAATATATGTGGGGTATAGTCAAACTAGTTAGGCAATCTTATATCTTCGACACACACTAATGGAATATGTGAATCTAAGACAAAGAAGGCCCTCCTAACCTAAACTGGCATGATAAATTGGTCAGCGAGGATGACTACTTGAAGGCTCCAGTCAATATCGATCTCTGGCGTGATTCAATTTATGGGTTGTGGGATACATGAAAAATGACCTAGGATTATTTTGTGTATGTATCTAGATAGGGTCATAAGGTGGATGATGGATATATAGTGGATTCTATGGATGATTCTCTGGCCTAGTCTAGAAATCCTTAGCTTGATTGGCTACTACGTCCAGTGAGGATAATTGTGTGATAATAGTTGGTGGAAGTGGAGAAGATCTAAATACTAATGTGTGTAAACTAGCATCTACGTCTGATTGAGCTGTGGACTTATTGGGTTGTGGGATTTGTGAATCACTGCCGTAAGTTTGTGGTCGTTGTGGACCTCCTGTGGTCATGTGTGGAATTAATTCCTGATCCATACTATCCAATAGTCATATGCCTTTTTGGCCTCTATATTTAAAACTAAAAGTTGTGCAATCTTCTCAGAGTACCCTACAGACATTCTGGCAACTTGAATTCTTAGGCTAGTGTCTATGTCAATGAGGCTATCTCCTACATCTGGTTGTGGGACCAAAGGATCACAACCAAACGCTTTCTCTCTTTCAAGCCCTTCTACAGTCATGCAGATATCTATTTAAGGCAATATGTAGTTTGGCTGGTTTGACCAAAACCTGTGCGCTTTGTCGTCTTCTATGTTTAATCCTCTTAACTGTGAGCTAATTTCTTGTAGGTCTGTTATTCGGAAGACATGGATTCTAAGATTCTGATCTATATCAATTATTACTGTAACAAGATTAGGTTGAGGCACGATTGGCTCAAATACATATTCTCTGGGCTCTCTAGGTCCCGTGATTGTCATATAAAAGAAACAATGTAAATATAACTGAAGCAAAGTAAAATTAATTATGTAAAGTATATCTACAACATATATAACTTCTCTATTTTTGTGTTTTTGATGAACTATCAAATAGAATTGAAAGAAAAATTATTTAAAATATCTAGCAATTGACAACTAAACTTAACAAAATTTAAAACAAACAAGGCAGCCGAGTATAGCTACTTGCCTGTGTAGTTGTAAACCTATTTTAAATAGCAAAATAACTGATCTAATCTGTTTGAAAAAACCCCTGATCTTACCTCAGAAGTGAGGAATGAATCATATTTTCTCAGAAACTATCAATCCCCATAGCTTCCCCGACAATATCGAAAGTGAGATTAATTGAAACAAAATGATTCACTACTCTATTTGATATGTTTTAACTAGAACTTTGATAGCTTGAACCTGGATTTTGCAGAACGGTGGTGAATCTGATTGTGTGTGGATTTTTCCCCTTAGTCTGATCTCCTCGTTCCTTCGTGCTCTCGTGAATCCAAAAAAGTGTGTAATGTTAGCATCAACAGAAGTAGGTATTGGAACAATGGAAACTTTGGGTGCAGACTGAATACAATTCGAGTAGGAGAGGGATAGCGCAAGAGAATAGAGCTTGGCTTATGCAATTCCTAGTGAGATTTATTGCGAGTCATGCAACGCAAAACATTCAGAACCTTAGACTATTCTTCTTTGATGAAAAAAACCTACAACTCTAATGGCTTCATACTAAAAATGAAACTATGCTATCTCAATTGATTATATGAAACAATAAAAACACTAGCACAAGAAGATTATGTGGCTTCTAAACAACAAAAGAACACTAACTATGCATGCAACAACTGAAAACTATGAATTCCTAAGAATTGAAAGACTAAAACTATGAAATGAGAAGATGAGAGGAAATTTTTGAGGGGCCATTTGCTTGAAAACCAACCAGCTATTTATAGAATTCCCATTTACCCAAAGGTGAAATCCAAATTGAACTCCTTTACAATAAACAATGGACAAACACTATTCCAGGGAACCAAAATCATAAATATGAGCAAAGGCAGTAAAAAAAGCTGGTAAATATTGAAATTTTACGTGAGTCGCAATAAAAGGAATGTTCTGGAAAAATGTGTGAAGGACTACCGCCCTGAGTAGGGTGGTGGTTACAGGACCTCCGCCCTGACTGGGCAGCGGTCACGAGACCGCCACCCAGTTAGGGCAACGGTTTCTTCACTGAAGACCAAAAAATCAATAAAAGAGGGGAAAAGAGAAAAACAAAGCATGCAGAGGCTAAACGGGGCATGCGGGATGTTAACGTATACTTGGAGAACTTTTCTGGATGCCAAGCACCTTGTGAGGAGACCTCTATCATCATTGGGTCACGTGTGACATCGTTTTGGCAGCATAGTACCCTATAATTTTGGGTACGTACATATTACCTCCTCAGAGAAGCATTTTAGCCATGAAGAGGCATAAAACGGTGGGTCTGAGTATTGTAGTCCCAAAATGGGAAGTTAGAAATTATTCCTGACACGTCCGTGTGTTCAAATGATGCCATCCAAAATTCTCGCTACCTACAAAATGAAAAGAGGACTCAAGTGCAGATAGATAAATAAATCGAAAAATAAATACTAAAATAATATGGAGTGAGGACTTACCATTCACATGGGGATAAGAACTTACCTCCATTGACACTCCAAACCTGCAAAAAGGGGCATTCAAAACGAGTCAAGATGCTATATATGTAAAAATGGGCCCATTTTCCTATTCATTTACGTGTGTTGATTTGATTGATTTTGAGCTTTGGGACCCAAGGTGACGGTTTTTGATGAGAGTATAGTCAAAACGTTCGCGACGAGATAGTGATCATGCCTTCATGAGTGGAACATCGACACGTGAGATCACAGGTTAGTTCTTCTTGATTTAACGTTTTTACCCCCAAAATGTTAAAATGATGAAATGTTTGTTGTGGGGGGATTATTTTTGAAAATGTCAGTGTTAATAGGGTCACTTAGGGGGGGCGCCTAACGGGTAGGATTTGTTTTATTCAAATAAATCATTTTTTCATGTTTTTAGGCATTTTTAGGGCATGTGACCCATTTGGAAATTCAGGACACGACCACCACCCTGAGCAGGGCGGCGGTTACAGGACCACCGCCCTTTAAGGTGGCGGTTACGGAACCGCCGCCCTGCTCAGGGCGGTGGTCCTTTATAGAATGCCAAAAACTCAGTGTCTTGAGCCTAATTTTGCATTTTTAGTATTCTTATATGTTTCGATGATTTTTCCAATGTAATTTGAATACTAACTTACTCCGTTTGGTGTGTTTTTGGGTGTATGCAGGCGAAGGAGGAATATATCAAATGGAGCTGACAGAGAGAGTGTGACTGGCTTCCAGCAATGTTGGATGCACTTTCTCATGCCGAGTAGGATACTCTTCAGAGGGCCGGTATAGTGTGTATATCATGGGTCCTGCATGTTGCACCTCCTAGTCACATACTTTGTGACTTGTTTTCATATTGGGATGTTGATCGGAACACTTTCTGATTTCCAGGAATCAAGGGTGAGTGGACTATCAGCTTGGAGGATGTCTACTACATCTTGGGAGTCCTAATCATTGAGAGATGACTCACACTTGAGACACCGGGGTCACGAGCTCTAATAGCTCAGTAGGCCACATACATGGGAGACGCAGTTGTCTCCATTGGTTCGAAGACGGGGGTGAGGGTCCGTTCCATTCCTAGCTTGCCTATCCCCTTGATTCATCATGCTATTATGGGGATCCTTGCCTCGAGATTGATTAGGGACAAGGGAGGGGACACCCTACTCTACTGCTGGTCACCTATTATTGCAAAGATTGAGGCACATGGCCAGATTTATGCCTGGGGATCCGACATTCTTGGGACCACCTATCATGATTTGTACTGGGTGGTTCAATTACAGTGATAGTCTTTGAGTCATCTGACTGTGGTTATGAGTTGGGTCTATGAGCATATCATCCCTTATGGGAGAGGTGTAGAGGTGGCGGATCTCAGAGCTGTGAGGGCAGCTAGATGGACAGATATGTCGGTGCTTAGAGCAATGTTATCCCCGTTTTGAGTTCACGACGAAACGATCGGATAACCCCTACAAATTTTTTTGAAGTGATTTTGCATTATGATCTCTTTTAGAGCAAATCGGGTTTTCGGGTGTTACTAACAGCTTGACATAAGTTTTAACATGCTTTATGTCTTATGACCTCCGAAACCCGAAACCCGCCTTGTATTGAAAAATCCTTTGAAATCGGGTTTTTGGAAATTCAACGCATCGGAACATACTTGTGTTAAGACATGCTTTGTGTCGCGTGACTTCCGAAACCCGAAACCCGCCTATTGTTAAGTCAATCCTTAGTAATCGGGTTTTCGGAACTCTAAAGCATCGGAACATCCATGTTCCAAAACATATTTTATGCGCCATGTTCTCCGATTCCCGAAGTCCGCTCAATTCTTAGTAATCGGGTTTTCGGAAGTTCAATGCATCGGAACATTCATGTACCAAAACATGTTTTGTGCTCCATGTTTTCCGAAGCCCGAAACCCGAAATGCACTAAATCTCCTCGTGTCAGGTTTTTGGACTCCTCCAACACGCTGACGTGGCGTTCATGCCGAATGGTTGGTGAGTCGGCACGTGCCGAGCTGGAGCGTATTTATTACTAATTTTCTTATAAATACGTAAAAATCCACGTCATTTTTACCGTTCATATTTTTAATTCGTGGATTTTTCGCATGCTCTTCCGCTCCCAAAACCCGCAAACTCGTGTTACCAGACTGGATCGTTTGTTTTCGATTTTACTTGTCTCGAATCGAAGGTATTTTTCGTTCCTTCTTTATTCTTGATTTCTCTGGATCAACTGCGTATATTTTCTTTCCAATTTCTTGCCAGTTGTTGAGGGTTTTTCTTCCTTCTTCGTTCTGTATTGTTTTGGAAAGGGTTTTGGGTTTTTAGGGTTTATTTTCTTTTTAAGATTATCAATTGGTGCTGTTCCTTCCAAATTCCAATTACTTGCATAATGTATGGAATATGAATAACAAAAAAAGAAAGGAAGATGTGTATGTAGAAATTCAAAGGAAAGGCTCTGTTTTTGTTTCCCGGATTTTGAAGTTTGTATTGCAGATTCAAAAGTCCGAAATACAAAGGAAGCTCGCAGTAACGGGGTTTTTTTCAACGTTCCGCCCTCAACAGCGGGTGCCGGGCACCTCCTAAGTTCCGCCATCAACAGTGGACGCCGGGTTTTCTTCAGGTTCCGTCATTAACAGCAAGTGCCGGGTTTTGCCAAGACTCCGACATATCAGACCTGTCGGGTTCTCAAAGTTTTCCGATATCTTCTTCTGCGTGTCAGGTTCTTCTCTTCTTCCGACGCCTTCCGTTAATCAGGTTTTTCAGTGTGCACGACATCTCCGGAGTTCCGAGCTTTTCTCCTTCCAATATTCTTCATGTCGGATCCTGGTTCATCACAGGAGAAGGCCGGAAAATCTAGCAAGATGAAATACAAGTTTAAGAAACTAGAATCCCCGTCATATGTCGACTGTAATTATGATATCAGGGATACTGAAATGGGCAACATAGATATGGACGACTTTTGGAACAGGGTGAAGAGTTCTTCTCAAACCCCATGGATGAAAGCTATAGCTGATAGTGGCTTGCCCCTTGCAGCATGCTTCCCTATGTCTGCCCAGTGTCCAGAGTTTGTTTTGGCGTGTGCATCCAGCTACGACTCGGCTTCTCGGTCCGTAAGGAATCAGGCTGGTGAAGTAGTTATCAAACTAGATGGGGCTTATTTGGATGATCTCCTGAAACTACCAAATTTTGAAGAGTATGGAGCCCTAGATATGAAATTGGCTCAGAAGGCCTGGGACAGTAACCAGGAGAATTGCATTAAGGATGTTAATAAGAAGTTCTTGGTTAAGGCAAAACCAGTAATATCTAGATTTCCAAGAACTATCCCTAGATCGGATTTCATCCAAGAAATCAACGATATTATCACCCTACTGAGCCGGGTGTTTGGCTTGCTGGAATCAAATTTATTTCATGGATGGATGTACCAATTTATGGTCACCATTAGGAAGAACGAGCAAGGGATTGACTGGGGAACCCTTATCAGTGATGAAATTGATTCCCAGATGACGACGGTCCTGTCAACCGGAAAGTTTTATATGTTCTCATACGTGGCCTATGCAGCAGCTGGGATGAGGAGCTATCCAGGGCTGGAGACTAAAGGAAGCAGAACCACAAATCTAGTCTATAAGTATTATCCTCAAATAACGAAGAAGGGGTCCAAGGATCACTTTAGGAGGGTAAATGACGCCTTTTTCTACGAAAACATCTGCCAGCTCAATCCAGGGCTGAGAAAGACAAGGGTCTCGGACGAGGCATGGGCTGAAGTATCTAAGTGGGGATGTATCTTCTTGCAGTTCAAGAAGTTTACCTACCTTCGAACGGTCATGTACTCCGGAGAACCTTTCCGTCTGCCTCGTTATCCCGGCGATAGATTGATACTAATAGAATTGGTCAGACAGCTACTGTATTTCCACAAATTCCAACAGAGCAAGCATAAGGCAGCCTAACCTGTCTTTGAGGAGGGATTCAATCCCATGTACTGTGGTTGAACCTCATATTTTGGGTTGACAAAATATCCAACCAACAGTTTTTGGCGACTCCGCTGGGGAAATACGGATCAATAGTACAAAGCTTATCCTCTCGGTGTCTGGCGACTCCATATTTGCCTTATTTTTTTTAATAAGATCTCCTTTCAGTTCAAGCTGGCCAGGAGGATTTTCACTCGGTCTCGCCGAGCTCAAGGTGAAATTGATCCACTCTTCGAGTTACTGCAACAGCACAATTTCAGCCTTTCTCCCAACAGCGTTGTCTCTAACCGAACCAGAAGTTCTTCACCTGTTCAGAGAAATCGGATCCCTGAAGAACGGGAAACATCTACAACTTGTCGTGCACTACTCTTGTCTGATACCCAGATCCCTGTACGCACTCTTTTCAGAAGGATGGCGGTTCAACCCGTGCCTTGGGGTGCAGTCATTAGTCCTCTTACTTTGACTCCTCCATTGCATGAGTTACCACGTGGATCACGTAAAAACATTCCCAAGTTCAATGGAGATGGGAAGCAGCATCCTGATGAGCATATTGCCTCTTTCTTTGTTGCATGCGGTGTCCTCGGAGTAGCCCACGAAGATGTCTCTGTTCGACTCTTCGTTGAAACATTGCAGGGAGTAGCAGCTGAATGGTTTTATCACCTCCCGAATGCATGCATTCCAGATTGGGCTACCATGCGGACCAAGTTTGAGGCACGTTTCAAACCAGCCGAAGATTCTCATGCATTGTTAGCTCAGCTTACGCATATGAAGAAGGAATCGCATGAACCTATGTGGGAATTCGTGGCTAAGTTCAATAAGCTGATCTGGAAAATTCCAGTTATAGCTGTACCAACTCTAGAAAATCAAAAGTGCTTTTTCATCAATGCTCAACCTCCTGATATAAGCTTTTTATTATGAAGGTCGGTTATCCCAGATCTGGCTACTGCTCAGTCAACGGCTACTGAAATAGAGGATGATCTCATCTTAGCTGGAAGGATCAAGAAAGATATACCCAAACTCAAAAATCAAGGTTCTTCTCAAGGTAATACTGACCCTATGTTTCAAAAAATGGCTAATGATTTGATTGCTTTAAAGAAGCAAGTGTCTCAGCAGGTGAGCAATGTTCCGTACCGGGATATCCCTAGACGGAATTTCAATAACAATGGTGCACCTGCCAGAGATAGGCCACGGTTAGCTCCTGCTCAACCGAGGTTAGCAATTGAAGCTCCCCCTGTTAATGCAGCAGTGGAAATAATTGAAGAAGATGATGAACCAGAAGAAGAAGAATCCCATGAGGATTTCGAAGCTTCAGGATATGCTGATGAGTCTTATGATGAGTCAGCTGGCGACTCCAGCATTGGTTATTTGGAATATGATGAAGATGAATGTGAGCCAGATGGTCAATCATTTGCTATTTTCACTCGGTCCCAGTCTCAGGTTCCCAGAAAGCCTCCGGAAAATACTAAGGAGAAGAATAAAGAACCTCCTGTATCCATAGTTAAAAGGGGTACCCCTATTTCGGCGCAAACTGAAAAAGAGGTTACTAAAAAGACAGCTGCTCCTTATTCTCTTTCTCCTAAGGCCAGTACCCCACCACAAGCTCATATAATTAGAACTGAGCCTACTATCATTCCTTCTTACACTGCTTTCGACATTATTGATCATGCGAAGAGAACAAAAATTCAAATGTCAGAGGCAGAATACCTTCAGTCGAATCCTGAATAGTTTGAAAAGCTGGCTAAGTTCATCAGGAGTAAAGCTGCCATTCCATCACCGTCAAAAGGTCTCCTCCCAAATCCTGTTCAACTTACACCTCAGAATAATCTGACCTCTGCTTCTTCCTCGGGAAAGATTGAACCATTTTATTTGTCTCTACTTATAAATGGGTTTAAACTCAGCAATTGTATCATTGACTCAGGGGCCTCGGATAATGTTATGCCCGCAAAAGTGGCCCATGCCCTTGGACTTACTTTGACTAAATCATATGGACGATGCTATTCCATGGAAACTAAACAAGTCCCTCTGATTGGTCAAATCAAGGATGCACAGTTTGCATTTGTTGCCTTCCCTGAGAAGAGAGTCAAAATGACTATTCTGGTTGCTGATATCCCTGCGGCTTATGGTATTCTCTTGGGTAGAGGATTTTGTAAAGATGTCGGAGGAGAGATTAGTATGGATTGGACCAAAGCCAAGATACCAGTCAAAGGGGTTCAACAGGTTCTTCATCCTGAACCGTAGGCAAAGTATTTGGTGACCAAATCAGATGATCCTAAGGCTCAAATTCTTTTCGAAGATGCTAGCTTCGGGAATTATTTCATGGCTTCAGAGATACCTATTGTAGATGTGGAAGAGGAAGATCCCAATGCTATTTGGACGCTCGAATTTGATGGTAGCTGTTCAATCTCTGGGTCAGGCGCTGGCGTTGTTCTCATATATCCTAGCTCCGAGATTTTTCCGTCAGCTTATAAGTTGCAATTTGATAATACTAACAACACGGCCGAATACGAAGCCCTGTTATTAGGATTAGAATTGGCCAGACAAAAGGGAATCATAAATCTCAAGGTTCAAGGAGATGCGGAGCTGATTGTTAATCAGGTCAGGGGTATATATCAGGTGAAAAATGATCGGTTTAGGCATTATAGGAACAAAGTGTGGGATAGTATAGAATGCTTTGATGCATTTTCTATTAAGGCAGTTTTAAGAGATTACAATGACAAGGCTGATTCTTTGGCCGTATCTGCATCTCTTCTTCTTCCTCATCCTCAATTCAAGCAAGACACATACTCTATTGAGATTGTATATCGTCCTAGTATCCCAGATAACGCAACTCACTGGCAGGTATTCAATGATGATCGACAGGTGTTGGCTTTTCTAGAAAAGGCTGAGAATTTCAGTGAATTGTATTTTGAAGGTTCAGAATCAGCCTTTCGTGAAACTATTTCAGATCCATATCAGGAAGTTGATGGTGAATATATTCAGCTGAAAGGCAATAAGATACCCAAAGGTTTGGTTTCTTTGGAGGGCTTGTTTGATAAACATGATCGTTTTATCCAAAACAAAAGGCAGGTCAAAGGTGCTTCTTCCTCTGAAGTAGATCAAATCAATCTAGGTTCATTTGATCAGCCTCGAATGGTGAATGTTGGGAAATGCTGCTCTACTGAAGAAAAGGTAAGATTCACTTCGCTTTTAAAGAAATACATCGATGTGATGGCTTGGTCTTATGCAGATTTGAAATCCTTCAAACCCAAAGATGTACAGCACAGTATTCCTTTGAAACCTGATGTGAAGCCGTACAGACAGAAGCAAAGGCATTACAATCCCAAGATCTCAGGAACTATTCTAGCAGAAATTCAGAAGATGCTAGATGCCAGAATTATTTTCCCAATCCATCATTCCACTTGGATTGCAAACATCGTTCCTGTCAGAAAGAAGAATGGCGAGATCCGGATTTGTGTTGACTTTCGGAACTTGAATCAGTCCTCGCTGAAGGATAATTATCCCTTGCCGATCATGGACCAAGTACTACAAACTGTTACTGGATCAGAAGTGTTATCCATGCTCGACGGGTTTTCGGGATATAATCAAGTCGAAGTAACCACAGAAGATCAACACAAGACAACTTTCACGACCCCATGGGGTACCTTTGCTTATAGAAGGATGCCATTCGGCTTGATCAACGCAGGAGCTACTTTTCAGAGAGCTATGGACCTAGCATTCAGAGATCTGATGGGTAAGGTCATAGTCGTGTATTTGGATGACTTGACTGTCTTTTCTAAAAAACGAAGTGATCATTATGATCATTTAGAATAGGTACTTCAGAGATGCAGGCGTCACGGAATTTCGTTGAATCCTAAGAAGTCTATGTTCGGGGTTACAGAAGGGAAGCTGCTGGGTCATATTGTGACTAAAGAAGGAACTAAAATTGACCCAGAAAGGGTAAAGGCCATTCAGAGTCTTACTTTACCAACAAGTAAAACCGGAGTTCATTCTTTCTTCAGAAAAGTTAATTTCTTGAGAAGATTTGTACCTGACTTCGCTGAGAGAACCAAGGATATCCTTAGAATGATGAAAGGCAAAGTCCCATTCAGATGGAGTGCAGAAGGGAAACTTTCATTTGAAGAAATCAAAAAGGCAGTTGCTTGTGCTCCGACCCTAGTATGTCCAGACTTTAAGAAAGATTTCATCATGTATAGCTATGCTTCAGCCCACACAGTGTCAGCGATCCTGATGCAGGAAAATGGAGAAGGCATTGAAGCTCCTATCGTATTCATGAGCTATCCGTTGAAGGAGCATGAATTGAAGATGTCGCAGATTGAAAAAAATGCTTACACAGTGGTACGAGCAGTAAAGCATTTCAGGTATTATGTGCTGAATTCTCATACTCGTGTTCTCGTTCCTGATACTGCTGTTAAGCCCATTCTAACTCAACAAGAGCTGGGAAGTCAACGAGGTACTTGGATTGCTAAGGTTCAGGAGTATGACTTGGAAATCAAACCTACCAAGTTGGTACGAGGAAGAGGCCTGTGTCAATTGATTGCAGAGAATCATGCTGAAGCAGAGTATGAAGAGATTCAAGACACTTCCTCAGAGCTGCCTATGGTGCTTTTTGTAAGTACGACCGATGAATGGTACGCGGTCATTGCTTTCTTCCTAACTTATGGTGAATGCCCTCCGCATTTAAATCAAAAGGAGAAAAGGACCATCAAGCTGAGATCTGCAAAACACCTTTTGTGGAATAATGCGATATACAAGAGAGGTATTGATGGTATCTTCTTGCGTTGTGTCGATAAATCACAACAGGAAAAGTTATTAGAATCCTTTCATAGCCTAGCATGCGGAGGACACTTTTCGGTCTTCTGTAACAGCGTATAAGATCTTACGGGCTAGGTATTATTGGCCTACTCTTTTCCGGGACTCAGCAGAATGGGTGTCTAAATGTGAAGCTTGTCAGCATTTTGTTGGTCGTCCCAAGTTAGCAGCTCTTCCTCTGAAGCCTGTGGTGATTGAAGAACCTTTTCGCCAATGGGGGATTGATTTTATCGGAACATTGAATCCTGCTTCTAGTGCTGGACACAACTATGTGCTAACTGCTACAGATTATTTTACCAAGTGGGTAGAGGCCGTGCCAATCAAGCAAGCAACTTCTGAAGCTGTTTGCAAATTCCTTAAGGAAAACATAATTGTCAGATTTGGTGTACCTCATAAGATCGTAGCGGATAATGCTTCCAATTTCTCATCACACGACCTAACTAAGTTTTGCTATGGATTCGGCATTACTTTGGCTCATTCGTCTGACTATTATCCCCAGGGAAATGGGCAAGCTGAATCCAGCAACAAGAATCTGGTTACTATAATCAGGAAACTAGTGGACGAAAATCAGAGGAATTGGCACAAAGCATTGTATGATGCATTGTGGGCTGATCGGATCACTCCAAAGCGAGCCATAGGGATGTCCCCTTTTCAATTGCTATACGGGATTGATGCTGAAATTCCTATCTCAGTAGAATTGCCGGCCTTAGCAATTAGCGAAAGCGGTTGAAGATGTAGCTTTTCAGAATTCAATCGAAAAGAGGGTTATGTACCTAACCAAGCTAGAAGAAGAGCGAATCAAGGTGATTGATCGTATAGCAGATCATCAGAGCAGGGTGAAGAAGATTTTTGATAAAAAATCCAAGCAACGTGACTTCCAAATTGGAGAGTTGGTGTTGCTTTGGGATAAAAGAAGAGAACAAAAAGGAATGCATGGAAAATTTGATTCTTTATGGAAAGGACCTTTCAAAATTCATCAGCTGAATGGCGAAAATAGTTTCCTACTATCGTATCTGGATGGAGGATTACTTCCCGTTGCCTTTCAGTGGGCAACATCTAAAGCTGTTCCACCATTAATGCAAGATGCTCTCTTGCATTGTACATATTTTACTTTTGTTGTGTGTTTGCTTTTGGTTTTCTGTCTTTCTTCGTTTTGTTTTGTTTTGGTTTTCTCCTTGACTCTGTAGCCCAATGGATAAGGCCCTGGTCTGCGAGACCAAAAATTCTGAGTTCTCTTCCTTTGGTATTGCAAAGAAAGTCCGCAACTGGAACCAGCTGTTATCCCCGTTTTGAGTTCACGACGAAACGATCGGATAACCCCTACAAAATTTTTTGAAGTGATTTTGCATTATGATCTCTTTTAGAGCAAATCGGGTTTTCGGGTGTTACTAACAGCTTGACATAAGTTTTAACATGCTTTATGTCTTATGACCTCCGAAACCCGAAACCCGCCTTGTATTGAAAAATCCTTTGAAATCGGGTTTTCGGAAATTCAACACATCGGAACATACTTGTGTTAAGACATGCTTTGTGTCGCGTGACTTCCGAAACCCGAAACCTGCCTATTGTTAAGTCAATCCTTAGTAATCGGGTTTTCGGAACTCTAAAGCATCGGAACATCCATGTTCCAAAACATATTTTATGCGCCATGTTCTCCGATTCCCGAAGTCCGCTCAATTCTTAGTAATCGGGTTTTCGGAAGTTCAATGCTTCGGAACATTCATATACCAAAACATGTTTTGTGCTCCATGTTTTCCGAAGCCCGAAACCCGAAATGCACTAAATCTCCTCGTGTCGGGTTTTTGGACTCCTCCAACACGCTGACGTGGCGTTCATGCCGAATGGTTGGTGAGTCGGCACGTGCCGAGCTGGAGCGTATTTATTACTAATTTTTCTTATAAATACGTAAAAATCCACGTCATTTTTACCGTTCATATTTTTAATTCGTGGATTTTTCGCATGCTCTTCCGCTCCCAAAACCCGCAAACTCGCGTTACCAGACTGGATCGTTTGTTTTCGATTTTACTTGTCTCGAATCGAAGGTATTTTTCGTTCCTTCTTTATTCTTGATTTCTCTGGATCAACTGCGTATATTTTCTTTCCAATTTCGTGCCAGTTGTTGAGGGTTTTTCTTCCTTCTTCATTCTGTATTGTTTTGGAAAGGGTTTTGGGTTTTTAGGGTTTATTTTCTTTTTGATATTATCAATTGGTGCTGTTCCTTCCAAATTCCAATTACTTGCATAATGTATGGAATATGAATTAAAAAAAAAGAAAGGAAGATGTGTATGTAGAAATTCAAAGGAAAGGCTCTGTTTTTGTTTCCCGGATTTTGAAGTTTGTATTGCAGATTCAAAAGTCTGAAATACAAAGGAAGCTCACAGTAACGGGGTTTTTCAACGTTCCGCCCTCAACAGCGGGTGCCGGGCACCTCCTAAGTTCCGCCATCAACAGTGGACACCGGGTTTTCTTCAGGTTCCATCATTAACAGCAAGTGCCGGGTTTTGCCAAGACTCCGACATATCAGACCTGTCGGGTTCTCAAAGTTTTCCGATATCTTCTTCTGCGTGTCGGGTTCTTCTCTTCTTCCGACGCCTTCCGTCAATCAGGTTTTTCAGTGTGCACGACATCTCCGGAGTTCCGAGCTTTTCTCCTTCCAATATTCTTCATGTCGGATCCTGGTTCATCACAGGAGAAGGCCGGAAAATCTAGCAAGATGAAATACAAGTTTAAGAAACCAGAATCCCCGTCATATGTCGACTGTAATTATGATATCAGGGATACTGAAATGGGCAACATAGATATGGACGACTTTTGGAACAGGGTGAAGAGTTCTTCTCAAACCCCATGGATGAAAGCTATAGCTGACAGTGGCTTGCCCCTTGCAGCAGGCTTCCCTATGTCTGCCCAGTGTCCATAGTTTGTTTTGGCGTGTGCATCCAGCTACGACTCAGCTTCTCGGTCCGTAAGGAATCAGGCTGGTGAAGTAGTTATCAAACTAGATGGGGCTTATTTGGATGATCTCCTGAAACTACCAAATTTTGAAGAGTATGGAGCCCTAGATATGAAATTGGCTCAGAAGGCCTGGGACAGTAACCAGGAGAATTGCATTAAGGATGTTAATAAGAAGTTCTTGGTTAAGGCAAAACCAGTAATATCTAGATTTCCAAGAACTATCCCTAGATCGGATTTCATCCAAGAAATCAATGATATTATCAACCCTACTGAGCCGGGTGTTTGGCTTGCCGGAATCAAATTTATTTCATGGATGGATGTACCAATTTATGGTCACCATTAGGAAGAACGAGCAAGGGATTGACTGGGGAACCCTTATCAGTGATGAAATTGATTCCCAGATGATGACGGTCCTGTCAACCGGAAAGTTTTATATGTTCTCATACGTGGCCTATGCAGCAGCTGGGATGAGGAGCTATCCAGGGCTGGAGACTAAAGGAAGCAGAACCACAAATCCAGTCTATAAGTATTATCCTCAAATAACGAAGAAGGGGTCCAAGGATCACTTTAGGAGGGTAAATGACGCCTTTTTCTACGAAAACATCTGCCAGCTCAATCCAGGGCTGAGAAAGACAAGGGTCTCAGACGAGGCATGGGCTGAAGTATCTAAGTGGGGATGTATCTTCTTGCAGTTCAAAAAGTTTACCTACCTTCGAACGGTCATGTACTCCGGAGAACCTTTCCGTCTGCCTCGTTATCCCAGCGATAGATTGATACTAATAGAATTGGTCAGACAGCTACTGGATTTCCACAAATTCCAACAGAGCAAGCATAAGGCAGCCTCACCTGTCTTTGAGGAGGGATTCAATCCCATGTACTATGGTTGAACCTCATATTTTGGGTTGACAAAATATCCAACCAACAAGCACCCCACTAGCTAGTTGATTCCCTGACTACTGATGACATGGAGGCCACACCTTATCAAGCCATGGCAGGGTTGTGGGGTGAGGAGACCCTCACTTTGATTTCCTGTTCTATTATAGGGCAGCTTGTGGACAAGATGGGGAAGGTGGAGACACACCGCTTTGATCGAGTGCCTCAGCAATTTGGCCTTCCTTACGTCAGTATGCTCCCCCTAGTGGTGCTAGTGTTTAGATCAGTTTGGGAGGCTAGGGGAGGTTCTAGAGGGCGGGGTTGGACCGTTGTTACTCTTGGTGTCCTTATTGTAGCTAGGCAGGTAGTACGTGCTTAAGGGAGAGCCAGTGCTCCTAAGGCACCTTTACTTTAGATTGCCGCCAGTCCTACCCACAACAGCATTGACCCCATTGATATAGACTCTGAGTCCGAGGAGTTCATAGGGGGGAGACCGAGGAGGAGAGCGAGGATATGGAGGTTAGTGAGTCAGGTGGAGAGGAGGATAGCAATCCCGAGTGGCATGACACTTAGGAGATCTTACAGGCTGAGAGGGCAGAGCAGAGTGTGGAGAGAGTGACTCTCGTCTCAGAGGAGCCACCCTCTCAAGACCTATGCGGGGAGGATGAGTCCATAACAGGATGCTATGTTGCTCCAGACACAGGAGGAGCACATCAGTCGGTGGCGGCATCTGTGGCAGGCATTGATCCTAGGGATCCTTCTTGGAGGCTCAGAGATCTGAGTGAGTTGTTAATTTTCTTTTAATGTTTGTTTCTAGTTAGGATTGCCTTAGTTTCTATCTCTTCTCTTGTTTATTCTGGGTCTTACCCTTTTGATCATTTCCTAATTTTCTTTTATCCTTTATTTGTGGAGACTCTTAATGAGTGGCGAGACTTGATTCACCAGGTATGTACTGATACCCATATGATCCCCATAGAGAAGATGCGTGTGGAGTTATTCGTGAATGCAGGGGAGCCTTCAGCAGTTGGTAGGCACAACAATGTCTTTGCCCCTGTCTGACATGTGGCCAAGATGGTGACTACCCTCCATACCGAGTTGGCCGGGTATTAGACAGCAGAGTGCCTGATGAGGAGCCTATCTCATAGCGAGGCCAAAACTACTATTTAGGATCGTGAGCCCTCGGTGTACTCAGAGCGCTGGCGTAGCCAGAGTCCTAGACATGGTCATGTACCTTCAGAGGGATCTCATAGGGGTTGAGAGGCCACTTGGTTCTTTTTGTAGTGATTTTTAGACTGTTTATACGATTATTTTGTACCTTCCAGGCTCATTGAGCATTTTGACCATGCCCAGTGCATGATGGCATTGTACAAAACTTGATTATATATATATACTTCTTTTTGGATCAAACTCTTGGTGTCTATGATTTTGTGATTCGTTTCCACATGTAAATTATAATGTTGTTTTTATATGCTTTTTAGAATGTATGAAAATGGAGAACAAATGATGTGAATGCTTTCTTCCTTTTCTTTTGTATTTTGTGATGTTGATATATGATAATGCAGACATAAGGTGATCTTGAACTTGGCTTTCTATAAGCAATTTTCCGGTACTTCATATTTGTTTTGACAAAATGATATGATAAACTGATATGATGAGCGGATGAATTTTCCCCACTCCTAACTCCACGCAACTAGTAAGATGTGAGGGCTCATCACCGAGAACTAGAAAGGGCACAAGCTATGAAATTTGTTGAATGGTAGTGATGAGAGATAGAAAAAGCTTTGATGGAGCCAAATTAGGATGCTAAAAACCTATTCTACTCAAGTTACTCCATACTTTTAGAATGTAACTTGCTTTGCGGTTTATCTAGACTTAGATCTGTAGATGGCCATATGGTTGACAAAATCTGGTTTTTAGGATTTTGGACTCTCTTGGAATTTTGGACATCTGATTCATTTGTTTTTGACTCAAGATTTCAAAGGTTTATTTGAACTGTTTTCTTATGACCTTTAACACTTATTGTCAAGAGAACCCCCTTGTACCTTGCCCCATGCTACTAGTAAGAATCATGGGCTTATCACCATGGACAAGGCATAAGCAAGGGCATTCCCATCCTTTCCCAACCCTACGTCACTAGTAAGAGACACAAAATCGTCACCGAAGGTTGGTAGGGCAAGGAAATGTGTAAAAATAAAATTTTCTGTTTGATCTATATGTGACTTATTTATTTGAGCAAAATGTCAGTATGCCTTATTTCCAAAGAGATCTATATATTGGGTAGATGTGACACCATGAAGCTTCTAGAATAGACCATAGGCAAGACACCTATCCTAGGAAGAAACAAAAGTGAGAACAAGCATGCAGGCCTTGGTATGGCTACCGTTAAAACATTGTCATATCTAGCTTTAATTGATGAAATGATTCTAAAATAGTTGATGATATTATGAAAATGAAGAAGTATGATTAAAATGCTCATGCCAAAATCAATAGAATTTTGTAATGAATTGCTTTGAGAATAAATCCCTTGATCATAAGATTTTACAAAATGAATGGATAGAATGAACCTAATTACATGCAGATGCAATGTAGATATAATTATACAAGTAGTGCCGATGCTTCATGCGTAAAACCATTAAAGGTGCAAGGAATTGATAGTTTCACCAAACTCCTCACCTTCCAGTGTACATAAGAGATACGCACCATTTCTGTAGTCTTTCATGACTCGGTATGGCCCCAACCATTTCGGCCGGAATTTCCTTCCTTCACCGGTCTTCCTATCGATCCGGCTATCTAGTCTTAGAACTAGATCTCCTTCATATATTTCTCATTCATATACCTTTTTTTTATACTGCCGGAACATCCGGTTAGCATAAACTCTATGCCATTGTTCAGCGTCTAATCTGGCCTCATCTAGGCTTTGTAGTTGGGAGAGACGTGCTTCTCTATAAGCTTCTTCATCCAGAATCTCTTCTAGTGATATGCGGAGACTGGGTATTTCAACCTCAAGTGGGAGAACTGCTTCTGCTCCGAATACCAATGAGAAAGGAGTTGCTCCTGTTGTTGTTCCTATTGAGGTTTGGTGGGCCGACAAGGCCGGATATAACTTTAAATGCCAATCTCATTTGTTTTCTTTTACCGTTTTAAGGAGAATAGATTTCAACATTTTGTTTGTTGCTTCAGCCTGCCCATTAGCTTGAGGGTAATACAAGGAGGCTGTATGATGGCTTATTTTAAATTTACTGCATAGCTCACAGACCTTGTCATTCTTAAAGGACGTGCCATTATCTGAGATAATGATTTGTGGGACACCGTACCTGTAAATGATCTGGTTCGAAATGATCTTGGCGATCACGACACCTGATGCAGTGGTAAGAGGCATAGCCTCTAGCCATTTTTTAAAATACTCAGTGGCCATGATTATGATGTTATTGCCATCTGTAGACGAGGGAGAGAATTTCCCGATCAAATTTAGGCCCCACATAGAAAAGGGCCATGGAGTCGCGATTGTTGTAGAGCTTGTGCTGACATGTGAATCTCGTGGGAAAATTTTTGCCATTTATGGCACTTGCGTACAAACTCTACTGTGTCGTGTTCCAGAGTGGGCTAGAAATAGCCCATCCGATGTATTTTACAAGTGGTGGTGTGACCACCAAAGTGGCCTTCACATATTCCACTATGGGATTCATAGAGAATCTTCTTGGATTCTTCCATGTCAACACACCTTAGAAGCATTCCATCGAAAGCCTTGTGATAGAGCACTTGTTCTATAATAACGTATTTAGTTATGACAATGTGTAATCACCTTCTTTTCTTCCATGTAGCACCTTCTGGATATGTATGGTCCATAATGTAATTAATAATATCAATATACCAAGGACGTTCAGAGATAAGAGGTCTGGTTTCGATGTAGTATATGCATTCATCGAGAAAATCTAGATCTACTAGATCGCCCCCGTCTAACGGGTTGTCGGCTAACCAATCTGTAATGATTTGTCCCTTGACGAACTTCTGGTTTACAAAATTTAATTTGAATTCACCCATTAAGGTTATAAAGCGTCCAACCTTTTTAGGCAAGGACCCTTACGTGAGGAAAGTTTGTAAATGGTCTATTTTTACAATGACCCTTGTTTCTTGGTTTAGCATGTAATGTCTTAAGCATTTGGTTACATAGACTATGGCAAGGAATTCTCATTTTTCTTGTGTATAACATGTTTCATAGTCGAGCAACATTCAAATAATAAAATAGATCACACGTTCTCGTTTATCGTTGTCTTCTTGAGCTAGCATGCAGGCCAGCGAGACATTTGTAGCTCGTGAATATAAGATCAAAGGATGATTTGGTCTAGGTGGCATTAACGTGGGAGGAGAAAACAAGAAGCGTTTAACTGCTTCGAAGGCCTCATGGCATTCCTTTGTCCAAATAATGTAGAAATCCTTTTTCAACAAGTTATTGATCAGACGTACAGCAAAACTTAAGTCTGGAACAAATCGCCAGATTGCACAGAGCTTTCCAAGAAATGATCTAATTCCAGAATCATTTGATGGTGGGATCATCTCAAGAATAGCTCGGATTTTGGCTGGGTCCACATTGATCCCTCATGATGATATAATGTAACCTAGGAGTTTCCCTCCTGTCATACCAAATGCACATTTTTCTTGATTTAGTGTGACTCCGTATTCGATCAAACATAAAAGAATGATGCAGAGCACTTTTCGGGTGATCACAGTGCTTCCTAGCCTTGACCAACAAGTCATCTACATAGGATTCCATGATTTTATGAATAAGATCGTGAAATATGTATGTCATTACCTGTTGATATGCAGCACCAGCGTTCTTGAGACCGAATGGCATAACAGCGTAGCAATAGGTTCCTCAAGGAGTTATAAATGTATTTTTGGCTTGGTCTTGTTCGGATATTCTGATTTGATTGTATTCGGAGAATCCATCCATGAGAGACAAAAGCTCAAATCCAGCTGTTGCGTCTATAATGATGTCAATGGATGGTAACGGGAAGTCATGCTTGGGACACGCCTTGTTAATGTCTCAGAAATCTATGCAGATGTGTATCTTCCCATTCTTTTTGAGAATGGGAACGATATTAGATACCCATTGAGAGTAATCGACCGGTTTGATGAACCATACTTGGAGAAGTTTCATTACTTCTTCCTTTACCATGAGAGCTACCTTGGGTTTCATTGGTCTCTATTTTTGTTTAATTGGCTTTGCATCTGATTTGGTGATGAGGTTATGTACCGCGATGTGTGGTGGAATTCCCATCATTTCTTTATAGTTAAATGCAAAAGCCTTTTGATGTTCTTTGAGGATTCGAGTGTGTATTTCTATTTCTTCTGGAGTTAACGAAGATCCTAGTTTCAAGATCTTTGGTTTTTCCTCCATTCGGATGTTAATATCAATTGTTTCATCAATTAAAGAAGTGTTACCTTCTTCAAACTTAGGCGGGGCTGGAGGTAGTTCCAGATCTCCTTCATTCTCTACCACGTATATGTCGAGCTCCTTTTGTGGGGGAAGCTCTATCATGGGATTTCTAAAGTAAGAAGATGAATGTGGGATTAAGAACAAATCTATCACGTGATGGGTGAGATGTAACTCTACATAGGCATTTAAGTAATCAAGAGTGGCTTTATCACTGTCAATGTGATCTAAGATAGTAGATGTATTCTCAGTGATGTTTGTTAAAAGAGGGTTTGACATTTTCTTTACTAATGGTTCAGTACGAAGGGATACCATGAAATGGGTGTCTTCCAACTCACTGTTTGGAGTGAAACATGAAGTTGAGGTTGCTATCGAATATGTGAGAAGATTTTGTTCTCGTGGGATTGCTTGAATTGATATTAAGTCAAATTCTTTGCTCAAATCTAATACTACTGTTTTGTAGAGTTGTAAGTGTTCATCTCTAGTCTCATACACCTCAGAGACTTGGTTTGCTACTAATTATGAGTCTCCTAACACTCTGATGTCATTAACACCAAGCCTCTTAGCTAAGATGAGGCCAAGGAGGAGGGCTTCATACTTAGCGCCATTGTTTGTACATTTGAAATTTATTTTAAAGGTGAATGGTAAGATCTTTCCCTTGGGAGAAGTAAAGATCACACCTGCCCCAGCCCCATAATGACATCTATCTCCATCGAAATGGAGAGTCTAATATTTACTTGGGAATATGGATGTTGGGAAATTTGCTACGTCCACTTCTTCTACTTTGGTTACTTCTACCATGTAGAGTTCCTCTGCTGGAAGAGAACCAACTCCTAAGGTACATCCCATACCTATAGAATCAAATGGCAGGAAAATTGGTAGATCCTGTTCTAGCACTTCGACAATTTTTACAATAGTTCCTAATGATACTGTTTCTACAATGTTAGCATCATCCTTGAGGGCTGTGATATTCTTGATTAGGTTCGTAAATTCTAATTTTGTTGTAGGTACTAACTTTTCTTCTGGTTTTGCGTTGGTTGGTTTGTTAAGTTAATATGTTGGGAGTTCAAACTCATAGTAAATGCCTGACCTTTTCTTCAGGTCTGCTAGGTGTATATCGAATGGTTTCGGATCACCTTTTACTACAAATACCTTTCCTAAGTGTAAGAATATTAATTCTTGAAATAATGTAGAAGGGATTTCCTTCATACAGTGTATCCACGGTCGACCGAGGATCATATTATAGTTGGTTTCCCAATCTATAATATAAAACTCAGTGATGATTGTTTTGGGTCCTAAGGTGACTGGTAGTATTATGGTTCCAATCAAAGTGGCTTTAAGGCTATCATAGCCTC
The DNA here is from genome assembly GCA_019776745.2 of Taxus chinensis. Taxonomy (NCBI): domain Eukaryota; kingdom Viridiplantae; phylum Streptophyta; class Pinopsida; order Cupressales; family Taxaceae; genus Taxus; species Taxus chinensis. Next base: position 220,205,600 of record CM034153.1, read on the forward strand.
TTAATGTATTCTGAGTCATGGAACAATTTGTTTCTCCATACCCTAGCTTTTGAAGGAAAGAGAAGGGGACTATGTTAACTGCTGCCCCATCATTAACCATTATGTGTTTAACGTAGTTGTTATAAACCCATACTTGTAAATGTAAGGCTAGATCACCTCTACATGTAATCTCAGCACCTGTTGCCATTTTTTTTATGTCAAATATAAACTCGGTATCCCTATCTAGCTGCCCTAGAGGGTGAATATCAAAGTCTATATGGTTTACTTGTGTTTTGGGATGTGGAGTGATGTTAATTAAATGACCTAAACATAATGCTTCTAAAAGAGCGGCCCTATGGGCAAGAGAATTCTTCAATAAGTCCAAAAATGAGATGTGGGAGAAGGTATTTGTTAGGTCATTAATTAAATCATAGGCACCTACGAGTTCTACTAATGGTTGTTGAATTCTATCTGTCTCTAGCGGGTAACTTGGATTTGGTTGAGAGGAATACTCTTGTGTCCTTGTTACATCTTCCACATGTAGCTCAGTTTCTAACTCCACTAAACTGACTATCTTGGGTCATAGCTGACTTCCTAATTATGGTGTGACAGGTGGATTTAGTGAATTCAAGGCTTCATGATCATTGTTTCCTACTATTGCACCCTTGTTCATCCCATTTGGATCTAATTTATCGTGATTTGGGAGTGGATCATTGAAGATCTTGAGGGGAGCATTTTGAGGGGAGACTGCTCCTATGAAAGTATTTGGTGCAGGTGATGCAGGATTTACTAAGAACATATCTATGAAAAGTTGTCTTTGTTCTTCTGGCAGATGTTGCATGAACTTATTGTAATTGCAGCAAGTTCTAGTATCATGACCTCGAACTTTGTGGAAACCACAATACGAGTTGGGATTGTAATTCCTAGGTTGTTGGTTTTACATGTATTGTGGTCCAAAACACTAATTAAACTGTTGACAATTAAATTTTTGTGTTTGTTGTCTTTGGTTTTGGTTTTGGTTTTGATTTCTAGTCACATTTTGTCTTAGACCCAGTGTCTGGATCTACCTTTGTTGTTGTTGTTGTGGATGATTAAAATCCACTGAGTTGATTTTCAGGGTAAAGTTGTTGTTTCATTGATTGTTAATCATGGTGGAGTATTTACAACATTTGATTTTTTGTTTGGTCAGTTACTCCGTCTGTTGTTACACCATGATTTTTGTTAAGGATTTTAGGTCCTTGATTGACATTTGTTGTACTAGGATATGTTGTAGTGTTTTGATTGGGGATTATTAACCTCCCATTTGTTCCATACATCTTGTGACCATTATCTATTGCAACTTGATCTATTTGGAGGGTGCTCTCAATTAGTTCATCATAAGTTCTTAGTGGGAACTTCTAGACTTCTTCCTTTATCTCTCTGCTGAGAGAATGAAGGAATAAATCACATAGTTCCATCTGATCCATGTTTGGAGCACTTTCTGAAGAATAAAGGACTGTACACCATCTTTGGATGAAATGAGCAACATATTCATTGTGTTCTTTCTTAATATGCGAGAATTCCTTGATTCCTGTTCTCAACAATTTGTTCATGTCGAAAGCCTTGATGAACTCTAAAACGAGTTGTTTAAAAGAATGTATTGAGGCTTCAAGAATTCTGTAATACCAATCGAGGGAAATGCCCTCTAAAGTTTTGGGGAATATTTTAGCAACAACCTCATCCCAAGGGAGTAGTTCTTGAATGGCTGTGGCATAGGCCTTAATGTGTGAATTCAAGTCTCCTTCCCCTTTGTATTTGGGAAAATCGAGAAGAGGTCTTGGAAGCATGACACTTCATATAGTGAAGTCTAAGGGATCTTTCAAATATTCTGAATAAGTTCATATTGCATAGGTGTCGACCATCGATGGTGCCTGCTGAGGGGGTGAAGGTGGAATGGGTTGTTGAAATGGCATAACGTATGCATTTACAAGGACATAAGGAAATCCCTATGGTTGAGTGAATATTCCCGGAGAAGAGAACATATCTCCCTATGGTGATTTGGAATATATGTTTAATTATGGAGGAGTATTGCCAAAGAATGGATTATCTTGTACTAGACTGGGAGGTATCATATTGTCCACCCGAGTGGCATTAGAAAACATGGTTCTAGTTGGCACTTGTTGTGAATACTAAGGAGGCATGCCCAACGTGCCTATTCCTGTGAGGAGGTCTACTTGGCTAGGATGATGTGGAGGGTTGGGGATTCCTACTTGTCCAAAATGTGAATTCTGCTTTGCTTGAGAAAGTTCCAGCCCTCTAACCTTTTCAGCCAAGGCTGAAATGACCTCTATTGGTGAAAACATAGTATTTTTACTTATGGGAATTTTTTGTGTCATTTGAGGTTGCAAAGGGGTATGATACCCCACTATGAATTGGTCATTATCCTACCAAACTTCACCAAGGGAATTTCCTATAGGTAGAAGTATGGAGGTGTTTTCTTGAAAAGAGACCTCGGGTCGTGTTTGTAAACTTCCTATAGGTGGGTACATACTCCGAGAGAGTTGTTCACTCCTAGCATAATGCACTAAGTGTTCATCATTTAAAAATAGATATGGATCTGATTGTCTACTAATTTGTGGTCTAAGAAACACCTGAGGAGATGAACCAGATTCTCCCGTAAACATCATGTTGTTCGAGCCTAAAGGCTCTGGTTATTGTGTACGTCGATTGAATTCCTCAATCCGGAATGAACAACCTGAGCTAGTTCTTTGAGGGGGAGTTTGAGATGATAAGTAATTATTTGAATAATTATAAGCCCATCTAGAAAGCGAGGGCAATGGTTGTCTCTTTGTTTGACTATAGCTTGTTTCAAGACCTGAAAGAGGTCTACCATATGCATCGTATCCTGACATATTCGGGGGGTATATGAATACCCGCAGAATAATGGGAAAGAGCGAAGGTGGATGGAAAAAGTGAAAAATAAAAGAGAAAGAACTATTTGTTTCACATCAGGTTCAGCAATTTTGGTGGTGAAGCTGATGTGAAGGCTAATGTGGTGGAAAAGATGAAAAAAAAGTGTACGATCCACGTCAAGTTCACCAATTTTGTACAATGGAAAAGTGACAAGTGATCATGGGAATCTACAAGTAACTCTTCCTCGCACCCGACCTCCCGAGGTCGTGCCGAGATAGCAGGTGGGGATGGAATATATGTGGGGTACAGTCAAACTAGTTAGGAAATCTTATATATTTGACGCACACTAGGGTAATCTATGAATCTAAGGAAAAGAAGGCCCTCCTAACCTGAACTAGCGTGATAGATCAGTCGACAAGGATGACTACTCAAATGCTCCAATCAATATCGATCTTTGGTGTGATTCAATCTATGGGTTGTGGGATACGTGAAAAATGACCTGGGATTGTTTCGTTTATGTCTCTAGATAGGGTCATAAGGTGGATGATGGATATATAGTGGATTTTATGGGTGATTCTCTAGCCTAGTCCATAAATCCTTAGCTTGATTGGCTGCTATGTCCAGTGAGGATAATTGTGTGATAATGGTTGGTGGAAGTGGAGAATATCTAAATACTAATGTGCGTAAACTAGCATCTACGTCTGATTGACCTGTGGACTCGTTGGGTTGTGGGATCTGTGAATCACTACCATAAGTTCGTGGTCGTTATGTACCTCCTATGGTCATGTGTGGAATTAATTCCTCATCCCTGCTATCCAATAGTCGTATGCCTTTTCAGCCTCTATATTTAGAACTAAAAGTTGTGAAATCTTCTCAGAGTACCCTACAAACGTTTTAGAAACTTGAATTCTTAGTCTAGTGTCTATGTCAATGAGGATATCTCCTGCATCTGGTTGTGGGACCAAAGGATCACAACTGAATGCTTGCTCTCTTTCAAGCCCTTCTACAGTCATGCAGATATCTATTTAAGGCAATATGTAGTTTGGCTGGTTTGACCAAAATGTGTGCCCTTTTTCGTCTTTTATGTTTAATCATCTTAACTGTGAGCTAATTTCTTGTAGGTATGTTGTTGTTCGAAAGACTTGGATTATAAGATTTTGATCTATATCAGTTATTGTTGTAACAAGATTAGGTTGAGGCACGATTGGCTCGAATACGTATTCTCTAGGCTCCCTAGATCCTGTGATTGTCATATAAAAGAAACGATGTAAATCTAACTAAAGAAAAGTAAAACTAACTATGTAAAGTATATCTATAACATATATAACTTCTCTATTTTTGTGTTTTTGATGAACTATTAAACAAAATTAAAAGAAAAATTATTTAAAATATCTAGCAATTGACAACTAAACTAATAATGAAATTTAAAACAAACAAGGCAGCCGAGTATAACTACTTGCCTGTGGAGTTGTAAATCTATTCTAAATAACAAAATAACTGATCTAATCTATTTGAAAGACCCCCGATCTTACCTCAGAAGTGAGGAATGAATCATAGTTTCTCAGAAACTATCAATCCACATAGCTTCCCTAGCAATATCGAAAGTGAGATTAACTGAAATGAAATGATTCACTACTCTATTTGATATATTTTAACTAGAACTTTCATAGCTTGAACTTGGATTTTGTAGAACAGTGGCGAATCTGATTGTGTGTGGCTTTGTCCCCTCAGTGTGATCTCCTCATTCCTTCGTGCTCACGTGAATCTAGAAAAGCATGTAATGTTAGCATCAATAGAAGTAGGTATTGGAACAATGACAGTTTTGGGTACAGATTGAATACAATGTGAGTAGGAGAGGGATAGTGCAAGAGAACAGAGCTTGGCTTATGCAATTGCTAGCGGGATTTATTGCGATTCATGTAACGTAAAACATTCAGAACCTTAGACTATTCTTCTTTGACGAACAAAACCTGCAACTCTAATGGCTTCATACTAAAAATGAAACTATCCTATCTCAATTGATTGTATGAAACAATAAAAACACTAGCACAAGAAGATTATGTGGCTTCTAAATAGCAAAAGAACACTAACTATGCATGTAACAACTGAAAACTATGAATTCCTAAGAACTGAAAGACTAAAACTATGAAATGAGAAGATGAGAGACAATTTTTGAGGGGCCATTTGCTTGAAAACCAACCAGCTATTTATAGAATTCTCATTTACCCAAAGGTGAAATCCAAATTGAACTCCTTTACAATAAACAATGGAAAAACACTATTCCAGGGAACCAAAATCATAAATATGAGCAAAGGCGGTGAAAAAATCTGGTAAATGTTGAAATTTTACACGAATCGTGATAAAAGGAATGCTCTAGAAAAACATGTGAAGGACCACCACCTTGATCAGGGCAGTGGTTACAGGACTGCCACCCTGACTGGGCGGCGGTCATGAGACCGCCGTCCAGTCAGGGCAGCGGTTTCATCACTGAAGACCAAAACATCAAGAAAAGAGGGGAAAAGAGCAAAACAAAGCATGCAGAGGCTAAGAGGGGCATGTGGGATATTAACGCATACTTGGAGAGATTTTTTGGATCCCGAGCACCTTGCGAGGATACTTGTATCATCATTAGGGCACGTGTGACATCGTTCTGGTAGTGTAGTACCCTAAAATTTTGGGTATGTATAGCTACTTGAGATGTGAATCTAACCATTGTGTTTATTTCAAGAAGATTGAAAATGGGAGCTGTATTATTTTGTTACTCTATGTGGATGATATGCTTATTGCAAGATCTAGTATGTAGTAAATTATTGAGCTTAAGAAAAATCTAGCTCACACATTTTCTATGAAGGATTTAGGAGCTACAAAAAGAATCCTTGGCATGTAAATACATAGAGACAGGAAAAATAAGAAATTGTATTTATCTCAGGAGGATTATATCTACAAGTTGTTAGAAAGGTTCAACATGCAGAATGTAAAACCTGTTAGCACACCTATGGCTGGACACTTAAAATTGAGAAAATATTAGTGTCCTTCATCACATGAGGAGGTCAAATTCATGACACAAGTGCCATATGCATCAGTAGTTGGAAGTCTCATGTACGTTATGGTTTGTACTAGACTAGACATTGCACAGGTAGTGGGATTTGTGAGTAGATATATGGCTAATCTAGGTAAAGAGCATTCGAAAGCATTCTAATGGATACCCAGGTATTTGAAAGGGACATCTAGCATGCAGTTATGGTATGGAGGTTCGGATATTTCATTACGTGGCTATGTTGATTCAGATATGGTTGGAGATCTGGATGGTAGGAGGAGCACTACTCGATATATTTTCACAGTAGGTGGAATGCTAGCTAGCTATATTTTGAGATTGTAGAAGGTTGTGGATTTGTCTACTACAGAGGCAGAGTATGCTGCAGCTACAGAGGCTGACAAGGAGATGATATGGATGAGTAGGTTCATGGAAGTATTGGGAAAGGAGAAAAGTGATTATAAATTATTTAGTGAAAGTCATAGTGCAATTCATTTGGCAAAGAACTCAATGTTTCATTCGAGAACGAAAAACATTTAGTTGAGGTATCACTTCATACGACAGGTATTGGAGGATGGAAAATTGAGTCTGGAAAAGATTCATATGAGAAAGAACCCTGTGGATATGCTAACGAAGCCATTAATAAAGGAGAAGTTGGAGCTACACTCCAATTTTGTTGGTCTTCGAGTTTGATATTTGAAGAGGAAGAAACAAAGCCAAAGAAGAATCCAAGAATGATATTGTATAGGTATGGTGCAGTAATTAAATTCCAAGTGGGAGATTGTTGAGTTGTGGAGCTCAATTACTTCATTTTAGCATGCAATTGGAACTTGCTGGAAAACACAGTAACCGACATCAATTAAGGGCAGACCGGCATCAGTCAGGGAAGACCGACATCAGTCAAGGGAAAGTTGGAACCAACGATGGTTAGGCAGAACCAGCGTTAGTTACCTGTGTGATGAAATTTTAATTAACTCTCGGGAATTATATCTATTTTTAGCATTAAAATAGATTTATTGATTGTAATTTCATGGCTAAGTGCCCTAAGTCTATAAACAACCATATAAGCACAAAAGGTAGGGTTTAGAAGTAACTATAAACAAGAATTAGAAATAACTTGAAAAATGTTGGTGAGAGATAATTCTTGGTGGTAGAACAAAAGCTTGAAGGAAGAAAGTACTGAACATCTAAGAGGTGTGGAAGATTATAAATCTTCATTACATATCTTGTACAAGCTTTGGATAATAGATTGACTTGTTTCTTGGTGGATGTAGCCTAAACTAGGTGAACCATGTTAAATCTGGTGTTGATTTATGTCTCTTGTTTTGTATATCTCTTCTAGTAGAATATCCACTTTTATTTGCATGTACACTTAGATCTGATATATTGTCTATACAATCAGTGTGCTAACCCCAACAACGTGTCATGCCCAAAATTTTACGTGGGGAAGCAGACCATTGGGGAAAACTTATAAATGTTCTTGGCTTTTGTGTTAAAAAGTACAAAGGTTAAAAACAACCCGTGCCTCCTCCGATGCCTAGTGAAGCCACGTGTCAGTCCAACAATGACTTGCGGGAAGGCGGGCCGGCGGGGAAACTTAGGATTTTTTGCCAACCTTTTTTCAAAAGTGATAAGGACTAAAACTATCCGTGCCTCCACCGACACCTAAAGAATCCATGTGTGAGACTCTCATTGGCTGTGGGGTGGTGGGCCGTTGGGGAGACTTAGAAATTTTTGCCCTTTTTCTTTTCAAAGGATAAAGTTTGAAGGTGTGGGCATGCGAACCCGCGGAAGTATTTTTTTCCAAAAGTGAAGGATGCAGGGATGCAGGGCCATAGAAAAAATTGTGAATTTTTTATTTTTTGTAAAAAGTGCCCTAAGTAAATTTTGGGCCCGCGGATCTGATTTACAAAAATTTCCTTTTTTGACAGTTAGTTTTTTTTTGAAACCCACTGAAGTAAAAACTTCAGAAGGCCACAACTTCCGACAAGAAGCTCGGATTTGAGAAAATAAGGAATTTTTGGAAAGGGCTCGAACTCCTCTCTAAATAGAAAGAATAAAATCATATTTTCAACAAACTTGGATGGGTGAATTTTAAGAAAACCTTTTTCATGCCATTAAAATGTGAACTAAACATTTTTAACTACTAGAATTTTTCTAATCTGTCATTCTTTCTTCTTAAAAAAAAATAGGCATGGAGAAACGCACTTAAAATATTTCAAATGGATTGCAAGGATTAATTGATAAAGGTTGAGATTTCAATTCAAATTTAATTCTCCTTTTTCTGCAAGGTGTTTTTCTACATTTTACCTGATTAATGAAGTTCTAAATAAATTTCATGAGCAATACAAACTATTTTGGGATGCATTTTGATCATCCTTAGTTCATTTTAAGTTTTCATTTTGTCTTTCATAGTTACAATGTACTCTGTATATTTTTCTGATATTTATTACAGGTTTGAAATAATCTAACAGAGATTTACATATTTCCAACTGGAAATTTATCTATTTCATTTGCCATACTTTCAACATTTAGGTTCATTCCATTCTAAATTTACAATGTTCAACTTTCCTTTAATCAATATGTGAAAAGCAAGATTGTAATTCTATTTTCAAAACGTGTCTTTCAAGTAACACCGAGGAAGGTAATATTTCCTAACACAGAATTTTCCAGCATTCAAATAGAGAGTTTACAAAATTATTTCAATCAACAGATTTCCAAGCAGGAGCAACTCCATTTTGTATAAAGTAAATCAACTTCTATTAAACCTAAATAATTTCCTTTATAACTTCTTTTCTGTTCACCAAAAGACAACTTACAAAATAAATCTTTCTCATTCGAATGTAACTTCATATCCAAAATAGAGCATCTTTTCACCACAATTAGTATTACAATGCCATCCAAATAAAGTGGTAACTTTCACAATAAGGGAACCCAAGGAGAATTGCAAGATTTGTCTTCATACATATCTCCAAGAAACAGAAACAAGAAAGATCGGGAAGATTTCATTTGGTCACAACAAAGAAAAGGGGGAGAGGCGATTCTCTCCACCTAACCAAGAATTCCAATGAAGAGGAAATGGATTCAACTCATGGGAACAAGATAAGCTTCCAAAACACAAACAGATTTCCCAATCATGTCACAATCCAAAATAAAATGTAGTTACAGTCACAAGAAGGACAATAATAAAATATACAAGGCCTCATCACACAAAGGCCAAAAGAGCAAGATCTACGGGGGAAGCTACTTATACCTCCCAATGGGGAATGGGTGACCACCTTAAAAACCCACCAAAATATTCATCTCAAACCCCTACATACTCTTATGCCTCCCCTAAGTACCTCTTATGCCTCCCCATTCTATCATGCCTTCCCGAAAAGTAAGAAATGCAAGCTATTTCTTGTCCAAGGTGGAAAACCCAACCCAAACTCCCTCCACAAATAAATCTTATGCCTCCCCACAACTCTTATGCTCAATATGATGAAATAACACATGTCCAAAACTCAATATGATGAAATAACACATGTCCAAAACACACACACACACACACACACACACACACACACACACACACACACACACATAACCATGTCAACATCATAGCAAAATTAGTATAAAATGTCTCCAATAATCCACATGCATCATATATGAATCGAAATCAACAATAGTCCATGATCTCTAATGTCTAACATCATGCCATATCAAAAGCTAAAATAACATCCATAAGTATAGTCGACATTATCATTATCAATAACAAAAAGTGTCGAAGGGAAGTGGGAACTACATTATATTTATGTTTTTTTGCTTGTTTTATCTACATTTAATCTATAAATTGGTATCAGAGTAGGTTTTTTTGTTAAATTGACAACCATCAATGGATTCTACATCTGGAGCATCTTTATCAAGTTTATAAATTACTTAATTCACAGGTAAAAATTATGAGTATTGGTCTCTAACAATGAAGGCCTTGTTTAGATCCTTGGATGTTTGGGAAATTTTCTAAAATAGATACACAAAACTAGTAGATCTGGAAACATATAATGCACTCTCCTAGGAAGAGAAAGATTTATTAAAAGAGTAGAGAAAGAAATATGGAAAATCCCACTTCTACATACATCAAGCTATGGATGAAAGCATTCTTCCTAGAGTGGTAGTAGACAACCAAGAAAAATAAGCATGGGATACTCTTCAGGTTGCGTTTCATGGTAATGAGAAATTTAAAATTGCCAAATTTCAATTACTTAGGAGATATTTTAAGAATATTTCTACGAAAGAATTAGACTCTATTTAATCATTCTTTACTTAATTAGTTGGACTAGTAAATCAGATTAAATCTCATAGAGAAATAGTGGATGACAGATGAATAATTTAAAATATGCTTAGTTTTCTACATTTTGAATTTGATCCTTTGGTTGTGGCCAAAGAAGAAACTAAGGACTTGAGTCAAATTTTAGTTGATGAGTTGCACTCATCTTTAATAAATCATGAGCAAAGGTTGAGCATATCACATACAACTTTAGAACAAAAATTTTCATGCCAAACTTTAGCAAGTCATGGTTGAGGTAGAGGAATAAGTTCATCTAGATGTGGACACAACAATGGTCCAACAAACCAAAGTGGAAGAGGAAAAATTCATTATTATAGTCATAATCATTCATATAGTCAGATACAGGATAAGTATCATGTACAATGTCATTACTATAAGAAATATGGGAATTATCTTTATGAGTGCAGGAAAAATAAATATGATCAGAATAGGCAAAATCAAAATCATTTTAAGAGTTATACACTAAGCTCCATGTTTATAACAAGGATTGCTAAAGAAATACCAAAAAATCCCCTATTGAATGCAATATTTATGAATAAAATTCCAGTGATATTTGGTATTTAGATTCTGGTTGCAACAATCATATGTCAAGAAACTTGGATTTATTTCTAGCTTAGATGAGTCAATAAAGGTTGGTGTTACTCTTAGAAATAATTAATAGAGTAATTGTACTGGGAAAGAGAATAGTCAACATTCTAAGTAAACAGAGGGGAAAAAGATTATTCATGATGTTTATTATGTTATAGGTTTAAAACATAATCTTATGAGCATTGGTCAATTAGTACAAAAGGAATATAGAGTATACATTGCAGATAATGAATGTGTGATTTTGGAAAAAGCTCCAAGTAATCAGTTGATTGCTAAATTGCAAATGAAAAGTGATAAAATGTTTCCATTGAGATTAGAACCTGGTAAAAAGAGAAAATCATATCATTTTTTTATGAGCAGTATGGAGTACAGTCTAGATCTCAATCTAGATCCAAGTCTAAAGCTCATTTCAGAGCCAAGTCCAGAGCTCAGTCAAGAGCCAAGTCCAAAGCCATGTTTGTAGCTTAGTCCAAATTTCAGTATGGAGATAAAGAAATACAATCATATTTTTAGTCAATAATAAGAGATGAATCATGGATTTAACATCTCAGATTTGGACATTTAAATTTTGGAGATTGAATTTTCTACATAATAAAAATGTGGTGAATTTTTTTCCTTTAATTCAAAAACCAGAAAGGATTTATGATGAATACATTTTGGGAAAGTAACATAGAGATACTTTTCTAGTTAGAACATCAATAAGAGCATAGGCATCACTTGAAATTGTTCATTCAAATTTATGTGGAAAAATGCATTTAGCTTCTATATGAAGTTGTTCATTTTTTTTTTGACTTCAATAGATTACTATACCCAAAAGACATTAGCACGTACTTATTGAGACACAAATATGATGCATTTGATATCTTTCAACAATTCATGACTTTAGTGGAGAATCAAAGTGGATACTACATCAAAGTTCTTAGGACAGATAAAGGAGGTGAGTATATATACAGTGTATTTCTAAATTTTAGTAGAAAATATGGTATCCACAAGTAATTTATTGCCAAGTATAAACCACAACATAATGGAGTGGCAGAGAGAAATAATAGAACTATAATGGAAATGGCCAGAAGTATGATGAAGGTTAGACATATTACAAATGGATATTGGGCAGAAGAAGTAGCAATTTTTATTTACATTTTAAATAGATGTCTAATGAAAATTGTTAGAAACACGGTTCCTTAATAGGCTTGAAGTTGTAGGAAACATAGTTTTTTCTCACATTAGAATCTTGGTTGTTTGGCATATGCACATATTCCTGACGAGCTAAGAAATAAATTAGAAAACAAAGGAGAAACATGTATTTTTGTTGGATATTCATATAATAATAAATCCTAAAAATTGTTTAGTCTAGTCACAAGAAAATTCATAATCAGTAGAGATGTGTAATTTGTTGAAAATGAGGCATGGGATGGAAGTATAGAAAAAATAGTCAGTATAGAAACAACTATTCCTCAAGATGATATAACAGATGAAGAGCTATCACTGTAATGTATTATTGTTATAATACCTCCTTCCACTCCTATACATGGACCTCATGTTGTAGCACAAGATACACCTCCATTAACACTTAGAAGGTCTACAAGGTTAAAATAAATTTCAGCTATGCAAGAGACTCTACAAAGAACACCAACAAAAAATCCTTCAATCAGTGTTCTTGGATCTAGTCCATCTATTTCAGCTCAAACCAACCCATCATCGGATATTCCTTTGTAACAAAAAATAAGGAGTCTTAGTGAGTTTTATAATGTTGATACAACTAACGCTTTTTGACTTTTTATATGGTTTTCTAAAGCTACAGATCTAATGTGTTTTGAAGAAGCAATAAATGAAGAAAATCGGAATCAAACCATGGATGATGAGATAGACTCCATAGAGAATAATCAGACATGGGAGTTATTTGATATTCCTAAATGAAAGGATGTGATAGGAGTAAAGTGGGTCTATAAGACCAAGTATAGTGTAGAATCATAATGTAGGATTGGTTGCAAGAGTATTTACTCAACAATATGGAGTAGATTATAATGAAACATTTTCTCCAGTAGCATGTTTGGACATGGTAAGAACAATATTAGTAATTGTAGCTCAAAAAATGGCCTATATATGATGTATGTGAAATCAATATTCTTGAATGGATTCCTTGAAGAGAAAGTGTATGTGAAACAACCAGAAGGTTATGATACTAAAATCCTTGAAGGAAAGGTGTACGTGCTGATAAAAACACTCGATGGACTTAAGAAAGCTCCTAGAGTGTGGTACAACATGATTGATTCTTATTTGGCTCAGAATGGTTTTAGTAGGTGCAAAAATGAGCCTACCTTATACCTCAAGATAAATGAAAAAAAAAAAGATTCAAATTGTATTTTTATATGTGGATGATTTAATCATTATTGGAGACATCCAAAATTTCATGTAAATTCATCATGAAGAAAGAATCCAAGATGACATATCTAGGTCTCATGCACTATTTTTTTAGGCATTAAGTTCAACAATCAAAATCTAGAATCTTTATTTCACAAGAAAAGTGTGCTAATGATATCTTGAAAAGATTTAACAGGCTGAGCTGGAAGCCAATGCCAATAGTTGTAGTATCCCTAAATTTAAAAAACAAGATGATGGGCCATTCATTGATCCAACATTGTTCAAAATATTAGTTTGTAGTATCATGTATTTAATGACCATGAGGCCTAATATTATGTATGGTATGAGTCTCATCTCAAGGTTCACGGAGTCACCTAGAAAGACTCACATTGGTAGGATGGGAAAATAATTTTGAGGTATATACGTGGAACTAAAAAATTATGAAATCTTGTATTAAATAGCAAATGAGTTCAAAATCATATAAGCTATATAGATAGTGGCTGTGTTGGTAATGTAGATGACATGAAAAGTACATCTCGTTATGTTTTTCACTAGAATAAGGGTAATTTCATGGGAATAAAAGAAATATCCCATGGTCACTCTTTCTTCATCAAAAGCATAATATGTGATAGCCACATGAATAACATTTTAATATTTTTGGATGAGGATAATACTGAGAGATTTTAGGTAGAATTAGGAAGAAGATACACATTTTTTGTGAAAACAACTTAGCTATAACATTGTCTAAAAATATTGTCTCTCACAAGAGACGCAAACACATAGACATAAGATATCATTTCATCAAGGATTTGGTTGATAACAAAGAGATATGTCTAAAATTTTACAAATCTCAAGATCAATTTGTAGATATTTATATAAAGCCTTTTGGAAAAGAAGCATTTGAGTATTTGAGAAGTTGTTTGGGCATTTATGATTAATAATATTCCAGCTCCAGAAATACTCACTCCTCTTTAGAATTATAAAAATATTGAAGGTTGAAATTACAGGGGAGTGTTAGAAATAAATCTATTTTTGTCTCTATCTATTTCATTTAAACAACAGTTTGGTCTCACGCATGCATTTAAATTTTTTTTATTATTATTTTAGTTCCTAATATTAGGAAAAAATAATAATTTTTCATGCTCAGTTTTATGCATGCCTTGTTTTAGTGACAACATTCTATTTTAACATGTTCTATTTTTAATAAAAACATCCCTATGAAATAGAGGTGCATGTAATTGTTTATTGTGATAAAAAATATTGATTGTAATCACTATGAGATGAAGCTTGTATAAAAAAGGAAAGAATTAATTGAATGCATACAACATTGCTGGGAATTATCTATTTAATTTTGTTTTCTTGCAAAATATTTGTATTTTTTTCCTCCTTTTTTACCTTTATTTTATATTATATAATATGTGCATGCACACACACACACACACACACACACACACACACACACACACACACACACACACACACACACACACACACACGTGCGCGCGCGCACGCGCGCACACACACACAGAGGATGATAACTTTCCCTTCACTTCCCACATGATTTAATCTATTAATAAACAATTCCTAAATATAGTCTGCATGCTTGCACTTTCCTATAATTAGGCACCATCTTGTGGTTCTCCGTATGTGTCCTGTTGTGTGTTATAAATAGCGTCTTCTTCACTCCATTTATACGTGCTATAAGTATATATGTCTCCATGCTATAAATATCTTTCATTATTTTGGACGTCATGTTATAATTAGCTTCCTCCATCTATGCATAACATATATTTATCCCAAGTCCTGCATGTGCCTCATCCATACTTTTATTTTTGGATTGCCTTAGTAAATAATTAACTTCTCTTGCATGTACTATTTTTAGCCCTTTCCACTTTTCTGGCTAATTCTTGTTTATCTTCAGTTCTTATGTGCATGAACCTTTGTGCATTTCTCTATTTTCATTCCCGCACAGAACCTTTGTGCCTTGATTTTCACTTATATTATCTTCCCATTCTCGCGCGCATCTCTGCGCACACCCTTATGAATTATAAATATTCTCCTTCATAGTTATGTGTGCATTTTTTATGCATGGTCTTCATCCTCTACGATGTGGCTTATACTTAGCCACTTTCTCGACCCCAACATTGTCTCACACTAGGGATATTGTCCCGTCCTCAGAAATACAACAAATTAATGATTAAGGAATAGAATGAAAGATTCTAGTTTGAAAGAATAGTTACAATTCCCAAAAGAATGAAGGAACAAAGAATATCTTCACCACACGCTCAAAATTAGGCTCATGGTACTTGGAGAAGTTCAGGGAACTCTAGAGTTGATGGAATTCTCCAACTATTTCCATTCTTCAATTACAACCTCTGACCTTCCTAGTGTTGATTCAACAATATTTGGCATCTTTTCTAGGGTTATATTATTTTCATTTTCTTATATATCCTTTAAAATGATGTCCCATTAAACAATCATCCCCTCCATGATATCTAATCTCCTCATTACCATTGTATTACTCTATACTAATCTCACCTCTATCCTCCTATGCTTAGCTTTTATTGTCTTCTTTAGGTCTTGTATATATTCCAATTTTTTCTCGCACGAAACCTTGTCCCTTGTATATAATGAGGCATTTAAAATAGCCCAAATTTTCTTCATCTTCTACAAGGCGCACATGCTTATGACTATGGCATCTTTGAATCTTGTGAATATTTTCTCAGCCTTCTGTGACAACTTCCTTTATCTCAGTCACCCATCTCCTCTGTATTCCTTTATTATTTTGGTAACTTTTTCTTTAGTCGTGTATGCTAAATCATCTATTCTGAGACCTTTCCCTTTATTTACCTTCTCAATCAAATAATGAATCATCTCCCCTATGGTATCAATCTCCCTATACTTATTCATTTCGGCATCTAAAACCATGTCCAGGAAAGAACTCGCAATGTGCATGATTAGTTCTGCCACCTTTTTATTTACAACACTCAGTTGAGCTCTAGTGTTGCTTAACTCTATAGCCAACTTATTATTTTGCTTTCATATGTCCTTCAGGTCCTCGCATGCATTACATAGTACTGCTCCCTTGTTGATATTCCTTTTCCCTACTTTGGAAACTATTTTATTCAAGGACATTTCTGTGCTTGTTCGTTTGATAAATGAGTCGAGTCCACAATTGTAAAGGTCTTTAATGGATCATTATTTCCATGAAATTAAATGAATGAACTATTTATTTACCTCAAACTCTCATATCCTTAATGTGTGTCTGCATCGCAAAGGAAATCATCTTACATGTGTGAGTATGGGATTTTTTCTTATTGAACATATCCCAACAATATAATTTTTTGGTATCCACGAATCTTTGAAATCTACCTCTAATAAGTATTGTTGTATCATCTTTGTATGAAAATATTGGGCGAGGAGGTGACCTTGGTGGAGCTATATCGTTGCTTCTTCCTCCATTGTGATGACTCGGGTCCTGGTCCCATCCATTATGCGCTGCCTATGCAGTGTTTTCCACGCAGGACCGGTGGTTCTCTTGTTCTTCCTCTCATCCAAGTCCCAATCCCTCTTATTATTCATCGTGCTCTTTCTCTTTCTCCTCTTCATGATCCTCTTCATGCTCTTCTTCATGTTCCTCTTCGTGCGTGTGCTCTTCAAAGTGAAACAATCTCTCTTGTTCATACTCTTGGTCAGGTTGTTCATCTTCTTCTTCATCAACAATGTTTATCATAGGAGATTCCTCTTTTATCTTGTTACACCTTCACCTGTTTAAAGGGTTTCTTTCATCAATATGATCCTTCAGACTTCTCTTCTTCTATCTTCTATGGGACTGGGACTTTGTGCTTATTCCAACTAGGAACAGTTGGATAAACTGGAGGAGTGCATCGACATGCTTACATTCTTGTCATTCGCACTTGCATCACCTTCCATTCATGTGTGTTATGATCCAACCACCCTTTTGTCTACATCCTATTCTTCTTCTTCTTCTTCTTCCAGAAGTGGGCTCACGACTATGCGCTTCAATATTCTTACAGTTGTTTTCCCTTGTATGGGGGTGGTGTAAGATTGGTGTCACATAATTCAGACTACCTTACCATCCTTCAACTTGGGATTTAAGTAGATATAGACCCGACATGCCTCCTTTCCTATCTGTTAATGTTATGATGGGATTAAGATCCATCATATCAAAATCTATTTTCTCTACATAGGGTGCCTTGGTCTCATATCCATATGTTTTTCTCAAGATATGGTAGTCAACATCTACCTTATCCAAATTAGATTTGAGATGGCTGCATGAATCCTTAATCTTATTGACTATACGCTCTTGAATGTATTTTACAGTGAAATGCAAACAAGAGTTTGCACTAAGGGCTTCATCTCTCCATTCAACAGACAAAAACCTTCTAAGGCTGAAATGTTGCATAACCGTAAAATATGTCCTACCCTCCTAACTTTGTTGGAAAATATCTAGGCATGCACATTATTCATTCTCAAAGGCATCACACAACCTCTTATACCATATCTATCCAATTATGCACCTTATAAAAATTTGTGACCACGCCATTACAAGTATACTTAACAAAATTTCCTTGCTGGAAGATCATTATTCCAGGGGATGTTTCCCACTCTCTCCCATTTGGCCCATCTGACACTCTAACTATCCAAAAATACTATAATAATTAAGATTGAACCCCTATGTAATTCTCTCTCCTTTTTTATGCTGGGTTTTTTACCTCTTCAATGGTGCTCTTGACGATGTACAAAATGCAATGTTATACTTGGTCCCATGTGCTCCATCTTACGCGCGATGTGTCAGAATTTCTTGTTTTCCTTCGAGACCATCACTCCAAGGTGCCTAACTCGCAACTTACCAAGCACATGTGAATTCTCTTGATCCCAGGGGTTCTGCAATGTTGGTAACATTGAATGTGCATAACCCCCTCTATGATAATGCAACTTAGTTGCTGTCTATTCCACTACAGTCCTCGTCAGTGTATATTTAGGGGTAATTTTTGTGCTACTATCGCGCAACCTGGTTACTTTGCTAATCAAATGCTACAATGATGATGTGCATCCCTTTTTCACTACGAAATATAAATTAGTCCTCTGTGGACTCTTGACATATATCCACTAAAATAGGTGCACGCGAGCTTACCAAAAAATGGTAATTTAAACAATTGTAGGACCCCGACATCTACCAAGGTCTTGTGCACTTTTTCATCTAACACAATTTATCTTGTTGTGGTTAAATGACTTGTATCCTTTATGAAATCATTTCTAATATCACCTTTGTGCCATGGCATGTAGTGGTTATAGTTTCTGATTTTTCACTTTCAGATTTGAGATGCCTGTGGCATCCCAACTAACATTTCCTACAGGTACTACATTTCTGAGTACCAATTAATGCAAGCTTCCTCCATTATCTTATTGTTCTTAAGTACCTTCTTCCTCAGTGTCATTGCTTCCTTGGTTGAAAACTCTTGAAATTTTTTTTCCCTAGGTGTTCTAACCCTTACCATTCGTAATTTATCAATCCTTTGTGTCTCAACCCTCAAATCTACCATTGCATTCTAAGTAGTTGCATACCCTAAATCGACAAGTTCCTTGTTACTCACTTTGCAATATGTCAAACCCTCTAAGATCTTCCAAAATATTCTTCAAACACTTCCAATAACTTTCACCCCGTTATTTAAAATGCAAGGGGATTTGGTTCTAGAAAATGGTTGCTCGATCACCTTTGTCATTATTTGGTTCACAATTTTCCCTTGTTGGACTAGTTTGCAAAGGCTCTAATTGACACAAATTATTAATCTAAAAGGTGAGAATTAAAACTACATGTGTTCCATTTTATACATTTCTAATTTTTGATCAAATTAAATGCACTCACTTATAACTACTTTTTGGATTTAACGCGTCTTTTTCATTTTTTTTCATTTTTCCATAGAATCTATGACCATCATCACATTCTCTCACACGTAGTAGTCCATGATCATCATAACATTCTCTCACGCGTAAAAATCCATAACCTTATGGTGTGTGACTACTTCTCAGGTTGTAACAGCTTTTTTGTGCACCCTCTTGCATTCCACCTATTCTTCCACTGCACCACCAACTAAGTGGTTTACCTCCACGATGCCTACCTCAGATTATACTTCTCACTACTCAATTTTCACCAAGTTTCCATATGAGTAACCCCACCAATCAGTTTTCCCTCGTGCGTTATTAAGAAAACCATAAAGATAATTCTTCCAGGATGCACACTCTCACATGGTTAACTATTTCAATCATTTTCCCCTTGTGTGTGTTTTCCTTCTACCCCATACTTAAAAGCATGCACGGTCCTCTACGCATTAGTCTAGAACAGATAGATTAGATCATGTGCATGAACACACTTATTACAAAGCACCAAAAAAAAAATGAAAGGGAAACCTAATCTAAATGGAAAGATTTACTTATTAAAAACATAAAAGAAGTTTCTTTATAGTATGAATTTAGCCTACTCCCATAAAAATAACAAAGCAACATATTGTCATCCAATGCTTGCAACTGACTTGCACTAGATTATAAAATATTGGTTACTGTAAAGGGTCCTAATCAATGAAATTTGAGCTTCCTTGGGTGGCATGAAAACTTTGAATCATACAAAAGAAATTTGAATCTATCTCGCTCTTCTCCTTATTCACCTTCTAATGGACATGGAAAATATGCCTTATCCAAGATGATAATATTCAGGTATTTAATTTTCACACATTATTCATGGTCCTTAGGACCTCATATAACCATCACACTCAGCCTCTAGCTCACACTTTTCTCTATCCACTTCTTTAGCTCAAATAAGTCTAATAGCCTTGTATATATACTTATTTCAAGCAATCAACACCTCATAGTTCGGCCATATCCACTTAGTTTTTCCATAATAGAGTAAAATAAATCTTAGGAACATGAAAAAGTAAAAACATAAGCTTCATCAGGTCTACAATAGCTCTAATATGTATTTTCATTCTTTAGGACTCGAGAAGCATTCAAATACTAGGTCTACTTACACAATGAAGAAAACTAACTTTATTGACCAAATAAGGATGTAATAAAGTATTAAAAATCTTCAAGAACAATTTCCATGAACTCTTCATAGTCTCACCATGCTTGGGAAGCTCTGTAACCTCCATTTAATAAAAAACTAAGATTTCCCTATTAAGACTACATACCAAGAAAACATCCTTCAATAAATGAAGCCTATATCACCTATAAAAACTCAACCAATACAAGTGAAACACATGTATAGGTACTACATAATCTCTAAAAAATCACCATGTCCGTTAGACTCATGAAATCAAAACACAAGGGCTTAAGAACATATCTCCACCAAGCACACTCAAGTCGTCCAAAATTGTCCCAAAACTAGTCATGAGAAATTGACTTGGTATGACCTATTAGGGACTCAAAATTGTCTAGAAATCATTATAGGAATGTAGTTAAGGTACATGTAATCATGAACCATCCATTTTTTCATCCTATCCTTTGAAAAACTTGAGAGATACAAAAAATTATTTAAAAAACATCCTTTTTCTCTGGGGCCCATTAACTCATATGTCACAAAAAACCACCTGTAGATATATGGGAGAGTACTATACATGATTAAATCATAAAATAGAATTTAAATTCAATTCTAGGATTTTATGAGCAATATATTTCCAATCAACTTCAAACTAGGATTTTAGGAGGGGTTTTGACCAGTTTTGGTGTTAACGATTGTTCATAAAAACGTAGACCTTAAAACCCAAAGTAATTCAAAAAATGATTATATAAGAGACATATCAACATGAAGGGTTTACTTTAAGAAGCCTCTGGAAAAAAGGAGGTGGAAAATCCTTGGTGAATACTTCTTTGGCCGTATTCACCATAGACGTGAATTTTTAAAGGTTTCTGCACAAAATATTCGCCTGGCAGTTTTAAGAGAGAAATCCATAAATTCATGTAGAAACAAGGTGTTGCTGATGGGAGTTAAAAATAACTTATTATGGCACAACAGAAAAATGTTGATGATGGGCATCAATTGAACCTTGCTGTAGCGTGACAACAAAATGTTGCTAATGCCCGTCAACAACATTTTGTTATCGTGCGACGGTAAAAATTATTGGTGTGTGTCAAAAAAAATTTTCTATCACGTGACAACAAGGTGCTGTTGAAAGGCATCAACAACACCTCACTATCACGCTACAAAAAAATCTTGTTGGTACCCATCAGCAAACATTTTGCTTTTGCATGACAGCAAGGGTCTGTTAACGCCCACCAACAACACCTTTTTGTCACGCGATAGAAAAATCTTGCTAACGGGCATCAACATGATATTGATATCACGTGACAACAAGATGTTGTTGACGGGTGTCAACAACACTTTACTTTTGTGTGACAGCAAAATGCTGCTAGCGAGTGTTGACAAGATTTTGTTATCGGTGGCAGCAAAGTGTTTTTGGTGGGTGTCAACAGAACCTTGCTATCGCGCGACAACAAAACCTTTTTGGTGTGTGTCAACAAAAAGAAACCATAATTTTCCCTATAAATACCAACACATCCCCTCATTTTCACGTTCTCATTTTCTAGCTACCAGATGTTTTCCTTCCCCAAGCACTTCTTGCTATAGGTACCATGCGTCAATGACATGGCTTCTTCTACCTAAGGTGAACCTCAGGATCCAACACCCAGAGGCTCCAAGGCCAAGATTCAATACAAAAGTGCTATGTGCCCCCACATAAATGTAGTCATGGAAATGAATGTAGAATATAGGGATTCAATAGTTGCATATGAATTCCAAGGGCTTGTTAGCATGCCCCAGTTTGAGGTTGACCATCAGATTCTTAACTACCTCCTTTTGTCCTACAATACATATAATAGTACTTTTACTGTTACATTGGAAGATAAACATACATTCTCCTACTATGTCAAACCTTTTTATATCCATCGATTGATATGCCTCCCTTTTAAAAAATTTCCAATAGTAACAACCACAACAACGCTCACTGAAAATGATAAGATTTTCCTTAACTCTAGTTATGGTTTCAATGTTGATTGTAAGTGTACTTTTCTCTCATTTGAATGTTTTTTATATTAATTCTGATGAATTTTTTAGCTTATGTCAGTAAATCCAAATGAGGAGTGGATACATAAGATATTACACTCCACTTTCTTACTACCTTGATTTCTTTGTTTCAAGCAAGAATTATTATGCAGGGTCGAGAAACTAACATTCCAAATTGGGTTGTTGCATACAGTCTTGCAACAATTGGAAATAAAAATTTTTACTGGTGCACATTTCTATATAACAAGATAAAGGCTGACATTACCAATGCATCAATTTCAAAAAAACCAGTTATTCATTAAACAAACTATATCCTAGCTCTTTATTATGAGGATTATTATAATTTAAAAGATGAACCAAATCTAACTTCCACAAGTCAATTCCAATTGAAGAGAGGTAGGTAAATAGTTCATATTCCATCTTTACAAAGGGTAGTATTTTTTTTTTCTCATTTTGATCGAATTTTTGTGCACTAATATAATGTAATTATGATTGAATCTTTTCTGTATGCATAAACAATTTATGGAGTCTATTCGATGAAAAAACGTTACATCAAAAGGAAGAGGCCAACAACATGTCGAGGCCTCAGGAGAATCACAATCTGAAATAAAAAATTTCTAATCAGATGATCCCCAATTATTTTCATTGACGAAATGAAAGAGACATAATACCCTTAACATTTTGTTGTCGTGCAAATGTGCAACAGGGAAATTAACAATTTTCAAGCACGAAAACTATACCCCAATGTCAAATTTTTCAAGTCCTATCATTTCAAGATACCTCGGGTCAAATCCGTCAGTTTGGTCACCCCCTATTTGATGTCAAATTGGTCCCCTAGGTGATTTAGGAAATTCAATTTAATCCCCCAGGTGATTTTAGGAAGTTCTGAAAAGATGTTATCTTTTGGCAGTATTGGGAAGGGCTATCATTGGCCTTCCCAAGACTGGATCAACCCCCTTGGAGTGGAATGGAAAATAAAATTCAACATGGAGGTGAATTGAATACCTTAGAACATCATGGAAATGATTTTGGAAGGTTTGGAGAATTTTTGAAATACTTGGAGCAGTCTGAGTAAAAATAGGGTTCACAAGCCTAGGCAGTACACATGCCTAAAACAACTGTTGGGCTTCAGAAGAAGATTCTGGGAGCTCTAGATGGAGTTAGAAGTAAATAAAAAAATCAACAGAAATAGGATTCTAATACCTACATCATAGAGGAATCATATTTTTCACAAAACCTTGGCACATAGGGTTTTCAAGAGTTTTTATCAGGCACAAGTGGAGTCATAAATCACAAATCCACCTTTTTAGGGATCATATGGATGAATCAAGACATTGATAACCCAACCATTGGATTAAAAATGTAATTTTCAAGTCAGGATCATATAAAATTTAACCAATAAATTCCACCAGGAGCTCAAGTTATCATCGTTCCAAGTTACCCTCTCAAAGGCAGTTCATGACTTAGTCATTTTTTAGGAGGACACGTGTCAGCACCAGGAGCCTGGTGGGATTTCATGTCCTTTAAGTCCCTGAGGTTAGGTGTACCAACCCATGAAAAATTCTCCCTTCCCCCATGTGACCTCTAGGAACCTCATGTGACCTCCAGACTTGATAGTTCAGCCCCCAGGTGCATTTTTGGAGCATCCATTCCCTATCATCGGATCAAGCGCCACGTGTCAGCTCTAGGACCACCATGGAAACTGATTTCCCTCATGTCCCTAAGGTCAGGGACATAAAGCATGGAAAAATGTGCCCAACCCCTATGGGGAGTCTTTTGGTCACCCACGTGACTGACTTTCAGTCCCCAGGTGCATTTTTGGAGCATCCATTCCCTACCGTCAGATCAAGCACCACATGTCAGCTCTAGGACCACCATGGAAACTTATTTCCATCATGCCCCTGAGTTGAGGGACAAAAAACATGGAAAAATGTGCCCAAGCCTCTAGGAGAGTGTTTTGGTCACCCATATGACCAGTTTCCAGCCCCTCGGTGCTTTAAAGCTAATTTTGGAGCACTCATTCCCTGCCGTCGGATCGCCGCCACATGTCACCATCTTGCTCATTATGGAAATTTATGTCCCTCATGTCCCTAAGGTTAGGGAAATCAGGGAAAAAAAAATTCACCCAACTCCAACTCAAAAAATTGAAATTTTTTCTAACTGTTGGTTGTTTCTTGTTGCTTCTAACATCCATGTGCACAGACATCTCCATCTCCTCCTCTGTAACTCCTCACCATCATTCCTCCATTTCTGAACCTCAAACTAGACCTACCATATAGGTACTTCCCTTCACTCCATGAAATCACATAGGTCCTAGAAGGAAAATTGGAGCAAACACAGAAGGAGAAGCACATAAATAAGAAGGAGAAAATAAAGAAAACTCCATGGCCATGAAACGAGAAGTTGAAGAAATATCCCAAATGGATACATGAAACAAAAATTTATATTTTTATGTTCATTCCTCTACCCAAGGCCATCAAGGATACACCTTCAAACTCTCCTCTTGTGCAACAGAGCATCCACAACGAAGAAATCCCACTTCTGGCTCAACGAAGAAAAAATCTAATTTCCCATCAAACCATTGGGTGAAACGAAGTAGAATTTCATGTGAAGCACCAGAAGGAAAAGCACATCACAATGAAATTTATTTCATCACAAATGGAGTAAAAAACTAGTCCTGTAATTTTGAGGTCCATTAATGTTTTTTGCGTGTAGAAGCACTGCCAGGTCCAAAATTTGAAAGTTTAAAATCTCCTGGACTATTAAGTCGGGTGTGCCCAAAATTTCAAAGGGGTGATATTGGGAAAAAACCCATATCAAAAAACTTCATTCCATGTCAATCTGACTCCTAGAAGCCAACTTTCTAAAAATAGCAGGTCTACTACATAAGGATTGCTATTTAGGGAAAGTCAGCAATAGAGGTGCCTACAAAGGAGGTGAAGACATTGGAGGTGCACTATAGCTTAGAATTCACCAGAATGGAAATTTTTTACACTTACAGTTCCCACAGACACTTTCTAAAAATAGAAAGTCACACTCAAAGAGTGGTTTTGGCACAATGGGACGTACAAGGATAATCATTCAAGGGGACATCATTATTCAGGATCATTCTAGTCATTTTTCATAGGGCATTTGTGATCCATATTAGTTCATTCAACTTGGCAAGCGTTCATGAACTAATTGGAAGGAGTTTCACAGTGTGCAAGGAATTCAGAGATTCAGAGTTTCACTGCATTTGGCACTTTCCATTGACGAGGATCAATAGACTTCATCAGGAACAACGTCTCCTCTTCTTCTTCTCTCCCTCTTTCTCTCTCCTCTTCCCCCCAACTTTCTCTCACTTTCAAATGTTCTAATTCTTCATTGGGGTTTTCACTTTTTGATATGCCTTTAAGTCACTTAAAAGTGACTTTAGAAACATAATGTAAATTAAGTTCACCTTGATTTTATAAAAGGGACTTAAATATTTTGTAGGAATATGAATAGTCTAAAGTTATAATTAGGCATATGGAGGGTCATGAGGAAGACAATAACTCACCTCTCATTCTATAAATTGTAATGCCATTCTCATTTCAAAGGGTTGGGGATTGATCTTGTAAACTCAAGAGTATATTGTACTTTGAGAGAACAAAGGAGATAGCCATTTTCTTCCATTTCCCTCCTCAATTTCCTCCATTTCTCCACTATTTACAACTTTGTTCAAGAAATTAATATAAGAAGGAGTTTCTAGATTTATTTAACTAAGAGATTTTTGGATACTTTGTGTTCATAAAATTTCATTTGGTCTTAATGATGCTTACAAAGTTATTTCTTCTCATAAATGCATGTGATGATACTTCTAACTAGTGTGTGCAGGAATTTGTTTTCCTCCCTGCAACATTAGCTCTCCTATGTATTTTCTCACTCCCCTTTCCCACTCTTCAGACAAATTTATCTCTTGCAAGTATTTGCAAGCTTTTCCACAGGGTCAGTGGAGTGTCCCTGTTGGATCCCTAGTCAAAAGGCCACCATAGAAATCCACCTTTTCATGTGCATGCATATACGACAGTTGTACTAGTTAAGTAGAGGAACTTAGATTCCCATAGTGTTGGCAAGAAATCCACAAGTTTTTCCACCCAGAAAATTTTCTCGCCAACAGTTTTTGGCACCCACCGTGGGGCAGATTTAGTAGCATCTGCACCCAATATATGACCACAAGGTCTGAATTTTTTTTCAAAAAAAATATTGAAAAAAAAGGATTTCATGAAAGTCCGATGCCAAAAGATACACTGCTGATTTTTGCACGTGAATTTTCACATTCCACAGTGTACTTTCATGTTCCCATTGTAAAATTTTCCAAAAGTAAAGGAAGATACACCAAGTTGAGAAGGTCAAGAGGTTTTTTTATTCCAATTTAGAAGATTTGAAAAATCAACAAGAATGAATTAGAGATAATCCATATTTCTTCTCTCAAGCCTCCTCTCCATCTAGCTCTTCAAATAGTTCACCTAGAAATCCTGTCAAGACTCGTTTTGATACCCCCCCTTCAAATCCTCCCATTTTTCAACCATCATTAAACATCGAGTTAATAAAAGAAGAAGAATTTGTAGAAGTAAGGGATGAAGCAAAATAAAAAATGACAATGGAAGACGAATAAGAAATGCCTCAACCCATTATTCCATGGGGAAGGAATACGGGCCCACTTGCTCTTGAACCACCTCTCCATGATCTACCAAAAATTTCCCGCAAGAACTTTCCAAAGTTCAAAGGTGATAAAACAAAACATCCTAAAGAACACATCACTTCCTTCACAACATCATGTGGAATTCTTGGTGTCCAACATGAAGATGTTTTTGTGATATTGTTTGTGGAGTCCCTCCAAGAATAAGTAGCAGAATGATTTTACCTCCTACCTACCTGGTTAATCATGGGTTAGAATGACATCAAGGATGCCTTTGAAGAGAGGTCTAAATCAACTGAAGACTGTCAGGACCTCTTGGTATAGTTGGCTCAAAAAAGAAAAGGATAAAATGAAACCATGAGAGACTTTGTGGCTCATTTCGAATGGTTACTTCACAGGATACCTAAAGAGGATTCACCATCTCAAAACAATGTCAAGAGATTCTTTAGTAATGATCAATCACTGGAGGTAGGATTTATCCTATGAAGAGTTCAACCAAGGGATATTGCAAAAGCACAAAGATTTTCCATTGAACTTGATGAAAATCTCATCCTCTCTAGAAAGATCAAGAATCCATCAAGAGGAAAGACCCAACATGCTGGAGATGAGAGAACCAATCCATCGCTGGAAAAGTTGGCGAATGAGATAACATCTTTGAAAAGGGAATTATTTGAAATATATTTTCTTCCCAAAGAAACAACAAAAATCGGATTGTAGGAGCACCCCAAAGACTTGCCTTGGAGGCCCCACCTGTCAATGCAAGTTGTAGGAGTAAGGAAAATGAAGATAAGTTTGAACATGAAATTGAAGGTGGTGGTTTCGTAGAAAGTGATGAGTTTGAGAACGATAAAAAAATTAGATTCTGTGAGTATTCTAGAGGTTATGAAGAAGATGCACCCAATTTCTCATGTGCGGTATTCACTCATTCTCAGTCCAATAAAGGAGCACCCCCTCCACTGATGTAAAGAAAAATAAGGTTGATGATCCTCTTATGGAAATTTCGTAAAACAAAATAATCAGTTGAGGATAACCACTTCCTCCTTCCATGAAGTATGAATTTTTGGAGCTTGATCCTATTACAAGTAAGAAGGCTCCTGCTATTCTAAGTAAGTCTTTTGATACCTCTTCCAATTCTAAACCCAAATTTGCTCCTAAAAAATCTAATTCCTTGAAATCTCCTAGTGTTCCATTCAAAATACCTTCCATTCCTCAAACATCAAGTCCTTCTCCTAAGCCTATATAGACTCCAAAACTAGGCCATTCACCCCCTTATTTGCATCTTCTCCCTTTAACTTCATAGAATATGCAAATAAATCCCAAGTGCAGATTACTGAAACTAAATATTTGCGTACTCATCCTGAACAATTTGAGAGGTTCGTCCAATATATAAGAAGTGGTAGTCTAACACACAATGATGTAGCTTGTCATCCTAAAGGAATACTACCAAACCCACCTACACCTCCCTCACAAAACATGATTTATCTAAGTTCATCAAATACTGATAAATTTAAACATTTCTACATCTCCCTTCTTGCTGGAGAATATGTACTAAACAATTGCATAATAGATTTTGGAGCCTTAGACAACGTGATTCCTTTGAAGGTCGCCAAGGATCTCAAACTTACCATGACTCCACATAGTGGTTCTTGTTAATATTTGGAGTCAAAGGAGGTCTCACTTGTAGGGAAAGTAAAATATGCATAGGTGGCTCTCGCCAAATTTCTAGACAAGAAAGTTTCAGCGATGATTTTGGTAGCAGACATCCCAACCTTGTTCGGAATGTTGCTAAGTATAAATTTCTGTCAAGAATTGGGAGTGAGAATTTAGATGAATTGGTCTTCTACAACCATACAAATGAAGGGAGACATGCCTAAATTACTTCTCGAGAAGAAGATGAGGTACACGGTATGAAATTTTAGAATCCTAGAAGCTAACATATTGTATCAAGATGGTAGGTAGATGAATCACTTGGTGTCAACCGACGAGGAAGAGGATATTCCCATCTTGATAGGTCTAGACTTTCCTTCCTAGATATATTTGGAATTTGAAGAATCATTGAGGAGATTAGAGTTACAAGAGGGCAGCCCTGAATTGCCGGATGATGCAAACCATGAGGAAGAGGAGATGGTTCTTGATGATTTTCAAGAAGAAAAATCAGCTTATATGCTTATCCAAGATGAGGATTTATTATCATTCCCATTTGGGGATGAAGATGATCTCAGTGAAGCCATTTATGGAGAGAAAAAATCAGCTTGTGATGAGCCCGTGAAAGGTTTGAAGGAAATGCCTGTGCAGGAACTACTAAGAGCTGCAAAAGAAACAAAAGACCCTAAGATCTGTCTTGAACTTTTAATGCAAGCCATGAATCTAGAAGACAAATGTGAAGCTGACTTGGAAACCTCAACCAGTGTAAAGATGGGCTATGTTGAAATAAATCTAGATGAGAAATATGGTGTCCCTCTTGAGCTAATGGTTGGTGGATATGATGACAAAATGGAGGTATTTTCTTTCCCATGATGAAGAAATAGAAGCAATAAGTTTTGAGGAATTTAAAGCTAAAGCCCCTATGGAAAAAGGAGTGATAAAATGCAGTGATTCCCAAGATGATGAGGTAATACCTCTAGATGGTTTCCTTGAGATGCCAAATAAATATTCTTCAAAGGAATGCAAAGAGGAGCTGCAGGAAATGACAAAGCATAACTTCATGCTAGAAATTGTGGATGCAACAAAAGTTACGCAAGACCCCGAGCTGACCCTTGATCTTTTCATTCATGCCATAGACATACAAGACAAGTATGAGGTCGTGTCCAATCCTTTCATCAGTACTCAAGAAACTCACAGTGGAATAAAGGAAAAGGATAAATTTGAAGTTTCTCATGGAAAAGAGGTCAATAGGCATAGAACTAGGAAAGAAAAGAATCTAGAATGTTCAAGTAATTTGAAAAAAAATCATCCTTGGGGCAGTGATGACATGCTCAATAGAGAATCAACTATATGGATAAACATGGACTGCAACTAGCATTATGAGACTGAATTTAAAGAGGATAAAGGAAATGAAATTTCTAAGCGAAGGCTTGAACATAAAAAAGCTCACATGGACTCAATCCTACAAATTACACAATTTTTTTTGAAAGCACATGGATTTCATAAACAACTGAGGAGGGGAGGCTACTTTCTGGAACCCGTCAATAGCTTTGCAGAACATCATCATTCGGTGTTGCTTCTTCAGGGGTAACTTGTAAGAAATGAAAAGTGATTCAATGAAAGTGGGTTTGCCCCCACCTTGTACCATATGTGATTGATAGGTGTGTTTCCATTTCTTGTGTGTGCATGTTTCATTTCTTTTGTGTGGTGTGTGTGTGTGTTTCCTTCTTCACTCACTTTCTCTTTTGTAAGTTGTACATGAATCCGCAAGGCCCAATGGGTAAGGCACTGGTCAAAAAATTATATGGTCTAAAGTTGAGATTCTTGGAGTTATCATGCCATGTATTCATTTTAATCAGTCCATGTCATGTCCCAAAGTTAGATCTAGCTCTTGTCGTGCAAATGTGCAACAGGGAAATTAACAATTTCTAAGCATGAAAACTATATCCCAATGTCAAATGTTTTAAGTCCTATCATTTCAAGATACCTGATGTCAAATCCATCAGTTTGGTTACCCGCTATTTGATGTCAAATTTCCCCCCTAGGTGATTTAGAAAAATCAATTTAATCCCTCAGGTGATTTTAGGAAGCTCTGAAAAGATGTTATCTTCTAGCACTATTGGGAAGGGCTATTACTGGCCTTCCTAGGACTGGATCGAACCCCTTGGAGTAGAATATAAGGGAAAAATTCAACATGGAGGTGAATTGAAGACCTTAGAACATCATGGAATTTTTTTAGAAGGTTTGGAGAAGTTTTTAAAAACTTGGAGCAGTCTGAGTAAAAACAGGGTTCACAAGCCTTGGTAGTACACAAGCCTAAAACAACTGTTGGGCTTCAGAAGAAGATTTTGGGAGCTTAGGATGGAGTTATAAGTAAAAAAAACATCTCTATAAATAGGATTCCAAGACCTACATGATGGAGAAATAATATTTTTCACAAAACCTTGGCGCATAGTATTTTCAGGAAGTTTTTATCAGGCACAAGTGGAGTCTAAAATTAAAAATCTACTTTCTCAAGGATCATATGGATGAATCAATACATGATACCCCAACCATTGGATTAAAAATTCCATTTCAAGTTAGGATCATATAAAATTTTACCAATAAATTCCACTGGGAGCTCAAGTTATCATCATTCCAAGTTACCCTCTCAAAGGCAGTTCAGGAATTAGTCATTTTTCGGGAGGACATGTGTCAGAACCAGGAGCCTACCAGGATTTCATGTCCCTAATGTCCTTGAGGATAGGTACACCAAACCTTGAAAAATGTGGCCATCCCCCATGTGACCTCTGGGACCCTCATGTGACCTCCAAACTTGACAGTTCATTCCCCGGGTGCATTTTTGGAGCATCCATTCCCTATCATCAGATCAAGTGCCATGTGTCAGATCCAGGACCACATTGGAAACTTATGTCCCTCATGTCCCTAAGGTTATGGACATCAAGCATGGAAAAATATTCCCAACCCCTATGAGGAGTCTTTTGGTCACCCACGTGATCAATTTTCAGCCCCCAGGTGCATTTTAGCATCCATTCCCTACCGTCGGATCAAGCTCCACATGTTAGCTTTAGGACCACTGTGGAAACTGATGTAACTCATTTCCCTAAGATGAGGAAAAAAAAACATGGAAATATTAACCCATCCCTCTAGGAGAGTGTTTTGGTCACCCATATGACTAGTTTCGAGCCTCTCGGTGCTTTAAAGTTGATTTTGGAGCACTCATTCCCTGTCATCGGATCGCCGCCACATTTTGCTATCATTTTCATTGTGGAAATTGATGTCCCTCATGTCCTTGAGGTCAGTGAAATTAGGGGAAAAAAAAGTGCACCCAACTCCAACTCAAAAATTTGAATTTTTTTCTAACTGTTGGTTGCTTCTTGTTGCTTCTCGCTCCTTCTTGTTGCTTCTAACATCTGTGTGCACAGACATCTCCATCTCCTCCTCTGTAACTCCTCACCATCATTCCTCCATTTCTGAACCTCAAACCTGACCTGCCATAGAGGTACTTCCCTTCACTCCATGAAATCATGCAGGTCATAGAAGGAAAATTGGAGCAAACATAAAGGGAGAAGCACATAAAGAAGAAGGAGAAAATAGAGAAAACTCCATGGCCATGAAACGAGAGGTTGAAGAAATATCTTAGATGGATGCGTGAAATAACAAGTTATATTTTTCTATTCATTCCTAGACCCAATCCCATCAAGAAGAAACCTTCAAACTCTCCTCTTGTGCAACAGAGCATCCATAATGAAGAAATCCCACTTCTAGCTCAACAAAGAAAAAATCCAATTTCCCGTCAAGCCGTTGGGTGAAATGAAGTAGAATTTCACGTTGAGCACTAGAAGGAAAAATATATCACAATGAAATTTATTTTTTTGCAAATGGAGGAAAAAAACACACCTACAATTTTGAGGTCCATTAATGGTTGCCACGTCCAGAAGCACTGCCAGGTCCAAAATTTGAAATTTTAAAATCTCCTGGAATAATAAGCTGGTGGGTCTGAAATTTTAGAAGGGGAAATATTGGAAAAAAACCACATAATTTTTTTTTTTTCCGTATCAATCGGACCTACAGAAGCCCACTTTCTAAAAATAGGTGGTCTTATACATGGAGA
This sequence comes from Taxus chinensis, assembly GCA_019776745.2. Lineage (NCBI taxonomy): Eukaryota > Viridiplantae > Streptophyta > Pinopsida > Cupressales > Taxaceae > Taxus > Taxus chinensis. The sequence goes on from CM034153.1 coordinate 220,238,278, forward strand.
CTACTATTTCGGGAAAGTCAGCAATAGAAGAGCCTGTGAAGGAGGTGAAGACATAAGAGGTGCACTACATCCGAGAATTCATTAGAATGGAAATTTTTGACACTTACTAAAAATAGTAAATGGTACCATTAACACTTGCTAAAAATATAAATTCACACTTAAAGATTGGTTTTGGCACAATGGGACATACAGGGATAATCATTCAGGGGGACATCATTATTCAGGATCATTCTAGTCATTTTTCATAAGGAATTCGTGATCTATATTAGTTCATTTAACTTGCAAGCATTCATGAACTAATTGGAAGGAGTTTCACAGTGTGCAAGGAGTTCATAGATTCAGAGTTTCACTGCATTTGGCACTTTCCATTGATGAGGATCAATAGACTTCATCGGGAACAATGTCTCATCTTCTTCTTCTCTCCCTCTTTCTCTCTCCTCTTCCCCTCAACTTTCTCTCACTTTCAAATGTTCTAATTCTTCATTGGGGTTTGCACTTTTTGATGTGCCTTTAAGTCACTTAAAAATTACTTTAGAAACATAATGTAAATTAAGTCGCCTTGATTTTATAAGAGGGAATCAAATATTTTGTAGGAATACGAATAGTCTAAAGTTAGGAATAAGGCATATGGGGGGTCATGAGAAAGATGATAAGTCACCTCTCATTCTATAAATTGTAATTCCATTCCAATTTCAAAGGGTTGGTGATTGATCTTGTAAACTCAAGAGTATATTGTACGTTGAGAGAACAAAGGAGATAGCCATTTTCTTCCATTTCCCCCTTCTCAATTTCCTCCATTTATCCACTATGTACAACTTTTTTCAAGAAATTAATACAAGAAGGAGTTTATAGCTTTCTTTGACTAAGAGATTTCTTGATACTTTGTGTTCATCAAATATCATTTGGTCTTAATGATTCTTACAAAGTTATTTCTTCTCATAAATGCATGTGATGATACTTATAACTAGTGTGTGCAGGAATTTGTTTTCCTACCTACAACATTAGCTCTCCTACATATTTTCTCACTCCCCTTTCCCTCTCTTCAGACAAAGTTCTCTCTTGTAGGTATCTGCAAGCTTTGCCCCAGGGTCAATGGAGTGTCCCTATTAGATCCCCAATTGAAAGGAAACCACAAAAATCCACCCTTCATGTGAATGTATATACGGAATATGCACCGGTTAAGTAGAGGGACTTATATTCCTAGAACATTGGCAAGAAATCCACAAGTTTGTCCATTTGACAAATTTTATCACCAACACATTCAAAGTAGAGTTCTTTGCATTTTGATTTTACCATATTGAATTGACATGTATTTCCTGCACTTGTAGGGATTTTGGACTACACAAGTGATTCAAAGAAAGCATCACCAACTCAATCGGTACAATATAATTTAATTTTTGAATCTCAACAACAATTACCACCATCAGCTCCAACTGAAATAATTCAAATTTTTTCACATCCCCCCAGTTTACACAATCAATTTGTACCGCAACAAAATCCTGCTCAACCATGTATGAATTCATTTATTTTATGATTTATTTAATACTTTTACATATATATTTGTAATTAATAATGATTTTGTTCTTGGCATATTGTTGTTTAAAGTTGATAGCAATCCTTTATCTTCTACTCAAAATCTGCAAACCCCACCTACTCAATCAACCTCATAATTACGATTCAAAATGCTGACCAGAGGTTCAGGAAAAAATACCATTAGCAAATGCATGCCTACGATTCTAGCCCCTAACAGGACACTAAACATTCCCTCTTCATTTGCTATTCTAACCCTCTCTCTTCCTGGCTGTCCCACTACTACAGGGCAATCAGTTTTGAATCAAATAACTTTAGATGAAGATTATTTGGGCATTGATAGCAGTGACCCAACTAGTTTTTTCAACACACGTGACATGATTCAGGGCCAAAAGGTATATTTCCATCTTAATTTACTTTTAAATTTATTTAATTTTTCAGCATTTAAATTTAAATTTTAATATTAATTTCTATTATTGCTATTAGGATCAGTGCTCCCAAAAGCAAAAAGATGAAGCAGATGTTGCTCTAGCTGAAAGTTACCATACTTATCCTTCAAAATCATCCTCTTCTAATACAGATAGTGATGAATTGCCAACGTTTCCTTTGGAGAACTTGATTGGCTATGATTGTCAATCCCACATGAATGAATTTATCACACCTCAAATCAGTGAGCTCATTCAATGGGAGAGAAGGGAAAAAGTATTAATATATGAGATAGTAAGTTGTTATGATAACCATTGGCAAAGAGAGAGATTATTTGCAACAATCAAAAATCAACTCGCGAATATGGATGCATTATTCATTAGAGATAAAAGTGGGATTGTCACATATAACAACACCTATAATGACAATATTTTAGATAAAGTATTAAATAGATTGAAGAATATCAGTGCTGAGGCCTAGGCCTATTTTAATAAATGGTCTAAGGAAAAGGAAATGGTCGTGATTGTAAATTCCAAATGATATAGAGATGTCGTAAGTATAAGCAGTTTGAATTTTTTTTTATCAATTTCAATAAAAAATTGTTTTTTAATATGTTTAATTGACTTCACTCTTTTTATTGCAGCTGAAATATGAAAAATTAAAGAGACAATCCAACATCTTCCAAGTTCACTTAGAAACAACAAAGGACAGTTTATCTGCAGAAATCAAGATGAAAGAAAATATTGTTTTGGTTAACAAAAAAAACAATACACTTAAGAGGATAATTAAAGAGAATTACTACGACCCTGATATTTTATTTAAAGAAAAGGAAGTGGAAGATCCTTCTTTGAAATCCCATGGAGATGCTACAAAGGAAGAATAATCAATCGTTAATAATCTAGACATGAATGTTGAGGATCTGATTAGTTTGGGGATAATTGAGGCAAGGAATACAGTAGGGTTTGGTGAAAATGTTAATGATTGAGGCTTGAGGATTGGAGAACCTCAAAATTTAAACTTTAAATATTTTATACATAGAAGAATGAAATCTGATACTTGAATATTTTTTTAATTCGAAGTTTGGATTTAAATTTTATGCAATATTATCTCTTCTTGCAATGATGGTGATAACTACATTTATCATTAGATATGGATGTATGGATAATGAAATTAGAGTAGATTTGGTTATATTTATTATTAATTTATTCATTTAGAATGTGGTTCTATGTAGACATTAGGTGTGGATGTTTGGATAATGAAATTAGAGTATGATGAATTGTGTGTTGTTTTTTTTTTTATAGAATTTCTATATTGTATATGGTGTGTATGTTTGATGGATAATCACGATTCATGGATTTAGAATTTATGCAATATTACCTTTGCATGCAATGACGGTCATGATTACATTTTTCATTACATGTGGGTGATGACATATAATATGTTTGATGAAATTAGGATATACATTAGAATGGATCATCCATTTATTCATTTAGAATGTGGTGTTATGTGGATAATGAAAATAGAGTAGATATGGATGATGATGAATTGTATGTGACTAGATGATGATAATGAATAATTGTTTTAAGAAAATTAAGAATGTGCATTTTGGTGTGACAGATACATCTTAATAAAGTAAAATATTCTTCTCTCTATTTTAAATTTCGAACTCTTTAATATGTATATTGTTTCTACACATTTATTTTCAAACCTTTATATTGAATTGAAATGACAAAGCTCAAAGAAAAAAAGAATGTGGTATGACACATATATCTTAATACGGTAAAATATTCTTCACATTTAAAACTATGGCTAACTGCTAAGATAGGGTTTAAGGTACCTCTTATCTTCTTGAGCAAGCTATACGACCTTCAATTCTTGAGAATTCAACACGAAAAATGGATAAGGATTAAAATGAAAATGGCTGAGTTTCCTGATAATCTCAATCCCAAGAAGTGAGATCTTCCTTGGATGGAACTCAACTCACATTTTTCATAAACATCAATGAAATGAAGAGAAATTAAAATGTAGAATCCAGATCTAACCTAAGAAAATTAAAGTAAGCCAAAACCTGTTCATATCGAAGGTGACACAAATATCAAGAATGCACTGCAGAGTGGATGAAAATTGTACCAAAGACTAACTGTGGCAAAATATGCAGAATCTAGATTTGATTTTTGAAGACCTTGCAAAATAAAATATCAAATTGGTTTGAAAATTAAAAATACCAATGATATAAATCTGATTTTAATAAATAATAATATTTGAATAAATATAGATATACATACATTTAAAATCTTTGATAACTACAGATAAAAAATAGCCTCCTCACTATCAATATTTACATCTACAAAATTACAATGGTATTTATGTAAAACTTTAAAAAATTAAATTATAATCTCTTAATATGAAATTGAATAAATAAGAACAATTAAAGTGTAATGTCAATGTGATAGCTATTTAAAGCTGAAACAATCCATTTTCAATAGCTTCTTTGTATTCAATATTTTCAACCGCAGAGTTTGAAGATGCACCACTTCCAATCTCATCGTTGAGATTACTTGGACTTGTAGTAGTATTATCTACACATATTCTTTTGGCAAGGGAATTCCAATGCACAATAGCTCTGTCAAACAGAAAGGTTTCCAAAGAGTAACGAGAAACATAACACCTTATGAAAATTTCGAGATTTTTTTCCAACCTATTTCACAGTTTTGATTTAATAAAAGATAAAGCACTAAAAAGTCTTTCATCCTCCATGGATCTTAAAATCATTGTTTGGCACAACTCATACAATCAAAAATATTCACTAATGTCTTCCTGTAACACACTACTTTGGTATATTTTTCACAAGAGCCTTGTAATAGCACCACTCTTTGAAGGTTCATTTAAGATTTTATATTGTGACCTCATTTTCGTTGCAAAATTAGTTGATCAAGTCTTTACTAAATCAACATTCAGTACACATTTTATTTCAATACCCTCAACCTTTGATGTTTTTCTAAAATTATCCAATAATGTACGCATGTATTTATGGAAAAGCTTACTTACAAAATCAGCATGACCACCTTCTATATTCAAAAAATTTGGATTCATCACACCCATGGCTTCAAGAATTTTGTCTTGGCTGAAATGTTCTCTAATTTATAATGCTAATGATTTTGTAATTTTTCTGATTTTTATTCTTGTTTCAATTACTACAAAATCAAATAGATTTCGTGTCACAAGAACATCTTTTTTTTCCATTGATGTAACGTATTTAATTTTTTGAATAATGTGCACTGGTATCTCTTTCCCACTAACATGGATACAAAGGTGATCATGGATATTAAATCTCAAAAAATTATTGGGATAGTTAAGATCCAATAAAACTTTTCAATTATAAAAAAAAAGTGTATCAAAACTATCTCGAGAAGTGTACAAGGCATCAAGACTCATACATACCATTTTCTCATCCATATAAAATCAACAATATAGGTTAATCTCCCACGTGCATGCTTCATCAATGTATTGATCTCCTGCAGCATTGGAAGAATGCCTACCAATGTAAGTAATGTCTCTAAATACGTTATATGGAACAAAAATTCCCCCACCCTATCAATTTCATGACAATATTTGTGCATGAAACCAACCAACGAAAGATAATCCTCATGCACTCTGCATCCAAGCTCATACAATGAAATCCACCTTGTCTCAACATCCTTCAGAAGTTTTTTGCCATCTGTAATTCCTATGGAAAATTTCTGAAACTCAATAAATCACTTTGGGCTGCTTACCATATAGGAATACATTTGTCTTATAAGGTCTTCTACTTTTGCAAACTTTTTGTATTTGCTAACGATTTTATATGCTTAATTCATTATGTGAGCCATATAGTGAATTGTTATCATATAAGGGGCAATTGATGTTTGCAATCAAACACACAACCCAGTTCTATAACCCTACATGACTGATACACCATCTGCTCCCATGCATACCAGCTTCGTAGCAATTTCATTAGTAGTCATGCCAGTAATTTCTTTTAAAAGAGAAATAACTAGTTTATATAGGTTTTTTGCATTGCAATTTTCAACCATTTTCTAAACACCCAACATATGCAGAGTCCTCATATGATTTTCTAAAGTGTAAACATGGATACATACCCATGCAGTGTTGTCAACAATGGTCACTTCATCAATTGACAAAGAGATAAACTTTGAATTTTTTACACACTCTTTCATATCTTCCTTCTCAATCATAGCAAGGCATTTAGCCGTTTTCCATGCATTGTTGTCTGACTAATGAGATAGGGGAACATTATTCATTCCATTATATTGATACAAAGGTTTGAAATCGATGAAAACTGAAATCAATCTTCCTTTCTTAAGGATGTAGAATAAAGTAGAAAATTGTATGAGTTTAGCACAAAAATTTGATTGATTCATCTTACCAATTTACGATGTGATCATTCTGCCATTTTCTACGAGAATTATGCGTCTTTTCTGATCTGCCTCATATTTTGCTACATATTTCACATGCATGCATTCTTTTTCAGTTTTCCATCTGTGTGTTTTTTTTTGGCCATCTTCCCCAGTTATAGTGAAATATTGTTTTCCACAATGTTTTTCAATTGTGTCCAACTTCAGTTGTATTTTTTGTTTCCTTCCCAATTTCCATGTACATATTGTACATGTACATTCTGATGAAATTTCTTCAGAATTAGTTGGCTTTATAAGTTCTATAAATGGAAATTTTGTAGCCCATTCAAACTTGTATGTCCTCCCAAGTGTCCACATATTCTTATTCATATTAACTGTTTTACTTTTACATGTAGAGCTTTTAAGAATATCACGATCATCAGGTTTCCTTTCCCGTGAACCACTATTTGCATTTGAATTTTGTGTTGCATGTTGCACTCCTAGTTACACATCAGCAGTAATATCTTCAAGCTCTGCCTGCACTTCTGGAATATCTTCAAGCTCTGGAATAGTATCATTATAGGTGTTATTTGGCTGATACTGAGCATAATGCATATCCACTTCAATAACACCTTCAATACAGTCTATTCTCTGATTGATTTCAGTGGGAGCTCTATGGGTGTTGGCGGTTGTGGTATCTGAACCAGAAGAGTTTACAAAATACTTGAACAAAGACTTTTGAGTTTTTTTTGTAACTTTTTGGGTGTTCTGAGAACTATCAGCTTCCATTGTTCCCAACATGATAAATTTGAGTCAGATAAGATCTTGGTCATCTATCTAAAAACACACCTATTCATGCATCAACAAACAAAACTTTTCGTGCATCAACAACCATTCCATGTCACATGTCAGAAGGTTATTCTTGTCACCCATCAACATATCCTTCTTGTTTCCTGTCAATAGATATTGTTTGTTGCCCATCAATAGATCCTTCTTGGTGCCCATCCACAGAACCTTCTTGTTGCCCGTCCATAGAACCTTCTTGTTGCCCATCCACAGCACCTTCTTGTCGCCCATCCACAGAGCCTTCTTGTATCCTATCAATAGAATCTTCTTTCCATCCATCCATAGAGCCTTCTTGTCACCCATCCACAGAGCCTTCTTGTCACTCATCAATAGAGTCCTCTTGTCACATTTCAATTAAATTCTTTTGTCTAAAAAATTATACTTTTATGTACTGGAATCTGTTGCTTCGCAAGTTTTATGTACTTGATAATAGATATTCCCCTAGGTGGTATGAGTTAGAAAGTAGTGTTCTACCCGGTGAATAATATAGTCTTATATAGGGGATTTTTTAAAGAGGTAGGAAAAGACGACCCCTAAAAAAAATAAACTTTAATTTTTAGGCGAACATGTCAATGACCTATGTCAGAAAATCCACCTTTTAAATATTTTCTAAAATGGAATATTTTCCATATTACAAATATTCGCCACTAAAAAAATACTTTCCAACATGTCATTAAGATATTAGGTTCCAATGTAGAGTATTAATGTACCAACGAGCATCAAAAAGTTGACTTACGATTAGGAAACACCATTTTCAAACACCCGGTTTTACCAAAAATGTCATATCTTGCAAAATACTCCAAACATGACTAAATTTTTTTCCACATACGTATATCAACATTCCAAAAAAATTCACATGCTCAGCTTTACATACTGACACTAAAAAAATGATCTAGGTACCCCATTAGGATAGCCAATTCTCAAGGATTTCTCTATTTTTACATCTCAAAACCAACTTTCAAGGTTTATCCTTCAAGACCTACCTCAAAAATTCTTTAAAATGACTAGGAAAATGTGTTACAGATTTAAAAATACTCACATGATCATAATTTCATTGGAAATTGATTCTCACACCTCATTAGGACCTGATTTCTTCACTTTACCTTCAAATTCTCTCTCTCTCTCTCTCTCTCTCTCTCTCTGTACATAAGATGACCTAACTAACAACTGAAATTCATCCTACAAACATTTTCATCATCATTAGGAATCATTTGAAATAATTCAACATTATTGAAAACTCAAAATAAGCTCTCCACGTCACTCTCTAGCATCAATAAGGCACAAACTCAATTTTGACATCAATGACAACACTCCAAACTCACCTTAACCAACTTGACATCAATGAAAACATCTCAAAAAATTTTCCTAGTCTTGTTAAAAATGAACTACATGATACTAATGATGATGTATTTACAATTGGTGTTATAACCCTAGTTCATAGTGATATACTTTCATCTATACCTAGTGTCTCATCTCCCATGACTAAACCGTAGATATAATTATGATACCTATCTCTTTGGGGGGAAACCCATATCCCCATTAATAATAAGTCCATGAATAGATTCTAAACATACTATTGAGCATATTCCCGAGTCCTCATCTACTGATGTAGAAGTGGATACTATCAATTCTTATTATATGTCTTCCATAAAATAAAATAAAATTAGATATTCTATGTTGATTACATCTTATATACACGATAATACTCATGATAATGTTAATTTTTGTACACCTCTATATGCTTCTACTTCTACCAATGACTCTATACCACCTCTATTAATTATGGTTGCAATCAAGTCTCTCCCTCTTTTTGAGGTTGATACAACCAACCCTCATGGAACTAAGTCATTATGTCCCATTTATAGCCTTGACTTCCTCTTGCTAATAAACCTATAATTATTCCAAATGTGGCTAATTATTTTATTTCTATAGGGTTCCCCACTTGCATTCAAGTCACATACTACTTCTCCTAGGATTTTGAATCTAGCATATCATACGTCTATTTTTTCTCACGCACCTTCTTACCTTTAATCTCTTTGCGCACATATTATATCTTCTGCATAGATCATACATGATCATCCTTTGTATCTAATGCTATTTGAGGGGCCCACATCCCCTCCACCTTCCATACATGACATGAATCTTTATGAGGTCCTTATTGAGTAGATATTTTGATATCCCCTTTCCTATGCATAATTATTTTCAAAAACACTACAAAAGTATGCAAATAATAACATAATGCAAAAACATTCAAATATGAGAAAAAAATACATAATCAAGACTTATTCTAGTTCACTTAGCTAGCTTATCACTTTATACATGACGTTTGTCACATTGACTTAATATATAACATAACTATTCTTTGCACACATGTTAACTAGGTATATTGAGTTTTATGTATGACACTCAAAGATCGATACATGATGATAAGAGATGACTTGGTTCCTTACACTACCTTATTGGGGGTGTCTACCCACACTATACAGGTAATGTTTTCATTATATTTTTACTTTACACCTTCTTCTTCATGATTTATTACATACATAGCATTTATTTATATCTCTTGGATAAATGGGACCAATCCATGTGTTGTGTGAAATGCTAACATATATTGATATATCTATTATCACTAATACTATTTTCTATACTTGATTCTTGTGCATTTGTCATTACTTGTTTATGCAGATTCATTCCTTGATTATTTATTGTGTGGATTAACTCTATTGTATTATATGATTACGATGGTATAAAAATTTCTTTTATATGGTTTGAGGGCTTTAATTTTCTTCTGACACCATGGGTGTTATTTATCTTATTGCGGCACATTGTTCCTTCTACTATGATTGTCTTGTGTGATTGTGGGTGTCTCATGTCTATAGATCTACACCTAAATGTGAATATCTTTCTACATGTTACTACTCACTTGAATGTACACTACTACCTCTAGTGATCTACTATTTTTAGCCTACAATGATGACTAAACTAGTGTTTTTCTATGACTTTTGACAAGTTTACTATATGATTCTATATGTTTTTTTGTATGGAGTAGGACATTATTTATATTATTATGTGTTTTTACTAGTTTCTTTAGACATGTTTTATTGCTTCTTTCATGTTTCTTTTTCTCCTCATCATGGTTACCACCATGTGCAACACATTTGTAGGTATTGATTCTCATAGGTGGAAACCACTTCAAATTTCTATGTGATTCTATGAAAATTATCAAACATATGGTACATGTGTACACATGTATTATTTTGAGGTGCACACTCAAATGTTCTATCATGCATGCCTCAAAAATAGGGTTCATTCAATAGGGTATTTTTACAAGTACATATAGACTAAAATATACATGAACATATCATTACATGAATCAGATCCTCGGAAAAGGTCACAAATATTGAAGTTTGGCAGAATTCAAAAAAGTTCAAAACCATATAGCATAGTTAGGATCATGGTACAATCTTGACCTTTTCACATGTTCTTAGAAATAGGGTAGTTTCATTCAAAATTTAAATTTATACAAAATATATTAGAAGTTTTCATGATATTTACATAGTTATAAATACATAAGATATATTTAAATTGGGCTACATGGACATGAATACTTCATTCCTAATTCATAATGTTATTTTAGATGTAGTTATAAAATGGATGTGGGGGCATGGGCCTCCTTCTCTCCTTAAATTCTTCAAAATTTTACATAATAGCACCTTAGGGGGACATAAAAATATCTATTCCTTGTAAGGTATATATGTTTTTCAAGTTGGAGAAAATTGGGCCTATATCTATCTATAGAAGTTTGTTCCATGGATTTAGTGAAAAAATTCAAAGCAATAATACGAGATTAATAGACTGATATTTCCCCTCTATCTCAAAATACTTCCCAATAAGTAAAGTGAAGAAGGAAATTTATGATCTTTTTATACTATCTTTTCATCATCTCTTTTCACATTCCTAAATAGTGAAGGCATAGAAACATGTGGGGTTTTCATTTTCTGATCCTTCCTCCTCTCTACTAACTATTTTGGAAAAAAATTGGGGACTAATCACCCCAATCCTCTGACATATCTAAAGAAAAATTCCAACTCTTCAAAGGCACAAAAACAATGGGGAACCCTCCCTTTCAAAAAGAAACAGGTGTATTATTTACATGTTTTTAATCTCATTTGGATAATTTTTACAATGTTCAAAGTTACAATGCATTATATATGTTTTGATTCAAAGTTTAGTTTTTATCATAGAAATTGACTACACTCTATGTAAAAGGTTTAATCATGGATCGTTCCAACACCAATACATTACAAACTCCCTTTGAGAAAAGAAAAAGTGTGTGTGTGCACTCACGTATGTTTTTAATTTAAGTATGTAATTCTTAATTACACACTTAAAGGAGGGAAAATGTAGAACCTAAAATATGGTAACTTGTCCTTGTGTAATGAAATTTTTTACCTTGTATACTTGCTCAGACACATGATCAAATTTTAAATCCAACATCCTCATCTCCCTATCCATTCCATGACTTGATTATCTCTACACTATGCTCTATCATCAAATCTAGAAATATTATTTCATCAAAGAAGCATAAAACATCTTATTTTCATGACATAACATTCACTTTAGATGTTTCTCTCTCCTATCTAGAATTATATAGAAGGTTTGGAATGTGGGTATGGTATAGCCCAACATATATAGTCCCATCCCTTCTCAATCACTATAATTAAATTACTTAGATAGATATGAATGTTTGTAGTAATGTAACACTAAAGAACACCAAATATAAATAAATAAGTACAATATACATGAGTATAATAACTTAGCCACTTTGAGGGGGAAACCTCCAAACCATAAAATAAGACTCAAGTTCTCAATATGATGATCATCTAATAGTTACTAACTCCTATATATGATGTGACATGATGAGAGATAATGTTAGCCACAAGTAGTCTATACATATCCAATATATGAACTTTGATTAAAGGCATAACAATTTGTAAATCTACTTTCAATTCTAAATTACTATTTGAGTCATTTCATCTTCCTATGATCAAACTTATTTATAATATCTTGCCTATGGAATACTATATAATAGATTCATTATCTCCTTATAACTCACTTGGCATTTCCACAAGATACTATTACAAATATCATTTCAACAACACTCAAAGGGTTCCTAAATCAGCTACACATTGTCTATAGAAGTCCCTACTACAAGTGTAAAGCATTTAACCAGGTCAAAGAGTCTAGCATCATCCACCTATAAGTATGAAAATATCATAGAGCCATGTCAACAAAAGTCACTTCAATCATTCCACAAGGGTTTCAACCAACATAAGGGTTAAGTCACATAGTTGAGGCACACTATATATCACTATTACCATGCTAGGTACATTCGGTACTATGCAATTATCCCACTATATTTTCATCAAGAGACACGAGGACACCATTAGGGGTTTGGTTATATATGAAAAATTACACAAGAAATTATGGTAACTACATGAGGATTTATTTACGTAATAAGTATATGTAGTGAAAAAATTGGATCAGTTTAAAACATTGGAGTTTGACCACTAAGGGTAGTCTAGCCTCAAATGCACACACATTTTTTTATCCTTTGATTTGTTAAACCTTAATTGAAGGGTTCTACATGTTGCTAGGGTTTCTACTTTGTTACAGGCCATCACATGTCATCCCAAGCTTGTGTAAAAAGGAGTGAAAAAAATGAGCAATATTTCCAAGCAAGTGTAGGACAGAAGAAGCTATAGATCTAGAAAAACTTATGATATGAAACCATACAATCCATGTCATGGAATGTATAACTCATGCATAGACCATATACAATCTTTATGGTCACACATGTTCTCATTTTCCAATTCCATAAACTTTTGTGTAAAATTCATATCTTCGTATCTTTCTATTATATTGCTTCGTACACCTAGATCACTCCAAAATAATATTGAATAGCCATTTCGATGTATTATCTGATGTTTTAAACTAGTTTCTTATCATTTATCAATAATTTAGCTCATTTGAAGTTTGAATGCATTATTTTGGCCATGTATAATTGACGTTGGAAGTAAATTAGATCAAAATAGTCTACATATTGCTAACCCTTACATCATTTTTAGTTATTACACAATAAATTTATAAAATCTAAGTGTTATCGAAAACTAGCTCCAACTATTATGGTGTTGTTATGGATAATTGAAAATTTGAAATTTTTTACAAGTATGGGCAAGTTTCAGTGTTTTAGGAATTGTCCTCCATCCTGCTAAATCTTAGTGTCAAGGAATTAGATAATTTTGGCAAAAAATTAGCCATATTTGGGTAAAATCAAACAAATCATCTTTTTGAGGAATATGTGGAATTGTTCCTCTGTTCCACATGTTCCCCACATCTCCACCTATACTACTTGAAAAGGGAATTAAGTGGAATCGATGTTATTTGGAACAATGAGAATTTTTCATATGTTATTTGATTTCTACACTTTATTTCCTCACTCAAACTCAACACTAAAGATAACATCAGAAAAAATGGCCATTAGTGGAACATAAGGAATGCTTCCTAGGTTTGTTTAGTTCCTTGGAACCCCATAAATGCCACACAAAGAGGAAAGGTAGAAATTTCAAAAAATCAGATTGTTTGGGCACTCCCAAAAATTTTCTCACATTCTTCTCTTTCTATGACTGACTACTATCATGAAAACAAGCACAAAGGTGAGTAATCGATAAATTCAGCCAATAATGGAATTGTGGTAGCAATTCTCAAGTTCTAATGTTTCTCTATAGAACTGATGTAACCGACTAAAGAATACAGGGAGAAATGTGGAAAAATCAGTGTTTGAAGGCCCATGAGGAATTATTCCTATGTTCCATAGGTTCTACAAACCCCTACCATGTATGACTCTTGGAAAAAATTAGTTATGTTGAACTTTCTAGGAATATGAGGAACTGTTACCTCATTTCACAAGTTCTCTAATTCAACAACAGGCCCAAAAAAGTATAAAAATTCCAAAAATTCCCAACAAGCTATTTATACTTGTTTTTCACTCAAGTTTACTATTTTGATCATACACAGAAGTCCAATATTAGCGTGAGCATGCAGAGGGAAACCACTTTCTATTTATAAGCATGTAATTTCATTCCTAAGTGCAAAATTTCCTATTTTTATCATGAACATGTAATACTCTCATGTTTTTATATTTTTACTCATCAGAATTACATGCATGTGATTTTCCTCTTCTTATCTATCTCAACTCCCTATAAAAATCTATGGAATTAATTGTAAAATAAATCTCTACACCTTGTTTCCATTATCCCTGAGTAATTTAGCTTTTTGAGTGAAAGAGTAGGGGTCATGAGTGATTGTGTGTACTGGTTTTGACTCTTGGATCAAAAAAGGATCTATTTCTACCTTTTTAAATCCTGTTTATTATGCAATATTGTGTTTTTAAGATGATTTTATCTCGTGATATTTTTTATTCCTGATTTATAGTTTAATTTCCATACCTTTATGAAGTTACATGTGAAATTTTAGGTCATATATTGTGTTTAATAGATTTTGTATAGGATCTAATTGTGGAGTTTACCAAATTTCCCTTATGGATCCATTTATTTCCTTTCTTTATTTTTTCATAGCTTCAAACCTTTCATTGAAAAATATTTTGCATTGACATATCCATTTGTAAGTTGTGTATGGTGTGTATGGTTCATGTTTTTTATCTATGTGGTTCAAACAATTTTGAAGATCCTCACAATTTCTAGTGTATCACTCACTTTTTAATTTCAATCTTTCCTTCTCCCTTTTCCCATTTCACGAAGTAGAGTAGAGGTTAGGAAAACCAGCCCTCTCTAGAAACTCACTCCAACATTAGGTCACCCATAACCTAGGAGTGTTTCAATTTTGTTAGTTGGAAGGGGATTTATCACACCACTTCTTAAATGGTGTATTCCTATGTGATAGAAGTTTCTAGAACTCCCAGTGTGACCAAGAACAAGAGGATTTTCTAAAGATTTGATTTTTTTCTTGGAAAGTGTCAACTTTTTAGAAAAATTCATCCAACATATGGTATCTCCATAAGTTCAAAGTGCATTCTAGTAGTATATTAATACGATTTTCATGCCAAAAGTTACAACCAGATCAACTACAAGAGGTATTCCATTTGGTTTTATTTAATTACCTTTGAATTCAACAAAGAGAACTATATTTTTTAGTTTTAATCCACACCCTAAAAATTCCTCTATCTCAAGCAATCAAAGCTTACCACTAAAATTCTCGATATCAAGTCTAAATCCCAGTATGGCCATCCATAGAAACCCAAATTTTTTTCTTTCAATGGTGGAAACCCACTATTTCTTGCACAACATGATGATATCCCATTTTCTTCCCTTAAGAGAAGTCCATTTTTCATTCGATAAAATCAAACTACCCCTATAGAGCACATTAAGGATATGAACAACATATGTTATATTCATCATGTCACTAAAGAAAACATTGGAGTCTGATTTTTAGAAACCTATTTCAAAGGAAAAGCATCATAGTGGTACTTGAGGATTATAAATAAATTCCACCAGTACATTGGATTAACTGGGATAATTTTTTGTACGTAATTTGAAGACAAATCAGATTATCTCTCTCTAGTGAAACAATTGACTACTTTCAAGAGAGAACTATAAGAGTTCATGTTTAACTTAAACTAAATATTTCAAATAACATGGTATATGATCCCTCAATTGGTAAGGCCTACTCTTGAATATACTTTTTTATATTATCTAAAAACATTGAATAGTGATATTTCAGTGATGATTCAATCTATGGGTGGAAGACAAATACTTGATGCATTTGATGTAGCCATTAGGGCTGAGAATAGTCTCATACAAGATGAAAATATTGTAAAAAATCCCCCTATGCCAATATTTCGGGAGGTATACCCTCTATGCTACTTTAAATAGTTATAATAGCTCCAATACCAATGCCTATCACTTAACCTTTAAGTCAAACTAATGCAACTTCAAGCCAATCAAATGAATTAAAATAGTTAAGGAGCATGTTAAAATATTTTGGAAATGAGATAGTTTCCCTTAAAAGAAAACAAAATAATATTTATAGACCCTACTATCTACCTAATAAGAATAATAGGCCTCCTTTCCAACAAAATTTGCAAGGCCAAAATCAGTTTACGAATGCTGAACCTTTCCAACCATTCAATCCCAACACTAGAAGTTCATCAAAAGTAATTATACATATCCAAAACAATTTGATACATGACTATGAGTGGTGTTATCCTCATAATTTAGTCCATAACTAGAAATCTTTCCCTAATATTGTTCAAAACAAATTAATTATGGTGTAAACTAATTCCATATCTCAAAACTCATCATTTGAGTCCCTACAACAACATGAGGTTTCTCAAAAATTGGTGCACAATGATGCCACACTTATAAGCTGGAAAGATGATGATTTTTGTGGAGTAAGTCAGCTGAAAAATTTAAAAAATCAGTCCTATAATTCTGTGGCAGTGAGAAAAATGTCAAAGAAAAGAGAAATGGAAGTGGGTCAACCAACTGGTAAGACTAATTCTCATCCTTCTACGACATTACAACGTGTTGTTTTAGTTTCTAATTAGCAAGGAACTTAGAAAAAATCATTCTACAAGAGTACAAAATCATCAAGAGATTCCATTTTCGATGCCACCAATGCAAGAAGGTACAACTTTCAATAAAGTATAATAGAAGGATAATACATCATCTTTCAATATTCTTCATCATATGAAGCAAACTAAGGTCAATATGTCATTGTGGGGTTCTTTGTCTCTTCTTGGTAAAAAATATCTTTTACAAGAATCTTTGTTTAATATTAGTTTCTCTATCCAACCATCCAAAGAACCATCTAAAGTTATGCTTACTAACATGGTGTCCTATGTTTTTTCAAGGGAAAAATTCAACTCGAAAATAGGACAACTATACCCTAGTGTCAAAACTTTTCATTGTAAACCTTCTCGAACACCCCTCCACATCAGTTCATCCCTTGTTTCAGTCTTATCCCCTATGTCATTACTATCCCCATTCATAAAATTTCTATGTTTTTGGTCCCAACCTTACTGATGTGTTGAAAAGAGGAAAACATGTTCACAAGATTCTTTGGAAACAATGTCTTTCAGGGCAGATCTTTTGACAATCTTAGGAAAGGCTATTTATAGCCTTTCTAGGGATGGTGCATATTTTTTGGAGCTGAGTTCAAGTCCTAAATTCTCCAAGAAATTTTATTCATGACCCAAAATAATTTTGTAAGTGATTTAGGAATATTTAGGGAATATTTTGAGATTCGGGAGCGAGTTCAGCAAAAGCTAGTTTTTGAGGCCAAAGGAGCTTGCATTATGATAAAGCCTTGAGCTTCTAGAAATGATTTTGGGAGCTCCATAATGAGTTGGAGGTCAAAAAAATATAAATGGAAATATGATTCAATGAACTACATGCTGGTAATCTCATATTTTTCACAACACCCATGCATTTCTTTCCATAACTCATTCTTCCCAGGCACAACTTGCGATCCTGATTTGAAAAGGTAGCTTTTTATAAGGTTTAAATCTGAATCATACCTTAAGACCCATCCCATTATTCTCTAAATGATTTTTTTCAATCTAAATCATATAAGGAAATTCTTAAAAAAACCTCCCAGAGCTCCGACACCACCATTTTCAATCTCCTCTCCAAGGTACAAGCTCTGCCCTTAGCCAAAACTTTGAGTGCCACGTGGCAGCATGAGGCTGAGGCACACTTTTGCATCCCCTTTTTCCTTCCCAATGGGAAAAGGGGGATATAAAAATCTCCCCCCCCCACCTTAAGCCACATGGACCCAACACATGACCCCAGGTGGTTCTGATAAGAACTTTTTGTCCATTTTTCTAGCTCCGCTCCAAGTCATGCATGTTGGAAACTTGTCACCCAAGGGTGGAGGAAAAATTTTCATCCCTTCCAAGGGGAAAAGTGGGAAAGAAAAATTCGGCCCCACTTTACTCCCACCAGTTTCCTCATGTGACCAAAATCTAGCTCACAGGTTCTTAAAGTGAGCTCTTTTCGCTAAACCCTCGGCTTGCGTCCCATTGTTCCCTTTGGAGGGGACAAGGGGTGCAAAAAATGCAGCCTCCATTCCTCATTCCTAAAAAACTTGGAAATCTGGTGAATTTTTTCCAGAATCCTCCATATCCATTTTTTCTCTTACATTCATCCCTCCATTTCTCCATCATTGTAGCATAAGATTTCTCTCAAAAATTACAAATTTTTCAAAGCTCTAGGCTCATTTTAAGTTAGATTGAATCTATATCCCATGAAGAGAAAATATTTGTATCTCACAAACTGGTGTACAAATTGAAGTGGGATTTTTGCATTCTTCACCATTTCTAGGAACCTTGAAGACCCAATTGATAGCACTTACATGCATGGCCTATATTTTTTATGGTGAAAAAACCCCAATTTCATGCCCTCATTTTGTAAAATTTTATTTCCTACTTTTCTAGAGATTGAATTGAGCTAACAATTTGTGTGGGAGGTCATGAGACAACCTATCCCAGTGGAGGTGGTTTTGTCAAAATACGAGGTCAGGAAAGCCACTTTCCAAAAATAGTAAGTCTCTACATGAGAACTTAATATAAATAGTAAATTTTCATAGTGGGTAAATTATTTAAAGGAAGTGTATATAGGGAACATTCAGAAGAACAAACAAAGTGATCAAAATTGAAAAGGGTGAAAATATCATTTTCTAAAAATAGTAAAATCTCATTCAACTGTATAGGATTGCAAATGTTAGATAGGAAATTCAAATGTGCAGGCCTCAAAACAGTATCATCTCTCTCTTCTAACTACTCAGTTGTTGGGTACAATGATGTCACCCATATGGACCTTGAATATCTCAAAGTTTGAATGCTTAGAGGACCAAGAGAGCTAGTGGAGGAAAATGTTTTCAAAATTAGGTTGTACATAACAGGTGGTTACCTAGTATTAGTACAGAGTATTGAAGTAGTGTCGGCCTACTCTCATAACTATAAGCCAAAATCCAGAACCATTGAAGCAGATGATGGCTCAGCCCTGACAATTATTGCCACCAAATCCATCTCTCATTTGATGAAAATTCCAACTTGGAGTAACATGTCTATCATCTAAAAAGAGGTTGCATTGAGAAAATAGACAAAAACATATTCTTACTTGCAAGGTCTCACATTAGATGTGTGGTTAAAGCAAGGAAGAAATATTTCTCATGTGCTAACGTATCTCTCATAGAGTGAGTTTTATGAAGGCTACTCGAACGCAATCACCCATCTCATTCGGGTGATGGGAGAAGAAAACATATGGGAATTTCAATATTAGACTACCCTATTCATGTTCACGATCATCAAAGGAAGGTAGAGAAATTATTGGGGGTAGATCACCAGTGAAAACCTGCACCATTAGTTTCTCCCGGTATTGGTCTCGAGTAAGTTCTTAATGAATTCTTACTTAGTGTATGCTCTTATGAGCTCGAGACCATTCAAGGGGTTAACACTTTCACATAACATCTCTCCTAAGGCCCCAACATTTGAAATCTATCCATAATTGTTCTTGAAGGAAAGAAATTGACATTTCAAAAGGGTGAATGATTCCTTCACCATGTTTTTCATCAGGACACTAGAGGGGAATCCTCACTCAAGGTTGTCGCCACAAGCAGCCTCTTTGATCAAGAAGTATGGGTCATATTTCACACAATGTTCCAATTTCTCCTACATTTGCATTTGCAATTATGATCTTGTTTCAAAAATATTACCTTGCTATCTGATAAGAACCTTGCATATCATAAATCAATAAATTACAGAATATAACACAACACAAGAGATATGGGGGGCCAAGATGCCCTAATATCAATATATGCAAAATAATACCCTTAAGGTAGGGCAACACCATACAATGCTCCTTAAGGAAGGAGTAACTCCAAAATCTCCTAAGATGGGAATCCACTTTGGGGGGGACACCTCCAATATACCTCTACCAAGTTGAAGAATCAACTCATACATATAACTAAGGGGATGTGTGCCACATGATAGCATCTCCATTAACCCATATACATTATAATATTATATCCAAAGGTACATAGCATTGCCTCCCTCTTTGACATGTTTCATCCCCGAAACATAATAAGAAGCCATATAATGAGTGTGCTTTAAATTATTGCACACTTGTCGCTAAGCTCGATCATCCAACCACCCATATGAAATCCTATCTTGTGTAGCAGCTTCATCATCAACATCTTCTTCTTCTTCTTCTTCTAATGTTGCTTCTACTTCTGATTCTTCTTCTTCTAATTATTCTTCTTTTTCTTTTTCTTCTTCTTCTTCTTATGCTTCATCTTCTTCTTCTTTTGTTGCCCATCTGTCCATGAAAACTTGTTCTAGTTCCTGCAAAGACCAATTAGACTTTTCCTTTTCTAACTCAGAAAAGAAAATCTGTGCAGGGCCACTAATCAACAACTTGAATAACCAAATATCTGATGGGTTAGAGAATTTATCCCTAAATTTGTTCCACCATTCTCTAGCATCAATCCTGCCATCTCCAAAAAAAGCTACCATCCCCATGATCCACAAAACTAGGGTTTTAGGAATAAACCCTTTTGATCAAAAAATTTTCTAACCCTTTCAGCTAAAGGTTGGCCAAAAATCATAAATCAGAACATAAACCCCAATTTAATTTTTGAGAGGTTTCCGAAAACGTAAGAAATTTAGGAAAATTCCTCAAATTGCGGCTTGTGGAGCAAAATAGTGAAAAATAATAAAAATGAAATAACTCTGACAACATAGATCCCAACTTTATGAAATTTTAGTGGTATCACCTTTGAATATCATACCATCAACCCAACAAAAGAAATTTCCTAATTCATCATTATTCAGAAGATATAGATGAAACCATAAAATTAGGGTTTCAACCCTAAAACGGACACAACTTTTGCAAAACAGCTCCAAAAACTCTGAAATTTGGAGGGAAGATCACTTGAACTATGTATCAACTCCCCAAAAAAATATCTAAAAAATTCCTAGTTGATATTCAGATATAGATGAATCACCAACATTAGGGTTTCATCCCACAAATTGCCCGGATCACTACTCTGATACCACTTGTAAGGATATTACTTATATAAATCAGAACATATACAACAGAATAACATGAGATAACACCAAAATATAGATAAATGATTACAATATGCTCATATAATATCCTTCCCACTTCAAGGGGGTAACCTCCAAACCATACAATAACACTCTAATAATCAATATGATCCTTAACTACAACCTTCTAACCCCTATATATACCATTCTAACCTATGGCCAATACTGAGTCTGACCTCCTAAGCATAACAAATCATAACTTAATGATATAATAAGATAAGGGGATGTGTGCCACATGTCGGCATCTCCGTCAATACATATACATCATAACATTATATCCCATGTGAACCCATATACATTATAATATTATATCCCATGCTAGATGCCCTAATATCAATATATGCAGAATAATACCCTTAAGGTAGGGAAACACCATACAATGCTCCTTAAGGAAGGATTAACTCCACAATCTCCCAAGATGGGAATCCACTTCGAGGAGGACACCTCCAATATACCTCTACCAAGTTGAAGAATCAACTCATACATATAACTAAGGGGATGTGTGCCACATGTCGGCATCTCCATCAACCCATATACATTATAGTATTATATCCCAAGGTACATAGTAGTATCTTAGCGACAAGATCGTATTGTTCAAACTATGTAGACAACTTACCCATGATCAAAACAAGGTCAAGAACTGGAAGAGAAATAATTTCTTGTTTCCCATATCACTTGGAATATTTACTTATAACAGTGTCAATGATGCATCACACCTGGAAGCTTCCTTCACACCCCTTGATTTTGTATGCATATACTCTAAGGGAATAATTTGGCATCTAAGGTGATCTATACACTTTCCATCTTCTAAAGTCATATCATGTTCCGCATATTGAATATTTTTGGGTGAATTACATAAATGAATTTGATGTCTGGGAAAGATACCATATACGAATGAGAGTTAGACAAATGAAGAGATTAAATTTTAACTGGTATGAAGAGGGAATTCAAGATGATGGCATAGATTTATATGATCCATAATATCAATCAGTGAAGGCTTCACCTCTACCACAGGTAACATGGAGTGTCTGTGAGTTAGGAGACATAAGTGAGAAGACCAAGGTGGTAATCAAAAGATCAAAGGAATGGTTCAAAAAGAATAAGGCCAATTCCATCACATTGGGAATTTTTCCCTTCCTTTAGAGACAAGCATCACACCACTCTTCATCGAAGTTTATGGATAAAAATTTAGGTTCAGTTCATTCTGGAGAGAGTTTGAAGCGTGAAGAAGTGGATTTGGAAGCCCCTTACTACAAGAGACTACATAAGAAATTCAGAACAACCGAGGATCATGTAGTAGAAGTATAACTTGAGGAGAATGATTAATTCCATATTTCAATTCTTCAATAGCCTCAGAGTTTCCGGCCTTTAACTATCACTCTTACTCCTCTTATATAAGATGCACCTCCTCCCCCCGAGAAAGAAAAAATAGTTTTGTCATTTGCTGAGCCTAAAATAGATGAGATGTTTCCCTAGATGAAATAAATGTTCACAAAAGAGGCTCACACATTCCAACAGGTAAAAATCCCTAATTTTTCAGTTATACCATCATTAGTCAAAGGGAAGAAGAAAAAGTTTTGCTCAAATAGATTCTCACTTTTTCAATGGTGCCATGAGAAATTAGTATGTAGAAGTGGTCAGGACAAAGGTAATCAAGCCTATTAAAGAAATGACATGGCTGAATATGAGATGAGCACTGTTCCCTTATGCCCAACTACCCAAAAGGGAGATGCACATATGTTCCAGGAGTCTTTCACTTACCTCCTCATGAGGAACCAAAAATATAAAGAAAAAATTGATTAGTTAGAAGACCATGTGTAAAAACTCACTTCGTATTTGTAACATTTCATGGACCTGAATACTTCATGATAGATCCCAATTGAAGAGGTTTCTCCAATCAGTAGTTGTGACCTAGATTCCATTTGAAAGATGCAGGGATTCACCATGCAAGGATGAGAAAATGACAAATGGGAAAACAAGATCATAGAGAAAGTGAAATCATTGATTCTAGAGACAATATCATTGTACAAGCACATGTGTGTAATTTCAGACAAAGCCTAGATGACAAGAGTGTTGGTTGTGGAGCTTAATAGTGATGGGGGTTACAAGGGGGCTTTTCCCCCCTTACAGGGTTCGGGGACCTCGCGCCCTGGTGGGGGTTTGGGGGTAGTACCCCTGAAAGCCACATGTTATATGTATTTATACATTATGAAATCTAGACCGTTCCTTATTAGGTCATAGATATAACGGGTGGCTTTCTATGTTTCCCCAAAATGATAAAAACCATAATATCTTTAAAGGGTCGTTATGTATGAGGCTTATTGTATTAGTGGCAGGACTGTGAGAGAGAGTTTGGCTAGACTAAATAAAAGGATTGACTGTTTCTCACGGATGTAGCCCATTTTGGGTGAACCACATTAAATTTATGTCTCTATTTTATTACATTCTTTTCTGTTTTATGTTTTCTACATTATTCATTGCATACTTGCTTATTTGTACAATTGGTATAATCCTAACAACTGGTATCAGAGCATGTTTGAGATTTATTTGTTGGCATTATACTCATAGAGGGATTTCTATTCAACTGCGAGAAGCAGTAATGACAGAGGATAAAATTTCAGAGTTGAGAAGTTAGACGGCCAAAATTACCAGCTATGGAAAATGTAGGTGCATGATTATCTGTATCAAAATACCTACCGTTGGGAGGTGAAAAAGTGAAACCGTTAATCATGTCTCATGAGGAGTGGAAGGTTCTAGACAGGAAGGCTCTCGGTGTGATTTGATTGAGTCTAGCATCATCCGTAGCTTCAAATATCTCAAAGGTGAAGATTACGGTAGAGTTGATGAAAACCCTAGCTAATTTATATGAAACACCTAGTGCACCCAATAAAGTTTATTTGATGAAAATATTGTTTATTCTACAAATACAAGAAGGTGGATTTGTATCTAACCATCTTAATGATTTCCACACTATTGTAAATTAGTTAGATTTAGTTAATATCCCATTTGATGAGGAGGTTAGAGCATTATTATTCCTATGGTCTTTGCTAGAAATTTGGGACAAGTTAGTAATGACAACTAGTAATACATCAGCTAATTCTCTTAAATTTTAAGATGGAGTGAGTGTCATTTTAATTGAGGAAATGTGCAAGAAAATTACAGGGGAAAAATATTCTTCTGGAAATGCGTTGAATATGGAGAGTAGAGGGAGGAGCAAGGAGAAATCAAAGAGCAAGGCTTATGAGAGATCTAAATCAAATATGGGCAGATCCAAATCTAGGAGTAGAGGCATTACTTGTTGAAACTATGGAAAGAGAGGACATGCTAAAAAGGATTGTTGGTTCAAAGGAAACAAAGAAAACTAGCCTAAAGCTATTAAAGAGGAAAATCTGACAAGTAATATTGTTCAAGATGCTCTTATACTTTCTCTTGATACTAGAGTATAATATTGGGTAATAGAATCAGAAGTCTCTTTCCATGCAACCCTTGATAAGAGATATTTTAAAGATTAATTCCAGGGAAATTTTGGACAAGTTTATTTGGGCGATGATGAGTCATGCAACATTGTCAAGAAGGGAAATGTACACCTAAAATTATAGAACATAAATACATGGATATTGAGATACGTGAGGCATGTACCTAGCCTTAGGAGAAATCTCATCTCTACATGATATTTGGGTGGTGAAGGTTGCACAGTCACATTCACTTTAGATTCTTGGAAGGTTTCCAAGGGTTCTATAGTAGTGACATGGGGTAAGTAAGTAGGCACTCTTTATTTTTCTACTTGTATATCTAATTCTTCTACCATATTTTTTGCTTCAGATGAGGATGCCAACATGTGGCACAATAGATTGGGACATATGAGTGAGAAAGGAATGAAAATTCTACAAGAAAAAGGTAAGCTTTCAATTTTTAAGAAATTGGACTTAGAGTTTTGTGAGCATTATGTTTTTTGGAAACATAAAAGAGTTAATTTTCTCAAGGTAGGGAATACCAAGAAAGAGCAAAAGTTGGAGCTAGTTCATACAAATGTGTGGAGGCTAGCCCATTTTTCATCTCACAGTGGTTCTCTATACTATGTCACATTCATAGATGATGCCATCAGGAAGGTATGGGTATATTGCATTAAGCTTAAGTTTGATGTCTTTGATACATTTAAGAAATGGAAAGCACTTGCTGAGAATCAATGTGGTTTTAAATTGAAAAGTTTGAGATCTTATAATGGCGGTGAGTATTGCAGTAATAAATTTGATGATTATTGTTCCTTGAATGGGATTCGTAGAGAGAAAACTATTCTGAGGACTCTGCAACAAAATGGTGTTAGTGAGAGGATGAATAGAACAATAACGGAGTGTGCACGGTCAATGAGATTACATGTGGGGCTGCATCTTCAGTTTTTTGTAGAGGTCATAGATACTGATGTGCACTTAATCAATCGTGGGCCTTCAAGTGCACTAGATGGAATAATTCCCAAAGAATCCTAGACTGGGAAAGAGGTAGACCTTCCATTTTTAAGAGTATTTGGTTCAGAGGCATTTGCGCATGTTAATAAAGAAAAAGGAAGAAATTGGATTCAAAATCCAAACGTTGTACATTCATAGGATATGGCTCCAATGGTGATTATGGATTTCAGTTTTGGCATCTAGATGAATCTCAGATAATTAGGAGTCGTGATGTTGTTTGGCATGAAATTAGAATGTACAAGGATCAGGTACAGGATGACAAAAATCCCAAGGAAGAATTGGTTGAGGATATAGCCCTCAAAAATGAACTGTCCAGTGGAAAATATCCACCTACAAGTACTGAGGTTGACAATTCTATAGGCCGAGCATGACAGCTAGTGACGACATCAACACCTCTATCAGAAATTCAAGAAAATGAGTAACAAGAAAATAATGATCCCGTGACACCCCCATCTTCGGTAAGAAGGTCACAATGTATTATTAGACCTCCAAAAATATTTTCCCCTGCTTTGTATTATTTTTCACTAATATATAGTGGTGAGCCAGAGATATTTGATGAGGCAATGCAGGTGGAGTCCACTAAGGAGTGGGATCATGGCATGAATGAGGATATGGACTCCCTAGAGAAGAACCAAACATGGGATTTATTAAAATGTCTGGCTGGGAAGAGAGTACTACAAAACAAATGGGTCTATCATGTGAAAGAAGAAGAAGGTGGATGGAAAAGATACATAGCAAGGATTGTAGTGAAGGGGTATGAAAAAATGAAAGGTATCGATTTTGATGAAATTTTCTCCCCTGTTGTAAATATGTCTTCCATTCGTACTATATTAAGTTTAGCTGTTGAATATTTACACTTAGAGAAACTTGATGTCAAGATAACATTTCTCCATGGTGACTTGGAGAAGGAGATTTATATGCAACAACCACTTGGATATGAGGTGAAGGGTAAGGAGAAATTGGTTTACAAGTTGAAGAATAGCCTATACGGGCTGAAGCAAGCTCCTCATAAATGGTATCTAAGGTTTGATAGTTTTATTCATGAGCATAGTTTTACTAGATGTCAATCAGATCATTTTTTGTACTTTAAATGGTTGGATAGTGGGAGCTACATTATTCTTTTGTTATATGTAGAACATATTCTTTTAGCAGGGTCTAATATGCGGGAAATTACAAAGCTTAAGGAAAATCTTGTAAAAACATTTACAATGAAGGACTTGGGTGCAACAAATAAAATCCTTGATATGCAAATCAAAAGGTATAGGAAAAATAAGAAATTGGTGTTGTCTCAGGAGGACTTTGTAGAAAAGGTGTTAGAGAGGTTTCAGATGTAGAAGTCAAAACAAGTTAGTACACCATTGGATGGGCATTTTAGATTAAGTAAAGAGAAATGCCCAACAACACAAGAGGAAAAAGATTATATGGCACAGATTCCTTATTCTTCAGCAGTTGGGAGCCTCATGTATGCCATGATTTGTACCATGCTAGACATTTCCCTAGAAGTGGGAGTTGTTAGTAGGTATATGGAAAATCTAGGTAAATCACACTAGAAGGCAGTCTAGTGGATTCTCAGGTACTTGAGAGGGACCAATAGTAGGAACTTGTGCTTTGGAGGGTCAGATTATAATTTACATGGATTTTTAGATTCAGTTATGGAAGGATATGTGGATAGAATGAGAAGAACTACTAGATACGTGTTTAGAATTGGTTGTGCAACAATGAGTTGGATCTCAAGGTTGTAGAAGGTATTTTCCCTATCTACTACAAAGGTAGAATATTTTGCAGGGATTGAGGCAAGTAAGGAAATGTTATGGATGAGTAGGTTCATGGAGGAGTTGGGTAAGGAACACGGGGATTGTAAGTTACATAGTGATAGTCAAATTTCAATTCACTTGGAAAAGAACTCGGCCTTCCATTCCATAACCAAAAATATTTAACTAAGATATCACTTCATACGACATGTGTTGGAGGATGGGAAACTTGAGTTGGTGAAGATTCATACAGATGATCATCCTGCTGATATGTTCACTAAGCCAATGACAAAGGATAAGTTGGATTTGCATTCAAATTTTGTGGGTCTTCAAGATTGATCTTGAAGTGGAAGAAACAAGCCAAGAAGAAAAGTCCAAGAAAGCATTGTAGTGGTGGAGTTACAACAATCAGTCTCCAAGTGGGAGATTGTTGGTTGTGGATCTTGATAGCGATGGGGGTTGCAAGGGGGGCTTTGCCCCCCTTGTGGGGTTTGGGGGGGATGGACCCCTTAGCGGGGGTTCATGGGTAGAACCCCCAAAAGCCACATTTTATATGTATTTATGCATTTTGAAATATGGAGCATTCCTTATTAGGTCACAGATCTAACAGGTGGCTTTCTATGTTTCCCCAAAATGATAAAAACCCTAATATCTTTAAAGGTTCGTTATGTATGAGGATCATTGTATTAGTGGTGCCACTATGAGAGAGTGTTTGGATGGACTAAATAAAAGGATTGGCTATTTCTGGTGGACGTAGGCCATTTTGGGTGAACCATGTTAAATTTGTGTCTTTGTTTTATTACATTCTTTTCTGTTTTACATTTTCTACATTATTCATTGCATGCTTGTTTATCTATACAATTGGTATAATTCTAAAAAAGAGAAGGATTAGAAAGGAAAAAAAACATTAGGACCAAGTTCATCCACTGGTGATGGAGATTGGAGATGCTCATTCTAAGGTATTGGTAAGTAGGAAAGTGTTCAATGCTCCATCTAAGGACTTATCACATGTGTGGGTGAAAAATATTTCCTATCGATATGAAATGTTGAATCGGGACATTGATGAGTTGTACTCACATGAGGAGTGTGCCTTCAAGATGTAAGACAACATCAAGATCAGAATGAAAAATATTGGAGTTCCTTCCATTGATGAGATAACTTCCATTGATGAGTTGTGGAGGCCATTTGAGGAATATTTCCAAAAAAAGGCCAGGGAATCCTTTTCTGTCAATGAAGATACACTAGAGTCTCTATCCAAGATCAGGGATGCAATTTCAAACATTGCAAAGAAACATCAGCCATGGTTTTCTAAGAGTAAGAATATCAATTATATCTTAGATGGATGGCTCGAGTCCCTAAGTTGTGTCCACATTCCTCAAGAAGAAAATTTGCATCTACAACGACCCGATATAGTAAAGAATTCAAGGGAGTGGAAATTTTTCCAGTGGAGCTTGGTAGGGACATATTAGGTGGTGAGATGGAATCAACATATGCGACATCTTCATCGACCTAGTTATCTACCCTCTCTCTCTCTCTCTCTCTCTCTCTCTTTCTCTCTCTCTCTCTCTCTCTCTCTCTCTTTCTCTCTTCTTGCCCCCCTCCTTCATGTTCTATTTCTTCATTGGGGGTTATACTTTTTCATTTTCTTCTATTCCTATTTTTTCTTATTCATTTAAATGTGACTATAGTTTGTAATCTAATAAGTCACCCTTAATTAATAAAAGGGGACTTAATTATATTCCTAGGAATATGAAAAGTCACATAGTGTAGGGGACAAATGAAAATTTAGGTTGGGGGTACGTGAAGAGTCTTTCTCAAGTCTATAAATTTTAATTGCACCCTAATTCTTAAGGGTTGCCAATTGTTAATTCTCAAGAGTAGATAAATACTTGTGAAAAGTAAAAGAGATAGCAAATTTCCTATATTATTCCTCTCATATGTTATTCTATTCCTCAGTATGTAAAACATTTCCAAAATATCAATAAAGAAGAAAGGAACTTCTTTCTTTTCTTGATGAGAGAATTAATGAGACTTTTTGTTCATAATCCCACCTTGTCTTTCTGTTAGTAACAATTTTTTTTTCTTTCTAAATTTATGTGATGATATGTTCTAATTAGTATTTGCAGGCATCCAATTTTCTACATGTAATATTTATCCCCCTTCCTTTTTCCCACTCCCTTTTCCCACCTTCTCAACAAATTCCTCCATTGCAAGAAATTGCAAGATTTTACCACATGTTTACTGGAGTATTATTATTGGATCCCCAACATCTAGGCCACCCAAAAATTTCATTTTCATTCACACTTAATAAATAGATCTACACCATTCAAGTAGATGGACCTAGAGTCTTAGAGTGTTGGTGGATACTGTCCAATTTTTACACCTAAAATTTTTTCTCACCAACAATTTTTGGTTCCCAACATGGGGCCAACTTGGAAAATTATGCACCCAAAATGCGAATCACAAAAATGCCAAAAATAATAAAATGTCCCAAAAATTAAAAAAAATGGAATTTGAACAGTCACTGAGTCTTATGTCTCACACCTATGGCTATTCTTAGTAAACCTCATGTCCAAATATTTGAATTACTTTTCCACATCCAAAAAGATAGCATATTTGACTTGAGGGAAGATGTCTGGCATAACAGAGAAAAATTTACACACTAATTCATAGTTACCAGGGTGTTAGATACTGAAGAGAAACATGTTGAAGAACTTGAAAGAGCGAGACAAGCCCATGTGTAAAAAAGGAGAGCTTGGTTCCATATCAAGTCTATAAGTTGACTGATAACAAATATACCAGGTCACAGAGATAAGGAGGATATCATGAATCTATATTTGAAGAGATCCAAAGAAGGAAAGAAATAACAAGAAAAGTAATGCACTCCCTTCATCTTAAAACTAATCTCATTGGTGGTCTAAGTGGTGTCGAGCCATTGAACATAGAGTTTCCAAATCTCAGTGAAGACTTTGAAAGCTTTACTGACGTATAAATTGAAGCAGAAGTTGAAGTAAGATAAGAAGATGAAACAAGAGCCAAAGCAGAAGAAATAATAGAAATTGAAATAGAAGAAAGAGATAGAGAAAAAGAAAAAATGATAGCCACAGCTAGAGCATAAGTAAGAGCTGAAGAGGAAGCTGGAGCCATAATGGGTGATGAAGAGAGATCTCAACCAATTGTGTCATGGGGAAGGAACATAGGACCACTTGGACTACCAAAACCTCCTCATGAATTTCCATGCGGTTCAAGAAAAATCTTTCCCTAGTTTAGAGGAGATGGCTCACAACTCCAAGAAGAACATGTGACAACCTTCATCACCTCCTATGGTGTGTTAGGAGTTGAACATGAAGATGTATCTATTAGATTGTTCTACCTAATGGTTGTGCAAGACAAAGAAACATAATGGTTCTAACTCTTACCTGCTAGATTAATCAGCTGTTGGGATGATATAAAATCTTGCTTCGAGGATAGATTCAAGTCTACCGAAGACCGATGCATATGAAGAAATAATCCAATAAAGGCATGATGGATTTTTTAGGTAGATACAATAGGTTGATTAAGAGGATACCTCTCTAAGATATGCCCTCAGATGAAAATATAAAAATATTATTTATAAATTCTTAGCTAAATGAGGTTGGGTTTATTCTCATATGGTCTCAGCCTAAGACTTTGAAGGAAGAAAAATAATGTGTGATAAAAATGGAGGATGATCTAATTTTATCTGGGAAGGTGAAAAATCCAAACGGAAAGCAAAAAGGGAAAAGTTATAGCTCCATTCCTATAGAACCTATGGTTCAAAAGTTGTAAAATGATATAATTTCTCTCAAGAAAAAAATCGCTTGAAGAACCATGAGAAATGTGCCAAAGAAGACAAATATCCCAAATAGGAAAAGGATTTCTCCACCTCCCCATAGGCTTGCTCTTGAGGCACTTCCAATCAATGTAACTTGTGATACAGAAGAAGAAGAAGAAGAAGTGGGTAAGCGAGAAGAAGAAAAAGACGATGGAAATGTCTTCAAGATTGAGGAGGTCATAAATGATACTCATAACGATATCATTAATACCACCTAGGAGAAGGTGATGATGATGATGATGATGATGATGAGGCATGATCTTATTGTGTGTTGTTATTACCTATTTCATGTATCAAAAGGGAGCTTCCTCTTCAACTGTTGTAAATAATAAGAAAAGGGAATATGCTTAGGTGGTGGCCCCACAGAACAAGATAATCAGTAGAGGATATCCACTTCCTCCACCAATGGAGTCAGCAAAGGAGAAACCAGCCCCAATAGCAAGCAAGAAGGCAACTGCCATGACAAGTAAGTCCTTTTTTGTTTCTCCAATCTGTAATTCTACACCTAAATATAATCCTTAACCCAAAGCTAGTCCTGTTAAATATCCTAATGATCGACAAAATTCAACAAATTTTTCCAAACCCACTACCTTTTCCAGTAAAAGTAGTCAATCTCCAAAGTTAGCACCACCTCCACAATGTAAAACTTCCACTATCCCCAGGACATCAAGATCACATGCTCTAGCTTCATCCGATTTCATTGATCATGCACACAAAACCAAAGTTCATATTTATGAAGTTGAATATTTAAAAACACACCTAGAGAAATTTGATAGGCTCGTAAATTTTATCAAGAGTGGTATCTTAAATCCTAACACTACAAAATCCAATCTTAAGGGCCTGCTGCTAACACCACCAATGCATCCTACACAAAACATGCTTACCCTAAGTGCATCTAAAACTAATAAGGTGGAACCCTTATACCTATCCCTCCTAATCAAAGGCTACCAATTAAACAATTACATCATACACCCAAGAACCTCTAATAATGTCATGCCCATCAAAGTTTTGAATTCCTTAAGACTTACTTTCACACAAGAAAATGGATCTTGTTACTCTATGAAATCTAATGAAGTATTTTTGGTGGGAAGGATCAAATATGCATAAGTGTCCTTGGTGGACTTAGGAATAAGCATGTGTTACTCATAATCTTGGTGGAAAACATCCCACCATCCTTTGGTATGTTGTTGAGTGGAAGCTTCTGGAGATACCTGGGTGATGACATTTTAATGGATTGGTCCTTCGGGACCATTCTAGTGAAAGGTAAGATGAAGAAATTATTGCCAATGCAAAAATGAAATACACAGTGAAAAATTTAGAAGATCTAAGAGCCATTATCTTGTTCCAATAAAGTGGTTTGGGTAACTATTTCCTCACATCTGAAAGAGATGAAAATTTTCCTCTCCTCACCAAATATGAAGAAGATCAATAATGGACCATAGAATTGAATGGAATTCATTCAAGTGCAGGTTTTGAAGTTGTAATTGTCTTAACCTCTCCCTTGGTTGAAATCTTCTCATTTGCATATAAGATGTAATTTGAAAATACCAACACTTTGGAGTAAAAGGATCTTCTCCATAGAATGGATTCCACCGAGTCCATAGGTATAAAAAAGCTCAAATGTCTTGGAGATGCTAAAGTAATCATAAAGTAGGTGAGACACCAATATCAAGTAAAAAACCTAAGAATCGAGCACTATAGGAATGAAGTTAGGGACCATACCGAATATTTCAATTCTTTCTCCATTCAATTTATCCCTCATGAGAAGAATTAAAATTTCCAACTCTCTCGTAGTCTCATCTTTGTTGGCGACTTACCACCAGGGATAATTTTAGTGTCGATTATTCATAATATGACGAATATTCCATTTCTAAAAAATTTGAAAAGGTGAATTTTTTGGCGTGGGTCAGTGACTTGTTCGCTTAAAAATTACAGTTTAATTTTTTTTGGGGGTCGGCTTTGCCTACCCTTGAAACTATCCCCTATATAATCCTAGATTATTCACTAGGTAGAACACTACTAGTGCACTTAAACCACCTAGGGGCATATGTATTATCAAGTATAGTAAATGCATGACAGGAGGATAGAGGCTATAGACACACGACAGGAGGGTGGAGGATGCTAATGCGTGACAGAGAGTTTGTTGACACATGATAGGGAGAGTTTGTTGACACATGATAGGGAGATTTTTTTGATGCACAACAGGAGTGTGGAGGAAGTAGACATGCGATAGAGAGTTTTTCAATGCATGACACATATATTTTGTTGTCATGCGATTAGAGGGTAGAGGCTACATATGTGCAATAGAATATTTTCTATCACACATCAACAAAGTTGTTGATGTGCATCAACAAACCTCACTAACATGTTTCAACAAGCTTGTTGATGCGTGGCAATGAACCTTGCTAATGTGCATCAACAACCTTGTTGATGTGCGTTAGCGAGGTTCATTGACGTGCATCAAAAACCTTGTTGACGTGCGAAAAAAAATCTCCTGTCACATGTCTGCATCCTTCTGTCACACCACTTAACAATAAGATAAAACTTTTTCTGTCAGACCCCCTAAAAATTTTCCTTCCCGCGAAACTGGTTTCAAGGATATTCACGAGGTATTTTCCACCTCCGATTTCTAAGAGGTCTCTTAAAATGAACCCTGCTTCCCACCCATCTTTCCATAAGAAAAAAGTGAATGTCGAGATGGTATTCAGACCAAGTGTGTCAAAATATGCAAACCATTGGAAAGTATTCGATGAAGATAGTTATCTCCTCACATTTTTTGGATCAAAGATAAAACTTCAGTAGTATCTTCTATGAAGGAAGTGAAAATCCACATCAAGTGTTAATGGAAAAAGAGGAAAAAGAAGGAATAGAAGGATTTGGCTTAGAGGGTGTAATCAAACTAAAAGGGAACAATATTTCAAAGGTCCTTGTTTCATTAGAACATTTGTTCTAAAAACATGACTAGGTCATCAAAGAAATAACAAAAAAGTCATCACGGTGCAATTTGAATTTTGTAAAAGAAAACATTGGCACGCCAAAGCAACCCATGTGGTGAATATTGGCAAGTGTTTCTATCATGAAGAAAAAATAAGGTTTGTTTCACTTTTGAGAAAGAATTCAAATGTCTTGGAATATTCCTATAATGAACTAAAATATTTTTAGCCCAAGGAAAATGCACCATTCTATTTCGTACCAAAGTCCTGCAAGCCAAGTCTTTTATGAAAAATCAAATGGCCATACAATCCAAATATCGTGAATACCATAAAATAAGAAGTCCTGAAGATAATGAATACGAGAATCATCTTTCCTATTCACCACTCCATGTGGGTATCAAAAATTTTCCTAGTACAAAATAAAAATAGGAGAGATAAGGATTTGTGTGGAATTTTCACAAATTGAATCAGGCCTCATTGAAATACAACTACCCACTGTAAATCATGGATCATATCCTACAAGTGGTCATATGGTCTGAAATTATCTCACTGCTTGATGGTTTCTTGGGCTATAATCAGATTGAGTTGGTGGAGGAAGATAGATCTACGTCACAACACCTTGGGGCACTTTTGCATACAACATAATGCCTTTTGGTTTGATAAATATGGGAGAAAATTTTCAAAGAGTAATGGACCTGGAATTCAAGGACCTCAAGCATTGCATTTTCATCTATTTGGATGACCTCATAATCTTCTCAAAGAAGCACGAAGACCACATACAACATCTTAAACAAGTGCTCATCAGATGCCAAAAGTATATAATATCCCTAAACCCAAAGAAGTGAATATTTGGGGTCACTGAAGGAAAAATTCTTGGGAACATTGTGAACAAGAAGGGGGAAAAGATAGATTCAGAAAGAATAAAATTCATTCAAGCATTCTCATTTCTAAACAGAAAAAAGGGATTTCATTCCTTCTTTAGAAAAATTCAAATTTCTCTTACGCTTTATCCCAAACTTCACTAGGCTGACTAATCATATCACGGTCATGATGAAACCTC
This sequence comes from Taxus chinensis, assembly GCA_019776745.2. Classification (NCBI taxonomy): domain Eukaryota; kingdom Viridiplantae; phylum Streptophyta; class Pinopsida; order Cupressales; family Taxaceae; genus Taxus; species Taxus chinensis. The sequence continues at coordinate 220,273,722 of CM034153.1, forward strand.
AAGCTAGATTTGAATGGAACATGGAAGAAAAAATAGAATTCGAGGAAATAAAAGAAGAAATAGAAAAGGATCCTAGCTTAGTACACCCTGAATTTGATAAAGAATTTATCTTATACCGTTATGATTTAAAGAACACAATATCAACCATCTTGGTCTAAAAGAATGAAGAATTCCTAGAGGCCCCCATTTCTTTCATGAGATCTCCTATGAAGAACCATGAGCTAAAGTATAATAAACTGGAGAAGTATGCATATGTCATGGTCAATGCGGTAAAGAAATTTTAGTTCTACATTCTCAAATCCCACACAGTGGTAATGGTTCTAGTTTTTTCCATCAATTCAATTCTCACCTAATATGATCCATGAATAAAAAGGGGTAATTAGGTGGTAAGAATTCAAGAATATGACTTGGAGATCAAACCTTAAAACATGGTCAAAGGAAATGGGTTGTGCAAGTTGATTATAGAAGATGAAGCATTGTTGACACATAATGATACAAGAGAATGCTTATGTTGTGATTATATAAGCAAGGACCTACCTCAAGTCATTTTCATGAACACGACAAGCAATTGGTATACAAAAATCACCTACTTCTTGACCTACGGTGAGTTCTCTCCTCACCTTGAATGAAAATAAATAATAACCCTCAAGATAAGGTCAGCCAAGTATTTTACATGGAATCATGTGCTCTATAAGAAATGATTTTAAGGATGCTTCTTCAAGTACGTAGACAAATAGAAACAAGTTTAGTTGTTAAAGGAATACTATGATCAAGCATGCAGTGTACATTTTTATGTAATAGTGACCACTCATAAAATCCTCCATGGTAGGTACTCCTGGCCTACCTTATTTTTGGATACCCAAGAATGGGTCTCAAAATATGAGGCATGTTAACAACTTGTTGGGAGACCAAACCTTTTTGTGCTTCCCCTCAGGCTTGTGGTGACTGAAGAGAATTTACAACAGTGGGGTCTAGATTTCATTAGAGTTCTAAATCCTCATTCAAGTGTAGGTCATACCCATATCCTCACAGTCGACCTAACTAGTTCACAAAGACTGGGTAGAAGCCATCCCAACAAACCATAGAAAGTATCTGAAATAGTTTGTAACTTCATCAAAGAAAACATCATTGTTAGTTTTGGTATTCCCCAAAAGATCGTGGTAGAAAATGAGACATATTTTTCCTCCAGGGAGATGATCTGAATTTTTCTACAGCTATGGAATCTATCAGTCATATGCATCAGAATATTACCCATAAGGGAATGGTCATGCAGGCATCAATCAATAAAACCATTGTGACTATAGTCTAGCAAGCTAGTGGATGAGAATGAAAGGAATTGGTAAAATAATCTCTATGATGCGTTGTGGGTGAAAAAAATAACTCCAAAGAAATAAATTCAGTATGTTACTCCATTCTAATTGCTATATAGAATCAATGCAAAGATTCCAATTACTGTGGAGATGCTCAACACATCAAACTTTCTCCAAGCATTGGAAGATGGGAAATATTGTGATTCTATTGATAAAAGAATTTTATTTATTAAAAATATTGAGGAAGATAAGTTCAAGGTAGTGGAGCTGTTTCAGAGTATATCAATTAAAGGTCAAGAAGTTGTTCAACAAGAAAGAAAAATCTAGATACTTCAAAGTTGGAGACCTTGTTATGCTTTGGGACAAGTGAAGATAACTGAAGGGAATCCATGGGAAATTTTTACTCTTTGTGGCTTGGTCTATTCCAAATATGTGAAAATTGAGGAGAGAATGCCTTCTATCTTATAATATATAGATGGAACATACAATTGGATTTTCCCCACAGTGGGAAATAATCTGAAATTTTACAAGCATTGAAAGTAGGTTTCCCTGCCACATTGTATACCATAGGTGATCTAGGTGTGTGTTTCCCTTTCCTGTTGTGTGTGTTTTTCCCTTTTACATGTTTTGTGTTTCCTTTGTGTGTGTGTGTGTGTGTGTGTTCTCCTTTCAGTCTATCTATTGTTTTTAATGAATCTTTTAAGCCCAATGGATAATGAACTAGTTTGAATTGTAAAATGAGATTCTATGAGTTCCATATCATCTTGTCTTCACTTTGTTCAATGCATAATAAGTCCCCAAGTGAGAGACAACTATTTTGTGTTTTTGTAAGGGAAAAATTTAACATGAAAACAGGGCCACTATACGCTAGTGTTGAAAATTTTCATTATAAACCTTCCTGAGACACTGCATCTATGTCAGTTCATCCCCTTTGTCAGACATATCCCCATCCATATAATTTCTATTTCTATGGTCCTAACCTTACCCATGTGTTTAAAAGAGGAAAACAAGTTCACATGATTCTTTGGAGATAATTTCTTTCATGGCGGATCTTTTGGCAGGCTTAGGAAGGGCTATTTCTGCCTTTCTAGGGTTGGTGCATATTCTCCAGAGCTAAGTTCAAGTCCTAAACTCAAAATTAGCGAGGTGTCTAAATGAGATAGGATCATTGTGAAAGTTATTTAGGAATATTTAGGGAATATTTTGAGATTCAGGAGGAAGTTTAACAAAAGCGAGGTTTTGAGGCCAAAGGACCTTGCACTCCGAAAAAGAACCTTAGCTTCAGGAGATGATTTTGGGAGCTCTAAAATGAGTTGGAGGTAAATATAAATATCAATGGAAATATTTTTCAATTCCCTACATGGTCATGATCTCATATTTTTTACAACACCCATGCATTTATTTCCATAACTCATTCTTCATAGGCACAACTGGCGATCTAGATAAAAAAATTCATTTTTGATAATGTTTCAAGATTAATAAGACCTTTATACCCATCCCATTATTCTAAAAATTCATTTTTATGTCAAAATAATATAAGGAAGTTCCCAAAATGACCTCCGGGAGCTCCGACAACGTCATTTTCAAGCTCCTCTCCAAGGTATAAGCTCCGTCCTTAGTCAAAATTATGAGTACCACGTGGAATTATGAGGCCGAGGCACACTTTTTTCCCCATTTTTACCTCCCAAGTCGATAGGGTGAATAAAAAAATCCCCCCCCCCCCACCTTAAGCCTCATGGACCCACCACATGACCATGGGAGGCTCCGATAAGCACTTTTTGCCATTTTTTAACCTCTGCTCCCAGTCACGAATGTTGGACACTTGTCACCCATGGGTGGAGGAAATTTTTTTGTCCCATTCATTCCTTCTAATGGGATAATTGGGACACAAAAATCCACCCTCCACCTTGCACCCACCAGGTTCTTCATATGACCAAAATCTAGCTCTCGGGTGCTTAAACTGAATTTTTTTCGCTAAACCCTCAACATGTGCATGAATACCACTTGTTACCTAGGGGTGGAGGATAATTTTTTTGTCCCCTTCATATATTCCAAGGAGAAAATTGGGTAAAAAAAATTCTTCCCCCTTCCTCATGCTTATAAAACCTAGAGTTAGCCTTTTTTCACATCCCCCCCACTTTTGCTCAATTTATACCCAGAACTCGTGGTGAATTTTTTCTAGAATCCTCCACATCCATTTTTTTTTATCTTGAATCCATCCCTCCATTTATCCATGATTTTAGCATAATATTTCTCTCAAAAAATACAAATTTTCAAATCTCTAGAGGCTCATTTTTTCCATATTGACTTCATAGCATGAGAAGGAAAAATATTTGTATCTCACAAACTGGTCTACGGATTGAAGTGGGATTTTTTGAATTCTTCAAAATTTATAGGTACATTGAGGACCCAAGTTATAACACTTACATGAACATATTTTATTTTTTATGGTGAAAAAATCCTGACTTTGTGCCCTCATTTTGTAAAATTTTATTTTCTGTTGTCATGGAGATCAGATTGAGCTAAACAATTTTACGGGAGATCATGAGACAAAACCTATTCCAGTGGAGGTGGTTTCATATAAATCCAAGGTCATGAAAGCCACTTTCCAAAAATAGTGAGTCTCTACATGATAACTTACTTTAAATAGTAAATTTTCATAGTGGGAAAATTCTTCAAAGGTAGTGTGTACAGGGAACATCCAGAAGAACAAACAAGGTGATCAAAGTTGAAAAGGGTGAAAAATATCATTTAAAAAAATGGTAAAATCCCATTCCACTATTGAGGAGATCCAATATCATCCATGAAATTCAAATTTTTATGCCTCAAACTAGTATCATTTTTCTCTTTTGAGTACTCAGCTGTGAGGAACAGTGATGTAACCCATATAGACCTTGAAGATCTCAAAGATCGAATGTTTGAAGGACCAAGATATCCAGTGGAGGAGAAAGTTTTCACAAGCAGGTTATACGTGGAAAGTGGTAACCCAGTGTCATTGCAAAGTATTGAATTTGTGTTAGCATGCTCTTATTACTTCAAACTTGATGCAATCATCATCTTTAGTCTTGATACTAACATTAAGCAAAAACAATTTATGTTTTCAACTAAGTACACTCTTCCTCTTTATGTTTGATATTTGTAAGGATTTCCTTTAGTATTTGATCCATGAATTTTGTATTTTCAGTTTCACTACTACTGGGAGGGCTGTTATCTTCATACAAATACTCCATTTTTTCCATAATTCCTTAGCTAAATCACAATCCAAAACAATGGTACTCACACATTCTTCCAAAGAACCAAAGATGATATCCTTGGCTATTTATTCCATTGAATCTGAAGAATCAATATCTCCTACAAAAAATTTATAATGAAGAGAACTTATATATACCTTTATTTTGAATCTCTAAGAAGAATAGTTTATTTCATTTATCTTTGGACCTTCATATGGCAGGAACTCTTCTCCCATTCTAATCACCTAGACTTGTGCTCCAAGAGAATCTCCTTTCAAGTGACTAAACTTATCCAAAAGGACATGATTTGATACCAATTTTTGAAATAAAAATGGAATAAGAGTGGGGGTGAATCCATCCTTACAACCTTAATTTCAATTTCAGATTACTCATTTAAATCATTAATCAATTAGTCATCCATTAATGTGTACACAATATCATATAACAAACATTCAATCAACCATGAGTAAGATAAACAAAACCATAAGAAAATATATATGTGGGAAACCCTCAAGGGGAATAAAACACACTGAAACATAAAATTTATTTATCCATGTTTCAAATTTATTGAGGCACCAACCCCACAAAGAGCACTAACCCCTAGTTTAGTAGAACACCAACCCTATAAGTAGCACCAACCCATAATTTAGTGAAACGCCAACTCCAAAAGGATACTACAACCCCATAATATGAATAAGAACTAAATTAGGAACCTGATGATTATGATATCTTAATTTTTTTACTGGCACAACTGATGGAGATCTCTAATTTAAGTCACAGACCCTTGCTCAAACCCTCATGCCTTCAAATTGCTCTATCTTCTTCCTTCTCAAATTGTATTAGCTCTGAACCCTTACACACATGATATATAATATTATTGAACCTGTAACACCCTATATCATCCTTCAAATCATTCCTTTGATCCAATTTTAAATCCTTCTCTAGGTCACATTTTCTCTATATGCTCAACTAGTGCAAAATAGCACCCAAAATATCACTTTTATAAGCTCTCCTTGATTCAAATTGAAAACAAGTCATTTTAAATCCTTTGGTTATACCAATGTAACTTAAAAAAATCCCATATGAATCATTAAAACATTCACATATGACCTATGTAGGTCATCCATGCTCAAAATCATCCAACTTGCACCAAAACACCTAAAAACCCTACCACTGGAATGAGAAAAATCCACTCACACTAAAAACATGTTTTTTCAAGCTCCAAAATTAACCATACAATATTAATATAACATATATGAATCATACATGGTCATAAAGTTTCTTGAACCAATCAAATAAATCATTAAATGGGCCCACTGCCTCATATCCTTCACAAAACAACTGTTTCCACCACATTGTCTTCACCTTTGGGCCTTAAGATCACCCAAGATCATATCAAATATGGATTTTGAAAAATATATGGAATCATTAGGACCTATAAATAAAATCCATGAAAGTTACACCTCATTAAACATCCATGTGTTCAAAGCACAAAAACTTTCCTCTTCACCAAATCAAGCTTCCCAGAAACCTATTTTGCAAACACAACTAGTTCGCACCCTTGATATTACTTTAAAGACCTATAAATTACTTAAATAGGAACAATATTCATGCATATTCACTATCCAAGTGATATAAAGCATCAAAAAATCTATATAAATCCTCAATCAACTCAATCTTTTAGTAAAAGTAGTTCTGTCCTAGAAAACCAACAACCTTCTTTCTCACAAACTGACATTGATGACCCATAAAATATCATCATCATGAGAAAAAAATTATACCACTAGAAATATATATTAATTAAATTTCTAGAAAATATTGGAACTCCTTCCAACTCTAAGTGGAAGGTCTTCAACCAAGCTTATCTCTGCAAACTACCTGAAACTACCCCAAAACTACCCTTTGACTAGTCTTAACAAATAGTGCAAACTTTGCCATTTTTATGCCTCATCGCTACATAAAACCACCATGTACATCAATAAAAACTCACGTACTAAAACTAATGTCGATTTATTTTGTAGCTTCTTTGGACAACCTTGGCCCAAACTGAACTTCTTTGAAAACAAGCTTGTTTGAGTGGGGTCCACTCATCACCACAACCACTACCATACCTTAAAATAAACTTACAGGAGTACTATACATAATAAAATCATCATTCATACACTAGAAATAAATTTTAGGAAATTTCTCTCCTAGCACTTTTGAGCTATGGTTTCAAGCACACAAAAAGTTTTTTACCTTCTTAACATTCGTTCATAAAAACCTGAGGATGAAATGAAATAATTATTTTTTTAAAACCTTCTAGACTCAATTTATAAACATCCTTGAAAGCCACAAGTTCCCTTTCAAAGAACACAATAGAGAGTGAGCATTGGAAGGTGTAATTTGAGATAGAAATGACCTTCTTCTTGACCTTGTTTTATGATACACTCTTTCAGGTGTGTTCATGGTTGATTGAGGAAATTCAGTTACAATTACACCTAACACTTCTCCATAATATTCTTTATCATTAATGGGATTTTACATCAATGATAAAACCTAAATCACAACATGCCAACACTCACCAAGACATAGTCCCCCCAATCTGATCTTTCCACCTTTTCTAGCAATCCTCCCAGCCTTTTTCATAATTTTTAGTTATAAGCTCCCTTGTATACATGTTTGGAATGATTTGTGAATGAAAGGATAACCATAGAATGAAATTATTGTAGAATAAGAAAAAAATGGTTTTGTTTAAAAAATTATTAAAAACTTTCAATAAAATGCAAGACTAGGTGCTGGGTGATGGAGTTTGGCAATAAAGGGCACTAGAAAAGGGATTAAACTCTAAAAAATTGTTTTTAGAGGCTATTACATCCACACCAATGAAGATGTTTACAAGGGACATGTGTACCCTTATCAAGCATTGCATCCACTTTACCACCTACAACCAACATGTGTCTACCTAATCGGTCCACCTTTTCTAGCACCTCTATGCCCACACCATAATTTTAGCTCTGCAACAAGGTATTCAATTTGATCAAATATTTTAAAGATAGATTAATTTTTGATAGATGTTGTAGTTACAACACACTAGTTGACTGAGTTACAAATCATGGATGCATGTTGAAGATCGCATCAACTAGAGGTTTGGATGTTAAATCTGTAAGGCATGCGCCATATTGGTGTTACTTTTGGAGCACATGGAATTTCCTAGGGAGAAATGTGGCCTCATGGATCATATGATTGTAGGGTATGTTGTGAATATTAAGATAACATTTTTGTAATTCTTAAAAAGGCTCATTGTAGGGAGGTTTTTATTATTATGTTAGAAGATCTAGTTTTTGCAAGTTCCATGGTAGATGAGTAAACAAGTGTAGAGGGATACACTTTGCAGTGGGTGTGCTTGCTTTCTTGTTTTACATATATTGTGGAAACTTAGACAAGGCAAGTGAACCATTTGAAAAAACTCATTGAATAAAATGTGGGCTTTGGAAAGCAATGATTGCTGGAGGCACACAAAATTGGTTCATGGGAAAGGATTTTGAAACTCTGTGGTAGATACAGTTGGCTAATGTGGAGTCATATTCCCCCAATGTTTTCCAATATTTTCTCTGCTTGTGTAAAAATGGGAACTTTGAAACATGGTATGTGTAGCCAAAAAAATGGAAAATTAAATTATTTTCTGAGATGTTGTAATTACAAATTCTCTTTACAAGTGTGAGACAATTTCCATATCCTTTTCCAGCATCTTCATGCCTACATATTGAGTAAGAGCTTATCAGATGTAGCAGTGGTTTCTTAGTTCTTGGAACAAGATGGTGGATAGGTGAGTGTGCTTTATTATTGTTTAAAGGGAACATAATAATGTGCATACATGATTTTTAGAGTAGTTATTATTTTGAGATAATTGATCATTGGTTTAGTGTGGTTACTAGGTAGAGGTGCATGCTAATGGGGGAGCTTAAACAAGGTAGAACTATTTTTCAAAATTTCTTTGTTTGTGTAGTAATACTTGGATATCAGTGGTTGTGGGAGACGTACCAATTGTGTTGGATGAAATGCCTTTGGAATCCTATAATAAAATGCAATTGGCACGTGTAACATCAAGTTCTCATCTTTTTCTCGCTTCGATTCCCTAAAACGGATGGTTTTCTCACCCTTGACTTGCATAATTTCTGTATTGATAGTTTTCCTTTCTTTTTCTATGGAATCATAATTTCTAATAAAAATATGGATGATTTTATGGATTGATTAAATTATCATAGTTAATAAAAATAAGAATTTTTTTTTTTCCTTTGTAACCTAATTGAGTGTTTTGACCATCAATCGCACTCACTAACCCCAACATAGCACATTTGTAAAACTAGTGTATCAAAACTAGACATCCATGGTCGCTTGAATAGGCAAGTTTGAGTTAAGGATGCAACTAAATTACCCTTCTTATTACCTTAAAAAGTTAATAAAAACGTAATTTTTGGTGACTCGCAAAACACCTCTCTAAACCCCAGAATGGGAAAGTTGATTTTTGGCTATGTTCCCTATCATTTATGGTGCAACACCAGACCTTAAAACTCCTTCGAATGACCATTTTTGCACTTTTTGTCACCCCTTTAGGATCCTTTTTAACCCGTTTCGTAGTTTTGGGAAGCTAATTAAATGTAAATGTTGGGTATAGTTTTGGCTTTCTGATTTAGCCCTGATTGAAGAAATGGCTGTTGGCCTTTGTAAACCTCTAATATTTATACATGAAAATTTCTTACAACCCTTATTTTTGAAACAAAAACTATCACCGGTTATTTTTCAGAGGGGATTTTTTAGGCCTCTAGTCACTACTTGACTAAGTCAAACCAACCCAATTATGACTGGTGGCTCTAGAAAAGTAGTCACCATTTATACCCCGTTTTTGAGTTCTAAGTTTTGTCAAATCCAATGAATTCCTATCATATTTTTCGACAAGAATTAACTTGGAACCCCACATACATCAAGAAAGGTTACACTTCAATGGATTCATGAACACTTCATGACACTTCAAATCAAGTACAGAAAGACAACAGTGTGTCCGGCATGCTCATATTAAAAAAGAGGTACATATATGAGTGTTGTGTAACTCTTATACATGACACATGAACACTAACCCTATTGATGCATTCCACTATAACCTATTCTCAATAAGTGAGATGAATAACCATAAATGGTGGACAAGTCATCGAATAATGATGAAACAAGTCATATACACCAATAGTCCCCCTTCACAAAACTTGAGGTAGAGCACATGGAAAATAAGAACCAAGAGAACTCCCCTAGATAATAAGAAATATATGTCAATTGGGCCCAACTGCTAAGTCTGATAAGGTACCCATGTATAAATAACTCTCTATAAAAAATAAATAGGAGAAGAATGGGTCCTGACAATGAGACCTGATGAGGTACCCATATACAATAAGGATCTCAAGTAATGGAAGAAAAACCCTTAAGGGAAAACATCCACTTACAAGAGATAAAAAACACCTAAACAACCTAATAAAGATATGTCAAATGAGTCATGAAAAATAAAGGCCTAAAAGGTACTCATGTACAAATAACATCTTTCTAGAAGAAAAGAAGAGATGAAGAATGCTATCCAGCCTCCCAAGATGAAGAACGTGATGAAGACCACCCTATATCAAGTGAAGAAGAAGATCCCCAAAGTGACAAGGTCTGGTTCCTATCCAAGGAATTATGCTCCATATGTGAGGCGGAAGTTCCAACTTCTCCATGAAGATATACCGAATCCAAAGAAACAACGAAGAAGGAAGGTGGAATGTCTTATAACTGTATAAAAGAGTGTCTGATGTCTGATGAGTCCCAAATAAAAGTACCTACTCCCTGAAAAGTCTATAGAGGATTAGAAGTATATGGATCAATAAATAAATCCTCAAGATGTGGTAGATAATAAGTGGATGGTGGATGTTGGTCTCCATCACTATGGAAATCAACAAAGCTAGAAGAGAAGTCTTCATCATCAGAAGTGAGCTTAGAAATCTCATCAAGTCTAGGTGAATCCGATGAAGAATATGAAGGAGGAACAATGTGAGAAAAAAATATAGTCAAGTGTGATGATCAACTGTAACAATGAAAATAATATTGTCATTGTAAATCTCTCTTACATAAATAGAATATGGAGTGAACTTAACCCGCATGCCCTAACTAAGGGGACTGATTTGATATACTGAAAGGATATTAGTTGACAGTGAAGGAACATTAAGCATGTTGTTGAATGTTCCACCATTCACTTTAATAGACCCTCTCCCAAAAATTGGTGTAGAACTTGTCACCAAGTTAAATAGAAGACATGCCACATGGCTCTGATGAAGCAAACTCAATTTCTGATGAGGACATATGATGAGTTGCACCTAAATCAATCATCCATGTAGGAGTAGGTGACACAACTGCAACTAAAGCTCTTGATTTATTTTTCTCCTTAGTTGATTATTTTCATTTTTCTTTCACTTTCCCCTTTGCCATTGTATTTTTCGCTAGAACTTTCATGAGTTGATGATGAAGATGGCTTGAGAGTATCAGGAAATCCTATGTTGTTCTTCTCTAGAAGACTCATTAGGAGGTCAATCTTCTTCTTAAAACAATTTCTTCTTCATGCCTACCACTGCAGTACCCACATTTGATTTATTCTTTAGGATATTTAGAACAGAAAGAGGAAGCAGAAAAGTTTGATTTTGTGACCTGGATTGGTCCTTTTTATTCTCATGATCCTTATTGTTTTTCTTCTTCTATTTTGATACGCTAGTTTTTTCATGACCAAGAATGAGAGCATGGGATTTTGTGGATCTCAGATTAACCATCTGAATTAGCTTATCTTGTTCTCTAGTCAAATCAGCAAAAAAATCATCAAAGGAGGGCATACTCCAACTTTCACCAAGTGCTCCTTTTGTAGAATGGAAGGTTGAGAAAAAGATAGAATAGTCTGGACCAAATTTTGTAAGAAAAGAAAGAATGAGATGTGATTCCTTCTTGTCAATTCCACAATTTTTCAGTTACAATCTAAGAGATTTGATTTTGGTGAAAAATTCTTGAAGAATGTCAAAATTGCTAGGGCTAAGACTAATCAATTCATTTTCCAATTCATGCCCTTTCATTTCATCATGTTTCCCATAAATGTTTTCTAAGGCATCCCAAAATTCCTTGGGTGATTTGGTTGTGTTAATATGAAAGAGCAATTTAGGTGATATAGAAAGACACAAAATTCCAGAGGCTTCATCACATTTGTCAAACCACTTTTCTTTCTATGCATCTTCTTTAGGTTCAGTTTGCAATCCCATAGTTATCTGATATAGTTTTTATTTTCTCAAAGCGAGAGTTATGGAATATTTATATTCATGATAATTAAATGGGGTAAGTAAGGGAACAAAATTAAGATCCATAGTAGATAAAAGAAAATAAAAAAACACTGCAAATAACCCAAAGAAACAAGAAGCACAAGCAAACTCATGCACATACCAAACAAGAAAGCAAACCGAATGCACCAATATGCAAAGTAAAAATGGATCGTATGAAAAATGAGAAAGGTAATGCAAAAAATCAAGGTAACTAGAGTCTAACAAATAACCAACTCGATGCAAGGAAGGATCTCAACCAATAAAAAGCAATGCAAACAACCTGAAGAACTTGACTTGTCTTATAACCCAGCTCACCGAGTTGAGCCAGAGTAAGGACAAAGAAGGCTAAATAAGGATAACTAGAAAGTAAAATAGGTAGGGATGAGGTTTGAACAGGCCTAAAAAACCATAATTTCTAAAGAAAATTCACTTTTAATTAAATTTTTTTTTATTAAAACCATAGATGTAAAACCTACTTCCAAATTGAGTAGTTTCTCCAAACTTAGCTGCATCTAGCTAGATCTAGCTGGAAAAAACCTGAAACATACACATGCACAACAAAAAAATTGACACAAACTCCAAAAAACAAGATTGTTAAACCTATTAAAAAAATTCCACAAGAAGATAGAAAAATTTCACAAGAAACACGAAAACCAGGAAATAAAGTAATAGCAACCAGAATCAAATGAGCACATGTTTACCGAACAATAGCTCTAATATTGTATCAGATGGTTATACACGGATCAATATAGAACCCCGTGCACATAGAACAAGGTTGCACTTCTAATGGTGTCATGAATGATCCACGTAGTAACCAAGAGATCGAATCACAAAATGAGAATCAAGTACAAAAAGACATCGGTGTGTTTGGCATGCTCATAGATAAAAAAAAGAGGTACATATAAGAGTGTTGTGTAAATCTTGTGCATGACATGTGTACACTAACCCTATTGACCTATTCCACTATGACCTATTCTCTCTAAGTGAGATGACTAATCCTCAACGATGGAAAAGTCATTGAATGACGATACAACAAGTCATATAAACCAAAAATTCCCTATATATAAGAGAGTTTATAGGATTTTTCTTGTTGTGCATTTATTCATTGAGCATCAGTTTGTGAACGTAGTCTCCTAGCCTTTAGGTCAAAATTGGACATTTGTAAACTAGTAGGTAAATGTGAAATAATATCGTGGGGCCCTCTCAGGTCAAGTAGCAGGTGAGAAAACTTATAGACACTTATAAATTACTATATGGAACTCTCTTTTTGTGCCTTACTTTGAGAAATTTGACTATTTGCAAATGGTGTTTCTCTCTCCTCTCTCTCTCTCCTCCTTTAGTTAGGAATGCAATGAATGTACCTATAACTATCTCTATTTATGTACTTAGTATTATAATCATGAGAATGGGAAACTATGAAAATGTGAGTTATGGTAGTTTTTAGGTAGATAAGATGCCATCAGTTTGTGATACATGTACCAGAATAAGGACAAGTGGAGCATACTGGTGTTTGCATATTAGCATGTTATCTTGAAATAATGTAGTTTTATATGTTATATTAGAAACATTGTTATGAATGTAAATGGAAGTTATTATTATCTATGATGATTACAAAATTGTTTTTTTTTTATTAAGGGAAAATAGTTTTGAAGGGACTATACCCTGTATACAAAAGGGCTCAAAAGCCAGATAGAAAAAAAGAGAGAAGTAGCCCAGAGAGGGGCAAAACAGACAACCAAGAAGGCTTAACAGCTAGATATTACAATATAAGTGAAAATTGGATCAAAATGTAAAGAGATCCAGATCTAAGAAGAAAAGATCAAAAAGAAACCAAAAGAGAAATAGAATAACGAGCTCCACCAAAAAACAGCTCTAGAACAGCCGGAGGACAGCCAGATCGCAGCAAAAAAATATCAGCACAACAACCCATTACTTGATGGCCCTGTCAATCTTGGTCTTGATGGCCTGCAGTGACATGAAAAAGGCAATGGCAATGGCCTGAGAGGGGTCCTTCATGTCTTCTTGGGAGATTGCAACGTCCCTATTCTCTTTAGGGCCCCATATGTCTTCATTGATTCCACTTAAACTGCAAACACTGTGGACATGTTGTTCAATGAAGTTATAAATGCTTTTGAGGGAAAATAAAATGTTGTCATTACAGCTTTTGGCATTCCCCAATCTGCCATCAAGGGACTGCAGTTTCTTGAAGACTTCATCGATGACCCCCTCTTCCTCCTCACTTTGAAGGATCCTTTTACCCTTGGCTCTCTCCATGTTTTTTTAGAGCCCCTTTGAGCTCTTGAATCTCCTTCTCCAATCTGTCAACCCTCTCCAGCAAATCCTCCTCTTTGGGCTTCTCCACAGTCATGCTAATATGCAGGAGCTTTTCAGCTAGTTCTAAGTCCTTGTGGCTCCACAGGGATCGAATCCACCTTGAGGCCAGCAGTTACGAACTCAAGATTCTCTCCCTCTTCTAGAAATTTCTTGGTTTCCACCTCTCTGTCGACCTTCTTATTGAAGAATTTTGTGCCTTCCAGGCTGAGACCCATGATCTAAGCTATGAGCTCTTCTGTAATTTCCATTTTCATGTTACTATACTTGACAATTCTGTTCTTCCAACCCTTGGCAAATTTGATGGAGATGTCTTGGTCGAAGCCTTGAATCCTCTCAATGAAATTTGACAGGCCCCTGATTTACAGGTACTCTCAAAGCTCCATGTTCTCTTTCCACTCAGGATTGTGGGTCGGTTCGGTTTTGCATGGCGGACCCCCCATGTTTCCTCTGTTCCTATTCCTATTTTCAATGGTAAAAAAGCTTGCAATGTGCGGGACAGGCCGAGCGGTGTTTTTGGTATTTGAATCTGTTCTTCCTGTGAAAGCTAGCTTAATTATAATGCTACATTTGTTATTATTGCCCCGCTCCCCAGCTTTCCTCCCATGCCAAGAAATGATGGCAATCTAGCCGGCACAAATCGCAACAATCATCCAAATCTTTTGTGATGTCATCATCATGTACTTGGGGATCCGCACATTAGCATCTAAAATACAGCCGTTAGTCATGATTTTCACTACCATGAAGATCAATGATGATGGCTTTATTGACATGAGTGGGCAGAACGTCCCCACCAATCCAAGTTTGAAAGGAATTATTAACACCTAAGTTAGCCAAACTGTTGAAAACCCTATTTCCTTCCCGACAAGTATGGGTGATGTGGACATTAGCAAAGCTTTTGCATATATCTATAGCTTCCTCAATATAATCCCTGATAGACCAGTTGGGGTGTTGCTTTTTGTTCAAAAGATTTATAATATTTAGAGAATCACCTTCAATTATGATATTTTGAATATTACAATCTCTGGCAAGTCTAATACCCCAAAGAGCCGCCATGGCTTCAGAATAATGATTAGTCTGTCTTCCCATTCTTCCAGAAAAGTAGCAACATAGCAGCCTTTTTGATCCCTAATGATGCCCCCACCACCAGACTCACCCAGATTGCCTTTTGAGGCCCCATCAAAATTTAACTTGTGCCAATCAGTGGGGGGTTTAATCCATCGGACTGTGTTTCTATCAGTACCATTTTTATTTCTGTTGATAGTGGCTATATTCCATTCAGTCAGAATGCATTCTTCATTCTCCGGGTAGAGTCTGTTTTTAGGGTGTTTAAATCTAGCAATATTATCTTACACAACAATGATTATTTCCTTATAAACTTTGTTACAAGCCTGTCTATTGCTTCTGAAAATACTATCATTACGAGCCTTCCAGATTCTCCATATAGCGGTGTGGCTGAACAAGTTGCCATAGTCTTTTCACCATGCAATGTTTAAATGGAGAGCTCCATTGCTCCCAAGTCTGAAGGCAGGTAAGGGGAAAAATCCATCTCAGATTGAATTTTGTAAAAATAATCTGCCAAATTTTGGAAGCAATCTCAGCAATGGAGGAATAAATGTTTTATATCTTTAGCCTCTTGCTGACACATGCAACATCTATTAGGCATGATGAATCCCTTCTTAATGAGGTTATCATTAGTTAGGATTTTGCCATTAATAACTAGCCACCAAAAGAAGTTCACTCTAGGGGTTAGCTCTAGCATCCACAACTTGTGCCACTTGATTTCACTTTCCATGGATGCAAAGAAAGAATTATATCCTGATTTAACAGTGTAATCCCCATCAAAAGAATCATTCCAGATGAGCTCATCTTTAAGATTTTGATTACTTAGATGGATTAGGGAAAGTTGATTCTAGAGAGATATAATATCAGCCTGAATACTATCATTCTCCACTTTTAGCTGCTTCCATTTTCTTTCATTTCCATCCCTCTCAATGTATCCTTGGATTTTGTGTCCATACTTTGCAATTAAATTGTCTTTCATATGATCATAAGCAAAAATCGAGTTAGAATCAGTCCACTTATCGGTCCAAAAGTTTATGTTTTTCCCATCTCCAAGCTTCCAGCTACATCCCTGAAATAGAATGTGTCTGCTGTGAAGAAGGTTATTCCAGAAAATAGAACCACTCGGAGGGGACTGATCATATATGAAGGAAATCTTGTTCTGATTTGAAAGATATTTGATCTTAATCAGCTCTGTCCAAGGTCTATTCTCTTTTATTAATCTCCATCCTAATTTTGCAGTAAGGGCAGTACTCATATGCTTGATATCTTTGATGTCTAACCCCCCAAGTCTCTTGGGTTTACAAACCTATTCCCAAGCCACAAGATGATATCTAAATCTTTCCTCAGTACCGTGCCACAGAAAGTGTTTTTGAATCTTCTCAATATTATTCATCACAGCTGCAGGCATGTTGAACATTGATAGTATGTAAATAGGCAAGTTTTAAAGCGTGCTTTTAACCAAAAGGCACTTACTTGCACTTGAAAGGATGGCTCCTTTCCATCCTGCCAACTTTCTTTGAAATCTCTTAATAAGATCATTCCAAACCTCCACTGAAATCTTGCCAGTGCTTAAAGGTAACCCTAAGTAAGTAGCCGGTAGGGAATTAATGGTGCATCCAAGAATATTAGCAATCTTTCTTTGCCTCTCCTCAGGAGTATTGAAGAAATAAATAGAGCTTTTGTCAAAATTAACTTTTTATCCCGAGGCTTCCTCATAAAATCTAAGGATAGTTTTAATGGCCTTTGTTTCAATAATAGAAGCCATTAGAAGCAGCAGAGTGTCATCAGCAAACTGCTGATGAGAGGAGGTCTGATACCAGTAGTTGGAGGGAAGCCTTTTATCATGCCAATGCCAATAGCTTTGGATATAGATCTGCTTAAACTGTCAGCCATAATAATGAATAAAAGAGGGGAGACTGGGTCGCCTTGCCGTATACCTCTATTACTGGCAAAAAAACCCACAGGTTCCCCATTAACAACCATAGAGAATCTAGAGGTAGAGATGCAAGAGTGGATGATTTTTCTGAATTTATCTTGAAAACCAAATTTGGATAGGACCTCATCCATGAATCTCCAGGAGACCCTGTCAAAAGCTTTATGCATGTCAAGTTTGATGGCCATCCCCGCCTTTTTACTTTTATCCATAGAATGTATAGTTTCATGAACCATGATAATTCCATCTTGGATAATTCTTCCCGGAATGAATCCGCTCTGCTGTTGTGAAATGATCTCCATTAGAATAGGTTGCATTCGAGTGGTGAGAATCTTTGTGAAAATCCTATAAATGACATTCACCAAACTGATAGGCTTGAAATCTTTGAAGTCTTTTGCATCCAACTTTTTTGGGGCAAGCACAATGTGTGTATTATTTAGTTCTTTAATCAGATTTCTCGTTCTGTAAAATTCATTAACAGCTTTCAAGAGATCTTTAGAGCATATTTCCTAGCATCTTTGGTAGAAGTTAGCCGAAAAGCCATCTGGACCTGGAGCCTTATCCCCTTCTAAAGCAAAGACAACCTTTTTTAATTCCTCGATGGTGACTGTTTTTGAAAGACTTTTAAATCTCTCAGCAGGCATTAGATTATTAGGAATGGATTCTAAGAGGAAAGAGGCTGCTTGTTCATTATAGGAGGTGTTTTTAGTGAGGAGGTTCTTGTAAAAATTAAGTGCCTCTGATTTGATAACCTTAGGATCCTTAGTAATGTTTCCATTTCCTTTAGTAACCTCAGAAATTCTGTTACAAGCTCTATGTTTGATGGCTGTCAAATGAAAGATTTTTATATTTCTGTCACCATCCTTAACCCAAAGGGCTCTAGATTTCATTCTCCAAAAGGTTTCTTCATGACTGTTTATATTATGTAGATCAGAGAGAAGTATTTTTTCCCGCTAATGATCCTCCAGGGTCATACCATTCATGGAAACATTTAGCTCAAGCTCTTCTAGCTGTTGCTTAAGTTCTTTCTTCTTTTCAAAAATGTTCCCAAAAACCTCTTTATTCCATATTCTAACTTTCTGTTTAACATTCTTTAACTTCTGAAGAAGTCTGAATTGGGCTGTCCCTGCGCCTTCCCAAACCCACCACTCTTTAATTCTATCCATAATGTCTTCATGTTCGAACCACATTTTCTCAAATTTGAAATTACCATGGAAAGGTTTTTTCCAATTGAAGAAATTGAGGACTAGTGGATTATGATCAGATCCCATTCTGGGGAGAGAAGAAAGATGGAAATTCTGGTCCAGGATCCAATTTGAAGAGATAAGAGCTCTGTCCAGTTTAACCTGAATTAATTTTTCCCCTAATCTTCTGTTGGACCATCTAAATTGATTGCCATGAAGCTCTATGTCCATAAGATCAAGAGTCGAGATGAAGTCAGCAAATTCTTCCATGCCAAGGGAGAATTTGGAACTTCCCCCAAACTTTTCTTTATGATTCAATGGAGTATTGAAGTCTCCCATAACCAACCAGTTCATGCTTTTAACCTTGCTTCTAAACAAGATTAATTATTTCCATAGACTTCTTTTACCAGTAGCAGTATTGGGCACATAAATATTAGACAAAATCCAGCTAAGATTATTTTCAAGGCTTTTAAAGATAATAGCTAAATGATTCTAGGTGGAGATGAGTACCTTACCGTCAACCATATTTGTATCCCAAAAGATCACTAAGCCTCCAGAAGCCCCTTGAGAGTCAACAACAGCAAAGTCAGCATTCTGCCAAAAATGTCTTTTGAAGTCTTCAATTGCTTTACTTTTCATTTTAGTTTCCTGAATGAGAAGAATGTTGGGTTTGTTTGCTCTTTTAATTTCCTTAAGCATTCTTTGCTTAGGCCCTCCATTAAGGCCTCTGACATTCCAAGAGATTACCTTCATTAAAAAAAATTTGGAGATGCATTTGCCGGATGGCCCAGAGTTCTCTGTGTACCATCTGCAATTTCCTTTTCAGTCTCTTTTTCTCTTGTTTCTCTCTTAGATGGCCTGCCTTTTCTAAAGGTTACTCCAAAATTTGCAGTTCTTCTAGCAGTGGCCCTTGTGATTCTTGAGGTGGAGGCTTCCCAGCTTCCAAGATATTTTTCTTCCAGGCATTTTGAACCTCTTTTCTTTCTTTTCACTAAGATGAATCCCTCATTATCACAGTCATTTTCCTTGTTAGAGGGGGTAATTTCTCCATCCTCCTTTCCTGTGATAATATCAGCCTGCTTATCCATTTTAGGAGTCAGCTCCTCCACATCTGTGTCCTCTTTCTCTTGGTTTAGATCACATGCAATGGATTCTAGATCCTCTTTGCCTTTTTCTTGTCTCATTTTTAGCTTCTCCACAGATCTGCTCTTTATCAGCTCTTGATGAGCACTGGTTTTGTCTTCCTCTTCTTCCATGCATGAGAGAGAAATGTTAAGTTTTTCATTTTCTTCATCAACCTCCATGTTCAGCTTTACTGGATTTGGAGTCAACGAGTTCAAAGCTGAATCCACTGATATCTCCCTTTTACTTTCTTCCTTATTCGGACCCAGATCTACTTCTTGTTGGGACTCAATCAGCTTCTTAGGCTTCCAAAGTTTTCTGTATACTGGTGGTCTCTTTGTCTTAAATCCTTTTTTTCTTTCTTTAATCTTGGAATGTCTCTCCAACCACCTATTTCCATAAGCTGGTTCAGATATCTACTCTTTATCCACCTTATCTCTCTGATTATGTCTTTGTTCTTCAAGAGTACCTGAGGGATCTTCCAGCTTTTGGACTATTTGTTCAGGACATTTGTTGGCAAAATGCCCTAATCTGTGACATTTGCTACATCGTAACTGGAAGGCTTCGTATTCAATTTTCTGATTCCATTCTCCTAGTTTGGATTGCATCACAATGTTATCAGGGAGCTCCTGATCCATTTCTATGGAGACACAGAACTGAGCAAATGCCAGCCTAGACCGATTTCTCGTGGGCCCATCCAGGACAATAGGTGAACCAATCGATTTGGCAATGTGAAGGAGGATTTCATCATCCCAGAGATGCAGAGGAAGTCCTAGGATTCTACACCAGATGGGTATGGCATGAATATTTTCAACAAATGGATTAAATCCGGGGTACCATTTTTTTTAAAAAGCCCCATGTTACCAAGGCACCAGGGACCACCCAATAAGACCGAGTCAACATCAGATTGGAGGTTAAATCTAGCCAGGAAAAAACCTTTTGCCATAGTGGTGATAATCAAATCCCCTTTTGGTTTCCATCTACAAATGGCCCATTTCCTAATGGTGTCCACATTGGGTCGTGATCCCAAAAATTTGCTGACAAGTGCCAGATTGGTTTTCTCCAGAACTCTTTGCAGACAACTGTCAGGTACCTGTAAGTGGGTCACCCCTTCATCATCTTTTGTACTTTTAAAATCACATACAGCCTGATATCTCGCATTTTTGTCTGGAGGAGTCTTAACAACTTCCACCCAAGCTCTAGACCCGAAACTGTCACCAATGAGCGCATATTTTGCTTTCAATGGTTCCTTAGCGGCAACATCACAGATCTTTGAAAGGCATTCAGTAGCTAGAGCTACTGAAACAATGCCTTCAAATCCCCCACGTAGCCCGCCCAAAATTTCAAATTTGCAGCCCGCCATTTTTACATGATTACAGAATTGTTAGCCCATTGGGAAATGTGTGTTATTTTAATATTTGTTGTAGTTTTATATGTTTGAATAAATCTCTACTTGTCATATTGTTATATGTTGGTAGAGTAAAATAGGTTGATGTATTATGTTGAAATTAATGTCAAATAACTCTTATAGATAGTATTTTTAATCAGTGTAGGTAGATGAAATTAGAAAATTGTTACTTAGATCTGTTACACTGATTGTACTTTAAATGTTGCTTGTACAAGTAAACTTTATGGTGACAAAGTTAGAATGGCTAAAATTATTCAATGGTTACATGAGGTGTTGACCTAGGTAACTCTCTTAGTCTCCTATGAAGAATAATAACTTGTATTCATGTGTTTCATTCTAGCTAAAATCGCTAATCGTCTTATAGGATGAAAATGGAATAAAATTTTTATATACCATGTGTGCATAGAAATGGATATGTAGTTGTATTAAATTTTTTACTTGTGATTTAAAGGTACTAGAACAATCATTTTCCATGTTAATTTTTGTATGTTCCTTCTTAACACTTAGAATGTATAAACGGATATTATCTTGCCTTAGCTAACTAAACCAAACCAATATGTAACACCTTTTTCCTCCTTTCACACTTAGTCAAGTCATGTCAAGTCTAAAATCCCATATCATGTTAAGAAAAGACTTAGACCTTTCACCCATTGTTTCCCTGTTTATACTTGGGACAATCCTCACAATAACATGTTCTTAACTTAGGTATGTTCGTGTGAGGAAAGGGTTGTACTATGTGTACCCTACCACATTGGGTGTGAGTATGATCATTTTCCCTAGGTTTTACAATTCTAGTCTCCTGTTGAATAATCTATCCTTCATGTGTTTGTTTTCCTTGGTGCTCTAGTGGGTAGCCAAATCCTTATGAATAATATTGGGGTGTTGTTTTCACCTTCTAATGATCTCATTAAAGATATTCAACTGAAACAATTGGAGCCTATGTCGTAAGATACTTATGTATGAAACATTGTGTTTGAATCCTTTCTCTCTTCACAATCGAGGTATTA
Source organism: Taxus chinensis (assembly GCA_019776745.2). Taxonomy (NCBI): domain Eukaryota; kingdom Viridiplantae; phylum Streptophyta; class Pinopsida; order Cupressales; family Taxaceae; genus Taxus; species Taxus chinensis. Next base: position 220,295,667 of record CM034153.1, read on the forward strand.
CCTTAGCAAGAAATGTCTTTAGTTGTGAAAAATTTGTGAGATAAGCATAATTATTTTCTCTATTTTTTCCTATTGATATGGTGTAGATCCCTTCTGGGTGTTAATGGAAATTAGTCAAATGTGGACTTCTCATGAGAATTAGGGTGAACTACACATTAACATATGTTTGACCAATGGGAAGGGTAGTGGCTAGAAGGTAATAGGGTGTATAAATTGTAATTGAATGTCTCCTTGTAACATGCATCTAATACTTTATTTTCGCAAGAATAATATAAACTTGGTTAAGTTTGAAATCATATTGCATAGGATCTTGATGACTAAGTAAAGGAAAAGAATTATATGAACCTAGTTGTTTTAAAAGGAAGTTAATAAAAAGTCAATGTAATGATGTAATGGTTATAAGAACATGAGTAAATGGGAGGATATTTTGGAACGGTTGTTAAATGTCGCATGCACCTTAAAATATGCCAACATGACTAAAATGAATAAGATAATTTTTATAACAAATAAAAATAAAATAGTGCCTCCTTAGTGATCATCCACCTATCAATTGGGAAAATTGCAATATTTAAATGAAGAACATATTCACCATACCCATTATCATGGTTTTAAAAATAATATTCAATGATTATAACTATCAAAAATGGAATTGGAAAATTTCCCCTTTTGACTCAATGCAAACCCTCTTATGTGTATAATGAATGATTAAATCTAAGTATTTAAGTTAAGTAGTTAGAATATATAGTTAGTTGTAATAACTTAGTGTAAGAGATAGGTTATTATCGTAAAAGGAAAAGAGTGTAACCTTAGTGTTTTAATGCTGCTATAAAAAAACCCAAAATATATCTACTCTTGACATACTAGATTTCCTTTTTATTTCATTTGAATATCCCTTATTACAACAAAGGTAAATTACAAAACCATGTAAACATGTCCCTTAATAATGAATCCTTAGAAAAATTACTAGCTCCCTCATGGCTATTTAGATGCTCCCATTAACAATCAGGATATACAAATTAAATGCAATAAGAGAAATGAGTAAAATTAAATGAAGCCATTATACGTAAAATGTTAAACAAACTACAAAAAATGCAAGCTATTTTAAAGAAGAATGAAGGTCTACATATCACATCCTGCATTTTGAATTTATGATAGTAAGAGATATGCTATTATCCTAACATGATTCATGAAGGTTTGGGAGAAAGAAGCATTTCCCAGCCGGCATTGTAGTTAGGTGTACGCACTTTTACCCTAAAAAGGATAAACATGCTAATGTGTAGTTATGAAATAAACTACATAACGCTACTAACTTCCAAGAACTCACAAGTTGTGTTATGAAATTACCGTATTTAGTGCTTATGTGTTGAGTTGTATTCTTGCTTAGTTTGATGATTTTTGAATTTGGATGCCTTGCTATTACTATGCATTTTATTGATAATGTAACTTACTTTCACGTTAGAAGTATTTGTTAAAATGCATGGTTGAAGTTATTCATGGTTTCATTATATAATTTTATTATATAGGAATAGTGGTGATTGTTGAATATTCTATCTCTTTTGACCTTGATGATAATCAAGTCAACAAAAAGAATAGAACTTCTTCGGAACATGTAAAAGTTGCTCTTAATGAGACACAAGTATAAGTATCTGGATGATATAACAAGTTGTTGACTAAGTTATTTAATTGGTGTAATTTGTGATTGTTTATTAGATACATGGATTTGACGTTGTAAATCGGACCAAACATACACATATTATTTTTGCATAGTCATACCAACCATTTGTTGTGATGGGATTGTTTATTTTTAATCATTGTTAAAACACCCTTAGTTGGGTAGACATAAATGAGATTGGGTTATACATTCATGCATGGTTTATGGTCTTGATTCCAATCAAGACATATCAATTATTTTATGAATGGATTGATTATACTCATATGAATAAACTCATCAAATACATACATACATGTATATACCATTAATATAATGTTAAGTACATGGTTGTTCTTGTTTATAAACCATTTCGAATATATTCAAATGGTTAATTAGATTTGTATGTAGTTATTATTTAATACGACTCTAAGTCAAATGAAATTTTGAATGGCTAATAAGTGACACAGTCACTTGGTCAAGTTACGACCCATGAAAAGTTAGTGTTTGATTGGCTTCCTCCATTCACACCTGTCATGTTAATCATTGGTGGGAGACGACATGTTAGGAGTAGAGTTTAGTGGAAATTCCACTACATGGCACTTGCAAACATTTAATGCAGTTAATTTACTCCATGGATTTTAGGGAATAAGAGGATTCCTCCAGATGCAACCATGCAAAATTTATTTTTCACTTTTATCTCCTTCACATGTATTCAAGATCTTTTTTCTTCTTATGCGATCTGTGCATGCATTTTCTTGTAATGGTAGTTTATTGAGATTTTTTAGGAGAAATAATGGAGGATTTAACAGTATTTATGGGGACATTTTTGGGTTATTTCTTGTTCTAAATTCAAGTTATTCTTTGGGATTTTTGAAGGAAGTAATAGAGGGATCTTATTGGGAGCTTCAAGTGGTTTCGCCGAGTTTAACACACATGGTTATATTTCCACCTGTCTAGATATTTTATATGGAAATCATTAAATGCATATTGAATGCTAAAAAATGTTTTGTTTTTTGGGTGTGTGTATGAGTTTCATTTCCAATAATGGCCCATATTTTGTATCTTTGTGTGTTATATAGATTTGGGTATTTGTTATTGATCTTGGTTAAGATATTTAATGTATTTAAGCCATCGAACTTGGTATTAGGCTCTGCATGTTTGTTATTTTTTTATTAATGGTTATGGAAAACCATTTACCCTTGAGCTAAGTCGTGATGAATGGTTGATCTTAACTAGTTGGGAGTTTAATTTTTTCAAAAGAACTAGGGTGTACCCAACAAAGCTAAAGATCAACATACCACGAAGTGGTAAAGGATGGATAGAATCTTTCGAGTTGGCTGGGAATTTGTTATGGGTCACTATGAAACCAATGTGGTCATGTTAAGCCTATTCTATGTGAAATCTAACTTGGTTGATTAATTTTTTTTGGTATTTTTTTGGGATGGTTAACTCTCACCTTTTGGGTTAATAATTTTTATACCAATGACCTTGCACCCAGAGATTGCTTGAGTAGGTGGGTGTATAAAGAAACTTGATATTATAGTAAGTTATCTGGGTTGATATGATCCCAATATTTTCTATGATATTATCTTTATTTTATTTGAAAACTTTTGTGTTCATCTTCAGGGATGAATGTGTTGTTTAAATTGTCACATTGAGTCACAACTGAAATTGTATTGGGTTTAAAACCGAACCCATAAGGTAAGAGGGAAGCATTTTGATAAGTCTCGGATATGACCAAGTTGGGTTAAATATGACCCAAATTTTAAATGCAGTCATTTGTTTTTACTATTAAGTCTCTATTATTGAGACAAGACTATTTGGGATTCTAGTTTTTTATATTCGTAATCCTGATTACTAGAATTTTATTTAAGGTTGTAATCTCAACTGTATGCATATTGAACCTTAACTCTCCCTTGTGAAGGACTATCGAATGACTTAATTATTGTTTCATTATGTTAGTGTTAGGCAATGATTTTTTAGTTAGAGATTCACTAATTGATCTCCATTTCTCTCAACTGTGTTACATCGAATTGCTTGATATAAGGAACTCATGTTTATTTATGATTGTGTGAATGTGTTATATAAAGTGACAACCTAACTTGAGTCAAGGTTGATTGTTCCTATTCTTTGATATAGTTTCATGAAGATTTGCTAATGAACATAGAATATTAGAAACTCCTAATTTATATGTAAAATATTAAATTCTATAAATTGTGGCATCTAGTTTATTATGGTTATAAAGGACTGATGATTGTGTATTGTCTTATTGTTCTGAAATATATTGGATCATAAGTATTGTTACATGTTGAAGGAATTTTATCAATAAATGTATATTCAACTGTTTCATTATTAAAATTCTAGACGGGGAGACATATACCCATGCCAGTTCGTTAAACTGACCATGTACATCTATTATTTTATCTTTCAGATTTCAAAAAGGGGTTAAGTATTTTGGGAAGATAATCTGGATTTTTCATGTATAATTGATATGTGATATATTTATGACTGATTGTAAACATTGATTAAATGTAAATTTTATATTTGAATTGTATTGAGAAAAATTTGTTCTCGATATTGAAACGGTCTCAGGGTAATTATATTACCTAGAAAATAAATATTGTAATTTTGGCTCAACAATATTACACTTTGGATTATGATAAATATTTGTATTCTTATATGTTGTAGATTGTGATGTTGCTGATTTGAAAACTACCATACTTTAATGTATGAAGAATTAAATTGGTTCTTATTCATTAATTGTACTTATTTATCATTTCATCAATTTTATTAGATAGATGGAATGATAACTATGATGTCATTGATTAACGGTTAATTAATGAAGTTCCTAAATAACATTGCTTCGGATAGCAGAACAAGAGTTGTGAAATAAAATACTATTTCTGAGACTCAAATAAATTAAGTTAAATTTAATAATCACAAGTACAACTGATTAATAATTAATTGGTATAATTATACATGATAAGGCACTTGTTAAGTGACTTAATGATGGTAAAGTACAATTATACAATAGTTGTAATTAAAAAAATGTGTACTAAATATTTGAATTAAAATCAATGGTTCTATGTTGTAATTAATTACAAGTACATGAATACTTTATTGATCTTGTTATACTTGGAATGGAAATATATAAGAGGGTTAGGATGCCTGCCTAAACCTAATAAGATAACTAAATTAAAAGGGGTACTTAAAGGCGAACATCATAAAGTGACTCCATGAGTTGAAATATGAATGTTTTTTGACAAATGTGTTATTAATGAATGTCATCAATCCTAGGATCTGTTTTAAAATATTTTTATGAACTTGTGAATAATGTTTTAGGTGTTAAGTTGGAATGGAATCTAATTCGTGTTTCTCAGAGTGGTCATACTATGACCGTTCTATCTTAGGATGGCTATGAGAATGGTAATGATTTTCCATTGAAGCAATTCATAGAGTAATTATTATCTTTACCATAGGAATCCTAAGCTAGTATAGTAAGAATATGCCCATGTCAAGAGGGATGAATTAGTCTCTAGGTCTTCTTAAACATGAGTTAATACACTTAACTAATAAGATGAATCCAAATAAATGTGTGGGATAAATTATTGGTGATGGGACATGTTTCAAGTTGCTTGTGTGATGTCATGAAACAAAGAATGCAAAGCATAACTTGAAAACTTTTGCATAAGTAGTGCAATTGGTGAATACATTATCAGATCGCCTGGTTCCTTTTTAACAATGTGTGATGCCAAAAGAATTTTATTAATATATTTTTTAGGTAGACACTCAGGAATTACATCAATTCACAAACCTAACTAAATAGGCTAACCAATTGCATACAAGTTATGCATACTCAAAGTAGTAAGTTAAAGGGGATTAGGTAGATCTAAATGATGTTTACAACTACACATGGTTTTGGAAAGTTATCAAATGGATTGTAAAACTTGATTACTTTTTGGATTTTTCTTACTCCATTATAAAATTAATGAAGGCATGTAATGGGGATAAAAGAGGTTTATTTATAAAAAAAATCCCTTAATTCTGAAGTTGAATAACATTGGGTGTTACATTTTGGTATCAGAGCTATAGGTTTAAACAACTCTTGGACACAATGGGTCCTTATGCTAACACTGAACTCATTTCTTGTCTAACAGAACAATATGGTTAAAACAAGGGGCAATGTTGCTAATAATAAATTGGTTATGACTGAGACTGCTACATCCCAAAAATTGGATGAGATATTTTCCATGATGTAAGAAACTTGAAACAAAATTGTTTTCTTGGAAAAATATATACTTGTTGAGGATGATGACATGGAAAATGAACAACTTGAGGGTTCAAAAACTACTAATGCTAGAAAAAATAATGAAAACACAACAAATAATAATATTGTAAATCATGATGTGTATGCTACAAAGAATAATGCACATGTTGCAAATAATAATTTTAATGTTTTACACAAAAATGAAAATGTTGCAGACCCAAACGCTACAAACTAGAACTAAGATGAGAATAAAAGAGTGCGTTTGGTAGGAAAACTATTAAATGACATTAAGTAGATCAATCCTCCAAAATTTTATGGGACAATGCTTGGGGATGGAGCTGAGAAATGGCTCAGCGAGATGGAAAATTATTTTTCTATACAAAATTTCTCCAAAGAAACAAAGGTAGTTTGGGGAGTGTATCAGCTCTCCAAGTAGGATTCCTCCTGGTGGGATAGAAGGAAGGTAGAACTGGGGGTTTATTCATCCAACATCGACTAGGATTAGTTCAAGTTTTACTTTAGGAAGCACTGGTTGCCACAGATTTATTATGATCAGAAAATTTCTTAATTCCAAACATTAATTCAAGGAAAAATAATTGTAACAGAGTACTAGGAGAGATTCACTAAGCTAATGACATATGTACCTCAATATCAATCTAATGAAAAGTTTAGGATAAGGAAAATCATCAAGGGACTCAACCCTATCATAGGCGGGGAAGTGGATGTTCATGGGCCTTTAATAATAGAGGTAGTTTTTAAAAAATCATCCATTAAGAGTGAAAATTAAAGGATAAATTTACTCAACGTGATGAGAAAAGGAAGAAAAACTTCAGCTCACCATTACCTTTAGCATTAAAGAAAACTTGGTGGAGGAAGGTGGGAAATACAAATAAAAAATGAAAAGACAGGTACATCAGTAAAATCTGTTGTAAATAATAAGAAAAATGGTCAAAAAAATATTGCTACAAATGAAAACAAAACAGAAAGAAAAGGAATAGTTAGAGGATGTTTTAAGTGTGGTGGTGAAAACTACACATACAATTGTCCTCATCGGAACAAAGATAATAATCAACAGCATAGGATACATGTTGTAGTAAAAAACATGCAAGCTAAAAAGCAAGCCACACTGATTAAAGTGTCAGGTAAGTTGTATGATTTACCTATAAATATTCTTTTTGATACTGGTGCTACTAAATACTTTGTTTCAAATTAGTTAGCTGAAAATTAGAAATAAAAGATGGTTATATGAATAACTCATGGACTGTCCAATATGGGAACAATGTTGTTTACATGGTGAACACATTATTTTTTGGTGCAACATTAGAACTACCTAGTTTTACCACTAAAATAGACTTGTACTTAGCACCTTTAAGTTATTATGATGTCATAATAGGTGTAAATTGGTTATCACAACATAAAGAAATACTTGATTGCTGTGAGAAGTAGATAAAGTGCTTAGATGACCTACAGAAAATAGTAGTCATACAAGGCATAAAGAGATATACAATAGTAAGAAAAATCTCTTCTATGCAACTTAAAAAGGCCAAAAACAAAGGTTGCATTAAAAAGGTCAATTTTTCTAATTACAGTGAAAAAGGCATCACTTCTTTTTCTGATTACCCACTATTACAAGAATACAATGATGTTTATTAGGAGTTACCTAGACTCCCTCTAAGACATGAATTTGACTTCATGATAGACATTAAACCTGGAACAAAACCAATTTCAAAGGCTCCATACCACATGAAAACAACCAATCTTGTGTAACTCAAGGTACAACTGAATGAATTGATGTACAAAGAATTAATCATACCAAGTGTATCCCTTTGGGGAACAACGATCATCTTTATCAAAAATAAAAATGGTACACTAAGATTATGTATTGATTACCGCATGCTAAATAAAACAACTATAAAGAATATATATCCTTTTCCAAGGATAGATGATTTATTTGACCAAATGCATGGAACATCAATGTACTCTATAATTGATCTAAGATCAAGATACTATCAGTTGAGAATCAAAGATGAAGACATACATAAAACAATCTTTAGAACAAGGTATGGCCACTATGAGTTCACCGTTTTACCATTTGGACTCACAAATGCACTTACTGCATTCGTGAATTTGATAAACAATATATTCCAAGAATAACTAGATAATTTTTTATTGGTTTTCTTGGATGATATTTTGATCTACTCTAAAAATATAGATGAGCATAATGAGCACTTAAGGATAAACTAGACATACTTAGAAAAATAAAATTTTATGGGAAAATTTCTAAGTGATCATTCTATCAAAATGAGGTGCAATACCTCGGACACATCATAAACAAGGAAGGGATATCCATAGATCCCCTGAAAATGAAGTTAATAACAAAATGACCAGCACCAAAGAATGTTCATGGTGTTATAAGTTTCATGGGGCTGGTTGCATACTATAGAAAAATTTTAAAAGAATTTTGTAGAGTTGTTGCTTCAATAACATCTCTATAGAAAAAAAGATAAGAAATGTATATGGTCTGAAAATGTAAAAATGCATTCAATTTTCTAAAAGAGAAACTAACTATAGCACTAATTTTGAAGGTTCCAGACCCCAATGAAAACTTCACCATGGTTACTGATGCTTCTGATGAAGGTTTGGGTGGGATCCTTCTCCAAAATTACCATGTGATAGCATATGAGAGCAAAAAATTAAAGGTGCATGAGCCAAAATATGCTCCCCATGATTTAGAGCTTTCTAGCATAGTGCATGGACTCCAAGTTTATAGGCATTATTTGTTAGGAAATCTTTTTGAATTGAAAAATAATAATTTGGGACTAAAGTACATCTTCACTCATCCTAACTTAAATGCAAGACTTCGAAGATGGCTTGAATTTTTATTATAATATGATTTTGATATAAGCTACATAAAGGGTACATAAAATAAAGTGGCAGATGCACTAAGTCGGTGGAAGCATGTTTCCACAATTGTTTCCCTTAGAAATCAATTAAAAGACGAAGTAAAGAAAAAAATGAAATTTGATTCATATTATCAATATGTTAATAATACTTTAGCAGCAAATTCTAATGATAAAAGGTATGAAGGATTCATATTTTTATTTTTTATTTTTGGCAAATAGTTTTTTGAAAGGGACTATACCCTTGAGAACAAAAGAGGGCCTAGAAGCCAGAATAGAAATGAGAACCAGGAAAAAAAGGATCAAAATCTAGATGGGATGATGAAGACCAAAGTAGCCAAAGAGTAGCTACCCCAACCAAAAAAAAATAGAACGAACATTGCAGAAAAGCAACAAAAAGACAGCAAAAAAATAACAATAATTACAATGAAGTGCAGCTAAAGCACCCACAATTACTTTTTAGCGGCTTTGCCGATGGTGGATTTGATATTCTACCAATATTTGAACATAGCCAAAGTTGTCATGTGGGTAGAGTCAGTAACATCTAGCTGATCAATGGTCCTTTTGCTTTCCTTATCAGTGCCCCAAACGATTGCTGGAACCCTGCTAAGGTTGGAGACACTACAGACATGCTACTCAATGAACTCTTCAATTGCACTAAAAATGGCCATATTATAATCATGGAGAGACTTGACCTTCCCTAAACGGGAGTCTAAAGAGTTCAGCTTCTTGTAAATATCTTCAATCTGGCTACTATCCATAGCCACTTCCTCTTCCTCCTTCCTCTTACCTTTATGCTTTGCCAAATTTTTAACCTCATCCTTCAACAGCTTCATGTCAGCCTCTAAGGCTTCCAGCCTTTTTGTGGAGCTCTCCATATGTGCTTCCTGAGAACTAGCACTACTGATATGAAGGGGGTTATGAGTAATGTCAAGCTCTTGAGGACCCTTCCCCATAGCAGGGGCATCAAGGTTCAGTCTTCTAGAGGACCTGGTAACCGGCCTTGCCGAAGTGGAAGTGAAGGGGGTGGGAGAAGAGGTGGGGGGAATGGGGGATGGAGCCAGGAAGACCGGAAGAGGGGTGACAGCAGCAGTGGCGGGGACAGAATGTGGGGAGATGGGGCTAGCGGCCGCTGAACTGGGCAAAGGGGGAACAGAGCCAGGGGAGGAAGGGAAACCAGGAGATCGAAGAAGACATAATTTATGCAGTAAGAAAATAAGCCCCTTGTGCAAAGGAACCACACGAGCATGCTTTTGAAACTCCAAAATGGAGTGCTCAAGAGAGTTAAGCAGATAGTGGGGGAAACATACTGAGTGATTCTTGCAGAAATGATTGAGGAAGACAAGATGTTTAGCTGGTACAGTGATGAACCTCCCTTCTAAAGAGATGAAACGCACCATCATTCGGGTAACCTCATCATAAGGCGAAGGGATCGAACTAATAAGTAGGCCCGCCATGACAAAGATCAAATTCTCAGTTTCCTCAACAAATATCCTCTCCTCAGCTTCTCTGTCAACCCTTTTATTGAAAAAGTGGTATCCCTCCATGCTAAGGCCAGTCGCTTCAGCAATTAATTCCTCATTGATTGAAATATTCTGCCCCCATAATCCACCGTGTGATCCTTCCAATCCTTCGCAAAATGCACTGAAATACTCTGGTCATGGCCCTGAATCTTCTCCATAAAGCTGGTGATGCCTCCCTTGCTGAGAATATTCCAAAGCTCCACATTATCCTTCCAATCGGGATCCACGCTGGGCTCAACATGGCAAGGGCCCCCCCCATTTTCACCATTTTTAACTACTTGCAAAAGATTTTAGAATCCTTAAGAGCACTGATTCTAGTCTTCCTTTCACTGTTGTTATCCATGCAATGAAATTACAGATGAGAATAGTCGTTGTTTTTCCCACGAATAGCCGCGTGACTGCTGATTTGAACCTGTGGAAGCTCGTATGTGGGAACTACCACCCTTTTTCTGGCCCACTCCCTATCATCATTAACATTATTTATGTCTTGGGGATTCATAGAGCCTTGCATCCAGATTGTAGAGAGCACAATGTTTCCCGCATGCGAGGCTTTCATTTCAATATAAATCCACTTGAACTTTCCATTATACTTCATACAATCTTGAGTGTTCGACAAGATTTGTATAAGCTTAGTTTTAAAGTAAACACGTGTGGGATCTTGATTAATATTGATCCATTCCTAATGATCATACCCCAAATCATGAATTTGCATTTTTATAGATATCCGCTTGAATGCTACTTTGAAGTTGTTTAGGAATGCTATTATTATCCCAAACAATGTGGTTAACATTAATGCCATAATTTGCCAATGCATCTGCCAGCTTGTTACCCTCCTGATAAGTATGTATGATCCGGATGTTAGTGAATGTTTGGCAGATACTTATGGACTCTGAGATAAAATCCTTGATGTTCCAACTTGGAGGTGAGCACTGATTAAGATGATTAACGATACTCAGGGAGCCCCCTTCAAGAATGAGGTTTTAGATAGTATGATTCTGGGCAATTCTCAGGCCCCATAAAGCAGATAATGCTTCGGTAAAATGATTGGTTTGAATTCCCATTTTTCCAGCATACGCAACAATCATATTACCTTTATGATCCTGGATCACTCCTCCCCCTGCCACAGTCCCAGGGTTGCCCTTAGAGGCCCCATCAAAGTTCAACTTATACCAGTTAAAACCAGGATGATGCCATTTAATCAAAGATTTATCAATACTATTACTGGGATTGCTATGGCTACTGACAGCTCCAATCTACTAGTTGGATAAGACATACTCTTCATTTTCTAGGATAACTCTTATTCTTTGGGGGTTTAAATCTAGCTATATTCTCTTTGATATCATTAGAAATTTTACCAATACTAAGCTTATAGTTCTGACTCTTATTTCTAAAAATAATATCATTTCTATCTTTCCATATCCTCTAAATGATATGAGGGATAACCAGCTTCCAAATCCTTCTGACAACACAATGCCTATAGGGTGGGTTCCATTGAGTCCATAGCTGATTGAAATCCTTCAGCACCACCCATAGAGCTTCAAATTTAGAGAGGGAAAAACTCCATATTCTGGTAGCATAATCACAATGGATAAACAAATGACTGATATCCTCTGATTCTTTTTTACATAGATGACATCTATTAGGCATTATAAAACCTCTTCTCATTAGGTTGTCAGTGGTAAGAATCTTGCCTCTAATAGCCAGCCAAAGGAAGAAATTTATTTTAGGATTTAATTTAGCCATCCAAATCCTATTCCAATTGAACTCAGTTTGACTACTGTCGAAGAAAGTATTATACCCAATTTTGACAGAATAGTCCCCATCACTAGAATTATTACAGACCAGCTCATCCTTAGTATCCAATTGACTTAAGGGAATAAGATCTAACTGATCTTGAAGGGAGGAAATAATTTGTACCAGATCATCTCTCTCAACTGAAAGTTTTTTCCATTTCTTCCTATTGCCATTTCCCTCAATATAATCCTTGGTTTTAATGCCATACTTGTTTACAAGACTGTCCTTAACTATCCCAAATCTGTCCAATAGATTGCCATTAAGTCAGTTATCCTCCCAGAAATTTATATCCCATCCATCACCCACTTTCCATTTACTGCTCTGCTTAATGAAATTTCTGCTCTTAACCAGATTGTTCCAAAAAATGGAACCATATGGGAGGTGCTCATCTTGCAGGAAAGAATAGACATTTTGTTGATTAAGGTATTTATCTTTGATTAAATCTATCCATGGTTGTTTCTCTGAAAGCATTCTCCAGCCCATTTTCACAATGAGAGCCTCATTCATTTTCTCAATGTCTTTTATACCCAGTCCTCCCATGGACTTCGGGGTAAAAACCTTATCCCAAGCAACTAAGTGAAATTTAAACTTCTCTTCCATGCCCTGCCATAATAATTTTTTCTGAATCCTCTCAATCTTCTCTCTGAAGGAAGAGGGGATCTTGCAGAGTGACATGATATAAATGGGCAGACTTTGAAGAGTACTTTTTATGAGTAGGCACTTACCAGCACTAGACAAAATGGCTCCTTTCCAACCAGCCATTTTTTTTGAAATCTCTCCAATAAATCATCCCACACCTTACTAGAGACTTTTTTAGTGCCGAGAGGAAGGCCCAAGTAAGTGGCTGGAAGCACACTTATTTTACATCCCAAAATTTTAGCAATTTTAAGCTATCTTTCTTTAGGAGTGTTGAAGAAGAAAATGGAGCTTTTATCATAATTGATCTCTTGCCCAGAAGCAGATTCTTAGAGCTGCAGAATAGCCTTGGTAGCCTTAGCTTCAATGACAGAAGAAAAAAGGAGGATAGTATCATCCACAAATTACTGATGTGAGACAGCTTGGTTGATGGAAGTGGGTTTTGAGCCTTTCAAAAGACTGTCATTGACTACTTTACCAATTGTTCTACTAAGGCTATCAGCCATAAGAATGAAGAGAAGAGGGGAGATGGGGTCCCCTTGCCTTAGCCCTCTGCTGTTAGAGAAAAAACCCACAGGCTCACCATTAACCACCACTGAGAATCTGACTGTAGAGATACAAGCCTTAATAATTTTTCTGGAAAACAAAATTTAGTTAAGACTTTGTCAAAAAAAACCCAAGAAACCTTGTCAAAGGCTTTATTCATATCAAGCTTAAGAGCCATATTTGCTTTTTTATTATTCTCCATAGAATGTATGGTCTCATGAACCATAATCACTCCATCTTGAATAATCCTGCCTTTAATGAATCCACTCTGCTGCCTTGAGATTAAATCATTCATAATGAGTTGAAGCCTTGTAGCAATAATTTTGGTAAAAATTCTATAGATAGCATTCACAAGACTGATGGGTTTGAAGTCTTTGAAGTCTTTGGCATCCATTTTTTTTGGAGCCAGAACAATGTGAGTGTTGTTCAGCTCTTTTAAAAGATTTCCATTTCTGTAGAATTCATTCACTGCTCTGAGAAGATCATCCGAACAAATTTCCCAAAAAATTTGAAAAAAATTAATGGAGAAACCATCTGGGCCTGGAGCCTTATCACCTTCTAAAGTAAAAACATCATTTTGTAGCTCTTCAAGCGTGACAACTTTGATCATATTTATAAATCTTTGTTCCTCAATTTTATCTTGGGGAATTGCCTCCAACATAAAAGAAATAGCCTCAGTATTGATGATATTCCTCTCCTTAAGTAGTTTTTTATAGAAATCTAGTTCTTCTTCTTTGATGCTAATGGAGATATTTTATAATATTTCCGTTGCTTTTAGCCACTTCCATGATCCTATTACAAGCTCTGTGCTTCAATGTGGTCATATGAAAGAACTTCATATTCCTATCTCCCTCTTTAAGCCAGATAGCTCTAGACTTAAGTCTCCATAAAGATTCTTCTCTGCTGCAAATAGTATGCAACTCTGAAAGAATATTCTTTTCATTAGTTTGGTCTTCAACAGATCTCCCCATTGTATCCATTTTGATTTCCAAATCCTGGAGATTTTGTTTTAACTTCTTTTTATTATCAAACACATTGCCAAAAACGCTTTTATTCCAGATTTTAACTTGCTTTTTAACATTTTTGAGCTTTTGAATCAATCTAAATTGGGTAGTGCCTTCTCCATTCCACCCCCACCATTCTTTTATCTTGTCATAGATGTTTTCATGTTACATCCACATCTTTTCAAATTTGAATGAGCTTCTAATGGGTTTAGTCCAATTGAGAAGATTTAAAGAAATCAGATTGTGATCTGATCCAACTTTGAGCAAGGAAGAAAGGTGAAAATCTTGACTGAGAATCCATCTCACTAAAATCAGAGCTCTATCCAATCTCACCTAGATAAGATTTTTTACCAACCTTCTATTATTCCAAGTGTATCTATTTCCATGGAGATCCACATCTAAAATATTATGCTCAGCAATAAAATCAGCAAAATCCTCCATACCTGCTAGAAAAGTTGGAGATTCCTCCATACTTTTCACAAGGGTTTAGAGGAGAGTTAAAATCACCCATAATAAGCCAGTTAGCTGTACTATAATGGTTTCTAAAGGTTTTAAGATCAGCCCAAAGTTTTCTTCTCCCACTAACCATATTAGAGGCATATATATTAGAAAGGATCCATTCACCATTATTCTCAATAACAAGAAATTTGATTGCAAGATGATTAGTGCTAGCACTAAGAACCATACCAGTACAATGCCTTTTATCCCAAAGAGTAGCTAGTCCTCCATTTGGAGGCTCCCTGAGAGTCACCACACCATTTCAGAGTTTTCCTAGAAACTCTTTTTATTAGTTTTAAGGATCTTAGCTTTCATCTTAGTTTCCTGCAAAATCAAAATACTAGGACTACTAGAATCCCGTAACTCCTTGATGGTTCTCTGCTTGGAGTTACCATTTAGACCTCGGATGTTCCAAGATATAATCTTCATTTGGAATGCTTGGGAGTTGGGATTGCCTGATGGTTCAATTTATGTTGAATGCCATCTGCAATGTCTCTCTCGGTTCTCTTAGATCTAAGAGCCTTTTTTGAGGGCCTTCCTCTTTTAGAACTACCTTGCAAAGTCTACTAGTCTTCTTGCAGAATATCTAGTAGTTCTGGATTTTGAGGTTACCCAGTTGTCCTTTTTCTTTTTCTTATCACTGTAAAGTGACTCTGGAATCATTTCAAATCCTTTCATTCTCTTACAACTTTTTTGAAATGACCTCTGTGAATCTAGAATTTAGTTCCTCATCTTCTTTGATAGGCGTAACTTCTCCATCTTCATGCTCCTTCTGATTCCTACCAATCAAGTGTGGATCAACTATTCTAATGCTGTAGTAAGTATGGTGAAACTGCTAATCTGTTGCTGGAGCCAGGAGGTATATCTGTAGATAATTTACCATCTCCCTTGGGAGTGTTAATCTATAAATTTTCTTTACAATCCATACTAACCTTGTCTGATATTTCCTCAATGATGCACAGAGATTTATTTATCTCAGCTTCCTTATTGCTGTTGATATTGATCATTAGGGACTATGTTAATCTTCACTGTTCCTTCTTGCTCGTTCACCATCATGGACATCTTTATAGGATTTTCTTAAGTCCTCTTTGCTAGGTGCCGCAAGTAAAGCTGCTGCTGGGGTTTTAGGACGCTAGACCAAATGTTTCCTTATTTGAGTTCTAAAATCCCTTTTTTTTCCTTTTCTATTGTAGTCCAACTCCATTTGACTAGGGGCTTTGTCATCATCCCGGTTATCAGTGTTAAGAGCCTTGTATTCCATACTCAAGACCGAGCCATCCACAGGTTGTTTAGCTTCCACGGTAAGGAACTCCTTCTTGGGATAGTTTTTGGTGGAGTGTCCTATGTGATGACAATGCTTACATCTCAAATGAAAAGTTTCAAACTCAATTTTTTGATTCCACATCCCATACCTAGATTTCAAGATGATGTTCTCCGGTAATTCCTACTCCATTTCAGAAGAAATGAAGAAACGAGCAAAAGTAAGTTTGAATCTATTTCTTGTGGGCCCATCCAGTCTGATAGGAGCATACCTAAGGACTTAGCAATGTTAAGTAGAATTTCATCATCCCAAAAATGCAATGGTAGCCTAGGGAGCCTACACTAGATTGGAATGGTGTTTATATTTTCAGTGTTAGGGTCAAATCTAGGATACCATTTTTTCAAAAAAAGGCCCATATTACCCAGCCACCATGGTCCTCCCAGAAGCACCGATTCCAAATCAACTTGCTGATTAAATTTTGTCATAAAAAATTGTTGTGGCATGATTGTAATACTTAGATCCCCCTTAGGTTTCCACTTTCTCAGAGCCCATTTTATAATAAAATCAATATTAGGTCTAGAGCCAATAAACTTACCAACAAGGGAGAGATTCGATTTTCTCAAAGCCCTATCAACAGAGCCATCTGGGACCATCAGGCAAGTGGCACATGCACTATCCTTTTCCCACTTGAGGTATTGACCTTTTTGAGGAGAATGTGAACCCACTTTGATGTTAGGGATTTGAAGAATCTTATTCGAGGTCAGCAGTGTGAATCCCAACATTTCCACTTTTTTGTTTTGTAGATTTACAGCTGTCTGATTTTGGCCAGAGATCAACCTTTCTTTAGCAATTTTAGGTTTAGTGCACAGACATTCTGCGGCCAAAACTGCAGAAACTATGCTGACAGTACCTCCTTCACTTTCTCCATCACTCGTGATCTCCATGATAGAATTTCAATTGCTACAAAGGTAATCAAGTAATTTGACAATGAGGGAATCTTGAAATATGAAGGTAGAGTCTATGTACCTTTGGGAAATGACTTAAGAGTCAAAGTTATGAAAGAGTTTCATGATTCACCATACTCTAGGCATCCTGGAGTAACTAAAATGATTTTTGATGTAAAACAACAATACTTTTGGAAAGTAATGAGAAAAGATGCGATTACCTACGTTTCTCACTGTTTGGAATGTCAACATGTTAAATATGAGCATTTACACCCCGCTAGTCTATTTTATCCTCACAACATTCTGAGTTATAAATGGAAAGCTATAAGAATGAATTTTTTGCAAGGGATTCCTATGACAAAAAATAAACATGAAATGCTAATTTTTTTTGTGGAAAAGTTGATGAAAGTAGCTCATTTTATACCAATAAATCTGAAAGATGATTCTCCCATACTTGCAAGAAGATTAATGTATGATATTTTTAGATTGCATGGAGTTATGGAGTTAATAATTTTGTATAGGGATCCACGTATGACATATAGATTTTGGAAAATTGTGAATTTATCCTTGGGGACAAAGATGAATTTTAGTTTAGCATACCATCCGGAAACAGATAGATAAATTGAATGGGTTCACCAAGTTATGGAGGATATGATCAAGATGTAATACATGGATCAACAGTACAAGTGGGAATAATACCTTCCATTGGCTGAGTTTGTGTACAATAACACCTACCATACATCTCTAAAAATGGATCCTTTTGAAGTATTGTATAAGAGAAGGTGTAGAACACCCATTAGTTAGGATAATATAGAAGATAGAGTGTTAATGGGCCTTGAAATATTAACGGAAATGGAAATTCAAGTAAATATCATCCATGAGCAATTGAAATAAGTTTCCAATAGGAAGAAGAGATACGCAAATCTGAAATGAATAAACATGAAATTTGAGGTTGGAGCCAAATTATTCTTAAGGGTAAAGCCCAAAAAGAGTTCTATAACATTTGGTAAGGCTACCAAGTTATCACCAAGATATTTTGGACCATTTGAAGTTCTTGAAATCATAAGTATGGTATCATATCGTTTGGCATTAATTCTTACATTGTCTAAAATGCATGATGTTTTTCATATTTCCTTGCTTTAGAAGTATGTTTCAGATGTATCACATGTGCTTAATTAGAATGATTTATAGGTTCAAAATATGGGACTTGTGGTAGTTGAACTAATTAGAATTCTAGATACTAGCAGGATGCACTTGAGAAATAGAGAAGTTTTGTAATGCAAGTTCCAATGGGACAAATATTCTAAAGAAAGTGCAACTTGGGAGGATCTTGAAGAGATGAAAACAAATTTTCTTTATATATTTTAGTTCTGAAAATTGATATTTTTCATTATGATAAGCTATATTTGATACAATTATATTAAGTTTAAGAAAAAAAGTAATAAAATTTGTCAATTTTTAGACATAACAAAAAAACTGGGTGTTTTATAAGGTTTTTATAGCTAATAAATAAATGACAGATGATTTGTAAATCTATTTAAGATGAAAATGCATGACCGTTTTTCCTTTGTTGCGTGATATAAATATATTATGGTTTAATTAGTTGTTATCAATGTTTAAAATCATTGGGATGATGATTAATTAAGGGGGGAAGTATGTCACATCCCACATTTTCATTTTATGATAATAAGAGATAGGTCATTATTGTAACATGATTCAAGAAGGTTTGGGAGAAATAAGTGTTTCCCATTTGTCATTGCAGCTAGGTGTATGCACGTTTACCCTATAAAGGATAAACATGCTTATGTGTAGTTGTGAAATTGATCGCATAACACTACTAACTTCCAAGAACTTGCAAGTTGTGTCACGAAATTACCATATTTAATTTTTGTTTGCTTAGTTGTATTATTTTTTAGTTTGATGATTTCATGTTTATATGCCTTTTTGTTACTATGCATTTTATCGACAATGCAACTTACTTTCTTGTTAGAAGTATTATTTAACATGCATGGTTGAAGTTATTCATGGTTTCATTATATAATTTTATTATATAGGAATAATTGTTGAATATTCTAACTCTTTTGACCTTGATGATCATCAAGTGAGCAACGAGAAGAGACCTTATTTGGAATAGGTAAAAGTTTTTCTTAATAAAACATAGGTATAAGTATTTGGATGATATGATTTGTAGTTGATTAAGTTATTTAACTTCTATAATTTTTGATTGTTTATTGGATACATGGATTTGACGTCATAAATCGGACCAACCATACACACATTATGTTTTCACAATCATACCAACCATTTGTTATGATATAGTATAATGATGTATTGATGTAGAATCGGCTAGAAGGATGAGTTTGATGCCACAAATTGTCTTAAAACCAATGAGTAGGGCTCAAGATATTGACCATACAACTATGAAGTTATGATTATAGAATTAGGGTAGTTAGTAAGTTAGGTTGATTAATGCCACATGTAATTATTACTTTAAATATTTATAGGGAAAAGTAAAAAAGTACTTTTTATTTTGTAATTTTGATTAATTTTAATAGGATCTCTAAGATTGAGAAGATACCATAAACCATTAAGGTGAAATGATCATGATTTTAGTGGGTGGGAGATGTCATTCAATCATATAGTCCCCATGAGATAGTAAGTGTAATTGATGTTGATTTTTTCCATAGAAGATGATAGGGTTGCTTGATTTTGTGAAATTTTTATTTATTTTTCATTTTATTGTATATTGATGAAGCTACACTGAATGGTCTAGTTGTGGACTTGGGATAGAACCATATAGGATCATATTTTTTGAATAGGAACTATATGTTTCCAACTAGGAACCACATGATTTCAACCTAAGATGTATGGTTCTAAGCTAAGAAAAAATCATGATGATGTCTATGTTGTTTGGATAATATGCGTATTTGGTTGATGTATGATGAAGTTTTACACTAGTAGATAAATTAATACATTTTTTGGGTTTTTTTGTTTGTGTTTGTAGAGAGATGTCCATGTATCATATTTTTATGGAGGTTGACACATGATGACATTATTTGTATTACGCCTAAATGATATGGGATGGGATGTATTAGATATGGTCAGATTATAACATATGGCCAAGTTGGGGGAATTTCCCTTAAATATGTATTTGATCACAACATTAAGTCATCAACAGAAGGTAGAACTTGTACATTTTGGATTTTTACAGGGGATTTCAATGTTACATTAGAGGATTTTTATCATATTTTGCATATAAATATTGTAGGTGAGAGGGTACATGTATTACCTCCAAATATGTCTTACCATATGAGGTATGCAAAAATATTTTGGGTATACCATGGTGGTATTATGTAGCCCACGATTAGATTGATCTCTATTTTGAATTTTTTATGTTATGCAATTGTGGAATTATATTTATGTATTATTGGCATTAATTTTGGAAATAGATAGTGGTGGGATGTCAATATCACACAAGATGTGCAATATTTTTCATGTTATAGAGGATCATGGAAAATGATATGTATGGGTTCATTATTTGTTGTCCCATGTATATAGGTATCTTTACAGATTAATATTAGATAAACATGTGGTGGTGTAGTATCAATTACATTTTTTCACATGTGGCCCTATGAGTACATTGTGGTTATGTGACCAATTGGTGGGCCACATCTAGATTGGGTACATATAGATATAGTTTTTGTGAGATGTATCATGCCATGGTGAAAAGGTTTTGATACAATAACTTATAGATATATGTTGGATAGGTTGGGACCATGTGATATCATTTGGATGTCATACAATGATTTTAGAGGGTGGCGATACAATTTTGTGGAGATGCAGTGGATGCATCATATAATTTTGTTAGAATATTGGTTTCCTTAAAAAGATAATTATTTTAGTATGAGCGTGTGATGTGATAGGTTGGGATCATGAAGGAGATACCTCTAGCATTATATCTATAAAGGATATCGAACCACATGGATTACAGATAAGGGATTTTTCCATGGCCAACCCCTACCAAGCTATTTCCCCCACCATCTGATGAGGTAGATCTAATGGTCGTGTTATCTCTCAAAAGTGCATCATGTAGAGAGATGGTTGTAGGTGTTCTAAGCTTGCAAAATTGATCTCTCTCTTTTGTAGATACAATGGAAACACCTCAGGTCTATGGGTATACCTATTTTGAGGTGAGTCTCTAGTATCAAGGTAGGTTCCTTATTGATGTATCCTAAACTGATTTATGGGGTTTAAGGGTAAAAGATGACTATAAAATAATTAAAACTAAGGTGATACACCAAATTTTTATGAGGGCTTTGACTGAGTATATGCAAAATTGATATGTGAAAGGATTCTTGATGCATGAACCAATAGTTTTCTACAGAATGTTAAGGGTAAAACACTTCGAGGTATTGAGGGAAAGTATCACAACAATATTGCTAAGCTAAACATACACATTAATATCATGCAGAAATTACTAAATTTTACAATAGGGTAAGATGATTAATCAGGGAATTTACATTCACAATATTAATTGAAACATACACAAGACTGCAAATAATTTGGAAAGGTAGAAAATACTTCACATTCAGAGGGAAAAACTGGAGGATATTGCTTCAGTACTCCTATATCCAAAAATTCCTCCATGGTATTCTGATAGTAATTTCTAAATTTTATCATAGTCAACACATCACAGGAAGATTCCATTTATATCTCTTTTGAACAAAACACTATCAACAAAGATATAGGGGACAGTCTGAAATCTTAAATATCTTCATTTTATTCTTATCCATAACTTCTAGATAGGTGCCATACTGTAAATAGTTAACCAAATCAGTCATCCATTTTAATTCTTGATTTTCTTGAGTAGGTTCAAGTTGTTGATTTTCTAGTTAGACCATGATGTTTGATTGCTGATAAGCAATTTCAGCATACTATTTTGAATCTTTGGGTTATGCTGTAGCTTACTATTTTTCTATATCAGCAATTAGGTGTTCACACAAATCTTTTCCTTGAACTGTCTTAGCACCCCGGGTATCAACATCATATTCCATATTTTTTTGTTATCTAGCCTACTCTTTTCTCGTTCAATTATTTATTTAACAATAAAGCTTTCACACTTGGATGAGAAACAAGAACATATATTTTATTTTTTGAAAGCATATACTTAAAATTCTTTAGTCCCTTGACTACTGAAAGTACTTGTTGCTCAAGAAATGTGTACCTTGTTTCATAATCTTGCAAGCTTTGTCCAAAGAAAGAAATTGTTTATTCAATATTTTCATCATTAACCTAAGTTAATATAGTTGAGATTGTTTCACTTCTTGCAAATGCATACATTGTAAAATCTTTATCAAAATTTGGATTTGCAAGAGTAGGAGCCTAAGAGATGGATTTTTTGATTGCTTCAAACCCTTATCTCCCTTCCCTAGTCTAAGAGAATTTTTTCTCTCTTTTTTTTAACATAGCTGTCAACGGTTTAACCAATGCTGCAAAATCTGGAACAAATCTTCTAACAAAGTTGATTTTTCTAAGAAAACTATGTAATGTCTTCTTATGATGAGGACAATGATAGCTCTGATATGGCTTCAATTCTAAAAGGATCAATTGCTAATCCTTGTTTAGAAACAATATGACCAAGTAGTTTACCTTGATGTACTAAAAAGATAGACTTTTTGGGATTCAAAGACATCCCAAATTTCCTGCATAACTGAAAAGTATGTCTTAGATGTATTAGATGTTCATCAAAATCTTTCAAAAATACAATAACATCATCTAAATAAACAAGGATGCATTTATTTAACAAGATGTGAAAATCCATGTCCGTTGGACGTTGAAACATTGCACCAGTATTTGAAAGGCCAAAATTCATTCTTTTGTAAGAATAAGTATCTCCACTTGGTGGTAAAATTTATTTTGTACCTATCTTCTTCTCAAACTAAAATCTGATTATATCTGCTATAACCATCTAGAAGAGATAGTCTATTTGAACCAGAAACTGTTCTCAAAATATGATTCATATTTGGAAGTGGGTTGTAATTTTTTAATGAAGCTTTATTAAGATCTCTGAAATCCACACATAATCTGATTTCTCCATTCTTCTTCCTAATAGGAACAAGATTTACTACCTAACTTGAATTCTTAACTAGAAAGATAATACTTGATTCAATCAACTTGGATAATTATTTCCTCAGTTAGATATCATATTTTGGCATTTACAAGAAAATCTCAAAATGCCTTACTGGTTTAGAATTTAGCTGTAATTCAATACATAGGAAGTATTACATCCATTTAAATAGGAGATGTTGTTCCTATATTTAAGTGAGATATAATCTCCATAAATTATCTCCACACATAACTCCAAAACAACTCCATTGCTATTCAGCTACGTGAGATTTTGTTTTCTCACAGAAACTAATTATTCCCTTAATCAACTTTGACCTACTTCAAAAACTCATAAGCAATATGTTGACATCACCCATTTCATAATTACATTTACTAATCATCAGTGTGAATTAATGTATTACTAACGACCTCAAGGCAACTTATATTATTCCTAATTGAATAATATAATCACTTACATAATATTCTAATGTTCATCACTGGTTTACTGTAGATATTCCTCAACATTCTTGCCGCCCTTACCTGTGAACATGGGGTAAGAGCATCACTGGAAACATCAACCTTGTCGGAGTCAAGTCATTATCTACTGGATCTTGCTATGCCTGGGATCAATTGCTGCTAATGATCATCCCTAAATGTCGTATGAACATCTTCATCGACTGATCCAGCACTTCCACCGAAGTATGGCAGTTAGAGGACCGTACTGACAGTCAGAGGGACCGTACGTAGATGCTTATTTTCAGTTCTAGTAAGCTGAGTCATGCAGTTTGCTTCTTCCATCACCAAATCTTACACTCAGTTTGAAACTGTATGTTAGTCTATGTGAACACATTAATGGAATCTTACAAACATGAAACTAGTTTCACCCCCTTGATGTGATAAACACACCACATAACTGAAATGAAAGATATCACCACATCTGTCTGCGACCCCATCGTTGGTGAATGACCGAGAGAAATCGCATGATTTTCCTCCTTCCTCCATTGCAACTCCTTCCTCCAAGTGCACGGAAATTGGAGTCTACCATAGCTGAGAATCCTCATCATCTTTTACATGTTCTTTAATTCCAGCTAGTTGATTTAGCAAAGAACGAAACTTACTTATATGATCTGCCATTTCTTGAGTTCTCTGGCTCCATTTTCAACCCGTACAAGCATTGCTTCAATGTAGTCTTTGCCATTTCAGCTTCAGAACCAAACAATTTGTTAAGAGACTCCCAAATTTCTTTTGCAGATTTTGTGAAATCCACATGATGTAGATAGGCTTTTGATAAGCCCAGACCAATGTGTACCCAATGCTCTCTGATCTTTTGCATTCCATTTTGCCAATTCATTTCCTCCAGTGGGTGGAGTTGAATAGACTTCACCACATCCCATAGATCCTATTTCTATCAAAATGTAGATTGCATCTTTTAAGGCTCCAAGCAAGTCAAGCCATTGCATTTGAAGATTCAGGCTTATTGAAAATTGGAGAAAACTTTGAGTTTATTGCATCTTTTGTAACCGTCCAATGCAAGTCAAGAACTTGTATTAACAATTCAGGACCATATTTGAAAATTGGAGAAAACTTTCAGTAGAAGAATCTGATGTGCTTAATTTGATAGCTACATAGTAAAATCTGTATTTCTTCCAAAATACGTTCTGGGTTCTTCTGAAATTTCTTCTGTAGTTTCTTGACCAGCACTTAATTCTGCGCACAAAATTATAGAAAAACCCACATCTGGAAACTGAAAAATACTAATATATTCTTTGAGACGGATACTGATCATGACCCAATTTTACTGAAATTGCTCTTGGCATCAACTGTGCTACTTGCACCTCTGTCCACCATACAGTTATGAACAAGATTAATATCCAATAATTAATGATAAAGAAAATTCGAAATGGCTTACTCTTTATTCTTTTTCAATGAGCATTTAGGAAGTATTGAACCATCCATTTAACTTCTTTGAGGAGATCTTGTTCCATTGTTTAAGGAGATGTAATCTCCTAATATTGGACTTCCAACTCATAACAATATTTACTCACCCACTAGAAGACAACAATAATTGCTACTTAGCTAGTTCATGAGAAATTAAATATTTTTGTCACTGAAATACTTAGAGCATCCTGTTATTGAAACTGTTTACTCAACAACTCATAACTAATTTTACATTACACTCATAATTAATTTACAATAAGAAATTAATTGATTAGGGAGACAAATTATGTTTCCTAGTCCCATAGATTTTTTCTTCCCCTGTCTTAAGAGGAAATGATTCCTATGTTCACACTACAACATAGATATTCCTAACAAATTCTTCTCCTCATTAGAGGCTCTATTTTGGGATTTATAGGCCTCTATTTTTGCAACTAATTGGGATTAGATTTTGACTGTAATTCAAATAGTATGTTGTGCTAAAATGGGATAAAACCCTTTCAGATCTTGGTATCTCCAAGAGAAAAAATATTCGGAAATTCTTTACAAAGATCAATAAATGACTACTTTTTAGCTGAGGAATATACCTTTTCTTGAGAAACAATTTTTTTTCTTCATGCAACTGAGATCCTCTTCATTGAAATTGATCAAGCATGTGTTGACATCTTCATTTTGTCTTTTCTTAACTAATCATCCTGAAAATGTCTTCTTGAAGACCTCGAGGAAACTTATTTGCTTAACTCAATCTAATCCTGTATAAATGTTGAGGCTGCAGAAAAAGCTTCTTCCTGTAAAAAGAACTTTCAGTCAGGGACATCTGTCGAGGCAAACTTTAGTACTTGAACCGGCCGAACCGGGCGAATCGGGATAAATGTTGTAATTTATCCTGGTTTACTTCAGCTTCTTCCTGTAAACAAAATTTGACTTTCAAAAAACCTACCAATTCGTGAAGTCATTTATCAGCCGGTATTGAAGGCCTGAAAATTAGCTTAATATGAGGCTGAATTAGCCGAAGGGTTGTTTTCTATCTGTTCCAGTCACTTCAAAACTAACACCATCTGCTACAAGTCTGTCTGCATGCAATTTTCAGTTCTAGGAATGGACTAAATATTAATAGCATCAAAATATTCCATTAAATTTGAAACTCTATGTCTGTTTGAATTCATTAATAGATTCTTACAAACATTGAAATTCTTTACTTGATTAATAACCAACTCAGAATCACCAAATATTTGTAATGTGATGATAACTCTCTTTCTGGCCCAAGGAAAGCCATGAATTAATGATTCGTATTTAGCTACTTTATAATGCACAGAAATTGGAGACTATTCGGCTCTGAGTCAATACCAATGCTCATTTACTGGGGAAATGACCAGAAACCTGCTTCTTGTCCTGCCAGACCTCAAAATAGCTGCCCGCACTCAGAAGGCCATAACTTTTTCGTTTCTCAACGAAATTTATTTACTGGGGAAATTGACCATCAAACCTGTTGTCCTTTACTATTCTTGCTCAATCAAAATCCGAGCTTCCAAATCCTTTCTGCTAAATTTTCTATTTTGGATAATAAGGGAAGTGGTGTATTTTCTTCATGCATACAATACACACCAAACAAATGTTCTTCAACTTCCTTAAAAGGATCATGAGCATATTCTTCAACTATCTTTTCACCCGTAAACATGTTAGAATACCATCAAATGCTGAAACCTGAGCTACGTCATCAAAATCAGATTGATCTAGGGTTGAATAATTAGCCATTGCATTTGAAGAGTAAGGCTCAATGTGAAATCTGGCTAATGGCTTTGAATTGATAGTAACTTTGGTGCTTGTAATGAGTAGTGAAAAATAAGAAGGACCAATATGAAGAGAGATAACCTCCTATTTTTGCTGTAAAATCTCTAGATAAGCATAATGTAAAGTAAGGAGGGTAAATCTAAAATAGTGATGTCTTGTAGAATACAAACATTTGGCCCAACATGTAATGTTACCTCTAAATTCTTAATTACAAGAATACTGTATCTACTATTGCATGTTCCATTAAGCTAGGAGACACTCATTATCATTGTGTGTGCTTGGAATATTAGTTGCAGTTCCATTAAGCTATAAGACATTTTCATCTAGGCTCATACTATGGGACCTAACTGTCAATTGCTCTTGGGCATAACTGTGCTACTTGCACTGTTGTCCACCATACAGTTATGAACAAGATGTTTTCCAATAATCAATGATAGATAAAATGGTAGTGGCTTCTTGATGTCATGAGAATTTAAGACTTTCTGCACCATCCATTTAACTTCTTTGATGCGATCTTGTTCCATTTTTTTGAGGACCATGTTTGCCTTCTGGACTTCCTTTTCTGTTGTTTTAGAAGAAATCTGCATCTTAGCTAGTTCATGAAAAAGTTAATCTTGTTGTCCAAGAATACTTAGAGCATCCCACATTGAGATGTTAAAATTATGCTTTTTCATTACATCAAAAATGTTAAAAGAAGCATCAGTTTTAGAGACATATTCAACTATTTTAGCATAGGCCTTAGCAAAAATTGATTCTGCTTCAGCTGTCTTTGATATCTGAGGTATAAAAAATCTTCTTGGGTTATGCTGTAGTTTTTTTTGCTATCCTTTATCAGCTGAAACACTTGTTGTTTTTTGAGGAATAACATGACTATTAGCTAGTTTTGGGGCTATAGATACTGTTTTATCAGTGACAGTGGGAAAAACATGACTATTTTGTTGTTTTCAACTTTCAGCAGCTTTTCCTTGAGCCCTAGTAGTGACTACAATGAAATCATCCTCATTGAAATTGACTAAATTTTGTTCAAGTGCTTTTTGAACCTGAGTATCTTGCTGCCCACTCTCTATTTGAGGCATCAATAATGTCTCAGATTGAGGTTGTGCAACAAGACTTATATTCAGAAAAGAATTTGGGAAACTTGTAGCCAAATGAGGTTGATTACAAGGTTGACACCACTCTTTTGTAGCCATATTAACTATAACTAAAGTGTTAGATGAACTAGGAGCCTTTGGGTCAAATTGCCTTTGCTGATAAGGCTGCCTATAATTTTGATTATGTTGGTAAGGCTCCCTATTTTGCTGATTTAGTTGATTTTGCTGATAAGGAGCCTGATAAGGTCTACTAGGTAATGAAATCCTATTCTCAATTGAAGTCAGCTTGTTCCCCATAGTCTGCAAAGCTCTAAATATGTCATCCAGTGGAGTGGAAATAATAGGTTCTATAATTGTGATAGGCTGAGGAATAGGTGCTAAATCTGCCAAAAAAGGCATTGAAGGCCTTGGTGCTAATTTTCCATCTTGAATAAGACTATTTTCAGCTCGAATGGTGATATTATAGGCTACTGGGAGCGTCTCTCCTCCAATAGACTGAATCATAGTTGAAATATCATTGTTTAATGCCCTAAGATAATAAAGAAAAGTGTGATTAGCTTGAGGCTTGACACTTGCTAGAATTATTTCCCAAGTTCTGCCAAAATGGATGTTGAAACTTGACATAAATTCATTGGGATCTCTTTTAATGGTAGACAATTGTTCTATAAGAGATAAATAATCTGAATTATCTTGAAATTGTTTCAGCAATTTATCACCTAGGTCATCCCAAGTTCTTATGTATCCAATCTCTAGATTTCTATACCATTGCAAGGCTTGTCCTTTAAGAGATGCAGCTAAAAGTCTCAAAGATACATCCTCATGAGTAATATTATGAACTGCACATAAGGCTATGACATCTTTAATGTGCTCTGTATGTGTCACCTGATTTTCACTAGTGAATGATGACAAACTTTTCATGGCAGCATTAGGGATGTCATGGTAAACTAGGATTACTAATGGGCTGCCATTAGTAAAGGTCACAAAATTTCTTGGTGGTTAAATAGCCATTTGAAAAACTCGGATTTGAAGGAAAATATTGACATGTGGTGAAGGAATATTAGGAGGAGGGTTATCAAAACAAGGCCTATTATAAGGTAAAGTATTACCAACTCTTCTCCTTCTTGTAGAATTCAAAGGTAAAGAAACCAAATCAGGAGGAATTCCTCTTACCAATGATCTTGTAGTCACTTTAGGCATGGAACATGCTGCAATACTGGTATGAAATCAGCTTTACGAAGTCGCCAAAAGATCTTTAAATATTTTTTAAAAATAAATTGCTACAGCTTGCTCCCAAAAGTAACTTTGAATCTGTTGTAAATCTGATGTAGATCTGTTTTAGATAGTTGTAACTTGCATGCAGATCTGATTCGTTATCCCACCGAGCGTGCCAAAAACTGTTATCTCTAAAAGGGACACCCTTTAGAGAGATGGGTGCAGGAGTTCTAAGCTTGCAAAATTTATCTCTCTCTTTCATAGATAAAATGGAAACACCTCAGGTTTGTGGGTATACCTATTTTGAGGTGAGTCTCTGGTATCAAGGCTAGTTCCTTATTGATGTATCCTAAACTAATTTATGGGGTTTAAGGGTAAAATATGACTGTAAAATAATTAAAACTAAGGTGATACACCAAATTTGTATGAGGGCTTTGACTGAGTATATGCACAATTGATATGTGAAAGGATTCTTGATGCACGAACAAATAATTTTCTATAGAATGTTAAGGGAAAAACACTTCGAGGTATTGAGGGAAAGTATCACAATAATACTGCTAAGATAAACATGCACATTAATATCATGCAGAAATTACTAAATTTTACAACAAGGTAAGATGATTAATCAGGGAATTTTCATTCACAAGATTAATTGAAACATACACAAGACTGCAAATAATTTGGAAAGGCAGAAAATACTTCACATTCAGAGGGAAAAATTGGCAGAAATTGCTTCAGTACTCCTATATCCAAAAAGTCCTCCTTGTGCTTTGCCAAAGCACACAATATATAGCAAAATATTTTTCCCCACCCTTCCTAAAATTAGACTAAGGCTTGTACGAGCCCATGCATCCTATTTTTATCCTTTATTTAATAATAGATAAAGGAATAAAAATAGAACATGTAATTACAAATAGGCATTAATAGCCTTAATTACATTACAGTCAAAATGAAGTTGACTATTTTATTTTAAAGAAAATAAAGGTGAATAATTTGCTAATAATAAGCTTGCTTGTTGGACAAGTATCTTTCCTTGTGCATGTGAATTCGTCTTCTTGTCTATTATGTCCTTTTATGAAGGCATGAAAAAAATAACTCCCTGTTTGTGAGAAAAATAATTACAATACTTGCAATATTTGAAAAAAAACCATCCACACATCCATTTGATGGGGACCATCTCCATGCTCAGATTCTGATGTTGACATTCCTTGTCTAAGTGCTCACATTGGTGACATACTGTAGATCATCTTCAACTCTCTTGACCGTGGGCACCACCTTTGCACTTGATCACTGATCTCTATTTGGTTTGGCCACCTTTGTGGACTTAGCACATTACTGAATTTTAAATGTATATGGGGCACTTTTATAAAAGGCCACCTTTGTCATACTCGGCCACCTTGGTAACACATGCTATAATATATAGTTTCCACCTTCGTTTAAACATGACCATGTAATACTTGTTGGCTTTTGTGTTTCGATAACACTTGACTATAGTTTATAACCCTTACCTTTTGGGTGATCATCGATGAACATGATTCGGTCGGCACTTTACATTATTTGAAGTTGGACTATAGTTGATCCTTTTGACATTCTGAATGCAATGATTTTGTTTTAATCATGGGGTTGGCCCCCTCGTGACGATGACTCACCCCTTCAAGAGTTTTTCGGTGACATGGCTGACTCAGGTAGAGTTCACTTTGATATTGGTGATCATTTTGTAATCGTTGATCTCTGTACTTTGATATGTTAGGCAGTTGATCTTGAAACTGTAGTTAGGGTTTTGGCTTGCATTGAATGTTGTCAGTGGCATCTTACCTAGGTAGTTTTCTTTGAACTTGAGGATCGATCCTTGAGCGTTGATCTGATGTCCTTTTGCTTTGCGGCCATTGATCTTTGACCATGGTTTAGTTCAAACTAATCCAATGCTTGGGCTCAGGCTGTAAAGGTCAATCGGTTTCCAATAATCACTTCATTTGGATCTTTGATCTATGGGAAAAGCCGTGGAATTTTTTTTTCGTCGCCATTGTTGGTAACTTGAAGCTCGACTCCCATTGCTAATTTTTTCTCTGGATCTTCTCTTGCACCTGTATTTTCTCATCGTTCCCTCTATTTGAGTTTTCTGAGGAGGTGCAATGATCTTTCCTGTGGGTTCAAGCTCATATTTGTTCAAAATATCTCTATGTCTTTTGAAGTCCTGTGAGGATTCTTAGCGGACACCATTCTTTGCACTTGAGCTCTATGGATTTCTGTAACCGTTCCTCTATCTGATGAAGGAAGGTAAGTCCCGACCTCCTTGGGTATCACTGTTGATTCATCATTGCCACTTTGTTATTCGAGAAATACTGATGATCTTTTCTTTCTTTGCATTTTTTGTGTGATTTCGTGGCTCGACCTTGATCATTTCGAGTTGAAACTCGTTCTGAGATTCCACTTCTTTCTCTAAATTCAATGACTTCTTGAGGGTTTTGACTCAGCTTCAAATTTAGTCAGTGAGTACTTTTTGTTACTCTGATTTTGATTTCTACCCATTAATGGGTCTTCATTTATTGGCCAGGATCTATGTTTTATGAGATGTGGGTACTCGTAGATCTGAGTTTTGAGAAATTCTTCAACTCTGTGTAGATAACATCTGTAAAAGTTTTGAAATATTGGTTTTCATCATGCACTATAATTACATTTTGGTTTTCTTTGTATTTTCACACTTCGGCCAATTGGGTATTGAAGTGATAGTTTTGCTATGTAGAAACTTATGGCTCATTTTTTTTGGCTCCATTTGGGTATTGAAAGTTTTGAGAAACTTATGGTTTTGATCATCTTCAGATCCTTGAGCTTGATTTGTGAGCCATTTGTGTGCAACATTTACTTTGTATTCTCATTCAATGCAGATTCGAGTGTGAGGTGTTTGTCACTTCTGTAGCTTTCATTGTTCTGGGTAGTAGTATTCTAAGCTCAAAAATTATCCTTTATTGTTGGCGAGTTTTTTATTGACATCTGTGAAAGTTTTCCCAAGATCTGTATCCTTGTTGTTTTTGCCATTTGATTCTCGAGACACTGATAATAAGATTCCTTATATATGGTCTATAAATTTTGCATTTTTCTACTAAAACCTTATTCCATCATTATGCAGAGCTCTTTTATAAAAGTTTCTGGTAACTTTTCTGTTCTTGACTCAAACTACGAACTATTTTGTTTTTTATTTAAGTTCTATTTCATCCCAAGACTTGAATACTTTGATGCTTTTTAAAACTCTGAAGTCTCACCTTTTGGGTTGATCTCTTGTAACATGTAGTTGCATACTTTTTGAACTCTGAGGTTGATTTTGTAACTTTGCATTTATGACCATTAACTTGATCTATGAATAATTTGGAGCTCCTTCTTGTCCCTTCTGGGAATGATCTTGTAGCATTTTTTGTTCTTTTCTTCATTCTTTGTGACACTATACCATCATTCCTTTTGATCTCTAAAATTCCACATTTGGTGGCTTTTCCTGAGTGCTTTTACTTTTGTTCTATCCAGAAAATTTTGAGCTCAGATCCTGCATATTTTTAAAATGGCTTATGAAAAATCTGGTTCTTGTTTTCTTATTGATTTTACAACCTAGATTTCTTAGGATGCTCAGACATTTAATTTTATGCCACTTGGATGCTTTTGTACTACATTTTGACACACTTAGTTGGTGTTTTGATACTCCATTCACTTGTGTATTAAAACATGAAGCACTTGCTTTAATTAAATAAAATCCTGTAGCCTAAAATGATCAATTAGACACTTGCATGCTTATCATTTGTTCAACTGTAAATCATGAAGCTTCATAGTATGCTTTCCTGAAGTTGTTATCTGTATTGCATACGTCATTTTTGTTGCTGCAACCTAATTTCTTGTGCTTTGTATTCACTTTTGTACCTTGAGCTTATTGCTGAGCACTGTATGATTCATACATACTTGATCTTTTCCTTGCATAAATGGTTGTAAGTATTTGATCCTTACTTTGTCAAAAAGGATTGTGCTTTGATCTGAATCTGTACCTTTGTTGTAGAATTTTGCCTCTTTGGTTCACTGGGTTATACTTCAATTTTCCAAAAGTGCTTCTTACTTTGATTTGAAGATGCTTCTGTCACTTTGTTGGAATACTGTAATCTTGTTTCTTTTACTTAGATGCTTTATTTCCTTGATAGTAGTATTTCTGGCATGCTGGAAAATTTGAAATGTTGATTTTTCATGGCGAAGCCCTGGCAAAATTCTCTCTTCCTTACCTTTTCAGCTGTAGTAATTGTATTTTCTGATTCAGAATACAAAATGTAACACTTTTCTATTGAAGTTTATTTGGTAGTTGGAAACTGAAACATAATAACTCTTATCTTTGATCATGGCATGATTTTCTAATTTTTTGTATCACTTACTTGATATACATTGTTCTTTTAAAGCATGTAGTAGTTAAAAAAAACATGATGAAAAGTCGTAAATGTCCATTTTACATGGCGAAGCCCTATCCAAATTTTCCCAGAATCTTCTTTTTCATTTGTTTCAGTTGTAACCCTTTCTTTCCAATTGACTTCAACTTCTTGAAATATGATTCTTCTTCTTTAGTTGTGAACTGAAACATGTACATCTATTTTCCAGTCTCTCTTCTGCTACTATAACTTCTTCCATTTATAGGACAGTTGCTGAAACTTGAGTTGCATTCTTCCTTTATTCAAGCATGACTTATCTATTTTATGCCATAGGATAGGAGTCATTGAAATCTGCAATATGTGTTTATAGTGAAAGACTTGATTTATTTCTTCTTGGCTGCAACCTGTACCTGTACAATTAAGAAAATAGTTAGAAAATATTTAGGCTTTTTGGCCTCTCTTATGTCCATGGTTTTCTTCTTTTCTTCTCTATTCTTCTTTCTGAGTGAGTAAAACATGTATGCAGTTTGATCTTCAAGTAAACTATATCTCCTATTGTTAAGAGATTCATATACATGAATTAGGATAGCATAGGAATATGGATTGATCCCTGAGAGGAATAGGATGTTGTTAAGTGTAATTAGTAGTAGCGTCTGATAGAAGATAACGGCGCCGTCAGTACGGTGCCACCAATAATGTGGAGTGCGGTAACAGTCAAAGTACAATAGGAATGTTGTAAAAAGTAAATATTTGTCGTAAGTGGTCCGGTAATGTTAAAATGTCAAAGTTTGGGTAATTAGAAAAGTAGGGTCTACATGATTAGGAATTAGAAATATTATATTGGTAATAAGGACAAGGAGTGAGGTCATAAATATTTTGTGTATTTTATTTGTAAAAAGTCTAAAAATGTGGAACCCATGTAAAATGATAAGGTTTATCTTATCTTAACAGATAAGCTTACATGTACAGATAAGAGTTAAGGTATGGAATATGATTCGTCAGAGTGGATTTCTTATCCTATCTTAGAGATAGGATGGATAAGCCTGGAAGTTCTATAAATAGAGAGGCCACCCCCCTCATTTAGCATAGAAAGAAGTAGTGAGAAATATTATAGGAAGTGTGCGAAGGAAGCCATCAGTTAAAGGTGTGTTGAAGAAGCCATCAAGAGGTGTAATTGTAAAGTTTCTCCCATAGTCTTGTTGAAGTATCTCATGGGTGAGATTGTAACAGTTTCATGTTAATATTATAATTTATTTTGATATTTCAGATTTTTCGTTATCATAGTCAATGGTATTCTTGTGTTTGGTTGTTGTTTTGTTTCCAGATTACCTCCACCAAACTAAAGGCTGTGCATTAGTAAATAATCATAGCACGAGGAGTTCCCGGTGAAGAATTATCATAGTGCCGGATTGGTGATGACATTTTGGTTCCGTGACCGGGACCATTCCTCGTTGGTGGATTTTCTGGAGAGATATTCCCACTTAGGCAAAAATTAATTGGAGGGTAACCTTATTTTTACTGTGCATAGTAGTTACCATAGTAAAGTCATTTTTACCGTGAATAGTAGTTACCATGTTAAAGTCATTTTTGCCATGAATAGTAGTTACCCTGGTAAAGTCCTTTTTGCTGGGAATAGTAATTACCACAGTAAAGTCACTTTTTACCGTGAATAGTATTTACCGCAATAACTTCACTTTTTATCGTGAATAGTGTTTACCACAGTAAAGTCAGTTTTTACCGTAGTAAGTCAAGTTTTACCATAGTTTACCGTGGTCATTTCTATTTTACTGTAGAAAGGTGTAAAGTCACTTTCTAGTATAGTGATTCCAATTATTTGTGCACATAAGTCTTGTTAATTGTACTTGTGGGTTGGTATTTCACGGTGGTTACTTTTGAAAATAGGAAAGATTCCTGTTTTTTCAGCTCAATCTAATGAAGATGCTTCTTCTTTCATTCAAGAGTTTAAACGATCTTGTATTTGTAATGGCCTTATAAGAAGGGAACAATGGATTGAATTTTTTGCTACCTTTTTGGATGGTTCAGCACTTAGGTGGTTTGAAACACTAGGTGATAATGTAAAAAATTCATGGGATTTATTAACTGAAAGTTTTCTTGAAGAATTTGGTGAACAATAGAAATATGCAAATCTCATGATCGAGATCACAAAGCTATCCCAAGGAGAGAAGGAGAAGATAAGGGATTATCATGCTCGTGTTCTAGAGCTAAGGAGGAAGCTCGATGCCCAGATCCAGAAGGAAGGACTAGCGGATGGGTTGATGAATGGCGTGGATAATCTCCTCTGTAAGCACTTCATTCTTGGGATGAAGCCGGAGATCAGACAACGAGTGAAGTATGACCGCCCAGCCACCATTGAACAAGCAAAGGAGATTGCAAGAAGGCAAGAAGAAAGCATGGAAGAGGAGCCCAAAGAAATTGTTGCTAAAGTAGAGCCTACACCAGCACCTTTGGTCCTGAATCCACAACCACTCCCAGTGAGCACAAATATTTCTCCTAATACATCTACTGAGTATGAAGATCTGCTCAAAAAGATGGGTCAGTTAAATATTAATCTTCTTCAAGGAAAGGAATTTAGTTCTCAGGGAGGAGATAGAGGTCCAAAAAAAAATATTTCTAAAGTTGTTTGTTATGGTTGTTATAAAAAGGGTCATTATAAGTATAATTGTCCAGATAGAGCTTCTACATCTGGTAAGGGAGATAATGATAAAGGAAAAGCACCTGTGAATTCTTCTGATGTAGTAGATAAGAGCAGAAATAATGAAGTAGATGTGTTTGTAACAAAAAGAAAAAAAGAAAAAGATAATCAAGATGGAAATGATCCTAAGAAGATGAAAGGAGAAACTAGTAAGAAACATAGGAGAAGAAAGTTGGGTGTGTAGGATTTTCTGATTTCACAGGGGCAAGGACCATACTCCATCTTGGAAGATCTGTCCAAAAGGCCTGCAAATATTACATATGGTCAACTCTTGGCTATGTCTTCTGAGAAGAGGCAGGAGTTGCGAGGTGGACTCAATGCTCGAAGAAGGGAGGAGGTTGAGGTCCCTGTTTTGGAGGCAGATGCAGATCCCTATGCTCCACAAGCTGAGGTATTATATAATGGTATTTCAATTCATGATGTCTTAGTTGATGGAGGTGTTGTAGTTAATATAATGACTGAGTCTGTAATGAATATGTTGGGTTTAAAAATTGATCACCCTTCAATACTTATGTTAAGGTCATTAAATAAAGGAAAAACTAAACTAGAAGGTGTAGTTTTAAATGTGGCAATATCTGTTATGGGTGTTGTATGTGTGGTAGACTTTCAGGTAATGAAAAATGGTACTGTTGCGTACCCAATGCTGCTGGGAAGACCATGGCTAAGGAGAGTTCATGCAAGAAACTCCTGGAATGAAGGTTTCATGACACTTGGACGTGGTAGAGAGAGGGTGAAGATAAATGTGATCCCTCAACATCATAAAGTAGAACCTTTGGATTCAAGTGATGAAACTGATGATTGGACATCCTCTGGTTACTCTACCACCAGTGAAGTAGACACTGAAGATGAAGAAAGTGAGGTTGATGTTTCAGTCATGGATATTCTTCCAGTCACACCAACCCAGGACCCCATAAAATTATCTGAAGAAGAAGTTGATGATCGTCTCCAACAAATAAAGATTGGTGATGCTGTGATGGAGAGTGAGAAGGAATCCTACCTCCAGCTCTTTCGAAGGTACATACACCTATTCACTTTTGATTACAAGGAACTCCGCCAAGTAAGTTGGGTAGAACATTGTATTGAGCTGGTAGATGGTGCTAAGCCCATAAAGCAAATGCCATATAGAATGAATCCTAATTTTTCCAAGACTATAAAAGAAGAAATAGATAAGTTGCTTGATGCAGGATTCATATTTGCTGTGGAGAATTCAGAATGGGTTTCTCCCATTGTGATCTCAATAAAAAATAATGGGAAGCTACGCATTTGTGTTGATTATAGGAAGCTCAATAAGGCAACAAAGAAGGATCATTACCCTCTTCCATTTTCAGATCAGATCTTGGACGAAGTAGCTGGCCAGGAGTGCTATAGTTTTGTTGATGGATATAGCGGCTACAACCAAGTTCGTATAGCAGAGAAAGATCAGCTGAAGACCACGTTCACCACTCCTTGGGGAACGTTTTCTTATAGAGTTATGCCTTTTGGGTTGTGTAATGCTCCAGCAACATTCCAGCGTTTGATGAATAGGGTGTTCGAACCCTACATTGGGACCTTCATCAGAGTATTTCTGGATGATTTTTACATCTATGGGAGCAAGTTGGACCACCTGCACCAGATGGAGACAGCATTTCAAAGGTTAGATGAAGCACAAGCCTCACTAAACCCTACAAAGTGTGTCTTTGGATGTTCTAAAGGCGTTTTGTTAGGGCATGTTGTATCCAGAGATGGTATTGGTACTGATCCTGATAAAGTTTCAAAAATCAAAGATTTACCATTTCCTATGAATAGAAGTAAGTTGAGATCATTTTTAGGCCATGTGGGTTACTATAGAAGGTTCATCAAGAATTTCTCAAAGATTACACAGCCACTAACCCAGTTCTTGAAGAAGGATGTTGCTTATGAACCAGGAAACAAGGCGCATGAAGCTTTTGGACAACTGAAGGAAGCCCTGGTGTCTTCACCTGTTTTGAAGAATCCAGATTGGAGCAAGCCATTCATTGTGTACACTGATGCCTCAGATGCAGCACTAGGTAGTACTTTGAGCCAAAAGGATGAAAATGGGAATGAACATCCAATTTACTTTGGGAGCAGACAAATGAGCAGTGCTGAGGTAAACTATACTGTAACTGAAAAAGAGGCTCTGGCTATCATTTTTGCTGTAAAGAAGTTTAGAAATTACTTGCTAGGGCAGAAATTTATAGTTGTAACGGATCATCAGGCTCTGAAATATATTGTCAATAAGCCTAACCCATCAGGGAGGATAGCAAGATGGATAATTTTGCTACAAGAATTTGAATTTGATATTATAGATAGGCCAGGAAAGAAGCATGTCAATGCAGATGCACTCTCTCGAGCCTATGATGGTTTAGGATCATCTTGTGATGATGATGATTTTCCCGATGCAGCATTATTCTCCCTTGACACAATCCCTAGTGAATACATAGATATTTGGAATTATCTTAATGAATTCAAGTTTCCTGATGGTGCCAATGCAAAGACTAAGAGAAAGATTACTCAAGCCAGTCGTCCATATTCTATTCTGCATGGAGCATTATTTCAAATAGGACCTGATGGACAGTACAAGAGGGCAGTTGGACGTGATCAAGGAAAGGAGCTGCTAGAAGAATTCCACAATGGTACATGTGGAGGGCACTTCTCTGGACAACTTACAGCAAGAAGGATCTTGGATGCAGGTTATCACTGGCCCACTCTTTTTAAAGATTGTTATAATTATTGTAAGACATGTGATATTTGTCAAACACATGGTAACCGTAAGACTTCATCAGCTCCATTATGTCCTATTCTTCCCCTTGGTCCCTTTGAAAAATGGGGAATAGACATTGTAGGTCCACTTCCAACTACATCACGTCAAAATAAGTATATTGTAGTTGCCACAGATTATTTAACCAAGTGGGTTGAAGCTAGGCCATTGAAAACAGCTTCCATGGATGAAGTGGCAAGGTTCATATATGAACGCATTGTCACCATATTTGGTTGTCCATTAGAAATTGTAACAGATCAAGGAAGCCACTTCATTAATGAGGTGGTAGAAGCCCTAGTCAATAAGTTTTCTATCAAGCACAGGAAGGCAACAACATACAAGCCAAGCACAAATGGACAGGTGGAACGAACAAATTTTGTGCTGTGTCAAATTCTAGCAAAAGATGCAGCCTTGCAGGTACATAAATGGGATAAAAGGATTCATACAACATTGTGGGCATATAGGGCAACATCAAAGTCAGCAACAGGATACTCCCCATTTCAGTTGGCCTATGGCATTGATCCAGTTCTTCCTATTGAGTTTGATATTCCCACTGTGAGAGTTATGAAAAATGAAAGGATGGATGAAAGTGATTCAGTAAAAGAAAGGTTGGTACATCTTCATTTGCTAGAGGAAATGAGGGAAATAGCAAAGGATACAAGCCATAAGAAGAAAATGAAGTAGAAGGAATACTTTGATCAAAAGATCCAGATGGTCTCCATTTCAAGTAAATGACTTGGTTCTAGTATATGATTCCAGATACAAAAAAAGAAGACAGAGAAAATTTCTTCCAAAATGGATGGGGCCCTACAAAATAGCAGCTGTGCATGAAAATGGTACGTACCGACTGGAGGAATTGGATGGCACTCCCATTACGAAATGGGTCAACCACGACAAGTTGAAGATTTTCCAAGCACCAGAATAGTCTACTCCGAGGACGGAGTAGAAGCTAGGAAGGGGGAAGATGTCGACACTAAAATTTTCCTCCAAAATTTCTATTTCATTAATGTATGTATTAGGAATAGGATGTTGTTAAGTGTAATTAGTAGTAGCGTCTGATAGAAGATAACGGTGCCGTCAGTACGGTGCCGCCAATAATGTGGAGTACGGTAACAGTCAAAGTACAATAGGAATGTTGTAAAAAGTAAATATTTGTCGTAAGTGGTCCGGTAATGTTAAAATGTCAAAGTTTGGGTAATTAGAGAAGTAGGGTCTACATGATTAGGAATTAGAAATATTATATTGGTAATAAGGACAAGGAGTGAGGTCATAAATATTTTGTGTATTTTATTTGTAAAAAGTCTAAAAATGTGGAACCCATGTAAAATGATAAGGTTTATCTTATCTTAACAGATAAGCTTACATGTACAGATAAGAGTTAAGGTATGGAATATGATTCGTCAGAGTGGATTTCTTATCCTATCTTAGAGATAGGATGGATAAGCCTGGAAGTTCTATAAATAGAGAGGCCACCCCCCTCATTTAGCATAGAAAGAAGTAGTGAGAAATATTGTAGGAAGTGTGCGAAGGAAGCCATCAGTTAAAGGTGTGTTGAAGAAGCCATCAAGAGGTGTAATTGTAAAGTTTCTCCCATAGTCTTGTTGAAGTATCTCATGGGTGAGATTGTAACAGTTTCATGTTAATATTATAATTTATTTTGATATTTCAGATTTTTCGTCATTTTGTCTTATCATAGTCAATGGTATTCTTGTGTTTGGTTGTTGTTTTGTTTCCAGATGACATCCACCAAACTAAAGGCTATGCATTAGTAAATAATCATAGCACGAGGAGTTCCCGGTGAAGAATTATCATAGTGCCGGATTGGTGATGACAGTACAATGATCTCAACAATGAAGATGGAGAAGGAACAAAACTAGAAATGGAGATGTCTCAACCAAAGAAGAAAACCACCCAAGGCAATGATGGGTTCACTCATACTCCTTTACTTTCTATTTCATGCATGTGTACCTCTTATTTCAGTAGTTGTACTTACTTTTTAGTTACATCCCATGGCTTGTGTGGTAAACATTTGAAAATTCCTTATGAATAAAACATTTAATTCTAAAAATGAGTTGTATATTTCTTTCTAAATTTCAGCTTTCTGTATGGATTGTATGATGAACTAAACAACTCAATAATATAATTGACAGTATTAAACATGAAGGAAAGAACATTAAAGAAAATTTGTAACATTCAGTAATGAACTCTAATTTCTGCAATCTACATTTATGTTTGCTGCTCCAAAACTTAGTATTTCACCTATTCTATGATTGAATGTCTTCATCAAGACAACACAACTATCCTTTGGGGCCTTGTGTTCTTTTGCTAAAGATAATAATGAATTTACAAACTATGTGATCTGTTACGTTTTGTAATAGAAAATATAACTTTAGATTTCATGTAATAATTTAACTAATTCAGTAGTAACAACATTATCTCAAAAAATCTCCCCTAGCTTAGGTATACTTCACCAATGTTATCCATCGTAACGAAGTTTTGAGTTGCCCATTTTTGCACAAGTGAAATTTTCTTCAACAAGTTGTTTAAAGTGATTGGTATGATGCAGGATGTACTATAACATATTTAGAGTAGTGGATGGAGACCCAATGGGTGTTATTTTTTCCTATTTTGTTGAATTTTCTAGGAGGTGATGCGGATATGTTTCCACCCATAGGTGGAAGAGCCAAGGGAGGGAGATATTCCCCTAGTGGAGATGTGGTGGTGGAATCTATTACATAGTGTAAGTATTATATGATGTTAGATATTTGGTTATTGGTATATATAAATAATGTTGTTGACTAATTAGATGTTGATATATACATTTTTATTATTTCAAGTGATGCTTATTCAACCACCATTATAGATGCATACATGTGGATATTGCTATGTAATATTCTAAGGGATGTGGTGATGGGAGGTATGATTGAGTGTGTGGATAACATAACATGTTAACAAGTGTGCATTTTTTTAATCCATTTATTGTGGTGGAAGCCACATGCATAGTATTGCAAAGTGAGTGTGATGAGATTCAAAAGGAGTTGTAGTTCCCGTTTCAACAACCACTTGAGACCAAAGGAACAACCTAGGATTAGCTAGAAAATTATGGGATATTTTTTTTATTTGAAGTGTCTATAACTACATTGCAAGACATCAATTTTCACTAATAGAATTCCTGAACAAACATGTTTACTAATACACAAGTTTCCTTTATTACTCATAACAAGTTTAGGAGGTTCAAATTTTTAGGGTTACATATTTTAGTTAGGTTCAGGGAGTAAGCTTACCCCCATGCCTACTCTCTAACAGGCTCATAGATTCAACTAGATTTTTCTCATACTTAATGGTTCCAAAATTTCTCTAAACCATTCCCAATGGATAGGAATTTTTCTCACCTTTCCGGTGATATAAATAAGTCCTCCTAACTCCTTACAGAACTCAAGTTATGAGTGGGCGGAGTTTAGGGATCAAATTTTCCCCAAGGGGGACACATGTTGCACCCCGGTTAGTTGGTGGGCCTTGGGGAGAAAATTTTCCCCAAGGAGCGGGTTGGTGGGTTGTGGGAGGATTTGGGAGATTTTTTTTTCCTGCGTGGGTAAAAATTCACATTTTCTTTCTCGCCCCCGCGGGTCTGCTAGGGACACGTGGCGACCGCAAAGACAACATCAAAGCAACGAGAGGAATTAGCGGTCTGCACTCGAGGAGGAAAAAGGGAACAAAAGGGTGTGTAGGTTTGAATACCCATGAAAGGAAAATTCCAAAGGGAAGGGAAGAGTGGCGGGGTGTTTTTGTGCTTTGCGCCAATGAAGGGGAACAAGGGAAAAAAATGGTGCATGGGTCCGCACACCCGCATGGGAAGACAAAGGAAAAAGGGGAAGCAGAGTTGCGGGTGGTGGAAGGAAAATTAGAAATTTTCCAAGGCCAAAACACAAAACATAAGGGAAAAGGAAGGTCCACCCTCCCGCTTCCACCCCCAAGGTGCCACGTGGCATGGCCCCATTGGCCACAGCCCGATGGGTTCAAAACATAAATTTTTCCCCAAAATTTAAAAGGCAAAGTTTAAAAGATAACCACGTCTCTGCCATAGCCACAAGGGGACACGTGGTGCCCTCGGATATGCTGCGGGCCGGCAGGAGGAAAAGTGAAAATTTTCCAAAAAATTTGAAAAAGTTTAAGGGGGTAAAATTTATCCACGCCTCCGTCTCAGCCCCTGGAGGACACGTGGCAGCCTCTGATTGGCTATGGGCCGGCGGAGGGAAAAGTGAAAATTTTCCTAAGCCCAAAATTTTGAAAATTTTCTAAGGGCAATTTTGATGGGAAATTTTTTGGTTGCGGGCCCGCCAAGGAAAATTTTCCCCAAATTTTCCCGCCAAGGCACAAAAATTTCAAAGTGTCATAACTTGAGCTAGAAATCTCAGTTTTGGGAAAACGAGGAATTTTCAAGAAAGCTCTTGATGCCCTCTTTGCACAAGAAACATCAAATTTGATTTTAGATGAATTTTTAAGGGTCAATTTTGAAAAAACAATTTGTAGGCCTTTATTTGGAAAACTGACAATTTCCAACTTATAATTTTGATAAAATTAGAACTCCTCCTTCACTCAACATGTCAAACAGATATGGAGGATCAGTCAAGGGAGGGTATAGAGTGTTTTAGGGAAGTCAATTTATCCAATCTATTCAAGGTTGCATTTTTTCGGCAATAGACTGGAAAATGACTGTGCAAGCTTCGAATTGAAATTCATTAAGTTTTGGAGATTCATTCTTGACTATTTATAGTGAATTTGAGTTCCTTAGGTAGTACTAAGTCTAATTTTCAATGTTTCATAACTTATTTTTTACTGCAAGTATGAACTGTTCATTTTTATTAAAATGTGAATTGCCAAGATGAAGTATATTACAGTGAACTATTTCTTTAAATTGGAATCTCCATTTTGTCATTTAAATGTGCATATGATTCCTAACTTAGTCAAATACATTGCTTATTAAATCATCCATCCAATTCTAAATGAAACTACATTTCTGATTTCAGTTTTAATATACATTTTGCAAGGAAAATAACATTGACTTTCATTCCATATGCATTCTTCTTTCAACATTCCAAACAGAGGTTTATCATTGCAAGTAAAACTCATATTTCCAATGGAGAAGATAGCATATGAACAAGGTAAAAACACTTTTGAGAAAGGAATGCAATCCTTCATTGATCATCAATACAATTTTTCAACTTATCATTTCCTTTTCATTGATTTGGTTTCAAACTACAGGTCACAAAATACATCATACAATGCATGTAATATTATTTACATTTCTTTTCCAAAATAAAATAGAGAAATATAATTCTTCTTGTGCATTTCTCAATTAAAATTCAACTTCCCTTTACAACGCAATCACTTCTCATTACAACATTTATACATCTCATCCACTCAAAGTGGGAAAGGTTATAATGAATTTGCTCAAAGGAAAGGGACTGTCAAAAATATAATTTCTCCTTTCTCCCAACAACAACATGCAAGTTTCTTCTTCTTTTCATCCTGATCACAATAAGGAAGGGGGAAAGGCAACGCTCTCCACCCAACCAAGACATCCAATGAGAAAGGAGAAGCCATCCTTCCCCATTGTCCCCCGAGCCCCAACCATATTGAAATGGAGCATGAATATCAACACATGGCAACAAAGGCTTCTATCCACACAACAAGCAACATTCACATTACATACAATCAATCAAATGCTTAGTTCAAAACAAGATAGTAGTTCCTAAATACATTTGAAACAATTCATACAACACATAGGCTTGATCAAGCAAGCCAACAAGAGAAAGAACTATGGGGAGATACTTATGCCTCCCAATTTTGGAATTGGGCATCCACCAAAATCATACCGCCATT
Organism: Taxus chinensis; assembly: GCA_019776745.2. Lineage (NCBI taxonomy): Eukaryota > Viridiplantae > Streptophyta > Pinopsida > Cupressales > Taxaceae > Taxus > Taxus chinensis. Next base: position 220,340,570 of record CM034153.1, read on the forward strand.
AAACACATCAAATCCCATAAACCTTATATCTCCCAACCCCTCCTTATTGCCCCCCCCAAAGTTTATCCCTTATGCCCCCCAAGAGTTAGAAATGCAAGCAATTTATTTTCCAAGGTGGATCCCAAACCAAAACTCCCTCCTCAATAGAACTAGTTCTATTGGCAATCCCTTATGCCCCCCATATGAAATCCTCATAGCCTTCTCCTACACCATGCCCTAAGCATTCTACCCAACCAGCCAAGATCACAAACACAAACACCATTTAAACATGCATGCAAGAGAAGGAAAACAATTAAAACACAACTCAAGATGCCTACCTCTCCATAATGGAGTTTGTTCCAAGATCACAAGATGTCCACAATGTCAAAGTACAGTCTAAAACCAGCAAAGTATCAAGCATGAAAAAATACTCCAAGCTTCCTCCACAAACAATCTCCAAAACAACAACAAAAAATGTGCCCCCAAGAGGAAATGGACAAAGTTTCAACAACCATAAATGAGCAAGAAGTTTCAATTTTAAAGGAGAGGGAAGAGAAGAGGATGATGTGGATCCATGTGGGATGCCACATCATTCTTCCTCAACCCCAAGAGGAAATTCAACATCCTTCCACCAAATCACAATAAATAAAAATGACAAAATCACTTACATACTCCAAAAATGCCCATACTCCAAAAGGACCAAATTTAAAACATGTAAGGGAAGTGCAATTAAAACTTACATATTGTCACTTCAAAATTCATTATAAATGCCTACATTTAACCTCCAAACCATAGGCATGGTTGGTGGATCATTTTAAGAGGTGTGGGACAAGTTTAACTTGTCCCACAAGCCTCCAAATTTGGCCTCCAAGGGAAAATTCGAATTCCTAAGGAGATGAAGTGCCAAACCTTTCAAAATATACCTTACAATACTCTTACATGTTTCTTACACATCCTTACAACATTAACTTACACACTCTTCCAACATTAATATTTAAAGACAACAACTTTATTAATTACATTCCACATCCCAATTTAATTTAAATAAAATTTAACTATATGATCTCTCACATTAATCTACCACATTTAAATTAATTAAAAGAAGGAACACATTAAAAATAAAATACATACAACAATAATTAAAAAGGAACATAAATAAAACACATATCCCATGGTCACATATAATGGAAATCCCCCCCATGGGAATTCCTAACAAAACAAAACGCACAACACACAACATAGTTGCCATGGTGACCTTGTTGAATTCACCTAGAATTTTAATATGGTTAGTCTCCAGTCCCCCAACATTGTTGTGATTTTTAACCTGCAAAACCTAAATACCTCCTTCAGCCTCGTGGCCATATCAGAACATCCAAAATGATATAAACAACATTTCAAGATCATCTAAACACATGAATCACAACAATATCAAGAATTCAACATTATCATTTTTAATTCATAAATCAACTATATCATCATCAAGAATCTACCATACTAGGTCTACTCCAAATATCAAGTGTCACAAGTCCAAATCAACATCCATATTATGTCCATGTCAAACAGTATATCATCAACCACATATAGAAAATGTCTCTAGTAACCATCATGCATAATAACCGAATCCAGATCAATAATAATCCATGATCTAACATCTAACCATCATACTAAAACAAAACATAATAGTGTCCATAATATGATCAATAGTATCAAAATCAGTATCTAAAAGTGTCAAAGGGAAGTGGGCACTACATCCCCCTCCCCTTAGACTCAACTTCCTCCTAGAAGTCACTAGAACAAATGTGGAAACTACACTCGTAATACTATGGCATCCTCCCAAGTGGCTGCAGTCTCATCATACCTGTCCCACTACACCTGTACCTGATCAATCTCTCTGCCTCGAAGGCCCAAGGTCCTGTGATCTATGATATGAATGGGCTCCACCATCTCCTACCCTTGATGGTGCACTTGTAATGATGTCCAGTCCAGCACATTAGAAGGATCTGTAATTTACCTCCTAAGGACATAAACATGAAACACATCATGTACGCGAGACAAACTGGGTGGAAATGCTAGATGGTAGGCCAAAGGGCCGATACGCTCCAAGATCTCAAAAGGACCAATGAATCTAGGAGCTAACTTAGAACCTTTTCCATAACGGATAGGGCTCTTATGTGGTCTAACATGAAGGAACACCTTCATGCCCACATCAAAGCTATGATCAATCCTATGCTGATCCGCATACTTCTTCTGCCTATCTTGTGCCTCCTATAATCTCTTCCTGATCAACACTACCTGCTACTCCATGTCCTGCAAAAGAGCTGGTCCAAGAGATACTTTGTCCTCTAACCTGTCCCAGCTAAGGGGTGTCCTGCACTCTCTACCATATAACGCCTGAAAAGGAGCCATGCCTATAGAACTCTGAAAACTATTATTGTAGGCAAAACTCCACTAAGTACAGGTACTCCTCCCACTTAGACTGCTGATCCATCACATACATCCTAATTATATCCTCTAAAATCTGATTTACTCACTTGGTCTGTCCATCTATCTTAGGGTGATATGTCGTGCTGAAGTTAATCCTTGTCCCAAGGACATACTACATGGTAGTCCAATAAATGTGAAGTGTACAAAGGATCGCGGTCACAAATGATCTTCCACAAAATTCCGTGTAACATAACGATCTCATCCAAATATACCCATGCCACTACACTAGCTGTATAAGTGGTCTTCACAGGAGAAAAGTGAGCCACTTTTTTCAATTTATCAACCATGACCATAATGATGTCATGGTGGTATCTTGACATAGGTAGCCCAACAATGAAATCCATGGAAATGGTCTCCCACTTCCATTCCGATATGGCATGAGGATAAAGAAGACCTGCTGGATGCTGATGCTCAGCCTTAACACTCTCGAACTCTAAACACCATGACACAAATTGAGCCACATCTTGACGAAATCCTCTCCAGTGGTACAACTATCTCAAGGTAGTGTGCATATTCTTCACCCCGGGATGGGTTGAATAGGGTGCACGATGTGCCTCTACCAAGATGTCCTACCTCAAGCCTCCATCTCTGGGAACATATATCCTACCTCTTTTCCTGAGAAGACCATCTACCTCTAAGGAAAATCCATCAAACTTCCCCTCAAGGGGTCTCTGTGACTCGATCTCTACTCGTACTGCCATGTAGAAGCTATCAAGAGGAAGCAGTTGAAGAATCCTGCTCCACAAATTTGTGCTCACTGAGGTGGCCATAGCCACATGTCTCCATCTACTGAGAGCATCTACTACCACATTCTCCTTCCCTTTGACATGCTCTATCTCCATGTAAAACTCACAAATCAACTCCATCCAACGCCGTTGATGAGCGTTTAGATTGGGCTGCGTGAAGAGGTCATGAAGACTCAAATGATCTATCCTGAGTGTGAATCTCCATCCAAGAAGAAAATTTCTCCATCTAACCAAAGCATGCACAACTGCCATAAGCTAAAGATCATGGATAGTATAATTAAGCTCGTGATCCTTGAGTTTGTCAAACTCAAAAGCTACAACCCTGCCATCCTGCATCAACACACCTCCAAGCCCTGCTAAAGAAGCATCTGTGCAAACAAAGAACTCACCCTGTGGATCTGGCACTGCAAGAATGGGTGCTGTAGTGAGGCACTCCTTCAGTGTCCTGAAGGCTTGCTCGCATCTATCCAACCAAACAAACTTCTTCCCTTTCCTCTGAAGGGAAGTGATAGGGTGCGCAATCCGAGAGAAGTCCTGAAAAAATCTCTGGTAGTAACCTGCTAAACCCATGAAGCTGCGTACCTCGGTCACTGTAGTGGGTGTTGGCCAATCCATAATGGCTCTAATCTTGGAAGGATCGACTGCGATACCTTCCCCAGAAATAATATGACCCAAATATTGCACCTCTATCTCGAAGAAAGAACACTTCTCCAAGTTCCCATAAAGTTACTACTCCCAAAGACACTGAAGAACCTATCGAAGGTGCCCCTCGTGCTCCTCACATGTACGTGAGTATATCAAAATTTCATCTAGGAAGATGAGCACAAAGTGATCTAAAAAGGTTCTGAATACCCCATTCATCAAACTCATAAACACTGCAGGGGCATTTGTCAAACCAAAAGGCACCACTGTGAACTCATAGTGCCCATATCTCATATGGAAGGTGGTCTTATGAATGTCTGCCTCTGAAATCCTCAACTGATGGTAGCCCGAGTTGAGATCAATCTAAGAGAACATCGTGGCTCCCTTCATTTGATCAAACAAGTCATCAATGTGAGGAAGAGGATAATGACTTTTGATCATTACCTTGTTCAACTGGATATAATCAATACACAACCAAAATGATCCATCCTTCTTTACAAAAATCACCAGTGCAGCCCAAGGGAATACACTAGGATGGATAAGGCCCTTCTCCAAAAGGCCCTCAAGCTACAACTTGAGCTCACAGAGCTCTGGGGTGGTCATCTGATAAGGTGCCCATGAGATAGGCTCTACTCCAGGAACTAGGTCTATATGGAAATCAATCTCACATGGGGGTGGTAACCCCGGTAGCTCCCTTGAAAATACATCGAAAAAATCTATCAAGATGGAATGATCATCTAGTGATGATCTACTAGACCCATCCTCTGATATGTCACTAACTATAATAGTATACATTTGACAACCCTATCGCACACACCACTTAATCTGCATAGCGGAAATGGTGTGAATAGAAATGGGTCTCCTGACCCCTAAGATCATTGACTCAACTCCTACATCATCCACAAAATATATAGTCTTGTGATAACAATCCATCCTAGCCCTATGTGTAGATAACCAGTCCATACCTAAGATAACTCCATAGGAGCCCAAAGGAAGAATACGGAGATCTGAGGTGGTGGTGAAAGGTCCCAAATCCACAACACACTCCTTAACTAAGGAGTCCATAGAGATATTGGCTCCAGAAGCCATCTCGACATCCCAACTAAGACCCTGCCTAACTGCCACCAGCCTGCATCTCTCTACTAAAGATGGTGTAATAAAGGAATAAGAAGAACCGAAATCAAACAATACAGAGGTAGGGATACCACCAATGCTACATGTGGTCTCAATGACTGTACTCTGGTGCTATTCCTGGTGGTTCTCAACCTTTTCATAAATCATGTGGTTATGTCCCATGTCACCAACTGTCAGCTCTGAAATTTGTGCCTTACCCTTGTTAGGGTTTTGAGGACAATCTCTCCAGAAATGTCTAGCTACTCCACATCCAAAACAACCACCTGATCCTCTCCAAGGAACAACACCTCCAGTAGGTGCCCTAGAAGCCTGTGGTGTGGATCCTGATGATCCAGCTATGGTCTACTATGGCCTCTACTGGCGAGCTCCTACTGACTGAGCTCTAGGTCCACCCTGTGTCCTGATGGGACCCCTAGGAGGAGGCCCCATACTCCGACCTCTCTATGCATCAGATCTCTATGGGGGTCTATACGGTGGTCGGGACTGCTACTGTTGTGGCTGTGTCCTAAAGGATGAGTGTGCTGAATGCTAACCACCATGAGGAAGAGGTACCGAACCTCTTGATCTACCATCCTGCATCTACTGAATGTGGCTCTTGACTCAGTCTCTAACCTTCTGGGTTTTACCCCAAGTCTCCTTTGTAATATAGGCCTTCTCAACGACCTCTGCTAAAGTATATGGATAGTGAATCCACACTACACCTCCAATGTCCAAATGTAGGCCCTAGATGAATCTGTGAATCCACACCTACTCATCCTGCATATACTCTACATACTAAAGTAGATCTAGAAATCTACTCTCATACTCTGCTACTGAAAGGGTTTCCTTTCAGAGGTCATGGAACTCATCAATCCTCTGTTGGATGAACCTCCATGATAGGTATCTACTCCTGAATCTCTCCTCAAATAGCTCCCAAGTCACTGTCTCTGAATCTACATGGAGCTTCTACTCCTCTGTCCTCCACCATACTCCTTCTCCATCCCTCAGTAGATGGATTGCAACATGAGCTTTCGTGTTGCTAGAACAAGGAAAAATCTTGAAGCAACCACTCAAGCTCACTAGCCAGGCCTCTACCTGAAATCCACCTATATCACCTGAGTAATGTGAGGGCCTAAGCTTCAGGATCTCCCTAATGTGATCTGCTGCTATGGTCTGTCGGCCTCTAGGTCTCTCTGTACACTCATCCCTAAGCCTAGGGCTCCGAGACCTCTCTCTATGCTCCAGAACTCTATCACCCTATCTCCTAGGTGGTGAATCTACTCTGGCTGAATCTGCATGGGAGTTCTCTCCTCTATGCTCCTCACTAAGTCGAGGGGGTACCTGATTCATGATAGAAGGAGCTCTATCATGACTAACTGTCTACCCTCCACCTAATCCTCTGAGTAGAGCGGCATTAACATCCTGAAGGGTCTATAGAATCTGAGGTAAAATGACTGCCACACCTTGATCCAGTGGTGGTGGTGGTGGTGAATCTGAATCTCTGTGAAGGTTCCTCTCACTCTGTCTGAGCCTCCTACATAGACCAAAGAGAAGATTCAGTTCGTTTTCCAAGTTATACAACTTCCATGTTTGCTAAAAACATACAAACTCTTGCTAAGTTGTTTTCTAGGTTTTCAGTGTGCTAGGTTTAAGTTTTCATGTCTCAAGTTTTCTAGTGTGCCTAATGGTCCAAGCCTTTAAACCACTGCTCTGACACCAAAACTATAGTGCTCATTTCAACAACCACTTGAGACCAAAGAAACAACCTAGGGTTAGCTAGAAAATTAAGGGATATTTTTTTTTATTTGAAGTGTCTACAACTAAATTGCAAGACATCAGTTTTCACTAATAGGTTCAAGAAAAAACATGTTTACTAATACACAAGTTTCCTTTATTACTTATAACAAGTTTACAAGGTTCATATTTTTAGGGTTACATATTCTAGTTAGGTTCAGGGAGTAATCTTACCCCATGCCTTCTCTCTAACAGGCTCAGAATTTAAACTAGAACTTTTTTCCTACCAAACACTTCCAAAATTTCCCTAAACCATTTCCAATGGATAGGAAATTTTCTCACCTTTCCGGTGATATAAAGAAGTCCTCCTAACTCCTTGTAGAACTCAAGATATGAGTGGGCGGAGTTTGGGGATCAAATTTTCCCCAAGGGGGACACGTGGCAAGAGGAGGAGTGGGCCTTGGGGAGAAAATTTTCCCCAAGGGGCGGGTTGGCAGGTCGCAGGAGGATTTGGGAGAATTTTTTTCCCTGCATGGGTGAAAAGTCACATTTTCTTCCACGCCCCCGCGGGTCCGCCAGGGACACGTGGCGACCACAGAGACAATGTCAGAGCAGCGGGAGGAATTAGTGGTCTGCAACCGAGGAGGAAAAAGGGAACAAAAGGGCATGCGAGTCTGCACACCCATGAAAGGAAACGTTTGAAGGGAAGGGTGGAGTGGTGGGGTGTTTTTGCGCTTTGCGCCAGTGAAGGGGAACAAGGGGAAAACATGGTGTGTGAGTCCACACACCCACGGGAAGACAAAGGAAAAAAGGGGAAGCAAAGTTACGGGCAGCAGAAGGAAAATTAGAAATTTTCCAAGGCTAAAACACAAAACATAAGGGAGAAGAAAGGTCCACCCTCTCGTTTCCACCCCCAAGGTGCCACGTGGCATGCCCCATTGGCCACAGGCTGACAGGGCCAAAATGTAAATTTTTCCCCCAAAAATTTGTAAAAGCTAAGGGTTTTAAAAGAACCCGTGCCTCTGCCATAGCCACAAGGGGACACGTGGCACCCTCTGATTGGCTATGGGCCGGTGGAGGGAAAAGTGAAAATTTTCCAAAAAATTTCAAAAAGTTTAAGGGGTAAAATTTATCCGCGCCTCCGCCTCAGCCCCTGGAGGACATGTGGCAGCCTCTGATTGGCTGTGGGCTGGTGGAGGGAAAAGTGAAAATTTTCCGAGCCCAAAAATTTCAATAAATTTCTAAGGGCAATTTTGATGGGAAATTTTTGGGTTGCCGCCCTGCCAGGGAAATTTTTCCCCAAATTTTCCTACCAAGGCAAAAAAACTTCAAAGTGTCATAACTTGAGCTAGAAAGATCAGTTTTGAGAAAATGAGGACTTTTCAGAAAGATCTCAAATACCTCTTTTCACAAGGAACATAAAATTTATTTTTTTATGAAGTTTTAAGTGTCAATTTTGTAAAAACGATCTACAGGCCTTTATTTGGCAAACTGGCAATTTCCAACTTATAATTTTGATAAAATTAGAACTCCTCCTTCACTCAACATGTCAAACAGACATGGAGGATCAGTCTAGGGAGGGTTTAGAGTGTTTTAGGGAAGTCAATTTATCCAATCTTCAAGGTTGCATTTTTCTGGCAATAGACAGAAAAATGACTGTGCAAGCTCCAAATTGAAATTCATTAAGTTTTGGAGATTCATTCTTGACTGTTATAGTGAATTTGAGTTCCTTAGGTAGTACTAAGTCTAATTTTCAATGTTTCATAACTTATTGTTTAGTGCAAGTATGAACTGTTCATTTTTATTAAAATGTGAATTGCCAGGATGAAGTATATTACAGTGAACTATTTCTTTAAATTGGAATCTCCATTTTTTGTCAGTTAAATGTGCATATTATTCCTAACTTAGTCAAATACATTGCTTATTAAATCATCCATCCAATTCTAAATGAAACTACATTTCTGATTTCAGTTTTAATATACATTTTGCAAGGAAAATAACATTGACTTTCATTCCATATGCATTCTTCTTTCAACATTCCAAATAGAGGTTTCTCATTGCAAGTAAAACTTATATTTCCAATGGAGAAGATAACATATGAACAAGGTAAAACACTTTTGAGAAAGGAATGCAATCCTTCATTGATCATCAATACAATTTTACAACTTTCCATTTTCCCATTTGATTTCCAAACTACAGTTTACAAAATACATCATACAATGCATGTAATATTCATTTACATCAACAAAACTTTTCCAAAATAGAAATAGAGAAGTATAACTCTTCTTTGAATTTACTTAACACTCTTCAATTCTAATTCAAATTGCCCTTTATCAACATAGTGTAATTCTTCTTTACACATCACTTCTACATGCAATGCTTCACATTACAATTACTATACATCTCATCCACTCAAGGTGGGAAAGGTTACATTGAATTTGCTCAAAAGAAATAGGACTGTCAAAACTGTAATTTCTCCTTGCTCCAAACAACAACATGCAAGTTTCTTCTTCTTTTCATCTTGATCACAACAAGGAAGGGGGAAAGGCAACGCTCTCCACCCAACCAAGACATCCAATGAGAAAGGAGAAGCCATCCTTTCCTCATTGGCCCTCGAGCCCCAACCATATTGAAATAAAGTATGAACATCAACACATGGCAACAAGGCTTCTTCCACAACAAACAAGCATTCCTCACATTTCATACAAACAATACAATACACAGTCCAAACAAGACAATAGTTCCCAACTGCATTTGAAATCATACACACAACACATAGGCTTGATCAAGCAAGCCAACAAGAGAAAGAACTATGGGGAACTCCTTATGCCTCCCAATTTGGAATTGGGCATCCACCAAAATGCATACCACCAATAAACATATCAACCCCATAAACCTTATATCTCCCAACCCCTCCTTATGCCCAAGTTTATCCCTTATGCCCCCCAAGAGTAAGAAATGCAAGCAGTTTCTTTTCCAAGGTGGATCCCAAACCAAAACTCCCTCCTCAATAGAACTAGTGCCATTGGCAATCCCTTATGCCCCCCATATGAAATCCCCATAGCCTTCTCCTACACCTTGTCCTAAGCATTCTACCCAACCGGCCAAGATCACAAACACAAACACCATTTAAACATGCATGCAAGAGAAGGAAAAATAATTAAAACACAGCTCAAGATCCTACCTCTCCATACTGAAGTTTGTTCCAAGCTCACAAGCTTTCCAAGATGCCAAATACAGTCCAAAATCAGCAAGGTTCAAGCAAGAAAAAAAATACTCCAAGCTCTTCCTCAAACAAGCTCCAAAAGAAACAGCACCAAAAATGCGCCCCCAAGAGGAAATGGACAAAGTTCCAACAACCATAAACAAGCAAGGAGTTTCACTTTTATAGGAGAGGGAAGAGAAGAGGATGATGTGGATCCATGTGGGATGCCACATCATTCTTCCTCAACCCCAAAAGGAAAATTCAACATCCTTCCACCAAATCACAATAAATAAAAATGACAAAATCACTTACATACTCCAAAAATGCCCATACTCCAAAAGGACCAAATTTAAAACATGTAAGGGAAGTGCAATTAAAACTTACATATTGTCACTTCAAAATGCATTATAAATTCCTACATTTAACCTCCAAACCATAGGCATGGTTGGTGGATCATTTTAAGAGGTGTGGGACAAGTTTAACTTGTCCCACAAGCCTCCAAATTTGGCCTCCAAGGGAAAATTCGAGTTTCATAAAAGATGGAGTGCTTGACCTTCCAAAATCTACCTTACAAGAATCTTACATGTTTCTTACACATCCTTACAACATTAACTTACACACTCTTCCAACATTAATATCTAAAGACAACAACTTTATTAATTACATTCCACATCCCAATTTAATTTAAATAAAATTTAACTATATGATCTCTCACATTAATCTACCACATTTAAATTAATTAAAAGAAGGAACACATTACAAATAAAATACATACAACAATAATTCAAAAAGGAACACATAAATAAAACACTTATCCCATGGTCACATATAATGGAAATCCCCCCATGGGAATTCCTAGCAAAACACAACACACACAACACAACACAGTTGCCATGGTGACCTTGTTGAATTCACCCAGAATTTTATATGGTTAGTCTCCAGTCCCCTGACATTGTTGTGATTTTTAACCTGCAAAATGCAAATACCTCCTTCGGCCTCGTGGCCATATCAGAACACCCAAAATGATATAAACAACATTTCAAGATCATCTAAACACATGAATCACAACAATATCAAGAATTCAACACTATCATTTTTAATTCATAAATCAACTATATCATCATCAAGAATCTACCATACTAGGTCTACTCCAAATATCAAGTGTCACAAGTCCAAATCAATATCCATAATATGTCCCTATCAAACAGTATATCATCAACCACATATAGAAAATGTCTCTAGTAACCATCATGCATAATAACCAAATCCAGATCAATAATAATCCATGATCTAACATCTAACCATCATACTAAAACAAAACATAATAGTGTCCATAATATGATCAATAGTATCAAAATCAGTATCTAAAAGTGTCAAAGGGAAGTGGGCGCTATAGGAGTGTTTATGGTAGTTAAAGCCCTTATTTAGAACCGAGTTAGTGAAATATTTTTTAATGCGATTAGTGGAGTCCCACACTTAGTATAAATAGGTGTTAGCATTAAATTCCACATTACGTGATCAATTGGTACACTATTGATCGAGGTCACGATCTAAAGATCATGGTGATACTAATGGAGCCTCAGTCTCTCAATATCTTGTTCTCATAGAGAGCAGTAGTGATGATGAATAGTGAAATAACAAAGAGTGATGCCCTAGGCATATTATATTGGCCTTCATGGATATATATATATATGTACTATATACCCCATATATATATATATATATATATATATATATACATATATGTATGTATGTATGTATGTATGTGTGTATATGTATATATGTATACTATATATGTATGTATGTATGTATGTATGTATGTATGTATATATATTCTTATAATTTTTTTAACATAATTGTTATATTATTTGTGGAATAGTTGATGAGATGGATAGTTTTATATGGTGAAACCATGATTGTTAGATATATGTTATTTTTATATGATGTATTTTGTGTAAGTTGATGTTGTGAGGTGCACATTATTAATATTTATATTATGCATATTTATTGTTGAGTTTTTTATGTGATGTATGATATTTGAGAAAGCATAATGTAGGTGGGATTATAATACCAATGGAATAATAGAGATGATGTAGTAAACATGTTTATTATGTGATTATCGATGGGCACATAATGATGAGAATGTGTAATGGGGGGTATGTGGGTATCCTCTGCATAACATAGCATGAACATATAGGGAGAGGAAAATTATTCTTAAGAAATAAGGAAGGGTGATCCTTATATGTTTCGTGAGGCACTTAATGAAAGGGTAGTGTGTATAATAGGTGTAGATAGTGAGTGTGGTATATGGGTGATCAAAACATCATGATGGAGAAACTACTTGGGTAACATTTTGAGCTATCACTCTAGTGTTCCATAATGCATTTTGTGAAAATCAAACGTGAAACTAGAGCTGAAGTAGATGTAATACTAATGGTGCCAAATAAGTTGTATGAGTCATGTGTACAAATTTTGGTACAAAATTTTATCCCTTGGCAATCCATTTGTTTTTGGGATATGGTGGCTCCTGTGGAGGAATAATTTCATCATGAGAAACATCATTGTATGTATTAGTGGAATAATTCTTACTTAGAGTAGTAATTTATATAGGAAAATATCACAAAGGAGATGAAGTAGATATGTTGGAATGGTCTATCTAGAAAGTGGTAATGCCTTTATCTTTGAGTAAATTAAGATTATAATCTAATACATAACATACATCGTCATGATTTCCAAAATATGATGGAAGTTACAAAAATGTATTCCCTTTTCTCAATCAATCCATTAATGGGGATGATGATCATTAGATGGAAACTAAATTAACTCCTTATCTATTAGCTTGAGTATGATGTCATGCGATTGATTAATATTTTTTTTTAAATCTATTGGTTTATACTTAGATGTAGGAGGATCCTTTGGGATACCTTTTGGTTTAGGCTAAAGATGATAAAAATTGTTAACATGATGTAAAAACTTAACTTGATTATCATTAGATATTGGTTTTGGTTATGAATCATTCTCATGCATAATGTAATTAATTGCAATGATCTCATATAAATGTGTAGGTAATTTACAGAGTGCAAACTCTCACTCTAGATAAATAACACAAATAAATCCCGGTAAATGAATCACATGTTTCATAAAGTAATTTTCCCTTAATATTCCATATCGTACCTCATAAAATATATATTTCATCTCCAATTTAATGGGTTGGTATGATAATAATTTTGTGTTAACTTTAAAATGTAAGAAATAGTCAAATACATGATCATCATCACCTTTATGTAATGAGGGAAAACACTCATATGTAGCCCTAAGGCATCTATTGGAACTAAAGTGAGTTGTAAAATCATCTTTAAGTTATAATAAAGTAATTATATATCCACTAAGGTGGTGTCTAGACCAATACATAAAATATCCACTCAGACTTTAGGGAAATATTTGAGAAGCAATCTATAATTTTTGTCTGAAGCCATAAAATTCTTGTAATGCTTAATAAATAGATAAGGATCCAAGGTACCATCAAATAATTTCTATTAAGGTGTGAAAAAAATCCTTAAGAACTGACATTGGAATATTTTATGCCAAATAGGATTACCATAAATAAAATTGGAATACATGCTAGAATTGTAATCTTTTCTCTCCTATGTCAATATTGTACTTTATGTTTTAAATCTCCTAACACATGCATAAGAGAGAGGACCTCTTGAAGATGTATATCATAGACATATAAATGGTCATTCAAGGGTTATACCTTACCATTAATATTATCCATAGAAAAACTATTGTATTTATAAGAAATATGGGGTGATGTGTTATTAGGTAGAACTTGGGGTTCTATGGGATTGGTCACACATTGAAAATATAAATAAGTATTACTATCATCCACAAGTAAATTAGACAAACTTGGAGATGAAATAATACTATGTGTTTCACATGTAATTGAAGGGGAATCATCACATGCATGTTCACTAAGATAAACATAAACAATTCCATCATTATACACATTATCATCTACATGTAGTGGAGAATAAGTAGCAATAGAATCATTGAATTTTATTTCAAGATAAGAAACCAAATGTGTATCAATCATAGCATGTAAACTATGAATATAATCATATGTATCGTTAATGCATTAAAAATAATTAGTAGAAACATTAATGGTTTAAGTAATATCATGTATTTCACATTTAATAGGAATGTAGAAACAAAATTATAATCATGTACTCGTAAAATATATATGTTATAATCAATTTCATTATCTTTGCATTCAAGAGGAAGAGTAGAAACAAAAATAGAATAAATCTAAGGAAAGAAGAATCATCATGTGTTTGATCACTAGGGTGATCACCATGAATAGATTATAGATCATTAACAAAAAAATAGATCACACAATAAATCAATGTATAAATGTAAGTAATATCATCCTGATGCACCCTAGAAATAATATCATCAACACTAGATTATATAGACTCTATGGCACTAGGAATGGTATCTAAATGTGGAGGATAATGTGGTTTTTTACCATCATTTTCCAAATCATCTACACTACCATTGAGGCTAGGGATAGCATTACCATTTGTGGTGACTGTGGGGAATACAAGTTCCAAAATATCCACTACAGTTTGGATTTATACAATAGACATAGTAGGAGGGAGCTCCTTAGGTTTAGCGGTAAAGTGAGGTGTTTTTTCTTAAAACACAAAATAATCATCATCATCATTATCATCATAATTGAATACTATATTATCCTTGGTAGGACAGATTGAAGGAACACCGTTAGGAGAAACCTCTAATTTTAGATCTACCTCATAGCTAAAACTATTATTTGGAAACCAAGTGGTAGAACCATCTATATAATTATAGAAAATAGGAACAAGATGAGAAATATCATGATATTGTTTAAAACTAGAAGTGGCATAGACCTTATTAGAGTGATGGTAAACCTTGTAGTTTTTCAAAGCTTAATAAGAAGCCATGGTGATAGAAATAAAAAGAACGGAACCAAAAAAATTCACCTACATGCCCTAAGGAATCACTAGGGTTGGGGAAATTATTAGGCCTAGTGAAAGAGGATACACAAGACCCTAAATTAATTAATTGAATTCATTAAAATGTATCAACCATAATTAATTCTAATTATGTATATGAATTAATTCTCTAGCAACTAATCTTGTAAGAAAATTCATATTTGTATTTCATATCATATAAGAGGAGTGTATAACATAACAATCACAATAACATTTAGATACACTCATTTAGAAGTGAAAAAAAGATAAAAAGAGGAACTTATCTAATATAGGAGGTTTTGAGGATGTGCCAATTAGTGAGATAAAATAGAAACATCATCTAGAAATTGGTAAACAATACATTTATGTCTCTGGATTTTCTTAAGTAGGAATGTGCCAAATGGTTAGGACCAGATATACTATATTGACCAAACAATACATTTTTTCCTATAGAAAATTGGAACCTATAACTTTTAATGCCACTATATATCATTGTTTTTCACTCTTTGATATATATATATATGATAAAGAAGCTACACTAATTAATAGAAAATAAAACCAATTAGTTCCAATAACAAAGCTAATCTAAGACAAACATCATGATAAAATCATTAAAAGGAAAATCTTAACTAATGATCTAATATTAAAAACATGAAGTGTAAACCATCCTTTGATGATTTTGATGGGAATTATATTGTAGGTACTCCTTTAATGAGTCGACAATAGCTATGTGCGATCAAAGGAAATTCTCCATGGAGGAGGAAGATATCTCACCAATATGGCTTAGTTGCCATGTTTGGTTCTTCTCTTACTACTCTTTGTAAGTATAATATAGAAATGGTTTCTTGATCAATAAGATTTTCAAGATTGAAATTATCTTATTATATGCTAATGCATTACAAGGACCTGGTGAAAATGCAGACAAGGTGTACTAGGTTCTTTATATAGCTTTCTAATTTGGGAAAAGCTTGCAACCTAGTGAATGTGGGATAAAGGTAAAGTAGAATTAGAAAGGGATAAGTATGACTATAAGAAATTAATTAGTTATTAGCAACTCATGGGAGTTGGATATTATTGAATTGATCAATTAGGATTAATTAATAGACCAAGATAAACTTAAAAAATCCATTTGGAGGTGATTTAGAAGGAAAATAGTAGAATTTCAAGGGTTTGAAAGGGGGATTTAACCAATAAGAGGGTTTATTGGTTAAATAAAAGATTTAAAGGATTAATTAATTAATAATGGTTAATTAATTAATTAAAAGTGGTTATCAATAATGAAGTTTCATTAATTAGCATCCAAGATGAAGGGAAGGATAATTAATTAACAAAGTGTTGTTAATTGACCAAAATGAAGGGGAATGTTAACTAATAAGATGGAAATACCTAATTATAATGAAATGGTAGAAAACAAGATAAGAAGTGAACTTTTAGTATTAAAACTATGTAGTCATATTTAGGTGTCTACATTTGAACCTCTTTGATGTGGTGTAGCACAAGCGATGCCACTTTATAGATAATAGAAAATTACAGACAATTAAATTTAGTAAGGGTGGAAGATGAATTAGTAGGATAGAAGATGCCCCCTCAAGTGACAATGGCATGATAGAATATGTTTATTGATGCTCAAAAAGAATAAAAAGGATCACAAAAGAAGAATAAGACATTGCGGTGACTAGGATTTGAAATGGGCCTGGTTGGCCATTGTTTAAATGGATTGATTGGAAAAGAAGTCTCGTGTTTCAAAATATGGAAGAAACAAAGAAGGGTGGGGGGATAAAAACATTCCCTATTGTTCGTGATGTTGTGGAAGAAAATGTTTATTATAAAGGAAGTGAGTCAAAATAGCCCTGGTTGGCCATTATGGGAATTGAGAAAAAGAGAATCCTGTGCTGCAAGTGGAAGAAGGGAGGGAGGGAGAAGAATTGGAAAATTATGGGTAGAAATTTAGTTATAATGGAAGAAAGAATATACATGGATAATGTGAATCTTGCAATGTAGTTAACAAGCCATCTATCTCAGGAGTAACTATTTATTTGATATGAGCATACAACAAAAGTGTAAAATGACATGAAGATCCATAATACTGATTTTTTTTCATTTTTAAAGGACTAACTCAAATAAAAATACATGAAGCAATACAATACAAGAAAGTAGACAAGCAGATCAACAAAAAAAAATCAAGAAAGTTGCAACAATGTTTTTGTTATCCAACCTTAGTTCCTAAATGTTTGAGTTATATGAAAAGGGTTAAAACGGTGCCTCAAGAAAGGATACATGCAATGGGAATAAATGGAGGAAATAAAAGACTATGAAACTTCTCTGAGCAATGATACATGCAAGGGAAGACAGACATTTAATAGTAAAACCAACTTTGTTAATGAAGGAAGATCAAAATGATCTACATGTCGAGTACTAGAACAAGAAAGAACTAAAGTAAGATGTTTGGTAGGATAGTTTTCAATGTTTGAGGATGTTGTGTCTTGTGAATGTTTAGGATGTTTTTATGCTTTACCAATTTTTTGGAGTTTTGAAGTGTTACCAATAATTTGGATTTTTAAAGGTTTTACTAATGTTTTTGGATTTTTTAATTGTTTTACCAATGTTATTGGATTTTGAAGGTTTTTCTAATGCTTTTGGATTTTCTATAATTTTGTGAATGTTTTTTGGATTTTGGATTTTCTAGGATTTTGTGAATTTATAGGGTTTTTTTTGAAAGTTTTCTTAATCTATGTATAGGAAAATGAAGATGCAAAGATGCCCCCGGTGAGAGGTGAGAATGTATAAGGGAAAAATCTATGCATATATACAAGAGGAAGAAAATTTGGATCATGGTAAAGACACATCGGTTTGATGTGATAATGAAATCAAACCAATGAAGTGCTAAGAAGGAGCAAACATGCCCCCAATATAAGTTAGCAAAGAAACAAATGATAGAAAGAAGGACAAGATTATTTACTGAAAGAAGGGACAAAGTTTCCCTCAAACATGGTAAAAAACAATCTTATACACATACATGTTATGAACAAAGTAGAACAACAAATTTTATGAAAGGATATGGAAAATGTAGCTAGAAGACTCATGATGAAAAATGTAATTATCCAAAGGCATAAATCGTGAGATAAGATAAAAACTAAAGAAAGACTCTAAACAAGGTCCAAAGAACACTTGGTAACATACTAATATTTTTTTCTCATAGAGATCCAATGTGCGCAAGTGGAAATGAAGTACTTCTCAAAGTAAATATTTAATAGGGAGAAAGTGAGGACAAACTAGCCAATGTGTAGGAATAGTTTATTTTGAAAGTTTATTTTTGAATGGATGGTTGAAGGAGAGTCATACATTTCTCCACTACTAGCCATACATCCATATCCCCAATGGAGATGTATTCTATTCTAATCGTGACATTTATCTATTGCTATCCAGGCGTCCATAGCCCTGATAGATATACTAGAAATACCCCTAGAGAGATTTTATATATTGATCTTCTTTTGATTTTTTTCTTTCTAAAAATTATTTCATCTCTCTTGATTGTTTGAAAAGGGGTTAAGAAACACTAATGGATTGATGGAAGGATATGAAATTGATTGTGATGAAAATATTTGCTAGTGTTAACAAATACACCCAATGGCCTTCACAACAGGTTTATTAAATAAAGATAGTGAGAGGATCTCTAAGAGGTCAGTCATTCTTTAATTTACCAAGGTGAGGCAAGACCAAGGTCAAATGTGATCCAAGAGAATCATCAAGGAAACACTCAAATTTTAATTTTCCTATTTATGAGGTCATGGGAGTGTTCTAGGACATGTGGAATCATGGGAAAGAGTGAGATTTAAGAGTGAGAGAATTTGAATTTAAAATGGGATCCTTTCCTTCCAAAGTGTAATTCAGATATGAAATCATATCAAATAGTATTAGGTTATTATTAAGGTATTTTAAGGGTCTTATTAGAGTATATAGTGTGTGTAATGAGTCCTTATGGGAAGTGAATCATTAAAAATTCTTAAGTTATTGCAGAGGTGGAAGTTATGTAGCTTGAAGCTAAATGGAAGTCCAAAGGTCACAATGTGATAGTTATGAAGCATCTAGTTATAGGTACATAAAAGGAAATTTGCGGTGAGGAGGAGAGCAAGTCAGTTTTGGAGTTCATTCCCCATCTATAGGATTGAGATAAATATAGAGTAAGGAAGAATGGAGTAGTTTGTGTAAAGACATATAGTACAATATATGTATACCTCCGTTTTGGTGTGTACATCCCACTTTGCAAGAGTAATTATGATTTTGTATTCATGAATGATAGATCCTTTGCATAATGTTTGGAAGAATGCATTATATGACTAATGGTGAAGCTTTGCATGCATTTTCTTGGGTTGACATGATGAACTAATACTATATTTTGATGCATCGGTGGAACCTTAACTGGCATGAACAATGAATATGACTATAATAAATAAATCATGACATGAAAATGAGGATCTTGTTTGATTTATCATGGTCTAAGATGAATGTAGAGTATCTCAGGTTTTGAATGAATTTGTATTTCCTTCTAGGTGATTGATTAACAGGTGTTGAGGATTTTGTTCCATGTTGTGACTACGGAGCATTCTATAACTGTGCATGTTACTTCATAAGAATATGAATCCTAGTAAATAATTTCAAGGGTGAAATGGTTCAAGACTTAGTGTCTAATATTGTGGTGAAGAAGATCATGACCCAAGATCTTAGGGGCAGTACTTGTTAGATGCATGACTTGACTAAAAACTATGTATTCCTACAGGAAGGGTAGTGAAGTTTTGAATTAAAGGAGGATCCTTCGTGTTTCTTAGCTCTCATTGATAATAAATTATCGTTGAGGACCTCAAAACAATACTTGGTTAAATATTTTGTGTTTTGAATTGAAGTTCTAGGAAATTTATATAAAAAGAATTTCTCTCAGGTTTACTAGGAGGGTTTCATGGTAAAAGTCCTAGGGCTTGTGTGTTAAAGCACTTAATCACCTTATTTTGTTCTAAAATATTCAATATATCTTTCTAAGGGATCATAGAATGATATTATGCAAGAATTCAAAAAGACTAAGGGTCCAATCTTAATATTTTCATGATAGTCTAGTATTAGGTCACAGTCAAAGGGCTAGTTTGGAGGGGTGGTTTATAAAAGAAGGGGTATTTCCCTGATGAGATGGAACTTGAAACTTCACATGATTAAATTATTCCCTAATGGGTCCTCAAAAAATTTGATTCAGTGTCTTGATTCTAGGTGGATGAGAAGTTAAGAGGTTGTTATGACTGTTTGAGGCTAGTTGCCTTCTTATGAGTGAAAAGTGAAAAATTGGGATATAAGGAGTTAAAGAAGAAGTTGGAGTATAATATTTTGGGAGAACTATAGATATTTCAAAAGTAAGATAATTAATTTTTTAAGACTTTTTGGGTAGCTCTAGAAACCTATATGTATGGTTGTTATGCACATGTTGTCTTAAGGGCATTGTCATCACCAATCCGGCACTATGATAATTCTTCACCGGGAACTCCTCGTGCTATGATTATTTACTAATGCACAGCCTTTAGTTTGGTGGATGTAATCTGGAAACAAAGCAACAACATAACACAAGAATACCATCAACTATGATAAGATGGAATGATGACAAATCTGAAATATCAAAGTAAATTATAATATTAACATGGAATTTTTACAATCTCACCCATGAGGTACTTCAAGTGTTATTGACTTCACTTGCCTTCCACCAATACTATGGAAGAAACTTTACAATTACACCTCTTAATGGCTTCTTCAACACACCTTTAAACTGATGGCTTCCTTTACACACTTCATACAATATTTCTCACTACTTCCTTCTATGCTAAATGAGGGGGGTGGCCTCTTTATTTATAGAACTTCCAGGCTTATCCATCTTATCTCTAAGATAGGATAAGAAATCCACTCTGACAAATCATATTCCATACCTTAACTCTTATCTATACAAGTAAGCTTATCTCTTAAGATAAGATAAACCTTATCATTTCACATGGGTTCCACATTTTTAGACTTTTTACAAATAAAATACACAAAATATTTATGACCTCACTCCTTGTCCTTATTACCAATATAATATTTCTAATTCCTAATCATGTAGACCCTACTTCTCTACTTATCCCAACTTTGACATTTTAACATTACCGGACCACTTACAACAAATATTTACTTTTTACAACATTCCTATTGTACTTTGACTGTTACCGTACTCTACATTATTGGTGGCACCGTACTGATGGTGTCATTATCTTCTATCAGACGCTACTACTAATTACACTTAACAACATCCTATTCCTAATACATACATTAATGAAATAGAAATTACAGAGGAAAATTTTAGTGTCGACATCTTCCCCCTTCCTAGCTTCTACTCCGTCCTCGGAGTAGACTATTCTGGTGCTTGGAAAATCTTCAACTTGTTGTGGTTGACCCATTTCGTAATGGGAGTGCCATCCAATTCCTCCAGTCGGTACATACCATTTTCATGCACAGCTGCTATTTTGTAGGGCCCCATCCATTTTGGAAGAAATTTTCTCTGTCTTCTTTTTTTGTATCTGGAATCATATACTAGAACCAAGTCATTCACATGAAATGGAGACCAACAGATCTTTTGATCAAAGTATTCCTTCTGCTTCATTTTATTCTTATGGCTTGTATCCTTTGCTATTTCCCTCATTTCCTCTAGCAAATGAAGATGTACCAACCTTTCTTTTACTAAATCACTTTCATCCATCCTTTCATTTTTCATAACTCTCATAGTGGGAATATCAAACTCAATAGGAAGAATTGGATCAATGCCATAGGCCAACTGAAATGGGGAGTATCCTATTGCTGACTTTGATGTTGCCCTATATGCCCACAATGCTGCATGAATCATTTTATCCCACTTATGTACCTGCAAGGCTGCATCTTTTGCTAGAATTTGACACAACACAAAATTTGTTCGTTTCACCTGTCCATTTGTGCTTGGCTTGTATGTTGTTTCCTTCCTGTGCTTAATAGAAAATTTATTGACTAGGGCTTCTACTACCTCATTAATGAAGTGGCTTCCTTGATCTGTTACAATTTCTAATGGACAACCAAATCTGGTGACAATGTGTTCATATATGAACCTTGCCATCTCATCCATGGAAGTTGTTTTCAATGGCCTAGCTTCAACCCACTTGGTTAAATAATCTGTGGCAACTACAATATACTTATTTTGGAGTGAGGTAGTTGGAAGTGGACCTACAATGTCTATTCCCCACTTTTTAAAGGGACCAAGTGGAAGAATAGGACATAATGGAGCTGATGAAGTCTTACGGTTACCATGTGTTTGACAAATATCACATGTCTTACAATAATTATAACAATCTTTAAAAAGAGTGGGCCAGTGATAACCTGCATCCAAGATCCTTCTTGTTGTAAGTTGTCCAGAGAAGTTCCCTCCACATGTACCATTGTGGAATTCTTCTATCAGTTCCTTCCCTTGATCACATCCAACTACCCTCTTGTACTGTCCATCAGGTCCTATTCAAAATAATACTCTATGCAGAATAGAATATGGACGACTGGCTTGAGTAATCTTTCTCTTAGTCTTTGCATTGGCACCATCAAGAAACTTGAATTCATTCAGATAATTACAAATATCTATGTATTCACTAGGGATTGTGTCAAGGGATAACAAGGCTACATCGGGGAAATCATCATCATCACAAGATGATCCTAAACCATCATAGGCTCGAGAGAGTGCATCTGCATTGACATGCTTCTTTCTTGGCCTATCTATAATATCAAATTCAAATTCTTGTAGCAAAATTATCCATCTTGCTATCCTCCCTGATGGGTTAGGCTTATTGACAATATATTTTAGAGCCTGATGATCTGTTACAACTATAAATTTCTACCCTAGCAAGTAATTTCTAAACTTCTTTACAGCAAAAATGATAGCTAGAGCCTCTTTTTTAGTTACAGTATAATTTACCTCAGCATTACTCATTTGTCTTCTCCCAAAGTAAATTGGATGTTCATTCCCATTTTCATCCTTTTGGCTCAAATTACTTCCTAGTGCTGCATATGAGGCATCAGTGTACACAATGAATGGCTTGCTCCAATCTGGATTCTTTAAAACAGGTGAATACACCAGGGCTTCCTTCAGTTGTCCAAAAGCTTCGTGTGCCTTATTTCCTGGTTCATAAGTAACATCCTTCTTCAAGAACTGGGTTAGTGGCTGTGCAATCTTTGAGAAATTCTTGATGAACCTTCTATAGTAACCCACATGGCCTAAAAATGATCTCAACTTACTTCTATTCATAGGAAATGGTAAATCTTTGATTTTTGAAACTTTATCAAGATCAATTTCAATACCATCTCTGGATACAACATTCCCTAACAAAACACCTTTAGAACATCCAAAGACACACTTTGTAGGGTTTAGTGAGGCTTGTGCTTCATCTAACCTTTGAAATTCTGTCTCCATCTGGTGCAGGTGGTCCAACTTGCTCCCATAGATGTAAAAATCATCCAGAAATACTCTGATGAAGGTCCCAATGTAGGGTTCAAACACCCTATTCATCAAACGCTGGAATGTTGCTGGAGCATTACACAACCCAAAAGGCATAACTCTATAAGCAAATGTTCCCCAAGGAATGGTGAACGTGGTCTTCAGCTGATCTTTCTCTGCTATACAGACTTGGTTGTATCTGCTATATCCATCAGCAAAACTATAACACTCCTGGCCAGCTACTTCGTCCAAGATCTAATCTGAGAATGGAAGAGGGTAATGATCCTTCTTTGTTTCCTTATTGAGCTTCCTGTAATCAACACAAATGCGTAGCTTCCCATTATTTTTTATTGAGATCACAATGGGAGAAACCCATTCTGAATTCTCCACAACAAATATGAATCCTGCATCAAGCAACTTATCTATTTCTTCTTTTACAGTCTTGGAAAAATTAGGATTCATTCTATATGGCATTTTCTTTATAGGCCTAGCACCATCTACCAGCTCAATAGAATGTTCTACCCAACTTACTTGATGGAGTTCCTTGTAATCAAAAGTGAATATGTGTATGTACCTTCAAAAGAGCTGGAGGTAGGATTCCTTCTCACTCTCCATCACAACATCACCAATATTTATTTGTTGGAGGCGATCATCAACTTCTTCTTCAGATAATTTTATGGGGTCATGAGTCGGTGTGACTGGAAGGATATCCATGACTGAAACATCAACCTCACTTTCTTCATCTTCAGTGTCCACTTCACTGGTACTAGAGTAATCAAAGGATGTCCAATCATTAGTTTCATCACTTGAATCCACAGGTTCTGCCTTATGATGTCGAGGGATCACGTTTATCTTCACCCTCTCTCTACCACATCCAAGTGTCATGAAACCTTCATTCCAGTAGTTTCTTACATGAAATATTCTTAGCCATGGTCTTCCCAGTAACATTGGGTACGCAACAGTACCATTTTTCATCACCTGAAAGTCTACCACACATACAACACCCATAACAGATATTGCCACATTTGAAACTACACCTTCTGGTTTAGTTTTTCCCTTATTTAATGACCTTAACATAAGTGTTGAAGGGCGATCAATTTTTAAACCCAACATATTCATTACAGACTTGGTCATTACATTAACTGCAGCACCTCCATCAACTAAGACATCATGAATTGAAATACCATTACATAATACCTCAGCTTATGGAGCATAGGGATCTGCCTCTGCCTCCAAAACAGGGACCTCAACCTCCTTCCTTTGTCGAGCATTGAGTCCACTTCGCAGCTCCCGCCTCTTCTCAGAAGACATAGCCAAGAGTTGACCATATGTAATATTTGTAGGCCTTTTGGACAGATCTTCCAAGATGGAGTATGGTCCTTGCCCCTGTGAAATCAGAAAATCCAGCACACCCAACTTTCTTCTCCTATGTTTCTTACTAGTTTCTCCTTTCATCTTCTTAGGATCATTTCCATCTTGATTATCTTTTTCTTTTTTTTCTTTTTTTATAAACACATCTACTTCATTATTTCTGCTCTTATCTACTACATCAAAATAATTCACAGGTGTTTTTCCTTTATCATTATCTCCTTTATCAGATGTAGAAGCTCTATCTAGACAATTATACTTATAATGACCCTTTTTGTAACAACCATAACATACAACTTCAGAAATATTTCTTTTTGGACCTCTATCTCCTCCTTGAGAACTAAATTCTTTTCCTTGAAGAAGATTAATAGTTAACTGACCCATCTTTTTGAGTAGATCTTCATACTCAGTAGATGTACTAGGAGAAAGATTTGTGCTCACCGAGAGTGGTTGTGGATTCTGGAGCAAAGATGCTGGTGTAGGCTCTACTTTAGCAACAATTTCTTTGGGCTCCTCTTCCATGCTTTCTTCTTACCTTCTTGCAATCTCCTTTGTTTGTTCAATGGTAGCTTGGCGGTCATACGTCACTCGTTGTCTGATCTTTGGCTTCATCCTAAGAATGAAGTGCTTACATAGGAGATTATCCATGACATTCGTCAACCCATCTGCTAATCCTTCCTTCCGGATCTGGGTGTCGAGCTTCCTCCTTAGCTCTAGAACATGAGCATGATAATCCCTTATCTTCTCCTTCTCTCCTTGGGTTAGCTTTGTGATATCGATCATGAGATCTACATATCTATGTTGTTCACCAAATTCTTCAAGAAAACTTTCAGTTAATAAATACCATGAGTTTTTCACATTATCACCTAGTGTTTCAAACCACCTAAGGGTTGAACCATCCAAAAAGGTAGGAAAAAATTCAGTCCATTGTTCCCTTCTTATAAGGCCATTACAAATACAAGATCATTTAAACTCTTGAATGAAAGAGGAAGCATCTTCATTAGATTGGGCTGAAAAAATAGGAATCTTCCCCATTTTCAAAAGTAACCATAGTGAAATACCAACCCAAAAGTACAATCAACAAGACTTATGTGCACCAATAATTAAAATCACTATAATAGAAAATAGAAATGACCATGGTAAACTATGGTAAAACTTGACTTACTGTGGTAAAAACTGACTTTACTGTGGTAAACACTATTCACAGTAAAAAGTGAAGTTACTGCGGTAAATACTATTCATGGTAAAAAAGTGACTTTATTGTGGTAAATACTATTCACAGTAAAAATGACTTTACCATGGTAACTACTATTCATGGTAAAAATGACTTTACCATGGTAACTACTATGCACAGTAAAAACAAGGTTACCCTCCAATTGATTTTTGACTAAGTGGGAATATCTCTCCAGACAATCCACCATGAGGAATGGTCCCGGCAACGGAACCAAAATGTCATCACCAATCCGGCACTATGATAATTCTTCACCGGGAACTCCTCGTGCTATGATTATTTACTAATGCACAGTCTTTAGTTTGGTGGATGTAATATGGAAACAAAGCAACAACGTAACACAAGAATACCATCGACTATGATAAGACGGAATGATGAAAAATATGAAATATCAAAGTAAATTATAATATTAACATGAAATTGTTACAATCTCACCCATGAGGTACTTCAAGTGTTATTGACTTCACTTGCCTTCCACCAATACTATGGAAGAAACTTTACAATTACACCTCTTAATGGCTTCTTCAACACACCTTTAAACTGATGGCTTCTTTTACACACTTCATACAATATTTCTCACTACTTCCTTCTATGCTAAATGAGGGGGGTGGCCTCTTTATTTATAGAACTTCCAGGCTTATCCATCTTATCTCTAAGATAGGATAATAAATCCACTCTGACAAATCATATTCCATACCTTAACTCTTATCTGTACAAGTAAGCTTATCTCTTAAGATAAGATAAACCTTATCATTTCACATGGGTTCCACATTTTTAGACTTTTTACAAATAAAATACACAAAATATTTATGACTTCACTCCTTGTCCTTATTACCAATATAATATTTCTAATTCCTAATCATGTAGACCCTACTTCTCTACTTATCCCAACTTTGACATTTTAACATTACCGGACCACTTACGACAAATATTTACTTTTTACAACATTCCTATTGTACTTTGACTGTTATCGTACTCTACATTATTGGCGGCACTGTACTGACGGTGCTGTTATCTTCTATCAGACACTATTAATAATTACACTTAACAACATCCTATTCCTAATACATACATTAATGAAATAGAAATTACGGAGGAAAATTTTAGTGTCGACAACATCTAGGAAGAATTCAAGGTGAAAGAAGAGTGAGTTGGTGTTTTGGTTGGTTTAAATTAATTACACGATGGAACTAACTTATTTTGGAGCATTTGAATAGGTTGAAGGAGATAAGAATCATTGGAGAATCAAAGAAGGAAAAAGTGCATGTTGAACCAAAAGACTAGTGAAGGAAGAACAAGAGAAAGTTAAGGTAGATGAATGCAAAGCCAGTATGAAGGAGGCATTAGATATTCCATAAATGTAATGATGTTGTGGGAATAGTTTTAAATAGTGTAAACTAGAACATGGAGGTGGTAATGTTACTTTGAATGATAATAACTCAGTTTTGCAAGTTTCTTAAGCCATATTGTCTTGTGAAGATTCTCAAATTGGAGAGAGCTGAGTGAAGTTGTTAAATGAAACTTTCTTGACTAAGTGAATGTGTTAGTTTTTTTAATTTATCTGCATTATTTGGTATCAGAGCATCAATTTTTATTGATATTTTTTAAAAATTTTAATGAATGCTTTTATGGCTAGCAATGTTATGTGAGTGTGTGTACTGAAGAAAGAGACATGTGAAGAGAGAGAAGAAGAGAAGTGTGAGAAGTTGATAAGAGAAAGGATACACCAAAATACCTAGTAAGGCCAAGGTGAGGTTTGGAGAAAAGAGGCAAGGGGAAACATACTTTTCAGATAGAGATGGATCAAGAAGAAGTAATAAGAGACTTGTGGGATCTTCTTAGCCATAAGAGAAGACAAAAAGAGTTAGAGAAAAATAAAAGAGATGAAACCAAGAAAGATAAGTAGAGGGAGCATGAGAGATGGATGAAAGTAGAGATGAAAAAATATAAGACCAAATATAGGGAAGTTGATAGAGATAATGAAGGAGAAACCAAAGTATGGACTTGAGTTTTTCATTAATAATAAGAAGGTAAAATGCCCTATATTGCATATTCAGAGAAGAAATTAGAAGTTGCACTTGAAGAAGAAGATAAAGAATGAAGAGGAAAATCTGAGACAACAGGAAAAGATAGAGGATAAGGTATAAAAGAAGAATAATTAAGATGAAATGTAGAAAAAGTAATATGAACTCATGGTAAGCAATCAAATTTTGGAAGAAGAAGAAGACAAAAAAGAAGAGCATGCAGAAAAAATGATTAAAATGAATGATTTGATGATGGATTTTGATTATTTTGTGGGTGAATTACTTGCAATTGTAAAAAATGAATCTCATTATGCATTTGAAGATGTTGAACATTTTGAAAGTCAAGAGTGTGATGATTTATTGCAAGCATTACTAGAAGAGATAGATTAAAACTTGAATAGTTTAGTTACAATCATGAAAAAGGTGGTTTCATGGGAACAAGATGATCAAAATGAAAATAATGAAGATAAAAGTTTTGAGTTAGAACAACTTGGTTTGGTAAAGAAGGTGGAGGATTAAGTGAATGAACAAGAATATGGAGATTTGACAAGACTAATGACGCATACAAGTTGGATATGGAGTATACAGGGATGGAAAGCATCATAAAACATAAGGAAGAATGCATTTAAGTTATTATTGTCTTTATGTGTACAGGCATAAATCATGTCAACTTGAAGATGATGGAAGCAAGGATAAAGATCAAGAAACAAGAAAGGAATGTAAAGGAAAATGGAAGACTAAAGAAAACTATGTAGGACCTAGGTGGCTATAAAAAATCTAAGAACAAGGGGAGTAAGGGAAGAATACACAGGACAAGCAATGAAGATCAAGACATGTATGAGCAAGAAAAGTGTAAGAACACTTTTCTCCACCAGGGGAGTATGATGCAAGAACATCATCAAGGAAATAGTCAAATGAAAATTTTCCTATCTATGAGGTCATGGGAGTGTTTTAGGACATGTGGAATCATGGGAAAGAGAGGGAGTTAAGAGTGAAATAATTTGAATTTCAAATGGTATCTTTTCCCTCCAAATTTAATTCATCTATGAAAGCATATCAAAGAGTATTAGGTGCTTATTAAGGTATTTTTAAGTGTCTTGTTAGAGTATATAGAGTGTGTAATGAGTCCTTATGGCAAGTGAATCATTAGAAATTTGTAATTTTGTGTAGAGGTGGAAGTTATGCACATTGAAGCTAAATGGAAGTCCAAATGTCACAATGTGATAGTTATGAAGCATCTAGTAGTAGGTACCTACAAGGAAATTTGAGGTGAGGAGGATATAAATCTAGTTTTGGAGTTCATTCCTCGTAAAGAGTATAGAGAGAAATATAGATTAGGGAAGAATTAAGTATTTTGTGTGAATACATATTGTACAATATATGTATACCTCTAATTTGGTGTGTACATCTCACTGTACAAGAGTAATTTTGATTTTTCATTCATGAATGATAGATCCTTTGCATAATTTGTGGAAGAATCCATTGTATGACTAATGGTGAGGATTTTCATGAATTTTCTTGGGTTGGCATGATGAACTAATACTATTTTTTTTTCATGGGTGGATATTTAATTAGCTTGAATAATGAATATGACTATAGTAAATAAGGCATGGCACACAAATGATTTTATTATTTTATTTCTCATGGCATAGGATGAATGTAGAGTATATCATGTTCTGAATGATTTTGTATTTCCTTCTAGGCAATTGAGTAATATGTGTTGAGGAATATGTGTCTTGTTGTGACTATAGAGAATTCTATAACTATGCATGGGATTCCATAAGACTATGAATCCTAAAAAAGAAGCTAAAGGGTGAAATGGTTAAATACTTAGTATATGATATTGTGGTGAAGAAGAGCATGACCCAGGATTTTAGGGGCATAATTTTTAAATGTATTATTTGACTTAAAACTATGTATACCTACATGCATAGAAGTGAAGATGTGAATGCAAGGATGATTCTTCATGTTCCTTAACTCCTATTGGTAATAAATTATTATTGAGGACCTCAAAATTTTCCTTGGTTCAAGATTTTTTGTTTTGAATTGAAGTTCTAGGAAAGTTATACCAAAATAGCTTTTGTCGGGTTTACTTGGAGGGTTTCATGGTAACAATGCTAGGGCTTATGTGTTGAGGCACTTAATAAGCATAATTTTTTTAAAAATATTCAATATATCTTTATAAGGGATCATATAAGGATATTATGTAATAATTCAAAGCGAATAAGGGTCCAATCTTCATAATTTCATGACAGTCTAGTACTAGGTAGGTAAACATAGTAAAAGGACTAGTTTAAAGGGGTGGTTTATAAAAGAAGTCATATTTCCCTGATGAGATGGAAGTTTAAACTACTAATACTTAAATTAATCCCTAATGGGTCCTTAAAAATGTTGTGTTGGTGTCTTGAGTCTAGGTGGATGAGAAGTTAAGAGGGTTTTAGGACTGTCTTAGGCTAGTTGTCTTCTTATGAAAAAAAAGTGAAAACGTGGTATATGAGAAGTTGAAGAAGGATTTGGAGTATAATATTTTGGGAGCACCTTAAATATTCAAAAAATTAGATAATTAATTTTTAAGGATTTTTAGGTATCTCTAGAAATCTATATGCATGGTTGTTACAAACATGTTGTCTTAAGTGCATCTAGGAGGCAGTCAAGGTGAAAGAAGAGTGAGTTGGTGTTTTGGTTGGTTCGAGTCAATTTTCTGATGGAACTAAGTTATTTTGGATCATGTTAATAGGTTGGAGGAGCTAAGAAACATTGGAAAATAAAATAAGGAAAAAGTGCACGTTGAACCTAAAGACTAGTAAATAAAGAACAAGAGCAAGTTAAGGTAGATGAATGCAAAGTGAGTATGCAGGATGAATGAGCTATCCCATGGATGGAATTATGTTATGGGAAGGGTTTAAAATAGTGTAAAATAGAGCATGGACGTGGTAAGGTTCCTTTGGATGATAATAACTTAGTTTTATAAGTTTCTTAAGCCATCTTCTCTTGTGAAGATTTTCAAGTTGCAGAGAGCTAAGTGAAATTGTTGAATGAAACTTTCTTGAATAAGTGAATGAGTTAGATATTTTTTTATCTCTCTACATAAAAATGGATACCTGTAATGCCATAAAAAATGTAGATTTAAAAGAATGCTTAACTTATAAATTTCAGATTTATTTTCAAAAAATATATATATGCCATTTCATAGATTTTTTTTTTGACAAAACATTTTCTTTTCCAATCCCATTAAAACATAAAAATAAGAAGGATCCTTTAATACCAGATTTCTTTCTTCAACATAGTTTAGTTTACAAATTTCCAAAATGGCTTTTAAGACATTCAACACATTCAAGTCCAATAAATCAAGTCCTCTTTGCAAGGTTGAACAAAAGTTACATAACAAAGATCCATAAAACACAAGTTTTCCCAAATCACCAAAAAAAATGATAAGTTTACAAGATGAGGCTATCCACAATCAGCCATATAAACATAGATACAAGGAGGTGTAATATTTACAATGAATTTTTGAGGATAAAATTACAAGTCACCACTTCAACAAAACTTCATCCTTGAGTCTCCAACCTTGAGTGTTCTCCTAAGAATGCTGCAACAAGAGACATGGCTTGTTTACCACCCAACCAATAGGCATCATCACATGCCTTTCCATGGTTGGAAAAAAATTCTAGCCTCCCCCAAGCCCATGGGAGAGAGGAACTAGCATCCACAAAGTGCACAAGTATAAAAGGGGATAAACACAACAAGAATGCATAGAAACATTTAAACACTTAAACATATTACACATGATGAGACAACACTATGAGGAGAACAAGATGACCCTCACAAAAAGGGGGAAGAGAAGAATTAGGATCCCCAAAAAATAAGAGTTTCCAACCATAGGACACACCAAAAAACATATTTTATCACCTCCTTATTTCTCCTTTATGTCAATGAAATCCTTCTTGGGAGGATTTTATAAACCAATGGGTTTCCTCTCCAAGAATGGGGAAAGGTTCAAGCCATATGAACCTTTCTCCCACCTCAAACCATATGAGGGGGTGAGTAGGAACCTTCATGGCTTGACCAACAAACCATGAGGTTTGAGAGGGAAATCCCTCTCTCTTGCCCAAATTTCTCCAAAAACCATCAAGCCATATGATGGTGGAGGGTAAAACAAAAAAAAAACAAAAGCAATAAAACAAACAGAACTACATTCTTCATACAACTTTACAACACATCATTTCACACACATTATTTTATTGACCATTGCATAGCTAAAAATATAAGAAACAACAAGGAAAGAAAAGGATTAAGAATCCTACCTCTACAATGCTTTCCAAGACTCAAAGCTTTTCCCCTTTGTCCAAGAAAACTTCCAAGCTCTCCCAAAAGTCTCCAAGTTCCCAAAAAAAATGAGAAAAAAAAGTCCCCTTCCTTCACCATGAGAAAGAATATCAAGAGGAACCCAAAATTTTCCTCACCAATAAGAAAGTGACAAGTGTCTCCCCCTCTCCTACCACAAGTCAAAGATTCCAAAAACTAAGTAAAAGTAAACTCACCTTTTAGCCCTTATCACCTAAAATACTAAAAATGAAAATAAAACAAAGTGGAGCAACTTTTAACAAAAACACACAAACCAACCACCTTACATGGATGTGACCAAAGGAAGGGAAAATAGGAGGTAAATTCCCTCCAAACCTTTGAAATAAGCCCCCATACCTATTAGGTAGGGTCCAAGGGCCCATTTTCATGCTAAGTGAACTCCCAAACTAAAAAGGAGTCACTAAAAATGCCCAAAATAGCCCAATTTCGGGTTTAGCACACTTGGGCACAAGGGTAGAGGGTGTGGGGTCCACCCAAGGTTCACATGTAGCCCCAATCCCTTCTACCAACACACACACACTTACCCAAAACCAACACTTAAATTGAAATGAGATTATTAAATCCCTAAACTAGTTTACTTAAATAAAACACACCCTAAACATAATTAATTTTACAAGACATAAATACATTACAATTGAGGGTTCACTCATGGTGCCCAATTAATACATCTACTCTAAGGCCTCAAACATTTAGCATGGTTAGGACTCATCCCGTGGGCCACTTGTGCACAATTGCATAGCCACCCTGAAACCCACGCTCTCCTATAACCTGTCACCTACACACTCATTGCACACATTAACCACATCTGTCCAATACAATAAACATCATCTACTCATCACAAAATTAATCAAACCTATAATATCCTAACATCATTATACAATTGATAGTGCAACACATACAATTATACACATAGTTCACCATGAATCGTCCACAGATATAATTACAACGACATACACCTATGCTAGCATGAGTTACCATTACTAAATCCAAAAAACTATATCATTGATCAAATCGACTACAAGAATTCAAAACCTAACCAATAAATCTCACTATCATGTAACTCTGTTAGTGTCATCAACATCATAAGGAATATATCAATATACTAATCTAGTCCCATTAGGGCTATGCGCCCAAAATACCATAATGTCCATGAGGATAAACAACATAGCATAATGTCCAAAATATATCAGAGTCTCAGTCAAAACATGTCTATGCAGAAAGGAACCAACAGATAACTAGAGCTATAAAAATGTGGGCACTACATCCCCCTCTCCTAGAATTAGACTTCCTCCTGGAAGTCATTGGAAGAGATAGGGATATCTAGCCCTCAGTGGTGTAGCATCCTCCCAGGTAGCTGATGGCTCATCATATTTGTCCCACTGCACTCTAATCTAGTCCAAATATTGACCCCGAAGGGCCAACCTCCAGTGCTCTAGTATGCGTCTGGGCTCCAGTATCCACTACCCTTCATCCTCTACCTGTAATGCTAACCAATCCAAAACATGAGAAACATCTGGTACATATCTATGAAGTACAGAAAC
The DNA here is from genome assembly GCA_019776745.2 of Taxus chinensis. NCBI lineage: Eukaryota > Viridiplantae > Streptophyta > Pinopsida > Cupressales > Taxaceae > Taxus > Taxus chinensis. The sequence continues at coordinate 220,374,523 of CM034153.1, forward strand.
ATGAAAAACATCATGGGCCTATGCAAGGCGTGGTGGCAAAGCTAGGCGATAGGCAACTGGACCGATGACCTCAAGAATATCAAAAGGCCCCACAAAACGAGGTGATAGCTTAGAACCCTTTCCATAACGGATTGGAATCTTATGCGGATGAACTCTCAAGAAGACTTTGTCACCCACTGAGAAGTGACGGTCAATCCTCTTGGTGTCTGCATATGCCTTCTGGCATGCTCTAGCCTTCTCAAGACGCTGTTGAATCAGAACAACCTGCTACTCTAAATCCTGAAGATAAGCTGGCCCTAGAATAATCCTGTCATCAAGTCTATCCCAGCTTAAAGGTGTCCTACAAGGTCTATCATACAAATCCTGATAGGGAGCCATACCAATGGAACTATGATAGTTGTTGTTGTAGGAAAACTCAACTAAATGCAAGGTAGTCCTGCCACTTCTTTTGTTGGTCCATCACATACATCCTCAACATGTCCTCCAGAACCTGATTAAATCTCGATGCTGCCCATCTATCTCTAGATGATATGCTGAGATGAAATTAATATGTGTACCCAAGGCATCCTGAAAAGAAGTCCAAAAAACTGATGTGTAGATGGTATCTCTGTGATTGATGATCATCTTTGGGATCCCTTGCAATCTAACGATGTCCTCCATAAACACTTTGGCGATGGCCTGTGCATTATAGGTGACCTTGGTTGGCAAGAAATGCACAACCTTCGTTAACTTATCCATAGTGACCATAATGGCATCATGATGATAAGAGGACATAGGAAGTCCTACTATGAAATACATGGAGATCACATACCATTTCCACTTGGGAATATCATGAGGGTATAAGAGTCTTATGGGATGAGAATTCTCTACCTTGACCCTCTAACACTTCAGGCAACGTGCAGCAAAATCTACTATGTCCCGATGAAGACCCGACCAATAATATAACTCTCTCAAATCGGCATGCATCTTCTTCACTCCTAGATGTGCTGTGTATGGGGCTCGATGAGCCTCAGTAAGGATGAAACTACGTAGATCACCTACCTTAGGCACATAAATGCACCTATGGAATCGAAGTAAACCATCTGACTCTAACAAGCATCCTGAATATCTACCCTCAAAAGAACCCTGAGAATCCAACATCTGTCTAGCTCCCTCATAAAACCTATCCTCTGGAAGATGCTCAAGAATCCTGCCTCTCAAATCTGACTGCAGTGTCAAAGAAGCAAGAACATGTCGTCACCTACTAAGAGCATCTACGATGACATTTTCCTTTCCTTTGATGTACTGCAAGTCCATGTCATACTCACATAAGAACTCCATCCAACACCACTGACGTGCATTGAGGTTCGGCTGTGAGAAGATATGCTACAAGCTATGATGATCTTTCCTCAAAATGAAGGGTCTACACAAAAGGAAATGTCACCAACGCACTAGAGCGTGAACCATTGCTGTAAGCTCTAAGTCATGAGTAGGATAGTTAAGCTCTTAATCCTTGAGGTTACGTGACTCAAATGTAATAACTTGATGCTCTTACATAAGAACTGCTCCCAAACCCTCTAGTGATGCATCAGTACAAACAACAAAATCCTCTGTCAGGTCTGGAACTGCTAAGATAGGTGTTGTGGTTAACCTTTCCTTAAGCAACTGGAAGGCCTACTCACACTTCTCTGACCAGTCAAACTTCTTCCCTTTCCTCTGAAGGGAGGTAATAGGGTGAGAAATCCTAGAAAATTCCTACACAAACCTGCGGTAATACCTTGCTAAACCCATAAAACTCCTCACCTTAGTCACTGATGTGGGTGTTGGCCAATCCATGATAGCCTGAATCTTAGAGGGATCTACTGAGATACCCTCTCCTGATATGATATGACCCAAGTACTAAATCTCTTTCTGAAAGAAGCTGCATTTTTCCAAGTTCCCAAACAAATTCTACTCTCTCAAAACCTGAAGCACTTGTCTCAAATGCTCCTCGTGTTCTTCCTCAGAATGAGAATATATCAAAATATCATCAAGGAAAACTATGAAAAAGTGATCTAGAAAGGTCCTGAACACTCCATTCATGAGGCTCATGAAGACAGTTAGGGCATTGGTCAAACCAAAGGGGACAACAATGAACTCAGAATGCCCATAACATGTGTGGAATGTTGTCTTATGAATGTTTGCATCTGATATGCGCAACTGATGATACCCTGACTTGAGATTGATTTTGGAGAACACTCTAGCTCCCCACATCTGATCAAACAAGTCATCAATCCTAGGGAGTGGATAACGGTTCTTTATTGTGACTTTTTTGAGCTGTCTGAAGTCAACACAAAGCCTGAGAGAACCATCCTTCTTCTTCACAAATATGATTGGCGCTCCCCAAGGAGATACACTAGAGTGAATGAGACCCTTCTCTAACAACTCCTCTAGCTGAATCTTGAGCTCATGAAGCTCTGAAGTCGTCATCCAATAGGGTGCCCTAGAAATTGGTGCGGATCCAGGCACTAAATCAATGGTGAAATCCACCTCCCTACTAGGTGGTAAACCTGGAAGTTCTCCTGGAAACACATCTACGTACTCCCTCAAAACTATGTGATCATCAAGGGGTGAATGCTCTGGAGTACTGTCCGAATGATCACTAATGGTGATAGAAAACAACCAGAAACCCTTATGCATGCTCCACTTGAGTTGCTTAGCTGAGATCATACGTAAGGAAATAGGCCTTTGCATCCCTGAAATCACAACTGCACTCCTAAGATCATCCTGACACTCAATGACCTTATTTCTGTAATCTACCTTAGCCCGATGGGCCTCGAGCCAATCCATACCCAAAACTACCTGATAGGATCCTAGAGGGAATAACTCGGAGGTCAAGTGTAGTGGAGAAGACTCCTAAATCAAGTACACAACTCTCCACATATGAGTCATCGGTGAGTTTATCCCTAGAGGCCAACTCAACCTACCAACTATCTAGTTTCCTAGCCACCACTAGCCCACACTGGTCCACTATAGAAGGAGATACAAAAGAATTTGAAGCACCTGAATCAAAAAGTACTGAGACAGAAATACCCCTGATAGTACCTGTTGTCTCAATGACTGTGGCCTGATGCTCAGCCTGGCGGTTGTCAACCACTGCATATACACGATGGGCGCGTCCCACGTCACCCACTGTCTACTCAGATCTAGGAGCTCTCTACATATCCATAGTAGTGGGCTTGTGTGGACACATACTCACATAATGGTCTAGAGACCCAAAAATAAAACATCCTCTTATGCCCCTCTGAGATGGGGTCCCTTCTGTACTCTGGCAAACTGAACCTGCCGGTCTAACCCTAGCAGACTATTGTGAGTGGGCTGGCTGTGAATGATGAGTACCCAACCTCTTATCCCTAGATCCACCAAAAACACCTCTAGATCCACCTCACTGAAAGCTCTGAGTCTGTCTACCCCTCTGATGTTGGTGTCCCTAATGCTGTGTCTACTGCAGTGGCTGCGGTGGAGCTCTCGATACTGCTGGAGGAGGCCAAAATCCTCCTCTAGGGGGTGGTACTACACCCCGTGTCCTTTGACTCTAAAAGGCCTAAATCCTGTCCTAGAACTTGCTCTTGTTCCTATCTTGGTGTTCCTGTGCCTTGGTCCTATTCTTCTCAGCCAATTAGGCCTTCTCTATGGCCTTCTCAAGCATGGGAGGAGATAACATCCTAACTGCTCCCGCTATATCTGCATTTAGGCTCCGAATAAACCTGTTTTCCTGTAATTTCTTGTCTTACAGGTAGTCTACATAGTGCAAGAGATCCAAGAAATTGCTCTCATACTGTGCCATTGTGCTAGAGCCCTGTCGTAAGTCATGAAACTCATCAATCCTCTTCTACACAAAATGCTCTGACATATACCGGGGCCCTGAATCGCTCCTCAAACATCTCCCAGGTCACTGTATCTCTGAGTCAGATGGAGCTTCCGCTCCTCATTCCTCCACCAAATGTCTACTGCATCTCAGAGGAGGTGTATGGAAAACCTGGCTTTGACATTGCTCTCATGAGAGTGCAAGCCAAAGTAGCTATCCAGGCTAAGGAGCCAGGACTCTGCCCCAAAGCCATCTGTCAAACTAGTATAAGTAGGTGGCTGAAGGTGAAGAAGGTCTCAAATCACACTACCTATGTCTCAATCTTGGCGACGTGGTCTAACAGGTGAAAGGGGTAGCCTATCTCCAAATGGTCCCTCGAGGCTGTGTGATCAGCTGCGACGGAATGAGGCCATCCTCTCGCCAAGGATGGAAGGGTTGCATGACCTCTCTCATCTCAGGGTATCATGCTCAGGTGGCTCTGAATGTGCATCCTCACCAATCAACTCCTTGTCTCCCAACTAAATGTCCTCCTTTCTTAGCATCTACGGTGGTGGAAGGTGCTGTTGCACGACACCTATCAGCTACTGCAGGGCCTCTAATATCTGAGGCCCAAATTCAGGTGCCGGTGGCTCCCGCGTAGGTGCACTACGTCCCAAGCCTCTAGCTGATCATCCCCTCTTGGGTGCCATCCTGAACCCGAGGTAAAAAAAAAAAATGGTTTATAAACTTTTTAAGAGTTACAGAAAGCATTTTTAATTATTATTATTATTGTTATTATTATATATGTATATATATGTTTTTTTAAAAAAGGTTATTATTAAAATATTATTCCTAACTAATTTAATGCTTAACCCTTTCCCGTTAATAATTAATTTATATTAATTATTAATTTACCCGAAATCGAATAAACACTAGCCTAATAATAATTTAATTATTTTACTCTATCAAGCCCCCTAGGGTCATAAGTAAAAGTCAACACCCCTTACAAATAATTATTCCTCCCCCTTTTTATTAATTTTCCTGCACACCCCTTTTAATTTAATTTGTTTTCCCCCTTTTTAATTTAGTTCACCCACACACCCCTCTTAAAATTTTTTCCAATTTTTTAAAGTCGATGTCTACTTAAGAAAAGTAGGATTTGAAGGAGAGCCCTTAGGATCAAATCCAATCTTAGGCCCTTCAAAATTTAAAAGACACCCTAAAGTTGCCCTATGTTTGCTGACTAATGTTTTCTTTTCTACACCTCTTTTGAGCTTTAAATTTTCCCTTAAGTTTTTTTTTTTCCCCCCCCCCCCCCTGTCCGCCTCACACATTTTGTTTTATTTTCTCATTCCTCATGGAATGGGGATAACTAAAAGAAATGTAGGGTTGAATGGAGCCCTTTGATGGAACACATCTTGGCCTTTTGATGTTGAATTTTTTCCCTAATTTTTTCCCTAATGCCTCTCTATCTCCATTTATTTTCTTTTCCATTCTTTTTCTTTTCCATTTCAAAACTCATTTGTTTGAGTTTTTCATTTACACATAGAGGAGGAGCTATGGAAGCTTGTTGTATTTTTTTTTGTGAACTCCACCCTTCCAAACCATTTTGGTTTTGATACATATATAATTTTTTGGTGTGGCCGCGGATTGGGAGAGAGAGGCGGAGTTTGTGAGGGCGGGGACTATATTTGTTGGCTGCGTGGTTTTTGGTATTATTATTTTTTGTTTCGGGGGAAATGGTATGCGCAGCGGTACAGGGGAGGTGAGATCCGCGAGGGGGAGGGGGGGAAGTGGCCGCGGGGGAGCAAGGTCAGTGTTTGGAGGTGCGGCAGTGAGGGAAGGAGGGGGGAGCGTGGCTATGTAAGGGGGTGGGGGGTGTAGAGTTGGAAGGGGGGTCAGCGGTGGAGCCTGTGGGGGAGGGGGGGTATGGGTGACAGGTGTGGACAGGTGATAGGGAACTCGTGGGGGTTGGGGGTGGGGGAGGGTTCGACCCTCCCCAAGGTTGGTTTTTTTTTTTTTGTTTATTTTTTTATTTATTATTATTTATTAAAAATTTAATATATAATATATATATATTTATTTATATATATGTGTGTGTGTGTTGTTTAATTGTAACACACACACACACATACCTCATTTACAAGATATAGTTTTATTGCTATAATATTTTTATTTTAAAACAAAAGGAAAACAAACTCTAATTGATAAAAAGGTATTTACATTATCAAACTAAACCATATTAATATATTTTAACATGTTCACAACTTATACCCTATAATTCCAAAGAAATGCCAAATTGGAATTAATAGATTTTATTATTTTTTTTTTTTTATACTCATAACAATGTCCATTTATCTAGTTTTCTTATGGGGAAAGAAAATAAGATTTAAGGTAAATAAACTGATTTCATTTCATTGAATAATACATTACCAATATTGCAAGACAAACTATTATAAAACGGCTACTATATAATCATTTCAAATAAATCCTAAAACACCATGAACACTAACTTTCCTTCAAATGAACTATACTAAATAGTATTTCAAATTTCTGCAATACCAACTAAAGAAATATTTCAGATTTTCATGCAAGGAAGATTACAATAAGGACATATCCATGTATTTTTTTTGTTAAATGCAAGACTAAAAAATTTACTAGTTACCCAAGAGTCCGCGTGTTTGAACCACGCTCTGATACCAAATGTAATGCCATAAAAAATGTAGATTTAAAAGAATGCTTAACTTATAAATTTCAGATTTATTTTCAAAAAATATACATATGCCATTTCATAGATTTTTTATTTTTTTTAACAAAACATTTTCTTTTCCAATCCCATTAAAACATAAAAATTAGAAGGGATCCTTTAATACTAGATTTCTTTCTTCAACATAGTTTAGTTTACAAATTTCTAAAATGGCTTTTAAGACATTCAACACATTCAAGTCCAATAAATCAAGTCCTCTTTGCAAGGTTGAACAAAAGTTACATAACAAAGGTCCATAAAACACAAGTTTTCCCAAATAAAAAAAAGGCTAAGTTTACAAGGTGAGGCTATCCACAATCAGCTATATAACACATAGATACAAGGAGGTGTAATATTTATAATGAATTTTTGAGGATAAAAGGACAAGTCACCACTTCAACAAAACTTCATCCTTGAGTCTCCAACCTTGAGTGTTCTCCTAAGAATGCTGCAACAAGAGACATGGCTTGTTTACCACCCAACCAATAGGCATCATCACATGTCTTTCCATGGTTGGAAAACATGCTAGCCTCCCCCAAGCCCATGGGAGAGAGGAACTAGTATCCACAATGTGCACAAGTATAAAAGGGAATAAACACAACAAGAATACATAGAAACATTTAAACACTTAGACAAACTACACATGGTAAGACAACAACATGAGGAGAAACAAGGTCACCCTCACAAAAAGGGGGAAGAGAAGAAATAGGATGCCTAAAAACAAAGGTGTCCAACCATAGGATACACCAAAAAAAGCATGTTTAATAATCTCCTTATTCCTCCTTTATGTCAAAGAAATCCTTCTTGGGAGGATTTTCAAACCCAAAAGGGTTTCCTCTCCAAGAATGGGGAAAGGTTCAAGCCATATGAACCTTTCTCCCACCTCAAACCATATGAGGGGGTGAGTAGGAACCTTCATGGCTTGACCAACAAGCCATGAGGTTTGAGAGGGAGATCCCTCTCTCTTCCCCTACATTCTCCAAAAACCATCAAGCCATATGATGGTGGAGAGTAAAACAAAAAAAACAACAAAAGCAACAAAACAAACAAACTACATTCTTCATACAACTTTACAACACATCATTTCACACACATTATTTTATTGACCATTGCATAGCTAACAATATAAGCAACAACAAGGAAAGAAAAGGATTAAGAATCCTACCTCTACAATGCTTTCCAAGACTCTAAGATTTTCCCACTTTGTCCAAGCAATCCTCAAGCTCTCCAAAATTTCTCCAAGTCCAAAAAAAATGAGGAAAAGTCCCCTTCCTTCACCATGAGGAAGAATATCAAGAGGAACCCAAAAGTTTCCTCACCAATAGGAAAGTGACATGTGTCACCCCCTCCCCTCCCACAAGTCAAAGATTCCAAAAACCAAATAAGTAAGAGTAAACTCACCTTTTAGCCCTTATCACCCAAAATACTAAAAATGAAAATAAAACAAAGTGGAGCAACTTTTAACAAATACACACAAACCAACCACCTTACATGGATGTGACCAAAGGAAGGCAAAATGGGAGGGAAACTCCCTCCAAACCTTGGAAATAAGCCCCCCTACCTATTAGGTAGGGTCCAAGGGCCCATTTTCATGCTAAGTGAACTCCCAAACTAAAAAGGGGTCACTAAAAATGCCCAAAATAGCCCAATTTCGGGTTTGGCACACTTGGACACAAGGGTAAAGGGTGTGGGGTCCACCAAAGGTTCACATGTGACCCCAATCCCTTTTACCAACACACACACACACTTACCCAAAACCATCACTTAAATTAAAATGAGATCACTAAACCCCTAAACTAGTTTTAAATAAAACACACCCTAAACATAATTAATTTTACAAGACATAAATACATTACAATTGAGGGTTCACTCATGGTGCCCAATTAATACATCTACTCTAAGGCCTCAAACATTTAGCATGGTTAGGACTCAGCCCGTGGGCCACTTGTGCACAACTGCATAGCCACCCTGAAACCCACGCTCTCCTATAACCTGTCACCTGCACACTCATTGCACACATTAACCGCATCTGTCCAATACAATAAACATCATCTACTCATCACAAAATTAATCAAACCTATAATATCCTAACATCACTATACAATTGATAGTGCAACTGCATACAATTATACACATAGTTCACCATGAATCATCCACATATATAATTACAACCGACATACATCTATGCTAGCATGAGTTACCATTATTAAATCCAAAAAACTATATCATTGATCAAATCGACTACAAGAATTCAACATCTAACCAATAAATCTCACTATCATGTAACTTTATTAGTGTCATCAACATCATAAGGAATATATCAATATACTAATCTAGTCCAATTGGCGCTACGCGCCCAAAATACCATAATGTCCATGAGGATAAACAACATAGCATAATGTCCAAAATATATCAGAGTCTCAGTCAAAACATGTCTATGCATAAAGGAACCAACAGATAACTGGAGCTATAAAACTGTGGGCACTACAATACCATAGAGCTAAATTTTAGACAATGAGCACGAATAGAATAACCAAAATATCATTGAAGGGATGAACATGGTGGGAGATTTGTAGAGGAAGATGAAAATAAAAGAAAGAAAGAACATCCATGTGGATATAATAACCGATTGCAATGTTTGATCTTTGTACCTTTGATTTTTTTATAATGTTTTAATTTTTTCTCTTTTTTATGGTTTTGCAAAGGGAAACTTGTGAAGGGATAAGAGGATGAAGATTAATTATTTGGAAGTTGGGACCAAAATTGTCACTTTGTGTGATAAGATCCAACACCAATATTTGTGATTTGTTTAATGAGGGAGACTAGGAGTTATTTCCTATCGAGAGTGATATTATCTCTGATCTCAATGATTGTGGTAAGATCATACTCAAAGTGACTGTGACTTATCTTTCAACATGAATTTTGTATTTGGGGGCTTGAGTTCCATATCCATACATTTTTTTCACTTTTTTCCATACTGACTGGTTTTATTGGTGTGCATTCTTGAATCGTGTTTGTTTTTTAGATTTGTGGGTGTTGGATTTGCATGGATCTTCGAAGCTCTTACAAAAAAAATTTTTATGAAGAAATTGTTTGTGTTTAATACCAACTAATGCATGATTTTTCTGATGCCAAGAAGTGGGATAAGATAATTAATGTTTAGGATTGATGAGAGGAATGGTAGGGATCATGATGGGCCTTCCACCATTTTTTATAGAAGGATGATATGATGAACGAAGATGATATGGTCCAACGATTGAAGTAAATGTGATATCATGAGGTGATTCAAAGATTAAAGGAAATGGGCTATCAGGATGTGATCCGAAAATAGAATATGAAGTGCTATAAGGATGTGGCCCAAGGATAGAAGAGAATGGGATATCAAGAGGTGATCCATAGATAGAAGATGAAGGGATATTAGGACATGTCCCTAGTATAGAAGATAATGGGATATCAGGAGGTGAACCATAAATAGAATATAAAGGGCTACTATGATGTGGCCCAAGTATAGAAGATAATGGGATACTAGGAGGTGTTCCAAATATGGAAGAAAAATTACTACCTGGAGGTGTCCCATAAATAGAAGATGGGGGGCTACTAGGACGTGGACCAAGTAAAGAAGATAATGGGCTACTAGAAGGTGCCCCATAGATGGAAAACGAAGGAATACTCAGAGGTTTCCTATAAATATATATGATGGAGGTCTATGAGGATGTGGCCCAAGTATAGAATATGAAGGGATACTTAGATGTGGCCCAAGAATAGAGGATAATGGGATACTTGGAGGGGACAAAAACATATAAGATTAAGGGCTACTAGGAGGTGGACCATATATATAAGAATATGAAGGGCTACTAGGACGTGACCGAAGGAGAGATTGCAATTGAGGAATCATGATATGTAAGGAATTATGGGGTAATCATAGGATAGAAGACAGATTAAGGATATACCCATACATTTCATCATGCAATGGGAAATGTGAAGATGGAAGAATAAGAGGAGGATCAAGTTTGATGATCTTAGGATCTTCATCTATTTTCTGACAAAAGGAATCAAATTCTTCCCCATAATACATGAACACATCGAGGTCAAAAGATAATATTTACTCATGCTACTCTAGAGTAATTTCATCATGAATCCCTATGAATTCTCTAATTTCTCCTTCATTCTGGAAGAAATTGATCACTATGGGCCATTGTTGATCGATGATAGTAGGTTGATTGGAAGAAATAGGTCCAACAAGTGTGGAAGGTTTAGAAGACTTTTGATGATGTAGATGAGGGAAATGTTTGACCTTGTTGGGTCCACAAATGAATTGAATAGTGATTTGAAAATATACCTTAGCACATTATTTATTGTGAATGGATCGATGTGGAAACAAACATTGATATTTAGAAGATTTATGAATATAGAATAAGCAATGATCAAAATGACTTAGAGGCCAAAGTGGGATTGGATTTTGATTGATAGAATAAGGTGACTCAAGAGACAAAGTAGATTTGGATTTACCTATCTTGCGAGTTGAAGAAGATGTGGATTTGGAATTGGTTGGTATAGGCTTTCCTAAAATATGACATAGTGTAGGTAGACAAAGAGGATCATGTAGAAAATCAGTGGATTACGACGTAGAGGTTGAATTGGATGATTGATTAGAGGAATTTGGAGTCACACAAATCTTCAAAGGATGTATACATCATTGAGGAGATTGATAAAGAGGGTCATATGAAGAAAGGGAGGACCGAAACTCAATATTCAAATTATATGAATGATTAGAAGAATTTTGAGTCGCACGGATCTTCGAAGGAGGAAAATGTTGTTGAGGTGACTGATAAAGGGGATCCTACAAAGAAAGGGAGGACCATGACTTAGTAGTCAAATTAGAGGAAGGATTAGGAGTATTTTTGGTGACAAAAATACTTTGAGGATAAAAAATGTCATTTAGGCGACTGATAAATGGAGTCTTGTGGAGAAAGGGAGAACTACAACTTACGATTCAAATTAGATGTTTGATTAGAGGAACTTGGATTTGCACATATATTCAAAGAAGAAAGATTTCATTGAGGTGACTGATAAAGGGGGTATTGCGTAGAAAGGGTGGATCGTGACTCAAGATTTGAATTATATGTTTGATTAGAGGAACTTAGAGTCACACAGATATTCAAAGGACAGAGACGTCATTAAGGAAAATTATTATTCCTTAGAAGAAAGTTGATCTAATGAGGCTTAGGAGACTAAGGGGAATTAAAATAATAGCATGGATTAGAATAATCAGGAGACTGAGGGGAATCAAAAGAATAACATGAATTATAATCATCAGAATCATACTATGGACTATGAGATGAAGGAGGGGAAAAGGGTAACCGAACAGGTTATCTAGCATGAAGAACCAATTGAGTTTTATTCGAGATGGAAATATTTTGATGTGAATTATTAAAATTATGTTCCCTATTCATGTAAGTGTGAGAAATCATGTGATATTTAGTCAAGGTTAGCATTGTTTTGACCAAAATCCTAGACCTAGATTGTATGATTAAAATACTTCAAATGGAAGGAAGTTCCATTTCAATTCAGGCAACATAATAGAAACCAACTAGACATTTTGTAAATATGGGGATGCCCATGTGATTTTTTGAAGGAAATATAAGGAAAAAATACATCATGATGACATAATTTTGACGATCCAGTAAGGCTTGGAAAACAAGTTTCAAGTGTGAATAGTCAAAAAAGGTTGATGAAGGCGTAAAAATTGTAAAGGAAAATTTCCCTAGATGTGAAGTGTATGATGGAGGTCACCAAGGAAGATCTATGAATTCCTGGACAAAGGAATGACTGCAAACAAAATTGTTTCCTATTGTTCAAATTTGTCTCAAAGGTTGTTTTTGATAAGATGACAACATAGTTTCAATATTTAAATCAAGTTTTTGGACAAAAAAGATTTAAGTATTAAAAAGGGGTTAAAGTGATTTTAATATCGTACAAATAAGGTATATACTTAAAACTAGTTTAATAAAAACAATGTTTAAGTCCTAAAAGTGGAGGATACAAATACAAGAAACCTAACAATACAATTTGGACACTTATATCAAGTTTAAGAAAAAAAGATGTAAGTATCAAAAAGGGATTGACATAAGGCAAGCATCATAATAACAACACATTAAATACTCAAATAGGGTTTGAAGGAAAAAAAAAGGTCTAAGTATTAAAAATGGGTTGACATAATGTGAGCAAAGTAACATTATAATTTGGTCACTTATATCAAGTTTTAAGAAAACAAGATGTAAGTATCGAAAATGGATTAATATAATGCGAGCAACGTAGAGATGCAAAGTAAGATAAAATAAATATAACTTCTACAAAGAGACGTCTCAATATGGATTTTAATACAAGAATACATAAATATGAGGACATACCAACACACTTTCAATACTTACATAAAAATATCAATAAGGACGGATGTAAGTGGGTGAAAAAGTGGCGGAAACAATTTTGGCAGTACTTTGAGTTGTTTTCTTTTTGACCAATAATGCCAAAAAAGAGAACAGGGGACTTTATGATTGGTGATGAAAAATATGTGGTGCAAATTTGGCAGAGTTTCACATTGTTCGATAACAAGGTATAAACTATGATATAGTTTTACTTTACAATATTCATGATCAAAGATACACAACACAACTTCAATGGACTCTCTCCTTGTTTGAAAAACAAGGTTTTGACTCTGAGGAAGTCTTGCTTTGTAATGGATCTTAGAAAATCTATTTGGGTAATGGTAAAGTTGGCTCAATGACAAATGGATCCCTAGGATTTTTTTCTCAACACTTGCCAACAACTTGTTTAAGATAGTTATGCTTTTCTATAATAAATCCTAGACAAAGGACCATTACCCAAAAATTAATTTAATGAACAAGGCCTCATACAGACAACATTTATCACTCCTCACATGAATTTATAGTCAAGTAGGTAGTGGGGCACTTCTCATTTCATCAACCAGTTCCCTCAATGTGTTGACTACTTTGGGATTCCTGTGGTAATCCTCATAATGAGTTTTATGGAATATGCCATGGAACTTCCCACATTTTAAAGTGGATGGGTTAAAACCCTTATCCAAACCTGAAAATACAATGCTTTGAAGGAAATGGTGTGTTTTTTAGTTTTGATTAAAAATATGGTTTAGCACACCATTGGCAACCTACACAAAATATTGTTAGTAATTGTTTTGATTTAGTCTTCGACAAACATAAGGTCTTGCACACAAATATTTAAGTGTTTCCCATATAAATCTCAATATTTTAAAGAGGATCAAGGTTGTTTTTTATTCTCAAGATCGTCAAAAGATGCAAGAGAATATCATACACAATGATTGATCCAACTATATGGAAATGGAAAGACTTAAATCAATGACTATTTAAATGCTTCAAAAGATTAATTCCCTTCAACAATTTTAAACGATGAAATTTCTAAGTAAGAAAAATGTTAGAAAAGAATACCAAAGTTTATTTTTATTCTCAATATCTCCAAAAAGGTGCAAGAGAAGAGAATACACAAGCTTTGATCTAACTTAAGTAAAATGAAAAAAAAATCATTAAAGAATTCAAATGTGTTAGAAAATGATTGCAAAAGAAAAACCTAGAAAATAGAAGTTAGAAAACATGTAAAATAACATAAAATTCCAAAATTCAGATTTGGGAAACTTTGAAATCCGATTGAAAAAATTCACATAGAACACTAGCGCAGAAACAAAACATAAGTGCATGAAGGCTAACACTAGCGCATGAAGGGATGATGGTAGCAAAAAGAATAGTAGTGCTAGTGCATAGACAATCACATAAACATAAGTATTAATCAACATAGACACAAAGAGGCTAACATAAACACACTTTCATAGAGATAAAAGACACAGAACAATGGTAGTGCACTTCTAGAGAATGGTAGTACAAAGAGTATCTACACTAGCACAAAGAACAACTATGCTAGCACATATACAGGAAATGGTAGCACACTTCTAGTGAACGGTAGTGTAGAGAGAATTAACGGTAGCACAAGTAACCTATATCTCTTCAAGAACACGTGAAAAATGACCCAAAAAAGTCAAAAAGCTCAAATTTTTGTTGATAAGCCTCAAATTTGGCAGCACTTTACCTCTTTCAAACCTATAAATAACACTCAACATAAGAAAACTCAAAAAAAATATGTTATTGAATACAAGGTATATCAACATGTGTTGAAAAGATGTTATTATGCAAAAATGAAAATTAATTACAAAAACTTAAGAAATGTGCATGACATAAAGGAGTGTCCCATAGGGCATGCCATATGTATGCATGATAAAGAAGCTAAACTAATTAATAGAAACTAACACTGAGTAGTTCCAATAATAAATCTAATCTAACATCAACATCATGATAAATCCATTAAAAGGAAAAGTTTAACTAATACATCTGATATTAAAAACATGAAATGCAAACCATCATTTGATGAATTTTATGGGCTTTATATTGTAGGTACTCCTTTAGTTAGCTGAACGTAGGTACATGTGATCAAAGGAAATTATCTATGGAAGAGGAAGAGATCTCACCACTATGGCTTAATTACCATGTTTGGTTCTTCTCTTACTACTCTTTGTAAGTGGAACATAGAAATGGTTTCTTGATCAATAATCTTTTCAAGATTGAAGTTCTCTTATCATATGCTAATCTCTTACAAGGACATGGTGTAAATGTAGAAAACAGGTACTAGGTTCTTTATATAGCTTTCCAGTTTGGGAGAAGCTTGCAACCTAGTGAATGTGGGATAAAGGTAAAGTAGAATTATAAAGGGATAAGTATGATTAGAATAGATTAATTAGTGATTAGTAACTCATGGGAGTTGGATATGATTTAATTAATCAACTAGGATTAATTAATAGACTAAGATAAGCTTAAAAAATCTATTTAGAGGTGATTTAGAAGGAAAATTGTATAATTTGAAGGGTTTGAAAGGGGGATTTAACCAATAAGATGGTTTATTCGTTAAATAAAATATTGAAAGGATTAATTAATTAATAATTGTTAATTAATTTATCAAAAGAGGTTATGACTAACAAAGTATTGTTAATTGGCATCCAGGATGAAAGGAAGACTAGTTAATTAAAAAAGTGTTGTCAATTGACCGAAATGAAAGGGAACACTATCTAATTAGTGGGAAATACCTAATTATAATAAAATGATAGAAAAGAGGATAAAAAATTCAATTTTAGTATTAAAACTGTGTAGTCATATTTAGGTGTCTACAATATCTTTAACTTCACATAAAACCTTGGATGTTGCACCTGAACCTGCAAAAGAAACCCTAACTATCTTGCAATGCACTCAAGAAATAATTAGATAAAATATAAAATATGAAAGTTATTATGTGGGAATAACCTTAAAGGTTACCCCATTTATGATTAATTGAGTGTTGCACTACATTTTAGACTAAATGTAGTCTCCTAGTGTTTTTTTAATGTGCATGCAACTATCCCTTGACCTAGGTTAGCCCTTGTTCCTCAAAACCTATAGTGGGATATGCTATTTCATCTGAATAAAAACATTTGTGTGTATATGGAAAATTATTATGTATGCCCTCCTATGTTGTGTATGTAGTAAAGTTGTATCTCTTTCTTCCTTAGCTTAGTAGATGGTAGATAGATAGGTACTTTTTAGATGATAAATTCCTACATTAGAATTATATATATATGAGTTCTTACTTTGAAATTTGTACCTTAGTAGTGGAAAATTATGACATATAAAATATAATTTGAAATAAAAAGAGTAGTAAATGGGCCCATGAAGATAAAAACCCGAAAGACAAGATGGGTCAAGACTGAAAAGAAGGGTCGGGACTGTATATGTACAATTTTGGACTATGCTTGGATAAAATAAAATAGTAAAAGGGAGATACCAAATATATTTGTAAGGTAGCTCAAAATCCAACCAAAAATATGAAACATTAAGAGATAGGGTTAAATCAATCCATAAAGAGAAATACAACAATGCCACTAAGACCTTTTTCCATTTTTCAAAACTCATGTATATAGAAATCTAATAGAAACATGATGTATTAATAATTTTGTGGATATTTTGGTGCCTAAATATAACAAAAATGTTATATATAAGAATATATTGCTATAATAATTGCATTTTCCAACTGGTATCATTCAGAGAATAATACCTTCCACCTTCCTCCTAGGGAGATGATAGTCAATTTAGAGGATGCATCTCTTCTAGTTATTGAGAGTCATCAAAAGAGTTGAATTGTCTAGATTTTGGATAGATCCTAGGATATATGACATTGAAATGAAGATGTATATGTATTTTGAGATGTATTTTGTAAAATTTGATTGTGTGTGCCTTTATATATGTATATATATACATAGATATGTGTGTGTGTGTGTGTGTATATATATGTATTTGTATATGTATAAAATTATATATATACATATATATATAACACATATATATGTACACACACACACACACACACACACACACACACACACACACACACACACACACACACCTATGTGTTTAATAAGGGTAAAAATATTTATTGATATATTATTTGTCTTATATCATGCCTTACATTTTGGTTTATAGTGTGATGATGCTCAATATAAGATGTAATTAGATATATATTATGGATGTGACTTGTAAATATTTAGATGGTTTTTTGATAATGTTTAGAATAGTTTACGCTTGATGAGTCTAAAAATTCCCTATTATTAGCATATCATTTTCACTTTCAACTCATCCACCTGATACATTATTTGCTTATCTATTATTCAATGTGCTCTAGTCTTTTCCTATGTTTTGTGCAAACTTTATATAAAACTAAAGTAATTATTTTCCAAGAAAATGGTCATTTCTTATTTCTTGTTGTTATTTTTACTATGATGTATGATAACACTTAAGATGAAACTATGTTTGGTACTATTCCACAAAAAATACATGGAATGGGATTATTTTGCAGTAAAAGCACCAAACCATCTCACAACATAGGACAAAAAATAACCTATAGCCAAGGATGGAACTATCCCATATCATAAAGTTAATAAAAATATTAGGTTTCAAATCACTTTTAATCATGCACGTAACCACCTTTAGCAAGGAAATTGGATATATTTCATAAAAAGAGTCTATCTTGACTTCTTCCACTTCATGAACGTTGGAAACATATATGTTGAACTAGTCATTCCTGAGATGGCACACACAAAATTTATTTATTTTTAAATATAAATCTTGGAAGATAGTTTTGTTTATTATCTATACTATCTAAATAAATAAACCCCCCTACATGTTGGGAATTGAAGGATATATTCATATGATTGTAAGGTATAAATTCTTACAATCAAGGTTCTTTTATATATAGGAGGAGGATAGAATATAAACACCTGTTTTTTTCAAAGATTTCTTTCTAAAGTAAAAGTAAAAGTGTTAAACTATTTATTACATTATCCTAGGAAGGGAATAAATATCAGTTTCACCCAAGCAAGGGCCCACTTGAGGTATGATGAAGACTTGACTCCCATCCAAGTTATATAGACTTTTGCATTATAGTTTCTCTAGACCATAGTTGTATAACTTCAATGTATTTCAATAGTTTTCTTTGTATATTCTATATTATATACTCCCCTTCAAATTATTTGGTTTAAGTATGAATTCCAACATTTCTTATTTTATGGTAGAAAATCATTGTCTTGAAAAGACCTATATTGTACATATAGTACAAAAATTGTGTTAAAATATACATTCTTGAGTTGAATTTTTAAATGAAACATGATCATGATTAAATTATTACTCAATATTTGGATAGATTATCCATAATGTTTTATACATCATATTTTTAATATATTGATTGAGAAATTATTTGGATAATCATTTTTAGTGTATTTTCTTAGGAAAATATCAAGCACTAGAATTCTATAATTTTATGTAGATTTTATTATTTACAAGTTCATCATTTGATTCCAGTAATTAAAAAATAGTTATACTTCATAAAAATTACAAACTCACTAACATTGTGTGGTAGAGCATGTAAACATTCATCTCTAGGATAAAACACAATTGCATGTAATGAAGAAGCAGTCATTTAGAACATTTTCTCCTAAAAAATAAGACACAATTACAGCCACAGTTTCGTAAAATTAATTATCATTTAAAGCACTGTAATCTACATTAGAAAAACCCATTACATAGTATTTCCATTCTACGATAAGAATAACCTCTAGCTATGAATAAAACCAACAAATAATGTTCGAAGTATCACATAATAATTGAGTCAAACCTTACACTTTTGGGTTTTTAATATCTAATCAATAAGAGGATGCACCAATGAAGAATATTCCACCCTTTTCTCTACCAAATTTCCATGGACTAATGATGCAATATAAAATATTTTTCTATTTGAATTTTACACCATCCGCTGAATCTATGACTACACTATTGATGCTCATTGATTGAAAGTATTTCTAGAAAATCTAAAAGATTCTTCCTTGAGATGGTTTATGTGATTATTCAGAGATGTTTTCACAATATGATAGGACATGAAACAAATGTTTTTCCTCAGATGTAAATATTATTTTAGGGAAAGAGAAATCATAGTACATGATATATTATGTTTAACAAAAAATGATAATGGGCCATTATAAGACCATGTGGAGAGATTTCTAATTTTTATACAAAAATCTAGAAACAACAAATAATCTCAAGAATCACTCAAGCTCATATACCTATAGGGAGTCAATAAAGAATTATTTGATTCTTTGGACATAATTAGAGAAATATATATATCCAAGTTAACCTTTTAATAAATATATATACTATTTGTAGGAATTACTCAAGGTCATCTATGAAGAAGACTCATAGTAGAATAACTAGAGAAGGGATCTCAAAGGCTAATGGAGGAATATCATGAATGGAAATTATCAATCTATTGAAATACATGCAAAAAAATATAATTAATCACATGGATACTCAATTATATACCATTTATATAAGAATAAATTAGGAAGAGATAAAAGTGGCATTAACTAAATATTTCCCAATTTGTCGAAGAAATATGATTGATTCTAAGTGTAAAAGGATGGCCAACATTAATAAAGACAAAAATATGATTCCGTAGTTCAAAATGTTGGAGGGAGAGGATGATCAAGTATTTTACATAGGACAATGGAAACCATGGCCACCAAGATAAGGAGTTATACCTCAAGATTCTTTATCTTTTAGTAATCCTTATTAGTATAATGCTCAGTTTGGTAGTATGCCTCAACCACCTTGGCCAATCCCACTCTAAGGTTGGATACCTCCTCTTGGATCTTATCAATAGAAATTTTTTTCCATTCCTAATTATAATTGGTAATTACCAATCAATCCATGGTAAATAATATGGAGAGGAAACCAACAATGGTTTAACTCAACTCTTTTTTTCCAATAGCCTAAAAAATATTCATAACAACAACCATCTTTGATGTCAAGAACTTACTATCACAATCCACCCAAAGATACCTAATGACCTATTCATCCCACATATAACCCCAATAATAAGTCAGTTTAACTAACATACAATACTTAAATAATTCAATAACAATCCTACCCAGTATAAGTAGGGGATGTGCAACTTCATTCTAGAAGAACCCTTTCCACCCCTACTACACTTGTAATAACAAAAATTCTTGTAGAAAATCATATGACTCATTCTAGCATGAATCCAAAAGATCCAAAACCTAATGTAAATTCAAAATATATCAATCCCTAAATTTTAGGTAAACCAGCATTCCCTAAAAGATTAACTATACAAAATTTAAAGCCTAAACTAAAATTTGACTTTTTTGAGGAACTGAAGAATGTTTGTATGAAAATACCTCTATTTCAAGTAATAAAATATGTTACCATTAAATTTTTCATGGACTTGTGCCTCATTAAACCTTGGTGAGAAAGGAAGTATCCAAAAACTATTCAAGTAATTGGACAACTTGTCAATATCGTGCTTGTTAATATCCCACTTCTTAAATACCTTGACCTAGAAAGCCATGTTGTAGATGTCTACATTAATGGAACCTCTATACGAAACACCTTAATTGATTTAAGGGAATATATCATTGACATGAACAAGGAGACTATGAACTCTTTGAAACTCTCAACTATTTGTCCAACATCCACAATGTTGCAATTAGAAAACAGGTTAACTATCCATTCTAAAGGAATTCTAGAATATTCGGTCATAATAGTTAATTATTAGGAATAGCCTATGAACTATATGATCGTACATCAAAAAAATAACTTGGCAGGTTACCCACTCACACTAGGAAGGTTTTGGTTGTCTAGAATAGATGCATCATTGGTTGTAGATTAGTAAATATGCTTATTTCTAATGGAAATGTAACCATGAAATTATTCTTGTACCCACTAGCACAACCCTTTTCTAAGTCAGAACAACCTCCTTGGTTGAAACATGAAGAAGTCCACCAATAATCAGTATAAATTCTCATGAGGTTAGAAAAAAGAAACACAATATAGTAATAAGAGGAATATCTCATTCTCTATAACATAGTGCAAAATGCATATAATGTGAATCCACATATTGACAACCAGCTGAGGTTTATAACTTTCCCATTAAGAAAATGTTTCCTATAGTAGAGACCTTGAATTATAATTGGGTAAATCTTAATTTCCATCATTTAATTCCTCATGAATTTATCCTTAGTTATATATGTACAAAAATTCACTCCATGTCACCATTTTCCAAGAAAGTGTAAATTATCATTAAATATCAATAATATGTTGATCCCATAATATTAGGGTCAACCAATCACCATGCTTCAACATCACAAATTAAAATTTTCATGGGATTATCATGACATGAAGGGAATTCATCTAGACCTCTACACTCATCATATTTACATTAAAGAGGGTTATAGACCTATTAGAAAACAATAAAGAATAATGAATCCATCTATCAGATATATTGTGAAAGAAAAAGTAAGGAAAATATTAGATACAGGTTTCATTTATCCTATCTCATATAGTCATTTGGTTTCACCTCTTGTTATTGATCCTAAAAAGGGAGGGAAATGGTGTATTTTTGTGGATTATCATGACCTTAATTCAACCACTTGGAAGGATCGTTTCCTCTTATTTTTATTGATCAAGTAATAGATATATTTTATAAAAAGAAATATTTTCTTTCTTGGATAGATACAATAGATATAATCATATATGAATTATGTCAGACCAAAAGATTAATATAAAACTACATTTACATTTTTGTGGGCTATATACTCTTATTTATTCCTTCCATCTGGATTATGTAATTCCCATGATAAATTTTAGTGGGTTAATCTTAGTATTTTTATTTAACTCATGATTATATGGAATTTCACATGGATGATTTCATAGTATATGGAAGTATATATACTAAATCTCTCTCCAATTTGTAGAAGGTATTAAAATGATGTCCAGATCACAACTTATCACTAATTAATGATAAATGCCAAATAATTATGATTGAATGGACATCATTAGGTCATTATCATTCTCAAACTAGAGCAGAGATGGATCTTGCAATGATTGGAATAATTACAAAGCTGATAACACTACTAAAACAAAAAGATGTTTGGATTTTCCTAGGACACAATGGATACTATATAAGATTCACCTAATATTTTATGAAGATAGTAACACATTCAATTTTATTAATTACTAAGGATGTTTATTTTGTGTGGACAGATGCATGTGAAAATGCATTTTTGTTGGAGTAGGATATTAATTTCCTTCTATTTATTTACTTGGAATTTCATCACCTTTGTTGAATCATCTTGCTTAGTTGTCCTTAGTGTCATAATAGTTTCTATGACATGTATTACATGTTGTATAGTGTCAAATTATATCATAAGTGTTACATTCCTATTCCAAGAATTTAACTCCCCTTTCTATTCTAGGAATATTCCCATGGAGGAGTCACTAAACACTCTTATTTTTACACTACATTTGATCTATTGTTATTTAGGATCATGGAGGCTTAATTTTGAGTTAGTTGAGTATTGGAATTCATTCATTTACATCTTCATCACTGTGATTTCATGATTCATTTAACTACATAGTGAACTCATTGAGCTAGGATCCTCATGCACTCTAATATGGTATCAAAGTGGGGTCTAGTATACACTTTTCAATTTTGTGTATTGTAAGTTTTATTTTGAAATCTTAGTTTTCACCAATTGTTATAGAGGTTATGTGTAAAGTTTGATTATTTAATTATTAAGGGTTTTCAAATTTTTGGGGGTTTATATAAAACACTCAAAAAACTCAAAAACATTTTTAGGGGGTTTTCCAAAAAATTGATGTTTTTGCATGGATGCATTGCCTTAGTCTTAGTGCCTTGCAGGGTTTGTATTTAGAGCCAACTCGCTTCCCAACTCACTACCTAGATTGTTTCCCAACTCATTTACCATCTAATTACCTATCTTGACTACATTTTTTGTGGGAAATTAACTCTTGATGGACAAGTAACCAAATCTATAAACTCTCAAGTTGGCTTGGTTTATTCTCTCCTCCATTCAACTCGGGTATGCCTATCCCTCCAGCTCATCTCTTGTGCTTATCTCAAAACCTTCCTCCCTCAACTCAGCCTCGATTTGTGACTTAATTCACTATCCACCTCGACCCATATTTTTTTCTAACTGATTTGTATGCTTAGTGGTGAGCTCATCTCTCGCATATCAGATATCATGGTTATCTCACCCCCTACGACCTTGGCTTAGTTCTTACTTGACATTTTATACAAGGGATTTATGTGCTGAATCAATTATCCATGGCTTGCCTATCCCTTGTCATATATATACCAAATTAGTTGACCATAGCTCTCATATCCCTCACCGTCCATACACTAGCTCATTATGTGCTCATATTGGTTCACGTGGAGCTCTATTTAGAGCTCAACACTTAGACTCTACTTGGGCCCCATTTTCTTTCTCACATCCCATTTCACAAATATAGATTGATGTTATATTTAGATATAACTTGACACATTGATGAGATCAAACCCTACTCACACTCTATCTCTATGATACCTCCTCCTGCTTCATATTTGGCTCAACTCCCATGCCCTAACTCATTCAATCTCTCTAGCTCAATCCACACAACTTGCCAAACTCACCTCCTCTCACACTTTCTATCTTAGCCCTATCTCAAGCACAACTTACTCTAACTCAACTAGCTCGATCATCTCTTGACCATTTTGAACTTTTCAACACCAATAAAATCCTACCCAAACAATTTTCAAAGTAGTTTGAAATTATTTTAAATCTAGTCTTTGATGGAATTGTAAGGAGTTAAAATGAATTGAGTTGTTATTTGTTTAAATGGGAATTTTTAGGTGAGTTAGATAATCAACATGAGTTTTATGTAATAGGTCTAGAGTTCAAACCACCTTTTTTATAAATACAACTTATGTAGTGAATTTAAATGTGTATGTGAAAACATTTAAAATAGGCCGTTTTAACGATGGGAAACAACATATTGTAATAGCTTTTGATTGGTAACTCAAAATCGGAATTGTTTTCTTCAGCAGTTAATTTTTTCATTCTCATGCCATTGGTCTAAATTATGTTATATTTTCACTGAAATTATAAATTTCCAAAACTAGGGGTTATAACACAAAATTTTAGGGGGGGTGGTGTAATCCCATAAAAATGCATTTTGCGATGATTCTAACATCTCACATCCTTGAGTGTGTTCTAGAAATCATATATTTATAATTAAAAAGATTAATTTTTAGTTGAGTCTAACATCCATCTGAGTGTGTATTTTTCACCTATGAATCCTTTGTATTGATTGCTCTCATTTGAGTACACACAATAGAGGATGTTATTTCCATAATTATACTTCATAGGACCAATACTGCATTATATCCTCCACCTCTTCTTCTTAGTAGGGATAATCATGCACTAGTTTTTTAAATCATGGAATTTTTTCTCATTCAAGATGGCATTTATCCATTTATGTATGGACAAATACCTACCCACAATTACCTAGATCAACTAGAAGACTAACTTAACACTTGTCACACAGTTCTTAGTTTTTTATTGATGTACATTTCCATGTCTCTTCACCATCATGTGGCAAGCATGGATTTTTCTTTCACTATTTGGATATTTATTCATATCTTATTTAGAGACTCTTTAGAGATTGCAGTTTCTACTCCTTCTAATACTATTCTTTCCACATCCACTTCATGTGATGATAGTTCTAATGATACTGATTTTCTTGTTCATATTATTGATGATTGATCTTCTAGTTTTGATGATGTGATTATTGAGGAGGATACATATCCTCCCTTTCCAAATCACCTTGTAGAGAATGTTGAACCTCCTCCCAAATCTCCCATCATCAGAGATCCACCAAACACTAGGAATACACGTTCAAAAATTTATGGTGTTCTACCTTATTTCATTGTATTTTCCTACAATCCAAAATCATTGTGTGAGGTATCTTATACTCATCATGATTCTTTTGTTGATAATAAATTTTTATCAGAAATTTCTCTTCTTTTTTACAAGAAACCCTTATAGGAATATTTTTTGCTATACCTCAGATGTATTGTTGCATACCCTACTTGTGTTGCGGTATAGGGATATTGTCTTCCATTTGCAGATCCTTGACGAATTTTTACTTCGGAGGATTCCTTCATCTAAATTGATAGGAGTGGCCCTTATGGAATATCAGTCACTTCTTCTATTTTGAGATTTTCACTGATCCACATCTTATTTTTCATTCTACTATTACGAGGGTTGTTGGAACTTCACTTCATATGGACATTCTTTTATCGAATGATCCATACCCATCTCTGATAGATCTAATTTAGTGGCATTACCATTAGTTATTATGCATACTCTTTCTAGACCTATGGTACATTTCAGTCATGGACAAACTTTAGTGTTATTTACACTACTACTTTCAGCATCATTCATGGAGTGGGTAGACTTTCAATACATATTTTTTGTTCTTCCTAAGGGAAGAAACATTTTTCTATGTGGATGGACCTTCTTCAGTTTTGAGGAACAAGACCACATCATCAACACTCTTATAATGGGGAATTTTATACCTCTCCTCTTATTTCTCTCTCTACTTTCTGAGAGTTTCTCTACGTACTTCTATGAAGCTTCTTTCTGAGGGAGATGTTCACTATGTATTTCATTTTCTCTCTTTTATGGGGGAGTTTTTTTTACTAATGATTTTTCTCTGTTTCTCGACTTTATAAGATATTTGCATTGTATGTGGGTACCTCATCAGGCCTTGTTATCGGGACCCAAATTTTGTTTCCACCCACCTAATATATGCTTAAGGGGGTTAGTGTAGGATATTATTTTCTCTTATTTATTTACCTATAAATTCCTCACCTTTGTTGACTCATCTTTCGTAGGTGTTGTTGGTGTCATAGGAGTTACTATGAAATGTTTTACATGTAATAGAGTGTCATAATATATCATAGGATTAACATTCCTATTTTAGGAATGTAACTCACCTTCCTATTTTAGGAATATTCCCATGGAGCTATACAAAACTCCTATTTGTACACTATACTTGAGCTATTTCTATTCAAGGTCATGAAGGATTAATGTTGAGTTAGTTGAGTATTGGAATTCATTCGTTTACATCTTCCTCGTTGTGCTTTAAAAATTCTTGTAACTTCATAGTACACTTATTAAACTAGGATCTTTGTGCACTCCAATAATTTAAAACTATTAAGATCTTATTGAAAACAACTTCGATGTTACCTGGTCCTAATTAGAAAAATACTTTCCATATATATACTTATACATCATATGATACTATTGGATTTTTTCTTAGAAAGAAGCATGAAATCTTGATCTATGTTATCTAATTCATCAACAAGAATTTGCAAGGTGTTGAGTTGAATTATACAGCAACAAAGAAAGAATTCATGGCACTAGTATATTTATTTAACAAATTCTACCACTACATCACTAGTTATATTTTAATTATTCACACTTACCATGGAATAATAAAGTATTTAATGAATAATAAAATAGTGAGTGGGTGGATAATTTTATGGTTTTTTCTTCTATAATAATTTGATATTACTATTGTTGATAAGCCAAGAAAATCCAATGTTGTATATTTTGTTTCATGAATAATTGTCATTAAAGACAACACTATTGTAGATTATTCCTTCCCTAATGAGTATCTAGTTGCAATCACTAATACCACTACATTGTATTCATACATTTATAATTACTTAGTTGTAACAAGAACTCTCCACTTTTCACTAAAGGGAAAGGGTAGTCTTGTTGAAGAGATCCTTCCTTACTCATGGGTATCTGGGTGCCTTTTCTTTATGGGATCCAAAAATGTAATGTATAGATGTGTGAGAGAGGATGAAGTTTTTGACATCCTAAAGGCCTATAATCATGAACCTTGTGGATGGAATTTTCTATCCAAAAGGACTTCCCAAATATTCTTGAGTATTGGATAACACTAGCATACATTACATAAGGATATTATATTGTATACATAAAGTGTTATCATTTCAAAATAAAGGGGAATCGAATTAGATCTAATGAAATGAATTTGTAGCCTCAAATTATTTTCTATCGCTTTGAAAAATGGTGATTGGATTTCACAAGACCCATTGATCCACCTTCAGAATAAATGGAATACATCCTTGTTTACACTAATTATTTAACAACATGGGTGGCGGTAAATTATTTGACTCAAGCACGAGATGAAAATGTGTCTCAATTATTGTATGAAGGAATCTTCCAATTATTCAAAGTGCAAAGGGAAATTATCACATATTAGGAACCATATACTACCTCAAAGTTAATATTTGTACTTATTTAAGAGTATGAAATAAGGAAAAAGAATTATATTCTATAGGAATTTTAATCAAATGGTCAAGTTTATATCACTAATAAGGAGTTAGAAAACATAATTCAAAAAATGTAGTACTAGATAGGTGTGACTGGGTAAAATGCCTTTAAGAATCTGTATGGGCATACCAAACTATATGGAAGAGAAAAACAAGATTCACACCCTATGAATTGGTATATGGTATAGTAGATGTCATTCCTATTAAATTTTAATATAAGAATCTACGAATTGATCTTGAATTAGAAATTTATTTTTCTGAGACCCTAAAGTAAAGAATTATACAATTTGTTGAATTGGATGAGATGATAAAAGAAATTGTGCACCAGACTAAGATAATGTAGAAATAGAGAATGCAATGGCACAATAGATTTATCACAACCAAATAATTTCAACATGGTGATTTACCACTATTATATGACTAAAAGTAAAAGGATTACAATGGAAAAATTTGGACAAGGTTGTTACATATGAAATTAAGCAAGTATTTCCTAATTGGGATGCTAAGATTAGAACCATTAAACTATTATGCTTCCAACTAATAGTTGATGGATATCGTCTGAAGCTCTATAAATAGCCTTTCAACAATGAATAATTCCTCAAGAGTATTTTAAAAGAATAATGGCTTATGATGGATCGAGAAATCTTTAGGATGCTTGATGAAGACTAAAATGAAGTACTCAAATCACTCAATGGGTGTCAAAACTCATCCCTTGATTTTCCTAAGGTATGATTTGATTTTGGTATCCTTAAACAAACAACTTGTTGTTTTTCCATTAGCTAAATAAAGATATTTTGGTTTACTAATTTTTTGTTGATTATGATATCCATATTATTCTAAAAAAATTAAAGTTATAGGTGAAACAAAAGTATGATCATGCAGCAACTACAAATTCATTACTATATGAAGATCATGTAGCCACTACAAACACCTTTCTAAGTCAAAATCTTGTAGCCAATAGTGGAGTTACCTATATCATGTGTAAGACCATGGAATAAGTAAACATGATTTCCCCAATTTCATGAATGATGCATACGCTCATCCCGAGAGGTTCCCACATCTTTATTTGATTTATTCATTAGGGGATTTGGAGTGCTAATCCACTGTATACTTCATGAATCATATCCACCAAATGTAACATCATTCTTGTAAAAAATGATACTTTGAATTAAGTATTATTATTTTTTATTAAATTGTTACTTTTTTATGTATAAGGGGTTAAATGGAAAACTATAATAAGTGCACCCCTTTCTCCACCATCCTTTTATTATTGATCAACCAGTATTATTGATCAAATAGGGGTAGATCCTGAAAATTTTATTGATATGAAAATATGAATATTACAAAATAATGAAAAGAGCTATAGTGTATATAAGAATTGACTAGCTTCTATCCAGTCCATATAAAATGGATCGAATCATTTAAAATAATCAAAATGCATAAATAGCATATTGCCCCTAATAATACTACTAGTACTACTACCAGGAAATATTTGAGTACATAAAAAATAAATTTTCCCACAAATAAAGGAATGAGAACACTATCACTTAGTTAACTAACAACTAAGGACAACTAATACCTATTGACATAAGTTTAAAGTGTTAAATTAAATACTTTAGCTTATTACATTTATTCAAATATCAACTAATGATGAATTAAGATAATTTTTATTCCTTCCCCCCGCCCCCTTAATTTAGCATGGTCTCAAGTGAACAAGAGATAAATTCTCTAAAACCCTCAAATTTACCTCAAGCAAGAGACTTTTTGAAGACATTTGCACACTGCATATCTGTTGGGCAATATTGGAGCTAATGTTTTTGTTCTAAACATGTCTGTGAATGAAATTTACATGTACCTCAATGTATTTGGTGGACTTATTAAAAAAAAGGATTCTAAATAACTTTTACTACTCCTTTGTTATCAACATGTAGGATAGCTAGATATTTCTATGGTATTCCCAATCATTCAAGTATACGTCAGAGCCATATCACTTCACCGAAAACTCCACCTACTACATGATATTAAAAGTATATGGAGGATATTTAAACACAAGTATATTTATTACTCCCCCATGATATTGGTTCAAATCCCAAAAATAATACAAATCTTGAAGTGGATTTCCTATCATCTATGTTTCCTACATGCTCCAAATTTTAATATCCTATCAAGAAGAAGTTATTATTCTTCTTATAATCTAGGCCATAATCCATAGTTCCTCTGATGTACCTCAGTATCCTCTTTTCTATTTTCCAATAAGAAAAACTTGGTTCTTGCATGAATCGTGAAAGATAGATGACTGCATAGTTGATATCTAGCCTAGTGTAAGTCAACTAGATGAGACTCCTGATCAACTGGTGATAGAGAGTTAAAATTAGTTGTGGTGATGGATCTATTAGATATAGTTGAAGTCTTGTCTCCATAGGTGTTGAAATTGGTTTAGAATCCATCGTATTCAACTTCTTGAGTGTGTTCTTAGCATATTTCGATTGTGAAACAAATATATGATTTTATCTTTGCCAAACTTTAAGTCCAAGACAATAATTCAGAAGCCTGAGATCGGTCATGTCGAATGAATTTGTTAGATATTTATTTGTTGACTCAATCATCCTCACTGATCCTACAGTGATGAATAGACCATCGACATATACTACAATAATCACTATCTCCCCCCATACTTTTTGAGATAGAGATTAGGATCGTATGGATTCCTGTTGAATCCATGTTGAATGCGATGCTCATCGATTTTAATATATCATGCCCTGGGAGACTTCTTTAAACCATATAGTGATTTTATGAGTTTACATACATTTTCCTCTTTACTTGGTATGAAAAAAACTTTTGGTTGAGTCATGTAAACTTCTTCCTATAAATCACCATTAAGAAAGGCACTTTTCACATCCATTTGGTGTATTTTCCAACAAAATTGTGTAGCTAGAGAAAAGATTAACCTGAAATTTTTTATCTTAGTTGTGGGATAAAAAATATCCTCATAATCAATGCCTTCTTTTTGAGCATATCCCTTAACAATTAGTATAGCCTTGTGTTTATCAATTTTTCCATTTTCTTTGTACTCCATTTTGAAGATCCATCTGCATCTAATTAGTTTTTTCCCTGGTGGAAGATATGTAAGTTTCCATGTATTAATTTTCATAAGTGATTTATATTATTCATCCATAACATCTTTCTAAGGTTTAGATTGAAGGGATTTTGAAACTGTGGACAGATCAATAGTTTCAACAACTTTACCCATTAAGGCCAAATTGACCTCATTTCAAGCCATACTGTGAGTCCTCATTCCAGTGGTACATGTGTTTGGGACACTATCCAATTTTTTATCTCTCATCATACTTGTATACCATTTAGGCATACTTTTAGTGGTTGCTATGGGTGGTTGAATTTCACCATCTTTCGCATCATTATTGTCATCATCAAGGTGATTGCCATCCTCCGTTTTTACTGTAGGGATGATTTTTTCATCATGTGAGTATATGGAAGGAATATATTCTTCTTTCTTCTCAAATAACTCAACATCTAGACTAGTGTATACCCTTATTGTTCTTGGATCCATAAGTCTATACCCAAGTGCTTCATCATTGTATCCTAAGAAGATATTTTTTTTTGAATTCATATCTAGTTTAGTTCTTTTTTTCTTAGGAACGTGCATACTAGCTTCACATCCAAAAAATATAAGGTTTGAAATAGATGGCTTATGCCCTAACCATGCATCCTGTGGTGTTACTCCATCAAGAGTTGTAGTGAGAACTTTGTTTAGTAGATAGACTTTCGTTTTAGCTGCTTTGGCCCAAATGTTTTTTGATAAACCTGCATCATGAATCATACATTGCACCATATCCATGATAGTATGATTTCACCTTTCAACAACACCATTTTTTAGTGGTGTGTGAGGAGGAGCCATTTGATGATAAATGTCACATGTTTCCGAAAAATTGCTGAACTCATTGCTGGTGTATTCTCCCCCTTGATCTTAGCAGAGTGTTTTTATTTTCCTACCAGACACTATTTCAACAAGGAATTTAAATTTTTTGAAAGTTTCAAAAGCTTGGTATTTTGTAAAAAGATAGTATATCCACATTTTTCTTGAATAATTATCAAAAAAGAGCATAAAATATTGAAACCCATAGTGACTAGGTCTCATTGTTCCACACAGATTGGTATGCACCAAGTCAATTTTTTCCTTAGCCTAAAATTTACTATGTTTGAATGGTACTCTATGTTGTTTTCCTACCAAAAAATGGTGACATTTATCTGTACCCTTTTTTAGAGCCAGCAAACCCCTAACCACAGTGTATTGATGAAGAGTGTCAAGATAGTCAAAACAAACATGTCCAAGTATTTGATGCCATATTTGAGTTGATGATGTATCCTTGGCTACAAGTGCTTGATCATTTCATTGAACGAAATCCAACTAAAACATTCTGCCCACATTCAAAGCTTTTGCAAAAAAAATTGAGCTTCGTGACTTATCTTGAATTAGGCATATCTTCTTACCGCATTTACAATCAAAGTCAATTTTGATATTGTGATCTAATAATTGAATCATAGATAACAATGTTTTTGTTAAACCAGGGACATAAAGAACATCTTTAATTTTACATTTATGTATCCCTAGTGGTAGTGAATTGGAACCAATTCCTTTAACACTGTATGATGTATCATCACCCAAAGAGACATGATTTTTTGTGGGATTTTTACTCATTATGAAGAAATAATCTTTCCTTCTTGTCATGTATAAAGCTTCAGCCTAGTCGACATACCAAATTTGATTTATAGAATTAGATACTTCATTTAATTGTGCAGAATACAAGAAGTCAACATCTTCAAATCTATCTTCATGTTCGGCTACATTTCCTTGTTGAGTTGGTTTCTTCTTCCAATTTTTATTATTTTTTTCCTGTTTAATCTATTGTTGGCCTGATTTTGTTTATTGGTAATGACTATTTTTGCCACTTGACAATCCTTGTTGGAATGTGTTGTACCAACAATTATTTAACTCGTGTCCTTTTTCGACCACAAATAAGACATTTTTGTTGGTCCTTTTGGCCTTGTTTATTATTATCTTGATTTTGAGACTGTTTATTAAACTTAGCCTATTTTTTTCCTTTTTGATTGGAAGCAAGTGCTTGCTCTTCAGTTTCACTAGTTGATTGAATAGATTCCTCTTGTTGTAACATATTCACTAACTCTTCAAAAATTGTCATTTGACCAATTATGTTTAATGTGGTCACAAAAATTCTATAAGTAGGAAGAGCTCTCAACACTATAGACATGTGTGATGTGTCAGTTACCTCTTCTTCCAAAGATTGAAGTGATGCACACAAATTTACCACTCTTCTAAAAAACATTTCAACTTTCTCAGTTGGTTGCATTTTCAAGTTCGATAGTTGTCTATGGAGATGAAGTATTGTGTTCTTATTTGTGGACTCATATATTGTTTTCATTTTGTCCCAAGATTCTTTTGTTGTTGTGGCCTCACGAATATAAGGTTTACCTCATCTGAAACAATAAACAAGATTATTAACTTTACTTTTTGATTTACACGATCAAATGTAGCTCGTTTTGTAACATCTATTGCAGATCTTGTTAATGTACCAATAATAAATAACCATAAATTTTCAAAATAAAGTTGTGCGCAAATTTTTGTTTTCCATGCTTGATAATTATCATAACAGAAAACCTGAAAATCTGGAAAATAGAATTTTGGTGCCGTAATTGTGGTCATTGTGAAAAATGAATAATGAAAGAAGAAAAATTACAAATTTCCCCCACTTAAAGCATAAACACCCCCCAAAAATAATATTTTATTTATTTTGGGCATGCCTTTTTTATTGTTTACAATATGTGGCACTAATGACTAGTGTACAATAATAAATGTTTTTGGCACTAATGGCCAATCTTACAAATTTTGTGACTTTGATACAAAAAATACCAATGGTCAATTGGATCCTCCTAAGGAAACTTTTGTTTTTGGGCTATATAGCCTCTTTTCCTTTACAAAAGTTATCTAAAATGGCTTTTCGGATCAATTGGGGGAAAAATAATTATTTTGCCTTGAGTAGGTGATTCCTCACTAAATTTAGCAGAAGCTTTAGCGAGGTTTGTGTTACTAAATATGGAGGTTTTCTCTAAAAAAACCTCTAAATTTTTATGAAGCAAAAAATACTGGCTTAGGTGGGGGCAACCTCTTGACCTCCCTTTCCCAAGACTATCTCACTAGCCAACTGAGCGTTGATAGCGCATGTGAAGGTAAATGCAAGAATTGGTATTTAAATAAACAAAAAATCACCCTTACATTTTAAAAATTGATGTGGTTGCATGCATAGAAGCCATGTGGTGAGAGCTAGTGTGTTTAGGTTTAGTTTTAACCCTAAACATAGATGCATAAGTAAATGTGTTTAAAAAAATTCACTCTTCCTTTGGTCATCATTTATTTTCTTCTTTGTATTTGACTTATTTCAACGCGCGTAGAGAAAAAAAACATTGAAGCTTGTAGGTTTCATGAATTTTATTATAGGTTGCTTTGAGAATAACCTTGGCCACTGTGAAATATTTTCTTCATGCAAGATGATCTCTAATCTCACTGCTCCTCCTCAATCCCTGCAAGATTAGATCATTCACAAGCTAGAGTGATGGACTTTGATGTTAGGGATTCGAGCAGTGATAGCGAACGTTGGAATTTCAATTAAAGATCCTTGAGTTTTAAGAGGTGAGTCACCCTAGATTCCAATTGTCTTGCAAAATACATGAAAATGCAGAGGAAAAAGAAGGAAGGAGAAGTTATGTGGGGAAGTTGGAAAACTCGGGCCCCCACAAAATAGATATATTTTAAATTCCTTCATTTTTTTTTTTAAAAAAAATTGTAGTTTAAATCAAACAAACTTGATTTCTATATCTACAAGTAAAATATTTTTCTAAATACAATGCAAGAGAATGAAACAATGTCACCTTTTGCTCCTTGTTACTACAAATTTTTAAATATGCAAAGCTTTAAATCTCCCGGTCTTATTCAATTGCAAATCAACCACGATTCAAGGTTTGGAGTCAGGTAGGGGCTATGAAATGGTTGGGGGCATCTATGTCTCCTCATAACTCTGTAATTTCTCCAGATCTCCCTAAACTCCCCTAAAACTTCCTACACTTCTCACTGGATCAGAATGCAGCTCTAATACCAAATATTATTGATCAACTAGTATTATTAATCAAATAGGGGTGGAGCCTAACAATTTTATTGATATGCAAATATGAAGATTACCAAACAATGGAAAGAGTTACAATGTATATAGACATTGAAAAAAATCTATCTAATCCATATAAAATGGATCAAATCATCTAAACTAAGTAAAATGCATAAATAACATATTGCCCCTAGTAATATTGCTAGTACTACTACCATGAAATATCTGGGTACAGACAAAATATAATTTTCCCACAAACATAGGGATGATAACACTATCACTTAGTTAACTACCAACTAAGGACAACTAATACCTATTGACATAAGTTTAAAGTATTAAATTAAATACTTTAACTTATTCCATTTATTCAAATATCAACTAATGATGAATTAAGATAAGTTTTATTCCTAACACCTTTTCCATCATTCAACTACATATAATATCTACTTTTATTTCCCAATTATATTCATCGTACTTATTCCATTATTTCAAATTATGAAAGGATTTTGCAATTTTACTCCTCACCATACATGACATGTGTGGCATTCAATGTGCCATCACTTCTAAGTAGTAGGGGATAAATTTTTTTCATTCACATGTGAAGTGGATAAATGCCACCTATTCCACACTTTCAACCTCACATTCTTGTAGTTGCTTCTTATTTTCACTTCTTGGTGCCAACAATTTCTGGAAATTGGTGGTGATCTAGTTTGTTGCAAGCCTCAATATCACTCATTTTTATTTAGTGACCCTCCTACACTCACCCTATTCTAACAACTAGATTGGATCAATTACATTAGCATGTTAAATGGGTTCAATGAATAATTGGATCAAGAATTTGTAGCAATATTGAAAAATGATGCAGCTACTATAAATTTTTGTAGGTGGATATTTATTAAAAAAAAAATATTGAGGTATCAAACATTCCTAAAGAAGGTGAAAAATAGGGCACACGAAAAGATGTGAATGTTACCAAAAATGAGTTCACAACAGAGGGGGAGGAATTTGAATCTATAAAGATGATAATTAAATGAATATCCTTACTAATATTTCAGTTAGAATTTTTTTTGCATGTCATGAAATATTACTTGTGAAGGAAGGTACTCTATTAAGTATGACACATTTCAAACTTCTTATCCATCTTAGGAATTTCCAATTAGTTAATGTTCCCAATTTATTTTACAATTGATTAAACACGATGGATTAGGAATTTCATAAGGGTGGGGAGTATCTCTCCCACCATTACTTAATACAATTGGTTATCAAGTCCAGTTTGAATTTCAAATTCCCTAATATTTCTTGGGACACATTCATGGCCATGGATGACATAAAGGATCAACCTGAAAGGACCCAACCTAGCATCCAACTAAGAAATATGAGATTGCATCCTTATTATAATGAAGCAGAAATTGTATATTAGGTAGCATCATAATAAGGGAACACAACACCCTTAGATCCTACAACACCTCCAAAACCTATATCACATATAACAA
Source organism: Taxus chinensis (assembly GCA_019776745.2). NCBI lineage: Eukaryota > Viridiplantae > Streptophyta > Pinopsida > Cupressales > Taxaceae > Taxus > Taxus chinensis. The sequence goes on from CM034153.1 coordinate 220,410,661, forward strand.
CTTTAAATATTACAATGTCTCGGGAACCACCAACCACTTTCGGGCCTACAACACCAGTGCCTTATAAGCCTATAACATCTCTAGAAGCTACATCATCTTCAAATCTTGAAACATATCTAGAACCACCAGCCACTTGAAGGCCTACAACAACAATTCCTCCAAATTATAATGTGTCTCTAGAACTTGCATTATCCTCCAATCCTACATCGTCTCCAAAGCATATAACATCTCTAGATCTTGTAGCATTTTCGGAGTCAAAATAAACTTTTGAACCTACCACTTATTTCATGCCTATATAAACTCCCACACATACATCATCCTCAGGGAAAAATACATCTCAGAAAAGGTTGACATCATTTTAATCCAATTCAAAGCCTCTCAAAAATTAAGAGGTCCCTATTAGTGGTTCCTCTCCCAAGTATATTTGGAGTTTTAAACATTTGATAAGAAGATAATTATGGATGTAAAATCATATGTCCATGTGAATACCTATTGAAATTGGAAGTGAGCATGAAATTGAGTTTCCAATTTATTTCACTCAACCACTTGAGCTGAATTCAAAACCCATGGATGATCAACATGCATGCTCCTAACATCATTCATGTAATACTATGCCTAGCTCTAGTCCTTATCCTGCACCTCCTAAGCCTCAATTTGATAATAAATCATTCCAAATGGATGCTCCATCCCTTTAATCCTTACTATGAAAAAAAATGCCTCTATTAGTGAAATTAAAATACAATGTCTCTAGTAGAAAGAAGAAAGGAAAAAAATTTCAATGTAGAATTGGTAGCCAAGGATGAAGAAATCTAGTGTTTGAAAGGTACTATGGAAAACATGGAAAAATTAACATTCAATATTTTTGAATGTAAGCCACCACATAGGGTTTATGTCCTATACTTAAATAAGGAAATACTCAAATTCAATTTTATAAGGATTCATTGTTATTTACGTGAACGGATGAATTATTCCAAGTTATTCTTCTTGGCATATACGAGTATGTTGGCTAGATTTTATGCACAGTTAGATACATAAACCTAGGAAGTCATGGGATAGATCCCCTTCATTTAACGGTGAATATCCTATGTGATTTATTCATTTATTCTATGGCCTAGTTAAACTAAATTATGGGTATTACTTTAACTGAATAGCTCATGAACCATAGCTAAACAACTTGGCAGCAAATAAACAGTTGTTCATTAACTAGAAAAGGTATAAATGGAAAGCATAAACTAGAAGAAGATATGCAAAGGGAACGTGTGTGGTAATAAGTAGTTATTAGAGTAAGTTGTGGCTACACAGAATAAACAAATATTAAATAATTCTTAAAAATTTAGGAAAGAACAAAAGCATACTCATATGAAATTTAAAGATAACACATAGTTTAACATTATCTTCCACAATTTGCATAGTAAGATTTTAGAAGACACAAATTTCAACTAAAATCCTCCTTTCTTCTGATTCAAATCATTTTTAACCGTATCCAATATGCACATCTAATTATTTCAACATAAAGTATGAAACAACCATGTACAACGTAAAACAATATTTTGCCCAAAATTTCTAAGATCCTCGACCTCGTAGGTATCTTCCTCTATTTATAGTCATAATAAGTAAAGTACAAGGAAACAATATCCATTATAATCCAATTAATAAATAACTAAAAAATAGTTAGGATTTGAATAGTTTTCTCCTTAAATTCTTCATTACATGCCACATAGAAATTTGGAATGTTCCATATTTTAAAACTGGAATAACTACCTCTTAACTACCACCAAGTAATTGAATTTATCAAACAACTTGAAGTAACAATAATTAACCACTGAATTACTTATGTATTAAAATGAATATACTTGAGGAGTAAAGAGGGGGAGAATACGAAGTATTAAATTCTAGTGCTTGATTGTTACTATGTCTGGGCGTGTAACATAATTAATGAAATTTTGACCCCCTTAAATTTTCCAAATTTGAAATCTGATGTTTCAGTGTGTAGAGGGCTCCGAGAAATTTATGAAAAGTCCAAGAACACATGAAGCAAATCTCTGAGCAGAAAGTTATGGTGATTTGAAGTTCTACAAATTTTCCCATTCATTGTGGTGATTTCACATTATTTTACTACTTTTACTCATTCCTTTGTATTACGGTGATTTCACATTACTTTACCGCTTCAATTAAAAATAAGTAAAGTAGTTTCTATTTTCCACATTACTTTACTTGTTCATTTCCTTTGTATTACAGTGATTTCATACAAATTTATGAATTTTCCCATTCCTTTGTATTGCGGTGATTTTCTCCTCCTTACCTGTGTTGATTTCATAGTGCTTTACTACTCTGGAAAATAAGTAAAGTAGTTTTAATTCACCACTTTTCTCACATTTTCTCCTCTCTACCTGTGTTTATTTCATACTGCTTTTCAAGGTGGGAAAATTGGGATATATTATGCACAAGAAAAATATACTCCTTTAATGATTCACTAATAATATCATACTCTTGAAACATTGGAAAAGGAATGGTTGGTAATGCTAAACAATGATAGAGTCTATGAATATGCTCAAAACAATTAGATGTACGCACATTACTGTTTTATGGAAATAATGCCAAGAATTGTGACACGTGATTATGAAACATGTAGAAGGTGGAAGCATCTTCCTTCAACATTAAAAAATAAATAACAACATTTTATGTATAATTTTATAGCATCCCTCAATTGAGTTTGATGTTACCTTAAATCTGTAAAATGATATCGACTTGGTTTCATGCCTCTGAATTTTCACCCATCATTTTTATACTACCCTATCATAATTAGAAGGGTGATCAGTTAATTAATGAATCTAAAGAGTAAGAAGATGGGAAATATTAGCATGCCATACATGTTTATATAAATGACAACATGAAGGATTTATATATCTCGACAATTTTATATAACTTTTTTATTTTATATGAAACAAAAGTTGTTACATGAGGAAATGTAGAAATTTTCATTTTGGGATGTGATGTGTCTGAGAAACCCCTCTTATTAACATATCTTTTTTCTTATTTTTCTTTTTTCTATGATGTATGCTAACACTTAAGATGCAACCAAGTATAAGACTATACATAGGAAAGGAACTAAATGTGACTATTCCGTAACAAAGGAAACAGACCAACAGATAGAAGAGGGAACAATCTCTCCCGCAGAAAAGGAAATTAAACTAGACTATAACATAAGACATGAAATCACCTACAACCAAGTCCAAAACTAGCTCGTACCATAAATTTGATTCACATATTAGGTTGTGAATAATTTTTAGTCAGGCACGTAACCACTTGAATTAACTTTATTCAAAGTGAATCTCATACTTTTTAAGTTTTAAATGTTTTAATTAACATACATAGGTTGAATAATGTTACATGTGGATATTCTAATTTAATTAACTTCCAACATTAGTTGCAAAAATTATATTAACACTTTTCAAAGTGACTATTGATCTAAAAAATGCCAAAATAAAAGGGATAGAGTGCACTTAGTTGATTTTTTTAGATTTGGAAAATTTTGGATGGTATTAGTGCTGGAATAGGAAGATATAGAACTGAAAATGCTTCGATAATGAAACTATAACCTGAAACTGAGCTTGGTCAAAACCGTATAATTCATTCTATATCATCTATATGGTTATAACCCTTTTGAATGGTATTGTACCTTTTTGGAACCTAGGTCTATAAATTCCTAACTGTTTCACCTATCTGTAAATGTTTGTAATTGGTTTTTGGTCTTCTTCACTCACCTAAACAACCTTGTAGTGTAAGGAGTTATTACAAAACAAAGTTAGGTGGGTTGTGGTAACCTGATTGTATCACCTATGTCACCACTACTTTAAAGAGGGCTCAAACTACACGCAATTCTCCTAACATGTGATATCTACCATAGTGAAATCAGAACTTGATAGTTTTTCTTTGACAGTGCTTCACTTCAATTTCACACTTTCTCAAATTCTTGGGAAGGGTCACTTTTTTTTCTTTTATGATGAATATGGAGACTCCTAGACCCGAAGTAGACTTAATAATAGTACAGGATATTTTACTAATGTATGTATATGGGTTATTTCTCTACTTAGGGATCTTTGAGTGCCTTTAGTGCTTCCTTTCTCATGAGGAGTTCATAAAGTGTCAGGTCCCTAAAGGAGGTATGCTTTTATTTCTTATGTATGCTTTCAAAGGTTATTATGTCATGAAAGGAAAAATGAGGGGGTTTATTTATTTATGAGAATGTGTTTTAATTTAAAGAATTAGTTAAAAACATATCAATACAATAGTATTAGTATGTAATTCTACATGTGACCAAAACCAATTTTTTTGGATGAGAGGGAGAAAATTATATTTTGAATTTATAGGCTCAAGCGTGGATGTTTATAGATGTATTTTATATAGTTAAAATTCAGAGAATGATGATAGAGAGGTGCTCAAAGATAAGAAAGTGCATGAAGTGATATCATGGTGTGTTATGTAAGAGTGAAGAGGTTGAATTTTTTCATACAAATGTGTAATGTTAATATCAACAATGTCAATGGATAGATTACCAAATTTGAGTGTTTACATTTCCCCTCCTTTTAGTATGAAATTTAAAATTACATGCTTAAAAGGAAAATATACCTGAGTGTGTAGGCACATTTTGTCTTTGCTTACAATAAATTTATTTTTTAGTATCTCATTGTGTTGGTGTTGGCAGGCTCCAAAATAAAACCTACATCATAGAGTGTAATCAATACCCAAGATAGGAAATTTAATAGTAATTCAAATTTGATGAAATTCTTGTAAAGAAAGATGCAATAATAAATTACAAAATATATGAAAAACATGGAAGGAATACACTTGTTTGTTTTGTGGAAGGAATGTGATCCTATTCTTGTGCCTTGGAGATTTTACATTTGCTAAAATTTGATGAATAATTAGGGGTGATAAGTCCAAAATTATGTTGAGGAGAGGTTAATGCATTAGGTGTACTAACCCAACACATGAATTCCAAATAGAAGAACCAAAAGGATGTGGAGTCGAAGCACCTCCCCAAGGAAGAAAACCTTGCATTAAAGTCATTAAGTAACTCTGATATCTTTCCCTTTAGTACAAGAGCATAGGAAAGTATGTATATGAGGAACTTATCCACTTTGATACCTTCCATAACCCCATAGACGATACCGTTGTAGATGGATCTATGCCTGATTTTTTAAATTAGGATACACCAGAGGAAAGAGAATAAGTTCCCCCATACTCTTCCCATATGCAACATAACTATGTATAAATCAAGTAGAACTAATTACATGCTAAAATATGACTAGAGAAAGAAGACCCATTCCCCTAATATGTCCAAAATTGGAAGTGAACCTGAGTACCATGGAGAAAGAGAGAATGAGATACTTAAGGATTCCTAAATTTGTGTCAAACTGAGTTAATATAAGTAAAATACCATATGAAAACCTTGTGTCAATGGTGAAAAATAGGGAGAAAATTTCCTTGGAAAAAACCATGAGTAGGGTTAGAACCATCTGTATGGTCTTGACCAGTCTATACATTTCTAAACTTATGTAGATTTTGTTTAATTTATGTGTCTGATTCTAATTACGATTCATTTTTGTCTTCCTATGTATAAGTTTATGCCCAAGGAAAAAAATTATCTTCTTGAAATGTAGAATAATCCTTAGATGTTTTCCCTCTCTTTTGAGGCATGTGCAATGAATAATGTGAGTATCTTTCTCAAAAAAAAAATGTATACCCAAGTCAGAGAATCTATGTATAACCTTTGAAATAATGATGTGGTGGCCACCAAGAAGAAACTATATCTATAAGGGCGATGTTCATGGTAGAAACCATGGCGTAAAACAAGAGAAAAAATAACAAGAAGCATGATAATCATAAAAATGAAAATGTAAAAAAAAAATAGCAATAAAAACAATAGTAAATTACGTGTAAGTAAAAAACAAGTTCATACAATGTAGAAGCAAGTGAAAACATATCAAACAATGTCAAACAAAAGGTGAAGTTCCTACAAACATAGGACCCACACAATGTCATAGTAAAATCAAGGCCCTCGTGCCTATAAACAATATACGCACAACCATACACAGGGAATGATGTTGTTAACATGGAACACCCATAGTTTTGTAAGAAAATCAAGGCCCTTAGGCCATAATCAAAGTAGAAAACAAAATTACACACACACACAACTAGCAAGCATGTACAAAAATTAATTTAATCCAAATTTAATGAAAAACACATAGCATAAGATATAAAAGAGCCAATGAATTTATAACTATAAGTGATACAAAAAACACACATGTTAGTCCTATTAGTCCAAAATATAGAAAATACACTATGTGTGTGTCTAACCTATCGTAATGAGGAAATAAATGAACTATTATAGAAATATAACACCTAGAGATTATATGTGAAAGTAAATTCTCCCATATGTTAGAATTATGGGTAAAGTGTAGGTCAACACCTATCATTGTGTATCTCTTTATGTATGTACTATATCATATACTCAGTATAAAATGTGAATGCATCTTTGTAAACAATAATTGTCATCTATCAAAATAGAGGAATAAATAACATGTATAATGTAAACTGCAAAAAAAATATGTTATATAAATAGGTCATGGTTTTGTGTTTTTACAAATATCTAAATGTTTTTGTATTTTGAAAATAATTCAATGTTTAAGAAAGAGTATGTAACTAAATATGGGAAACAAGGTTTCCCCTAATGTGTGTGTTTAAAGTGATGTTTGGGTGTGGCATTGCTCCCTCAATAGTCATGTTGAACCCTTAAAAAAATTACATCATCATAAAATAAGGGAGGAATAATATGAGATATATCCCAATAGAACCATACAACGAGGTGAAACAACTACCAAATAAGATCGAGGATTGATACTAAAATTTATCATAGAGTGTGACTCAAGTGCAAGATGAACAATGGTGGTGATATGTTCCAAAAAATACCTATGAGGAGAACCAAAAAGAGTAGATCACTAACTAGAATGTGATGTGTTATACTTACAGAGTGGAGTAGAATAATGAGGATTTGTAGAAGACCTATGATAAACTATAGAGTAAGATGTAAATATAGAATACCTATGTGAAATATTTTGAGGATATGATCCATAAAAGATAATGTTCAAAAAGGAAGGACTAGGAGGAGACGTATAGGCTCTAGAAATATGTGGTGTAATGTGTGCAACTAAAAGCCTTTTAATGGACCTAGAATTATGTGAATATACATGTGTAATAAAAGGTATAACATGAGACCAAAGAGGAATAGTGCTATGTGAATTAGTGTGGGAAATAATAGAAATATCCATAGACGCACTAGGAAGAGGGATAAAAATTGTAAAAGAATTAAGCATACTAGAAGAGAAATCCTTGGAGGGAATACCTAGAATAGTGAAGACTTGTTAATGATGAATAAACATGATACACTGATGAATGATGGATGGAATAACCTTAAGAGCATGTATCCAGGGGATACCTAGATGCAATACTCTAGTAGTACTATATTTAGAAACCAAAAATGAAGTATTTAATAATGATTGACCCAGTTGTAATGGGTAGCGTAATGTGTCTAAAGTGTCAATCAGAATCAATTACAATACTCTCAAAAGGAATGCCAAGATGATAAAGTAATGTTCACAAAAAAACATTATCCTTAATATGTTGAGTGACCAAGACACATAAAAAAGGAATATAATGAAAATAAACTATAACAGATAATGTGTTAGAGATAAGTGAGTCATCTATATAAAAATCATCAATATAAATGATCAGTGTAGAAGATTATGTGCAAGTAATAGTGCCTATCAAAAGATCAAATGAATAATCATAAGAAGGTAGAGGTGGCACCACACGATGAGTGTTATAATTTTTTAAAGTAGATGTGTCTTTAGTATGCTTAGGAAGTGGATCATTTAATATTTTTAATTTAGATTTTGGTAGGCCTAAATGATTCAATGGGCTCATCCCATTCAATTATATAAGAGTGAATAAGATATTGAATGATGTGTAGTAACTTAATAAATCTATCCATAGAGTTACCAATACATCTATGCTAATAAAAATAAACATTAACATCAAAGATATTACTTTGAGGATTTCTCATATTAACCTTAAATGGTGGAGCGAGAGACACAAGATTGCACTCAAGTAATTTCTTTAGAACCATGCATGGAGGACAAGTTAACCATGCAAATTATCATCTTATAGGTTGTAATTTAGTTTAGTATGTTGATAAATAACATTGAAATTACATTTACAAGAATCCTCAAGGTCATTAGAATTTCCTTTAAAATTATATTTGTTTTGAAAATTGGCATTTGATGGATTATGGGTTTTAGAAACATACGTGAGTTTGTTCATGTGTAATAGCTTATCTTTATGTTCTTTTAATGTATTAAATAGATGTTTAAAAGATATAAACTTATCAAACATGACCAGTTCTTGCAATGGAAGAAGAATTTTTTTGATTAATTAACAAAAAAAGATTTCTGTTAAACCATAATATTACAGAGTAATGTATGATAAACAAATGTTAAATTTTAGATTTGACACAAGAAATAAGCAAGTAAAATATGAAACCCTAAGTGTAAGCGATGGAAATAATGACTTAGTTTATTTACGCTATCCCTAGAACTGATCTAGACTGGAAATCTGATGTACAAGAAAGGTATACTATCACAACTAAGAACAATAAATTTTGGAACTTTCAGATAATCTTGGACTAGGGAGAGGAATCCTGGGTGATAGAGACCTCTATTGGGAACCTATGATTACACAAGAGCTCAAAATCTAGTTTTTTTGGTGTCACAAGATGGTCGATGATAGTCATTGTTGGTCACCTGTATGTCGCAATATGATCACATAATTCACATGTAACTTGCAAAGAGATGATGAAATGTAAAACCCTCAAACTACATCAAATCCCAAAAAAGAAAAGATGTAATATGGGGAGTCAGAATGTTTTCTCCGTTAGTGGTCGGCCGGAGTACATTGTTTTCATTTTTGTGGCCGGACCACTGCGTATTTGCTGTTTGATCGCTGTCCAGCAGGTGTTTATTTGTTGTTGTGTTGCTGTTGGTTGTTTCTTTGCAGACTGCGTTCTGCAGTTGGTCCTTATTGTTATATCAGGATGTTGATCCTTTTTTTCAAGCTTTATTTTCCTATTCTGGCTCCTGAGCCTTGCTGTACAAGGGTATAGTCCCTTTCAAAAAACTATTTGCCAATAATAAAAAAATATGGGGAGTCAGAATGACCCCGGTGGTCATCTGAATGAGTGAACTTATGACTGAGAGTTTCACTACATATCAAAATCCATGTAGTTCTTGTGCATGTGTGAAAGAATTGTGCCCTAGGAAGCCCTTGTGCAAGTGCATGTGATAGCAGGTAATAGCTAGATGTACCAATGTAAATAGATGTGTGGATGAAATAATGAACTTCCCCTCCTATGAGTGTATGTTGATAATATAGTCCATTGTCCCTTGAATGAAATTTAGATGGATGCCTTTGATGCTCTTAGATGCCTTTGGATGAAAGCTTAGGTGATGGTAATAGATACTTAGAGATTTAGTCCTTTACTTTTGTCACATAACTTTGTATTTATATGATTCCCTTAGTTGAATTTTGTAATTGACACCTAAAAGAGTGACCCATAAGAAAATAAGATGCCCAAAAGATAAAATAATCCTGAAAAGATCAAGTAAGATAGAAAGAGGTTGGGGGCACCCAGAGGGGATGAGGGAACATGGGAACTAGTGTCCTGGCTATGCGCTGGTGTCTAGAGTCATGAAAGATAAAGTAATAAATTTAATACTAGGCTATAGATTGTGTAAGACCAAAGAGAAAGCAAGAAAGATAGAAAAGATGCCAAAGATAATAGTCAATTACTATTTTTCTCACTTAGGAATCATATGAATGCAAGTATGTTCTTAAGACCTAGAAATGTACCTAAGTGAATTATTTTGTGTTTACATTTTCCCCCACTTTATGTTTTGAGTGAATACTCGATAACATAAAGTAAATAAGAGATGCATACCTGATAACCATGTAGAGTGTGATGCTGATAGCATACCGAATAGACAAGTGAAAGCGTGGAGTGATAAAAATGAAGCATGGAAGCTAAAAAAGAGGAAATGACCCTAGGGCTGAAGCATTTTATGTTGTACCATGTTATACTTGTTGTTTTGCTTGACGTGGGGCTACTTCTTATTGTGTATTAAGGATGAAATTGCAAAGGAAGAGAAAATAAGTGGTCAAATATGTGTATATGAATTTTTTTGTATAAGTATGTAAAAGTGTGTAAAAAGGTGTAAAAAGGAAAGTGTGCACCTGATCCATGACGATTGAAAAGGATAGAAAATGTCATGAACTACTCTATAAGAGTTAATTTTTTTGGGCAATCTCACGCCATGAAAGAATAGTGTTCAGGAGAGAGGTCTATTGTTCCTCTCCTTTCATAACTACTTCTTGAATAAACACCACTGTAGATGGTATGTCATGTTTCTATTTTGTATTGTTCCATGTTGTTCTAAGTGTATTGATTGTCCCAATTAAAGGAAATTGAATGCATTCTATATTCTGATGCCAATACCTGATCATGTGAAACTTCTTTATGAACTACTATAAATTTTGCTCATCTGAGAAAATAACTATATCTTCCCCCAAGACATAGGTGCCCAAGGGAGGACATGTGCACCTAGGTACTACTATCTAGTGTTGGGCCCTGGTGTCTGTGTTATGCAGAGGACCCATACTAGAATATGGGCCGTTATGTGGTTGTATCTATGTTATGTTCCTGCACTATGTAATCCTATCGTGAAGCTTCGAGATGTTGTTTGGGGTGCATGTGATGCCACTAGGAGTATGTGGCCCAAATAGAGGACCTGATGTTCAACTGAGTTGTACCCCTGTAGGGGGGAGGGAATGTACATGGTATAAACTGATTCACATGCAAACAATATGGCTAGAAAGAAATGTTAGTAGAAAAGTAGAAAACATGACATAGAAAGAGTAGTGTACAAGAAAATATGCATACAAGATGGACCTCGAAAAGTGAGTTTCATACATGGGACATCATTCAAAATGGCACAAGATAATCAGGGCTAAACTGGTCAAGATCATACATGCAATGATCAAACAAGACATAAGGAAAATCCTGTAAACAATGGCATACATTAAAAAATAGTGTCAAGCAAAATGTAACAGAAAACCATGGTGGAAAATAGTTCTTGTAAGGAAAATGTTGTACATGAAGCACCCATTAGCATGTTATAAAGATAAAGAGTATGTAAAAGCATGTATAGATAAATGGAAATTAGTGTGCTAGTAAGAATATAAATTACGAAATAATGGAACAATAGCACTGATGATGTGTAAGAGTAGAAATGCAGATGCCCCCGAGAGCCTCGGCGGGAATGGTAAGAGGTACATTTCCAAACATCATTGCTTTGTGTAAAAAATTGTAGAAATTCTGCATGCACAACTAAAGACCAAATGAACACACATACGTATATGGAAAATATATTGACATACTAAGTATTCGTCTAGCACGGTGATTTGATAAAAATAGAATTTATTGCTAAACCTTATATTGCAATATATCAGTAAATGAAAAAGAAATAAAGCAAAAATTTGGCCTAAAAAAATAAGAAGGATACATGAAAAACCCTAAGAATAAGAGGGAGGAGAGAAGAATTTTTTGTTTCGCAATACTCTCAAATGTGTACAAAGCTAAAGAACTTGTAAAGTACAAGTAAATATTATTAAACTGAATCCCATAAAATGTAGAAGTGTCAAAATAAGTGGGACTGATGTACCTAGGTGTTGTAGACCTCCTCTAGGAACCAGTGACTACTCAAAGCCTCATATAATGATCTCTGCAGGGTAAAAAAATGTTCTTATTCGGTCATATGTGTGTCATTGTCTGATCACCAAGTCCGCCTGAAACCTACAAAGAGAAATATCACCTGCAAAACCCCAAAACACATCAAATCCTACAAATAAAAAGATGCAAATGGGGATTCAGACTGACCCCAATGGTCACCTGACTAAGTGAACTTATGATTCAGGTGTTGCACAACATTTTAGAATCCATGTAGTTTTGTGTGTGTGTAGAATCGTTCCCTAGGTTGCTCTTATGCCAGGAATACTTGAATAATGAGTAATAACTAGATGTATAATATGTAAATAGATGTGTGCATGGAAAAATGAACTTCCCCTCCTATGTGTGTATGTGAAAATAACAATCCCGTGTCCCTTGTGTGAAGTTATATAGATGCTTGAATGCTCTTATAATGGCCTTTGAATGCAACCTTAAGTGATAGTAGTTCTATGCTTAGTTTTTGGTCCTTTATTACGGTCACATAGCTTTATATTTATATGATTCCCTTGTTTTAATTTTTGGATTAACCACTAAAAGGCCAACCCATAAGAAAACAAGATTCCCAACAAATAGAAAGGACCCAAAAGATGTAAGCAAGATACAAAAAGTTTGGGGTGCCCAATGGGGATGGGGGCACCTAGGTGCTGGCATCTTGGCTCAACGCTAGTGTCTAGAGTCATAAAAAATAAAGTGTTGAAATTTAGACTAGGAAAGAAGGTGTGTAAGACCAAGAAGGAAACTAGAAAGAAAGAAAAGAGGTCAAAGATAGTGGTCAATTAGTACTTTTATCACTTAGGAATCATATGCATAATGGTATGTGACTAGGACCTAGAAATGTACCCAAAGTGTGTGATTTAGTTTCTACAAATTGGAAACAAAGTGTAAATGTAATTATAAGAAAGAGATAATAGATGCAACCAAAATATACAATATGTATTGAATGAGTGACATGGAATTGTATGAAAAGTGGATGTGAATGAGTATAAGATGAGGTTCATTTATAAAATACCCCTCAACAATCAAGAATGAACCATAGAACAAGAGTGCATCATCAGGAAATGGTTTGAAAGATACGATAGAAAGATATATCATGAAGCAAAAAGTGTAAATTATAGAATGGTGTGAGGTTTGTGTATGTAGTATTCTCTCAATTGTCTAGTGTGAACCATAGCATGAGAGTGTTTCATAGGGTAATGAATACTTTTATGCATAGTAGTGTTTGAGATGTATTACGTTTAATGGGTTTTTATTTGGATTTTCAAAGTGAGATGATAGATCCCTCCTAGCCTTTCTATGATGACATAAGGTTCGAGCCAGTTAAGTTTGAATTTTCCTTTGATTTAATAAAAATGGATTTAGGCTAAACCATAATATTGCAGAGTAATGTATGATAAATAAATATTAAATAACATATTTGACAAAAGAAATAAGAAAGTTAAATATGAAACCCTAAGTGAAAGAGAGGGAATGAATGACTTAGCTGATTCACGTTATCCCTGGAACTGATCGGGACTGGAAAACTAATGAACAGGAAGGGCAGACCATCGTAACTGAGAACACTAAATTCATGAACTATTAGATAATCCTGGACTAGGGTGCTTGGACTAGGGAGAGGAATCTTGGGTGCCAGAGACCTCTACTAGGTTCTTATGACTACACAGGAGCTCAAAATCTAGTTTTTTATAGTGTCGCAAGATGGTCACTGATAGTCGTTGTTGGTCACCTTTATATTGCACTATGATCAAAAAATTTGTCTAGAACTTGTAAAGATATGTTGACCTGCAAAACCCTCAAACTATATCAAATCCTAAAAATTAAAGATGTAATATGGGGAGTCAGACTGACCCTAGCGGTTACCCAATTGAGTGAACTTACAACCTAGCACTATACTACATATTAGACTCCATGCAGTTATTGTGCATGTGTGAAAGAATGATGCCCTATGAAGACCTTCTGCAAGTGCACATGATATTGGATGATAGCTATATGTACATGTTGACAAGGTTCTTCATCAAGTTTTGGGACAATTTGCAGAGTAAAGGAAAACCTGCAAAGACTAAGGAAGAAGTTGCACATAAAAGAATAAATTCACCAGATACTGTAGAAAGATGAGGATAAAGGAAGAAAGTCATGATAAACATAAAAAAGTCGTGGTACATAAGAGAACTCTGTGGAGGCTGACATATTGTCGCAGATCAAAGGAAGATAGAAACAAAACATAAAGCCAATAGAGGCATGACCAAAATAAGTGTCTTCTAGATTATTTTGTAAGAAATATATTTATTGTACTTAATCTAATGTATATGATGTGCCACATGAATCGATACAATTATACCACGTAAAATAACATATTGAGTAACAAAAGAAATTAGTTATATGTGTGTGCCTTGGATGATAAATGTATAATATATAGATAATATAGATATATTGTATGTGTGTATGAGACTAATGTAATCTATTTTACGATATGAATAAAGACTGGTGTTTTGAGCCAAACCTATTATGTGATTTTACAATCTTTCTGTTCATCAATTAAAGCTAGTTTACTCTTTCCTCGCACATCCTTAACAAAAGGGAAAACTTCTTAACCCTCAAAATGGTGTTGAGGCTTAAGGTCAATATTTGGTGTCCAAGCCTAGGTTCCTTTTATTAGTTAAACGTCTGGAAAAATTTCACCACCAGGGTATTGGAAACTAGCATTGACAGAAATTGAAGACTGGTGGGAGAATCAGACTGATATAATTCTAAAAGGAAAAGTAAAGAGACTTAAACCATCATATAAAAGGAACTGAGAGGAATTTTGTCTCAATTACCACATTTATTATGTCCTTACTTATTGTCACATGCTAAAATAATAGAGTGGTCATGGTTACATTTAAGAATACCTTTTGAGTGAACTCAAGAAAAATTAAAGATACTCATAAATTTGGACGAACCCTGGACTAGAGAAATTGCTTACTGGTTTTAGACCACATTGGATTCATACAGAATTACGTGGGCCATACAAGGTTGGAACAAATTTGAATGCAAGAAAGGTGAATTTTTAAGTGGAGCAAGAGGCAGATTTCTCAAACAAATCCCATTATTAATCAATATTTTATTAGTATAAACAAGATTAATTAGAAGCATGAAAATTTTCCTTTAGGGGATAGACATAGTGGTATGACATATGTGAAGGGGGGCGATCTAAGAGGTGCAACTAATCAAAATTAATGGGGTGATGGTTGGGACAACATAAATATGATGACATGAAGAAAAAGAAAATAAAACAAACCACATAATTTACAAAAAGAAGGATTAGGTGGATTAAGAGAGCTATTAACTAAGAGAAAAGAGGAAATCATAAGGAGGAGGTCAGAAGAAAGAGCTAGGATAGTTGTAGGAAAGGATTTAGAGAAACATACAAAAAAAATAAAGGTTAGCACAGGAGGAAAGGGAAAATAAGTTAAATGAAAGAAAATAAAATTTGAATAAAATTCAGAAAGTTGAAAAGAAAGAAAAATCCACTTCAAGTGGAGGCCAAAAAATGGCCTCGGAAATGGAAGTAGACACACAGAATCTTTCTATCACACCCGCACAAGGTGGGGACCAAAATTTTTTGGTTACCCCATGGACATCCATGGTACAAAATATTTTTTAATAATCCAATACAACAGTCAATATCAAGGAAAGAAGTTCTAATTAAAGATTTGGAGTTAGTAGGAAGATTAAGACCAGATTTTGAAGAAATTGTAGGCACAATAGAATGGGAAGAAATAAGAGGAAAATATCCATTATTGATTAAGGAAAAATGCGAGGACGAAGAGGAAGTTACCGAAATGAAATAATTGATTGAAGATTTCAGAGAAAAATTAGACATGATAGAAGAAAAGGATGAAGGAAAAATTAGTTTAGAGAAACAAGATAAAGGAGAGGAAAAACAAATTAAGAAAAGAAGAAGTGACAAGGGATTAGAAAACAATTATAGATTAAGAAATGTCAAAGGTAGAAATTTATTTTTGGAAGAAGATAATTACAAATATTCTCTAATAAAAGATGTGTCCCCTAACAACCACATTAGCCCAAAGGATATGACCCTCCCCAGATCAGAAACTATTCCATGTTTCAATTCACACATTGATTTGAAAATTATAAAAAGGATAAATTTTGATGAAAATCTATCAATAATTACAAGAAGAAAGAAAGAAGAGAGAATAAATTATAAGAGAGTTTAGAGAACTATTAGGGTATATATACTTTGATATTGAATTATCAAGAGATAAAGGAAGAAAAAGTAACTTGATAAGACCTCATAATCAATCTAAGAAATTAAAATCTTCAAATCAGTAGCCAAAGAATTAGCCTCATCCAAATCCCTAATCAACTAGAAATATGTCTCAGAAGATTACATTACTAGTATTTGTAAAGTACATCAAAGATGTTGAGGAACACTTATTCATTTTGGATTCATACTGGAAGAGAAACAACATAATTGATAACAAAAAAAATTGTATGATTTTATAAGAACTTTGAGATAAGATACCCTACACTAGTATATGAAAATAAACACACAAGGTGCCAAAGATTGGGATGTAATTTAGAAATAATTTAAGACAAATTTCCATTTTCTAGAGGAACCCTCTGAAGGTGTTAACAAAATGAGATATCTTGTTCAGAAAGAAGATGAAACAATCAAATAAGTTAACCACAAATTCAAAATGTTATGAGAAAATTGGAAGAAATAATGACGGACAAAAAACACATCAAATGGTTTACTTTAGGACTTCTACCTTAGATTAGAGCATCTATGGATGGAAAACCATTCCAAACCCTCTCAGAAGTGATATAAATGATCATTAGGTTAGAAGCTCAACCTTGGAAAAGATAAGGAAAGAATTCAATCAAATTAAAATTGGAAAGAGTGCAATTAGAGTTAGCTAAGATAAAGCTCCAACAGGAGATTAAGGTAAAATAAGATCTCAGAAATAGTTCATCACCAAGAAACAACATTAGGAAAAAAAATTGGTATATAGTGTATTGTAGGAATGACATAGTAAAATTGATTTCCCTTACTTAGAAAAAGCAAAAATATTTGTGATTGTCATAAAAAATTCATCTGAAAGAGCTTCCTCCATTACTATATTTGCAACAAAAAGACCATGGTGTGGAATTTATAGAATATGGGATCAACATACTCAATATAATTTCCCCTTATTAGAAGTATATCCTACCAACCAATTAATGTATTACACAACATGTGGATCTTATAATCATTACCACCATACCTGACCTTCAGTGGATGCACTTAAATAATTAAAGGAGTATACTACCCGAAGGGTTATGGTAGCTAGACAAAACACAGGACCTAACCCCCCACATCCACAACAACAACCAGTTGTACCCCATAGACCTCACATCCAAAAATTACTAACCCACCATATCAAAATTATCAAGGGGAACAAAATCAATTGGGCAGCCGTTATCAAGGCAATAACTAGTGGTGAAAACTAGGCTCTAGTGGTATAGACCATTGGCATGCCTCAAGAGGCAAGTCAAGAAGAGAATTAGTAGTAGGCAAGTCAAAAAGAGGATTCTCTAATGGAAACCACATTGGTCAATTGGAATACATAAAACTTTTATGGAATCAAGAAAACTCATTTTTAGGGTGTAGCTGTTAGCAGAAGATCTAAGAAAAGGAACATAGATGAGGGGAAATCATCTAACCCAGTTGTTTCCCAACCCACTCCTACACAACTAGGAGTTAGAAGACCAAATACAACTCCTAATGTAAATCAATCTAGTGGACCAGTTGTAGCATCTCATGGACTAGTCCAAATGCTAGAGAAGGTTAGGCCCATCAAGGGACGACAAAAGGAAAAAACATCTCCATTAAATATCATCAATTAGATGAAGAAGACCAATGTCAGTATTTCCATGTGGGAATCATTGGCAATTCTAGGGTACCGAGATTTGTTGCAAGTAGCTATAGAAAATTGGTCCACTCCTAATGAATCATCTAAAAATTAGAAAAGGGTTCTTACTAAGACAGTCCAACAAAGTGGAGGTCATCCAAGTATGAATGTGAAGCCTCCACCATTCTATGTCTCATTGATTGATGGAGATAAGTTAGTGCACAATTGCATGATCGACTCGAGGGAAAGTACCTCAGTAATACAAAAATAGATAGCCAATTAGTTGGGATTAAAATATGAGCCGATATTGAAGGGAGTAGTATAATTGGATGGGACAACAGTAGGGATAGTTAGAGTGATCAAAGAACTAAACCTTACACTCCATTCTTGTTCGAATGTCACATTTTTACAACATGTATTAGTGATTTACTTGCCACTACTATTTTCTTTGTGCCTATTAAGATATTTCACAGCAAAGACCAACAGGTACATGTCAGCGAATTAGTCACACATGCTATTTAGGACAAAGTATGGAGCTAAAGTCACTATCAGATCAGAACCAATCACACATTTTCAAATTGAACCCCATGTGTCAAGTCTAATAAATGATAATTGTGCAGTGTTTGAAAAGGAGGATTGTTTATACACTTGTGAAATAGACACCAAGGTTGGAACTATTCCTTATCTCACACTTTATGAATTATCTCACAAAAGCAATGGCTATGATCCATATAGGGAGATGAAAGAAGTTGAGTTAGGTGTTTATTGTCTACATGAGGAAAACCTACTCATCCCCAGCCTCACCGAGCCAGAAAAAAGGGATGATAATAGAGTATGGAAGTTATTCTTTGATGGTTCAAGGAGTAGGAAAGGTGTTGGAGGGGGTGAAATGCTTTTTTCACTATAGGGTATGAAATACTACTCTGCTTTTCATTTTCAATTTTCTTGTTCAAATAATACAGCTGAATATGAAGGTTTGAACCATGGATTACATTGGGAAAAAATTATAGGTGTTTGGGGATATTGAATTGATTTTCAACCAGGTTAAAGGATCCCATGAAGCCAAAAATGATATACTCAAAGCCTACAAGCATCAGGTATGGGATTGAATTAAAGACCTTGAAGCATTTAATATTTACGCCATAGCAAGGAAGATGAATGAGGCTACGGATAGGATTGCAGAAATTGGAGTGACATTTGATGTGGTTGATAGTATTAAAAGAGATAAAACATAACCACAAATCCATTTCATTATAAGGCCGACTATACTAAATAATAACACAAGCAAGCAAGTGTTTGAGAATGATCAACAGATCATTAATTTTTTATAGGAAGAAGTTGAGTTCTCATATAAGAATCAGGAGAAACTAGAGCAGTAGTAAGGGGATCAACTATTGTAGTTGTGGATGAACAAATTTCCTAAGGGTTTAGTGACTCTAGAGTTGATTTTCAACCCAAATGATCAGTTTAGAAAGGAAAAGGCAAACATTCTGATCAAAAGACAATACTTGGGGCCTATTTCCATTAGAGAAGGTAAAGTGATCCAAATTGGTAGGGTGAGTACTAAACAAGAGAAGTTTGATTTTGTGTAACTTTTACAATAAATTCCTGGATTTATTTGATTGGAGCTATAAGGACTTAAAGGTATTTAATCTAAAGTTGGCACAACACATAATTGAATTGAACCTGGAAGCTAAACCCATCAGGAATAAACAAAGGCCAGTCAATCCTCATATAGATCCTCTCATGAAGAAGGATTTGAACAAGCTCATTGAGGTGAGCATCATTTTCCCGATCAAGCACTCAAGTTGGGTAGAAAATATGGTGTCGGTCAGGAAAAGGAATGGGTAAATCAGGTTGTGCGTGGATTTTTGGGATTTAAACAAGGAATCTCTTAAAGACCACTATCCACTTCCCTACATGGAGAAAATATTGTAGGTAGTAGCCAGTTCAGAAAGATTCTCTCTCTTAGATAGATATTCAGGCTACAATCAGGTCATGGTGAAAGAGGAGGACCAATTCAAAATGTCCTTCACCACAAAATGTGGAACTTACGCATATAAGAAGATGTCATTTGGATTTTCAAACACTAGAACTGCGTTCCAAAGGGCTATGGATATGGCATTCAAAGGGTTTATAAACAAAATAGTTCTTGTGTACTTAGATGACATCATGGTGTTTTTAAACAATGTGGCTAGTCATCTCTTTCACCTCAGGAAATTTTTCCAAAGATTTATAAGATTCAAAGTGTCTTTTAATCCCAAAAAATGTATATTCTTGTCCCATTAAGGAAAGTTACTAGACCATATTGTGTCTAAGAAGGGATTGACAATTGATCTGGAGATATTCAAAGTTATTCGTTCTCTACCATTGCTAAGTCACAAGAAGGTTGTCCAAAGATTTTTGGGGAAAATTAATTTTGTTAGGAGGTTTGTTCCTAATTTTTCTAATCTTGTCAAACCACTAAAATTAATGTTGAAGAACAACATGCCTTTCAAATGGACTACTAAAGGAAAAAAAACCTTTGAAGCCATAAAGCAAGCCATATCTCAAGCTCCAACTCATTAATATGGAATTCTCCAAAGACTTCCTTCTCTATGCCTTTGGTGGTTTGGATACCATCTCCACAATCTTGGTGCAACAGAATAGAGAAGGACTATAATAGCCTATTGCATTCTTCAGCTAGGGCCTTAAGTAATATGAGGTAAGATATTAATTCATTGAGAAATATTTCCTTGCTATAACTAGAATTTTGAAGAATTTTGAAGAATTTTAGGCATTTAATGTCAAATAACATGATTCATCTACTCTTCACACATGTTGGTATAAAGGATTTTTTTTAAACAAGGACCTTAATGAAAAAATATTTGGTTAGATAATGAAGGTCATGGAATATGAAATTGATATTAAGGTGACCAAGATGGTTAGGGGTAAGGGATTATGTTAATAGCTAGCTTCTGGCTAACATGTTGAGTCAGCTGGTAGAGAAGAGGCTATATTGGTGTCACAAGATGATCAAGAGTAATCAGCTAATACCTTACCTGATCCTTGTTGGACTCAAGATATAGTACATTTCCTTCAAATAGGTCAATGTCCTCAAGGGATAAACAAGGCCAAAAGAAGGTATTCTAGGTTTCATTGTATCCCATTTGCATTAGTTGACCGTATCTTGTTCAAGAAATATGTCAATGGTATCCTTTTAAGGTGCATCAAGATATATCATATAGAGAAGGTCTTACATGAGTTCCATCATGGAGAAATAGGTGGCGATTTCACCCCAAGGGTGATTGCTCTTAGAATTATGAAGGTAGGGTATTATTGGCGGAACCTCTTTAATGATTGTTATACATGGATTAGAAAATGTAAGAAGTGTGCCTTCTTCACAAGTAAGGAGAGGTTAACAGCCCTTCCACTCCACCCCATTTCTATAAATGAACCATTCATGCAATGGGGACTACACTTCATTGGGGTGATTAATCCAAATTCTAGCTTGGGTAACAAATGGATCCTTACAGCCACAAATTATTTCACCAAGTGGACAAAGGAAGTTGCACTAAAGGAGGTAAATGAGGCTAGTATCTTGGATTTTTATGAAGGTGTTATAGCTGGATTTTGAGTCCCTTCAACTATAATATCAGATAATGTATTGGCTTTTCTTGGGACAAAAATAGCTGGATGGGCAATGAAAAATGGAATTCATTTGAGAACCTCCTCAAATTATTACCCTCAGGGTAATGGGCAAGTCGATTCCACCAACAAAATTCTTTTGAATATCATAAGAAGGGCTCTAGATGAAAATAAAAGGACTTAGCACACCAAGTTGAAATCATCCTTGTGGGCTGATAGGATTACTCCCAAGAAGTCAACATGGAACTTTCCTTACAGGTTAGTCTATGGAAGGGAGGAAAGGCTTCCTATATCCCTCGATATTCCCACATTGGAGATCCTAAGGTAGGTGGAACTATCAAAATTTGAACCCATGGAAGCTAGATATGCAAATCTCATGGAGTTGGAGGAGTTGAGTTACCAAGCCGTGTAAATCATGGAGAAGGATCAAGCTTTGATCAAGAGATGATTCGATAAGAAGGCTAGAGATAGGACCTTCCAAGAAGGAGACTTTGTCCTAAAATAGGATGCAGACAGGGAAAATCTGGGAGGGAACTCTAAGTTTTTATGTAATATGGAGTGAACCTTATATGATTTCAGGTTGTAAAGAAAATAATTATTTCTAGCTATCAACATTGGACGGAGAATAATTGTAGATTCTAGTTAATGGAATCTATATCGAGAATTGTTACTAAGTGAAGTATCTTTCATGTACATATTAGTTTATAGTTTTGTGATTCCTCCAAGTGCTTGTAGAACATTTCCTTTTTGTATTTTAGGTTTTCTTTTGTAATAAGTGTTTGTGCACTCTCTACATATTACATTTGAATGTGTATGATTTTCATGTTTGTATATAGTTATGGCTTGTTTCTCTTGCACCTTTCAGTTTCAGGAAGGGTCTAGTTATAGAACAATTACCTAGTGGTGTTTTAGAGGTTTTAGTGTGAATTCATAGGTGTCAGGCCCAGTTTTAGAAATCAAAGTGACTCCATGCCCAATGGATCCACTAAGGTCACATGTCTTTCAGATCTAACATCCAGATCACCCCGTAAGTCTCCAATTGTTATCCATATTTTGCATCCCTGCAAAATAGAAAACTTATCAGGATAGAACATTAGCATTTGATGGGAGTAATTGTTTTTAAATCTTCGTGGTGAGATGGCTCACCATGATGAAGGTCCGAGCCTTTTTCTATAGCAAATAGGAAGATGTTATCGACCGGTAACATAATGTTATTGTTAGTCAACAAAAAAATTAGTTGTTATCGGCTAGTAACAAAATGTCATTATCAGTTGATAGCAATAAGGTAGCCTGACATCCAATGACATGTGTGCAGATGTTATCAGCTAACAACATGTACAGTCATTACCGAATGGTAACAAAATTGTGTTTTTGACTAGTGATAGCATGACCATAGCCACTTGACAGTGCCGCGATGCATGAATAGATGTTACCGATCAGTAATAGGAATGATATTACAGGCCGGTAATAGAAACCAGCTTGACAGCAATGTGTACACGGATTCCCAGCCAACAACACTTCCAAGCCAACACTTCTAGGCTAACTTGTTCCTGACCAACAATAATGAAACTTTTTACCGAACGACAACAAAAATGTTGTTACCAAATGACTATAGGAATATCGAAGATGGAGCTTAGATCAGGTGAGGTAGGTGGCTGAAAAGATAGCTCAACAACTAGTTTTAATGAAGTATGGTGTCCATAAAATTACCCTCGAGAAGCAGATTTGTATGGCTTCCCATACTTGTTTAATGAAGTATTTCAGTTGGCGAATCATTTCCAAGGCTCTTTTCTCTATATATTGTAAAATTCACCTCATTTTGAGAGGTAATTTTCTGGAATGCAAATGAACTCTATCAAAATTGTTCGAGAGCTATTGTGAGCTAAAGGCCTTGAATTTAGGAATTTTGTAAAGGATTATTACCTTATGCCTATATTGTAAAGGATTGTGCATGTTTTTAGCAATAAAATTTATGTATTGTGGCTTATCTTTCCCTAAATCAAGTTATATTGCATAGTTTTTCTCCTATTATGTTTGCAGGACCTTTAATTTGTTGTGCTCCATGAATATAGGGAGTTCAATACTATTTCAGACTGTGGCACCTCCATCTTCCCTCTCCCACTTTGTTTACTCTCTATTTTTCACTCACTCAGATTGTTTCAAACTTTATTGGTGCATCACCTTCCCTTAGAGTAGGTTTAATTTTATGCATTCTTCTATCCCTATATCCTTGGAAAGAATTAGGGTAGGATTAGTTTATTTTTCAATTATCTGCACTTCAGAGAAGTTAGAACTAGGTTAGGAGAAGAAGTCGGCTTTCTCTAGAGGATTATCCTATTTTCAGGGTTCCACACTGCAGGATAATCCCATGTTATGTAGATTAAAATGATTGTCTTACACACAAATCATGAGCAGCCAAGGGTGCTGTAATTTTTCATTAACAGTTCCCTGAGTCTAAAGTAAGGAAGTTACACTATGCAAGGAGAGTACCACCCCATGTGATCACCTTAGATGCTAATGACCTCTAGTCCACAAACCCCATACATGACATTTTCTAGCCTACACGAGAAAATTTCAAATAAGAAGATGGATACTATTCTGCCAACAAAGGACCAGAGGATAAACTAGTCAAAAGAGTCTATCGACTAATCTGTATGGCATCCCACCGAACTCTATCAAAATATTCTAGTTTTGGAGACTTAGAATGCTATCTGAAATAAATGGAGATAATATTTCCTAAGGAGAAAGAAATAATGGAGGCTCTAGATGATATCCTAACAATCAACACTACAGGATGGTGTGTAACACATAAACCAATATCTCTCATCGGAATTCTTTGACCACCTTATTAAAAATAATATTCTTAGAAAACGAAGGCTATTATGTAGCTATACATAAATACACAACTGAAGGATATCCACAAAAACACATTCAAACATGTGAAAGGAATTGGAAAATATGTGGTGAAAATTATCCTCTGGTATGGACTCAACTATTCATATGGAAATTAGGACCTATACCTAGATCATAATATGTGCATTAAGAAACAAGAAGTTGGGATAAAATTGTGAAAGATTTATTTTCCATACATTTAACTTCTAGGATGAAAATCTCAATATCCTTCGGTAATTACAAAAGATAAGGACATTTTTATTCTTATCCCTTGAAAAAACTACAAAACTACTTACACAAATGAATCTAGAATCCCAACAACCATGGAAGAAAGAACAACCAGATAAAATTTCAGATGTGGATTATTGTTTTACAATAGAGAAATGGGAAAAAGAAGAAAAACCTGAAAATTTAAAATACAAAACTATTGAAGGAGAAAGAGAAGTATTAGAGACCAAAAAAATGAGGGAAAATATTATTATTAGCCTCAAAAGTTAGGATTGAAAATATTGGCATCAGTGGAGATGAGAATTTTGTTAAGATTGGAGACTATTGATTAGAAGAAGAAGTGGAAAAAGTCATAGAACTCATCCAAGATTTCTAAGATATATTCTTTAAATATTTTAAGGAATTACGAGGCATAAAAGAAGAAGTTGGAACCATGAAAATTCATATTAAAGATGGGGTCAAACCATTGAAAAAGAGACCCTACAGATTAAACCCCAACCTAAAATTCAAAGTAAAAACCGAGATAGACAAAATGTTGAATGCACACATCATTAAACTTGTTGATTTAGAATGGGTGAGTCCTATGGTAATCCAGAATAATAAGAAAAGAGAAATTAGAATATGTTTTTATTATAGAGAACTTACCAAAGCATGTATACATGACCCCTTTCCTACTCTGTTCACAGAAGGGGTTCTAGAAAATGTATCAAGAAGAGAGGTTTATTCCTTCACCAATGGGTTTTTTTGGGTACCATCAAGTCTGAATTTCCCTAGAACATCAACCTAAAACCCTATTTTCTACAGAATGGGGATCCTTCATGTACACTATAATGCATTTCAGGATAAATAATGCACCCATTGTATTCAATAGAATAATGATTAATGCATTCAAAGAATTCATCCATGATTTCCTAGAGGTGTACCTAGATGATTAGACCATATATGGACTACTGAAGAATCATATCCAAGCATTGAGGCTAATTTTTTAGAGGTGCAGGGCACTATAGATATCACTAAACTTAAAGAAATGCATATTTTTTACCCTATTTCATACACTTTTGGGACATGTAATTTTCAAAGAATGCCTATTGATAGATCTAGTCAAAACTTCAATAATTGTAAACTTTCCACCTCCCAAGACACAAAAATGGGTTAGGAAAATTATGGATTATATAGGATACCATAGAAATTTTATAAAAAATTACGCTGAAATCAGCGCATCTATAGAAGAAATACTGAAGAAAGGATGAACAAACAAATATAATGGACTAAACTATGCGCTGATGATTTTGAGATTCTCAAGGGAAAAACATTACATGCGCCTATTCTAATATTTCCATATTGAAAATTTTATTTCCACATACATGTAGATGCATCATGCATTGCCATTAGGGAAGTTCTAACACAACCAAGAGAGAAAATGGACCATCCTATAGATTTTACAAGCTGCAAATTAGCTAAAGAATAAAGGAATTAATCTACTACAGACAGAGAGGCCTTAAGCACAGTGGACATTATATTTTTGCTACATCATTTCTATTTTACACAGACCATGAACCACTAAACTACTTACTAAATATACCAGTGCTACAAATAATAATATGTTGTTGGTTGATGTTGTTTCAAGAATTTGAATTTACTATTGCTATAAAACCAGGAAATTTGAATAATGGACAAGATTAATTATCAAGAATAGAAACTGGGGAAGATGAAGGAAATATTGATGATGACTTCCCCATAACACACCTATTTAGAGTGGAGGTCATCCCAAGAGATTTTAATGACATAACATAACTATTGGATACATGGGATTTTCCTATTGACTATACAAAACAACAAAAGAAGAACTTACTAAGCTAGGATTGTCCCTTCACTCTAATTCAAGGACAATTATACACAAAAGGATAGGATGATGTCCTTAGAAGGGTTGTTTTGGAACATGAATAGAAGAATATACTACCAAAAGCTCATGAAGGCATGGTCGGTGGACATAATGGAAGAGAAAAAAATAGAAAGGAAAGTAATGATGGTAGATCTATGGTGTCCTACACTATTCAGGGATGCACACAAGTATGAAAGATCTTGTGATATATGTCAGTGGGTTGGAAAACCAAATACAAGAGATGAGATGCCTCTAAGATGAGTAATATCCCTAGCCCCATTTAATAAATGGGTAATAAATTTTATTAGACCCATCAGACGAACTGCAAAAAATTCTCTGGATAGATTCATCATTACAGGAAAAAATACCTGACAATATGGGACGAAGCAATGCCAACCGAATACTGCACTTCCAAGACAACAACAAGATTTATCTATGAAAATATCATCACTAGGTTTTGATGTCCTCTAAGAATTACAGGTGATCAAGGGAAACACTTTTTGAATGCTACTATTAAGGAATTATTAGAAAATTTCTTTATAAATCATAACTGCAATACGCCATATCATCCACAATCTAATGGGACAATTGAAGCATTCAATAAGTTCTTGGAAAAGGTGCTCACAAAAATATACTCACTCTAAAAATAATATTGGGACCTAAAGATACCAGTAGCACTATGGGTATGTCGTACCACATATAAAAGGATGAAAACATATTCCTCATTTCAATTAGTGTATGGACTTGAAGTCGTGGTACCCATAGATTTTATCCTTCTAATTTTAAGAGTGGTAGTGAGATTCAAATTAAATGAAGACTCACTGAACTATAAAAATTGGATGAAAAATATTTATAGCAACTTATAATCAGACTTGGGAGAAAAGGAGACAGAAATCATAGCATGACCGCCATATAAAAATAAAGGAATTTGACCTAGGGGACCAAGTACTAATCTATGACAACAAATTTAAATATCCTAGGAAACTTAAAGTTTAATGATTAGGACCTTATATCATCAAAGATATATTAACATCAGGAGCAAAAAAACTTTAAACTTTGCAACTTAAAGAACTGTCAGGATATGTTAATGGAGCATGGCTAAAGAAATGTCATAATTAACAAGAAAGCGTGAAAAAAAGATAAAAATAGTTCAACCCATCTGAAAACTGATAATTCGGTGGATAGGATGAGGAGTATGATGGAAACCTGCAATGACATCCTTACTCTAACAAAAACAAGGAGTTAATCCTAAAATGCCACAGTAAATAGAAATCCGCAGAGGGAAGAATATCTGCATAAAAAATGAAAAATTTGTAGAGGAAAGAATACCTGCATAGCAAAATAAAAAGACGTGGAGGAAGACTACCTGCATAACAAAGGAAGAAGCCATTGAGGAATAATATCTACGTAAAAAAGAAAAATCCACAAAGATAATAAAAACCATGTAATAAAGAGAAAAACCACATAACATCGAAAAAAACATGCAAATCCACGATTAAGCCAAAGAAGAAAGAAGATAACCATGGAAGTTAGTAGACACCGATGGAAATGAGGAGTTGTGTAACATAACAAAGAAATACGCGGACTAACAAAATAGGAAGGAAATGCTGACATAACTTCCTACCAAAATTACAATGAATGTGGTAGGTAGGCATTTTGAAGTTATAAAAGCATCGATGCATAAGGGATTAAGGTATAAAGAGCAAATTATTAAAATAAAAGAAGTAACAAAAAAAACTTAAAGAAGAAGTAATCTAGGGCACGCCAAGAAGAATCCTGAAAGATGGATACCCCAATTGTTCTTACATAAGAAGACCTTACAAAACCCAAGTTTTAAAAACACTCCATCAAATCCACTAAGAATGATCCAACGGGGGAATTTTTACACATTCCATTCAAGGTTTCACATACACGTGACCTTCAAAATTACATCCATTCCTAGATTGCTAAATACGATCACATGCAGTTAGAAGTGGATAGACAGTTTCTCCTCTAAGAGAACCCTACTGCCAAAGAACTAGAATATAAACAAACTGCAAAATTCATAAGTGAACTAAAAATTGACACATAGAGTTGTATGCCTTATTTCATTAATGTTGACACCACAATTAGGGTTCTCATTAGCTAGCTACATAACCAACTACTATATTTGGATCAATCATATCAAATTAACACGGAAGCCATTACTAGGGTTACAGGGTTATTATCAACAAGAAGCTCAATAATCACAAAGCAGAATACCCCATGAAAGATACAACATGTGTGATGGGAGTAGCCAAGACCAAAAGAGGATTACGAATTACAGATATAAAAAAACATAGCCTTAGGTACATTGTCAAGGAAATTTTTCTAAAAATTTATCATACAAATCGTGAAGATGGAGCTCATGGACTTAGTGTCTAGATTGCCCTAGATATGGTGAATTCATACTTAGAATAAAATATCTGTGAACTATTGGCATCTGAATTTCATGAGAACACTAGGACAATCAAGGAGGGAAAATATACCTATTGTTATGGGTCTCTTTTATTATGTTTAGCCATGTATTTCACTAAAACCATCCTATCACAAACAAAACATGTTAAATGGAAACTAGATAAACCTATTGCTGAAAAAATTTGAGAACATATCAAAAAATGGATGGGGTTGTCCAAATTAAATCCTTGATAGGTTGGGAAAACAAAATTTTGGAAGCTATTAGCAAACAAAGCTAGGGTATCTGAACAAATTATGGCAAGATACAAAAATTAAGTAATCTTCATTATTGCCATAGATTATACCTATCTCAGACCCTTCATTCCACGTACATCACATATAGCTCTGCTACCCCATGAATCCTCAGATGAATTGGTGGCTACATCAATAGAAGCAATAAGAAATCTTCCTGTAGACCCTAGAAAACTAGTGCCACCAAATATTAATGAAATAATTGAAGAAACCTCGGAATAATATAGGAACAAGTATCCAGAACAATATGTCAAAGAATAAACAAGCATAACAACACCCAAAACATACAAAATAATGCCAAACATAGGAAAAATTTCTTCGAGCCCTGCTAAAAATTGCCAAAACGAAATGGCAGCGAAAAGAATATTGAAATAAACAAAGGTTAGTGAAGAAGAAGAAGACTAATAAGAAGCAGTAAAAATTTATGAATGTGAAGAAGAGGAAACTCCCTCTCCCCCACTTTTACCACTAAAAATACCACATGAGAAATCAGGACTACAATTCTCAGGAGAAGCTGAACTGCAGGAAGAAACAACATTATCTAAACTTGCTTATGAGTACTATAAGATATGTTTAACTCAAGACGGTGTTTCCCAAGTGGCATAATAATATGAAGTGAGAACATGAATATAATAAGTAGATAGATCAGAATATATTATTAATTCAATGGAAAAGTTTTCCTTGATAATAGGGGATATAATTCATCTCCTCCCCCATGATTTATTAAAATAAATCCAAGCACAAGCAGATATAAAAGAGGAAAAGAACTACTATCTCTTCAACAAGAAAGAAGAGAACTAAAACAAAAGAAGAAGAAGACCATCAAGGATCAAAATCACATAAAGGAGGTAGAATAATTAATCAGGATTATTAATAAAACAAGAAAATAAAAAGGATAAGAGGCCAAAAAATCTAGAGAAGATCACAAAACCAAATAAGATCCAAGGGAAACAAATGAGGAAAAAACCCAAGAACAATGAGATATAACACAAGAAAAAGAGGAATAAGCAAGGAAAAAACAAGAAGAGGGAGATAGGAAAATAGAAGAGACAAAATAGAAGATGAAAATATAGGAGGCAAAAATAAGGGAGAAAGAAAGAAGAGATAAGGAAAAAAGGGAAAGTGAGAGTACAAAACAAAAACAACAAGAATTATAGAAAAAATAGTAAGAAGAAAAACAAGAAGTAGAAGAAAAGGAAATAAAGAAGAGATAACAAGAAGAAAAATAAAGGAAGAAGAAAGAGAAGGAAAGAAGAAACATGGAGAAGAACAAAGAAGAAGAACAAGAAAAAAAGAAGAAGAAAGAAGAAGAGAAACAAAGAGAAAAGAAAGAAGAAGAGGAGAGAGAGGAAGATAAAATAATAAGAAGAGAGAAAAAACAAAAAGAAAAAAAAAGAAATCACAAGAAGAAGCAAAGGATGAAGAAGAAAGACAAGAGTTAGAAAAGAGAAAAAATCAGAAACAGATGAGAAAATTCAAATACATGTACCACCATCAACATCATCCAAACTAGTTGAAACTTCTAGTGGCATATTATTGTAGAGGCCCCTCATGACCCATTAACATAAATCAAGCAACCCCTCTAATAGTGGAAGAAATATCGATCCATCAAGTTACAATAAGGGGTGATGGAACAAACATCAGAAAGGTTCATGGTACACTTAAATAAACTCTCACCCCTTCAGAAGACCACTTGCAGTCAAGTGTTAGATCAAATTACAAAATAGGATTGGATGCAACGATGTGTAGACATGGAAAAATCAATACATAGAATGCTCTCATCTATTCAAGCAGTAAAGCCACATACAAAAAATGATTCCGGTCTACAAATAGAAGTGGAAAATGAATAGACTGTCAAATAAATGATAAGGTAAAATAATTCAAGAAAAGAATAAGAGAAGAAGAAGGTCCATTAAGAAGCCATAAACGAATATAAGGAGAAGATTCTACAACCACGAGTCTTATAAAATCCAAAACAAAGGAAGGAGATGCAAGCCACTTTAACCAAATCTGAGAAAAAACTCAACAATGTCGCAGAATACTATGCATACATACTAGGGTGGTAAAGTATGTTGAGAGAACCATAAATGTGATCGCAATCGTAATGGGGAAAAATTTTGAATCCCTGCATGGGCAGGAACTAGACCCTAGCTCGAGGAAGCTTTTAGAGCCATGACAGGGAAAATTAGGGGTGCCTCTCTCTTGGGTGGACTAGATATATGGGTCTAAACCCATGCTCACTCCAATAGACCATGTTTGGGATCAAGATAACCCTTTACTGCATGTACCAGATGCCCTGGTGAACAAAGAAAAAATAAAATATAGCATGACTTGCATTCAAAGCTTGGTTAGGTGTAGACCAAACATTAATGTAGTGAGAACTTGGACAAGGAGGAAATGGATGCATCTGGTGGACGTGATTGCTATTTCAAATAGTTATTTTCTATTTTAGTTAAAAAGAAATGAGGATACCCACAGATCTCTGACTAGGCAACCATGGATTTTTGGTAAAATAGTCCTCCACCTTTCTAAATGGCACCCAGGTTTTGACCTGAAGAAAATGGTTCCTTGCACCTTCCCATTGTGGGTAAGTCTTCATGCCTTGGATATTGAGTTTTGGGATAAGGATTTTATTGTAGGTATTGCCAAAGTTATGGTGGAGATAATTTATTTTGATCTAAATATTATAGCCATGACCCAGCTGGTGGCAGCAAGGTTTTGTGTTAATGTAGTTTTAGGGACATGTTTTCCTAATTCAATATTAGTGAAATCATCCTATGGGGATTTTGAACAACCTTTAGTGTTTGAGACCTCCCCAGTTTTCTACAAAAAATTTAGATTGGCTAGGCATGGTATTATATCCTATATGGGTTCGCTAAATAATGGAAAAAGAAACTTGATCTCTTTGTCCATGGCTCCCCTGCTCTAGTGCTCAACTTGGTTGGCAACGTGTTGGGAAATCTTCTGGATGGGCCTTTTGATGACCAAAAAACAAGAGTGGAGATCCAAGGAGGTAAAAAAGGAGAGGTGTCAGTGGTGTTTTCTCCACCTATCGCCTCAGGGGAGACATTACATATACTTTCTCCTTCCCTTGCTCCAACTAATGATGTTGCATTATATGAGAAAGGTAAGGATCTTGATATAAATAGGGAGGAGAAAAGAATTGAGGATCTAAGCAAGGAAGAGGAAGAGGAAGAGTACGAGGAGGAGGATTCAACTAGAAATGAAATAGAGGATCCTAGGGAGACCCTGCTTTGTAAAAAAGGCCATCTAGGATGGCTGACTCGATTAAGGAGGAAATATAGAGATTTTATGAGAACAAAAACGAAGCTTCTTCAATTCAACCTAGTCCCACCTTGGCAGATTTCACGAGACTGATTCATGAAAGGGGACTGGCCCCAATTATTTCTCATAAGACGTTGGTTGACCAAAGATGCGCTTAGTCAGATGTGGCTAAAATCTAGTCCCTTGTGGACAACATGGAGGTGGTTTTTAGGAATACCATCGATAAGGTCAATTTGAAGGCTCCACTTAGAGTGCTGCACCCATAATTTGATCCAAACTCCATTGAGGTGATTTTCTTCTTGGAAGGTGAGAATTAGAGAGATTATATTAAATTAGCATTTAGAGGGGGAGTTGAAGATGTTTTTGAGGATGGTTGGAACAAAGTGCAATCAATATAGGATAAACACAATAATTCAGTCCCATAGTGTGATAGAATCACAAAGATCATGGCCAAAAATGAGTGGTTCTCAAACCACTTTTGATTCTCATCTATTGTTTATTCGGTTCTAGCTCTTGTTTCCTTATGGTTGTTTTTGTCTCTTTTTTGTTGTGGGCATGCTTTGGGATGACTCTATGCTGATATTGTGTTGACTTTGTGATGTCTTCCCTAATTTTGGGCTCCTTGTTGACTATGCTTTTTGTTAGCCTTTTTTCTGAATCATGTTATGTAAGGGTTTATCTAGGCTTTAGGCTTTTTCTGTAACTGGGCAGGATCCCAGCTAGAAATCCTTTTACTTTTAGTAAATAAAGTATGACTCAACAAGAGAAAGAAGAAATAGAAAAACTAGAAAAAAATTCCATCTAGAATTTACCACATATGGCATAAGCAAAGACAAGGATGGGACCCAATGGAGAAAACTTATAGAACTTATAGAAAAATATCAAAATAAGAAATAGAAACAGACAGAAAATATCACATACATGCATGAATCCAACACCACTGTGGATATGGAACTGATAAGTATGTATCAAAAGTTCACGTATGCACAAAAAAGGTTTAGTTAGATACAATCAAATCCACCCCATTCAAATATGCTTCCCTTGGCTCAAGAAAATTCACTGCTTCAAAAATGGATGCAATAGATTAACATCCATCTAAACTTGTTATACAAGTTTGATAACAAAGTTTTGCAACTAAAACCATGGCATCCCATAAGTCAATTTAAGTGAATCAAGAAATGGAAATTTTCCCTATGCCAGACGTCTAAGTTCTTGGGAGCCTACAATTCCTTAAGGTGGAGTCTTGTAAGTCCAGTCAGGCGAGTCGAGTGAGGGAACTTTTTCTTATGCCATACATCTAAGTTTCTAGGAGGTGATGCCTATATTCTCTCAATGTCGAGTAAAGAACACATTTTTGAATTTTGGTAAAGAATATAGGGTTCTTCATCATTTGGTTGTCTCAAGGAAGAGACAAAATTTGAAGTTAGGGCATGATGTTGATAAGGTTCTTCATCAAGTTTTGGGACAATCCGTAGAGTAAAGAAAAACCTGTGAAGACTAAGAAAGAAGCCGCAGATAAAACAAGAAAGCCACCAGAGATTGTAGAAAGCCATGGACAAAGGAAGAAAGCCACGATAAACAGAAAAATTTGTGGTACATAAGATAAATCCGCAGAGGCTAACATATAGTCGAAGATTAAAGGAAGATAGAAAAATAACGTAAAGCCGATAGAAGCATGAAAAAAAGAAGTGTCTTTTGGATTATTTTGTAAGAAATATATTCATTTTACTTAATCTAATGTATATGGTGTGCCACATGAATTGATAAAATTGTACCACATAAGACAAGATATCGAGTAACAAGAGAAATGAGATATATGTGTTTTCCTTAGATGAAAAATGTAAAATATATAAAGAATAGAGATAGATTGTATGTGTGTATGAGACTAATGTAATCTATTTTGAGATATGAATTAAAATTGATGTTTGGAGCCAAGGTTTTTATGTGATTTTACATTCTTTGTGTTCATCAATTAAAGATAGTTTACTCTTTCCTCGCACATCCTTAATAAAAGGGGAAAATTTTTAACTCTCACATTGTTGTCAAGGCTTAAGGTCAATAGTACCAATTTAAATAGATGCATGGATGGAATAATTAACTTCCCATCTTATGTGTGTATGTAGAAAATGCAACCCCTTGTCCCTTGAATGAAATCTATATGGATGTCTTTGATGCTCTTAGATGCATTTGGATGCAAGCTTAGGTAATAGTAATAGATGCTTAAATATTTGGTCCTTTATTTTGGTTACATAGATTTGTATTTCTATGATTCCCTTGGTTGAATTTTCTAATTGAAAATTGGAAGGAGGACCCATAAGAAAATAATATTCCTAAAATATAAAAGAATCCTAAAAAGGGCGAGTAAGATAGAAAGAGGTCAGGGGTTCCCAGAGGGGATGAGGGTACTTGGGCGCTAGCATCCTAGCTAGATGCTAGTGTTAAGATTCATGAAAGATAAATTAATAAAGTTCATATTGGGTTTTAGAGTGTGTAAAACCAAAGATAAATTAAGAAATATAGAAAAGAGGCAAAAGACAGTAGTCAATTACTAGTTTTCTCACTTAGGAATCATATGAATGCAAGTATGTTCTTAGGACCTATAAATGTACCCAAGTGCATAATTTTATGTCTACAATTTTTTTTAAAATATAATGTAACTCATTTTAATTTAATATTTTTTTCATCTTGGTAAGCATTGTTCTATAATGCAAGACATAATCATTGATATGATCAACATATCCTTGTTTTAGTTTGGACAATTGTGCATATGATATCTTATCCCCAATGTTGACTGAAATGTATGTGAAAAATGATTTTCAAATATAGTAAAAGAGTGCAAAGAATGTGTGTGGAGATCATAAAACCATTACAAATAAAATTCCTTATGACTCCTAAGGAATAAATTTGTAAGAAAGATGTTATTAGATGCATAGTGCAAAAACACAACATGGAATTATCTAATATGCTCTTGGGGATCACCCTTGCCATCATAGATAGGAAGATTACATGTAACAAAACTAATAAGGAAACTATATGAGAAAATTTTAGTTGCAAGTGGATAATGAAATAATTTAGAAGATTCCATAACATTATAATTATGAGAGACGTCTTATTGCAATTATAATATTTATACTTGTAAATAATGAACAAAGGAATCAAGATCACGTGTGCTTGATGAATATGCACACGAGACATTATGATGATAAATAGGATATTTAGTAGAAATATTGGCTATAGGAATGGGCATAGAAATGTTTTTCATAGGAATTTCAAGTGCCTAAAATGTATTTGGAACAATAGAAGTGGGTATAGTAGATGTTGCTACAAAGGCATGCTTGAGTTTATCTCTCTCAACATATAGAAGAATGTCAATGTTGTTGGTATGTTCATGCAAAGCATGTTGTAAGTTTTTTACCTTATCCTCAATAAGGTCTTATATATGGTGATCATAATTAGTATTAAAAATATCACCTTGTGCATGATTTGTATTAATAGTCTAATAACATTAAAAAACATATCATCGTGAACATGGGTAGAAGAGCAAGTGGAGATAGTATGTGAATCATAAGAAGTGGAAAATTTATATAGATATTGATAATGATCTTGAAGAGTTAGCATGATGAAGTGAAAGAACCCAAACACAATAAAATAGAAGATAAATTATATGAAAACAAGGCACGATGTTCAATTCAAAACTTGGGTTTACTAAATGATTTCAATTTTTTTGGATTGAATCTCACCCTTTTTAAGTTTTAAATGTTTTAATTAACATACTTAAAAGGAATGAATAATGTTACGGTTTGATATCATGATTTAATTAAATTCTAACATTAATTGCACAAATCAAAATAATGCTTTTCAAAAGGACTATTGATCTAAAAAATGCCAAAATAAAATAAGGAGAGTGGGCTTAGCTGATTCTGTGTAGATTTGGAATATTTTGGGTGGTTTAAGTGCTATAACATGAAGTTCTAGAACTCAAAATTCTTTGTTAATGAAACTATAAAATAAAACTAAGCATGGTAAAAACTATACAACTCATTTTAAAGCATATGTATGTTCTTAAACCTTATTTCCAATCTTGGACATACTTGGAATCTTGGTCTGTAATTTCCTAAGTGTTTTTCCTACATGTAAATGTGTGTTGCTATCTATCGGTCTTCTTCGTTCACCTTCAAAATGGATATGTAAACCCTGCTCAAACCAAAAAACCCTTGTAGTACAAGAATGAGTTCTTGTAAAACAAATTTAGTTGGGTTGTGGGAACCCCTATGAACCAAAAGCACTGCCACTTGACAAACATGTTTTGATATTGCTTCGCTTGAGTTTTACCCTTGTTTAAATGTTTGAGAAGGATCACTTTACTTACTTTAATGATGAATATGGAGACTCCTAAACTTGGGAGGAGACTTCAACCAAGTATAGGGTGCTTACTTAATGGATTTACATGAGTTATTTTGTTTTTTAGGGATCTTTGAGTGCTTTAGTGCTTGCTTTTGCATGAGTAGTTCTTAAAGTGGTAGGTCCCTAAATGAGGGATGATTTTCTTGCTTGTATATACTTTAAAGGTTATTATGTCATGAAAGAATGATGAAGGCGGTATTTTTTTTTGTAATAATTTGATGGGATTGAAAGAATTAGTTCAAAATATGTCAACCCAAAATTGTATAATAGGGTCAGTGCGTAACTCTAAATCTTGACCAAAACTAATGCTTTTGGATAGGAGGGAGAAAAGTATATTTTGAATTTGTGGACCTAAGAATGGATATTTCTATATGTATTTTATATTTTAATTCAAATAGGGATGATAAAGAGGTGTGTAAATATAATAAAGTGCATGAAGTGTTATCATTGCATGCTAAGAAAGAGCGAAGAGAGTAAATTTTTCCATACAGGTGTGCAATGTCAAGATCAACAATGTCAAAGGATAGATTACTATATTTGAGTTTCTACACCACCTTTTGCAAGGAAAAACATATGTTCTAGAAAAATATTTTATCTTTAATTCTTCCACCTCATAGGCATTAGAATCATACATGTTAAATTTGTCATTCGTGATATGGTATACAAATTCTATTTTATTTATTTTTGTTTTGAATATTACTCTTAGAATATAGTTCCTTTTATAATTGTACTGTATAAATAAAGAAATAATCCTCCTACACATTGGGAGTTGAAGGATATATTCAAACAACTATAGGGTATAAATGTATATAGTTGGTGATGCTTTATATAGAAGGAGGAGGATATGATATAAAAAACAGAGTTTTTTCCAAGATTGTTTTTGAACTTACAACATAAATGTTGATCTAGTTAAAAGTTTTTCCTGGGAAGGAAAGAAAGTTCAATTTCACCAAAGAAATGGCCCACTTGAGGTAGGATGAATAATTTATTCCAATCGAAGTTATATATACTTCTGCATTCTAAATTCTCTAGATCATAGTTTTCTATGTTTATTATATTTCATTAATTGTATTTACATCTTCTAGATTATAGATTTCCCTTTAAAGAATGTGGCTTGAGTTAGAATTCCAGTATTGTTAGTTTTGGTATAAAATCATTATCTTGGGAATATGAGTGTTGTACATACAATGTAGACATCATGCCAACATATACATTCTTATGTTGATATTTTCAATGAATAATTATCATAATCATACAGTTGCTCAATAGTTTGAATTCTTATCAATTGGGTTGTGTATTACACAACTATACTAGATTAATTTAGAAATTATTTGGCTAACCAATGATCATGTTTTATCATTTTTATATGACAGTGCACACTTCTACATGTGATTATATAGAAGAATGTGTTGTTATCTAGAAGAATATGAATGAATGAAATGTTAGATTGATGATGGATAATAGGAAATTTGATGAATGCTTCATATATTGTAGATTTTGAACATCTTGAGAAATATTTATTTAATGTAGCACACAAAAAAAGGAATAAGCATATGAAAGATCATAATGAAAATGGTGTAATATGTCATAGCGCTGACTCAAAGTAAAAAATAATTCATAAAAGCAAGAAAACAACCTAACGAGCACAAAAAACACACAAAATTAAATGTAAATGAATTCTAATTTTCCCTATTTAGTGTAGAAATTAAAATTAGTACAAAATAATCATTACATCATGTTTTTGGAAAAATTTAGATATATGACTCTTGAATGATGAAACTAAGACTTATTGGTGTAATTCCATGTTGTTTTTCTTTTATATTGCTTGATTCATCTTCTAGTTTGTAATTTATTTCATTATTCATTATTTATTATGTTGTGTCACATATATCTCTAGTCTTTGAAATTTATTTATTTTTATTAATGGATTTGGTTCAAGACTGTACAATATGGTCAGGATTGTATTGTCCTAACCTAATTTTGGTAGTCTTTGAGCCTTGTCCTTTTGGGTCCTATCTTCCCTTTACGTCTCTTTTTTACTCATTTATATTTTGGTTTTTATGTTTTGGGTTGGCATTAAATACCATTGAGATTCAAACTTCAAAGTAAAGGAATCTAATATATAAAATCTTATTTTAAGAATTTATTATCTAGAAATTACTTATCTATATACCACCTATTGAGCTAAGAAAGTAAAATTTATTACTACACATTATGTATCACAACTAAAAACGAAATAATTGTTATTTTCACATCCTCGCAAAATGGTTTTTTGTGAGTAAAGTTGCATATCCCACTAGGGTGTGGAAACAAAATAATGCAATTTAGTTCAAGGGTTTAATTATATACATAATTGTATGAAGAACTAGGAGAACCAAATTGTGTCTAAAATGTAGTGTAGAACATGGTCAATCAAAAACATGGTAACCTATGAGTTCATTCTAACTCAAGCCTATTCACATTTTGTTTTTTTATATATTATATGCTTAAGGTTCTTGTAAGAATTTGAGATTATTTGTAGGTACTAGTGAAAAATATAGTGTTACAGGTAAATTAAAATATATCATAGTATGAAATAGGTGATAATGAAATGACACATGAGAAATTATGATCCCACCATATACATGTCCAAAACTATACAATTTAGTCTAGATTGGATTATGGTGTTACCCTAATTTGTATTATCTTTCACCTCTACATTTAGGTGAAAAATTTCTCATCTAGGAATATTTTAACTTCTTCATCCATTTCGAAGCCGACCTGAATCAATAAAGTCAACTCTCAAACCCTAAATGTACTCCTAATTTATTTATGTGTTTAATTTTTTTTATACTCTTATTTCCATTATGTAATTATAAATTAATGTGATACAAATTAAGAAAATTCATGTAAAATTTATTCATATCTATCTACATAGTTAAATAATTCCATTTAATTAATTTATGGTTGATACATTTTGGTGAACATAATTTTTTTCAAACCCTTCACCCAGCTAAGGGTTTAGATTGTCTAAATTTAGCTAGGAATTTTTATTTCCAAACCCCTAATGATGTTAGGGTTTATCCTTCAATGGGATAATCTAATATTGAAATCCTGCCTTACAAAATCATAAGTACTACCATCCCTCCAATAACTCCCTTACATATTATGAGTTCTCAAGTAAGTTTCTATCCCCAACATACCATATTATGTATGATGTTGATACTTTCTTTATAGTTATTGTGGCTTATGATTATGATTATAAACCATGTTAAATTATTCATGTTACTACAAAACATATACCACTCTTTTCATATCTTAGTTTGAAACCTATTTCTAGTATCCCTTATTCTAAAGCCTCCATTTCTAGCTCTCTACCCATATTAGTGGTCTGTTATGATTCTATGGCCTTGAACACTTCTAGTAATTCTACAAAACTAGATGCACTAGTTCTCCTTATTCATTTGATTCATGTTTTGATGATGACAATTGTTCTAAATTTGAGACTAGTGATGTTGATAGGGATAGTGATTCTTAAAAATTCCCTCCCTGAATTTATCATCTTAATAAGTTTCCTAATAGTGAAGCACTTCCTATTCTATCCTATCTACTAAATGTGTGAATGTTTCAATTTCTTATGATGACGATGTCTTGTTTGATTAGGTACGTCCTCCAATTAGTATATTAATTAATGGGTTTTATTTCCTTTTTAATAATGACACATATATAGATAGGGATGATGGATTTTTTTCTTCTTTTTCTTTTATAGATGT
Source organism: Taxus chinensis (assembly GCA_019776745.2). Taxonomy (NCBI): domain Eukaryota; kingdom Viridiplantae; phylum Streptophyta; class Pinopsida; order Cupressales; family Taxaceae; genus Taxus; species Taxus chinensis. The sequence goes on from CM034153.1 coordinate 220,451,248, forward strand.
TGATGCACATGTTGATCTTGTCATTTCATATAATGATTTTATTTATATTGATAAGTTTACCACTATCATAGTGTTCATATGCTTACTATTAATGATTAAATATAATTCTTGGATAATCTTCTTAAATTTTATGTTATACCTCCTTAAGAGGTCCTTTCTCTCCTGTATGTGGTAGGTGATTTACAATGCAATGTACATATTATGACCCTAGAAAGTATGGCTTATTTTGTCAAAATTGATTCTAATACCATATAATAAAACCTCATCTAACATAAAATATTCCATATCACTTCCCCTCACAAGTTTTTATTCCTAAAATTCATTTATTTTATTAAATTTCTTACCCTTATCTCCATCTTAAATACTATATATTAGTTATATCCTCTTATTAAAATGATAGAATTATTTTAAAATATTTCCCACATGGTTTAATATGTAATGAAATGCATTAGTTTATCCACCTCCCTAGTGGATCTATGATTAAATTTTTAGATCTTGAGGAAGCCTTTATCATTCTCTTTATTGATAATAAGGGTTCTAAAGTTACATGTCAGCATTTACTTTATTTACATCGAGGTGAAGAAAATATGAGAGAATTTATATATCAGCCAACAGAATTAGAAATACCGTACATATTTTTTAAAGGAATCATCTTCCCTATTAAAGATATATTTCTCTATATAACATGTTCTTCTTTTGCAGCTCTTTACTTAGATTTTATTTATCTAGTATGAGAATGTATTCCTATACACACTTCTACATACTCTCATGATATTATTTCCACTTCATCCATATAGATGAAATATACTCCCCATAATTCATCTTATTTTTTGGGTTAGGTTAAGGTTTGGCATCGTGGAAATACTCCCTATCATATTAGACCTAAACCTATATCTTTATGAGGCCTCCTCTTATCCCTATGCATAAACCAAATGTTCTATTTTGGTAAATCTCTCAATCATATACATGGTAGTCTACTTACTCTACTAAATAATTTATTGATTTTAATAACCTTTAGCAAGTACCATCCTCTTCACTTAGTATAGTGAAGAAAATTATGACCTTTATGTAATGTCCATCATATTGATGGTAAAAAAACTAACGATTTTAATGCACTAGATTAAAAACTTATGTTTTTCAAATAAAAACTTATTATCATTTTTGAAATATTATATGTGAGTATTTCCCCTTCCCCTCCTTTGTGATATCAATCTATTAAGGTTGTAATATGCAAATAAGTGATTTAACAAATCTAGAAATTTGTGAAATTCTAATTACAGAGTCACAACGTAATAAATATGTAATAAAGTATAGATATAGCCTAAGTAATAAGGTAGAGAAATATAGAACCCTGTGTGAAAGAGAGGGAATAAGAAAATTATTTGATTTTGCAATAAATAAAGAAATATGTCGATCTGGAAAACTATTGAACATGAGGAGGAATATGTTGTAAATGTACACAAAAAATTGTAGAATTATTAAAAATGTTGGGACTAGGGTGCATGGGTGTCATAGACCATTGGTGGACGCCTATGACTACTCAGAAATTGAGAAATTAATTTTTAAAGTGTCATAATATGTCTTCTAATGTTCGTTGTTGATCACCTTTAGGTAGTTAGAAGATCTTCAAGTTCACCTATAACTTGGAAAGAGAAAGAACACCTACAAAACCCTAAAACACATAAAATCCTAAAAATAAAAAGATTAAAATGGGGATTCAGAATGACGCTCATTGTCACCTGACAGATTGAACTTATGACCAAGTGTTACACTACATTTTAGAATCCATGTAGTTCTGCGTGTGCATGTAGAATCATGCCCTAGGTGGCTCTTGTTCCAGAAACACTTGAATAGTGAGAAATAACTTGATTTAGAAATTCAAATAGATGTGTGGATGTTAAAATGAACTTTTTCTCCTATGAATTATATACAGAAGAATGCATTCCCTTAGCCCTTGAATGATAGCTAGATGGATGTTTTAATGCTCTTGAAATTCCTTTGGATGCAACCTTAGGTGAAAGTAATAGATGTTGAATATTTTATTCTTTATTATGATCATATATCATTGTATTTATATTCTTCCCTTATTTGAATTTAGTAATTAACCACTAAAAGGATGACCCATAAGAAAACAAGATGACCAATGTCTAGAAGAGGTCCAAAAGTGGCGAGAAAGATACAAAGAGGTCAGGATGCCTAGAGGGGATGAGGGCGCATGAGCGCTGGCATCCTAGTTGGGTGTTGATGTCCAGACTCAGATAAGATGATGTATTGAAAGTAATACTAGGCAATAGGGTGTGCAAGGCCAAGAAGGAAATTATAAGGAAAGAAAACAGGCCAAAGATAGTTGTCAATTAGTACTTTTATTTCTTAGGAATCATATGAATGCAAGTATGTAATTAGGACCTAAAAATGTACCCAAAGCATGTGATTTAGGGTCTACATTTTCCCCATTTTATGTATTTAAGTGAATGCTTGATAACATAAAGTAGAAAAGATATGTGTACCTGATAACCATGTAGATTGATAGCAAAAGTGTGCTGAGGAGACAAGAAAAGAGTGTGAAGTGAATAATATGAAGTGTGGAAGCTAGGAAAGAGGAACTGGAAGTGACCCTAGGGGTGAAAGAATATGTGTATATGTCATATTTTTATTGTTTTCATTGTCACTTGATATGTTTTTTGATGTGACTATTTCTTCCCATAAGGATGGACCTGCAAAAGAGAAGAGTAAAAGAGCAGTCAAATATGTGTATATGAAAAATTCGATCCAAATGTGTAAAAAATGTGTAAAAATATGAAAAATTAATAAAACGAACATGTGCACTTGATCTATGATGATTGAAAAAGGATAGAAAGGATCATAAAAATATTGTAGAAGAATGAGGTTTTTGGGTGATCTCACGTGAAGAAATATTTTTTTGGGATATCTCACACAAAGTGTGAGTTTTTTAGGATGATCTCATGCCACATAAGAATAAGTATAAGGAGAAGGGTCTAGTGTTATTCTCCATCCTTTGACTTCTTCCCAAAATTTATACACCACTACAGATGGTGTGATCCTTCTTTGTTCAAATTTGATCCATTTAGATCTAGTTTAATCCAACACGAATAGGAAAATGGAGAAAGCATGCAAGCTGATTGCTGAAGGTTTGTGTCTGTAATAAGAAAACTACTCTGTAAACTTATCTAAACCATGATGATTTGAGAAAAATGTTGTAACTGCACCTAGTCATAGGCACCCAGGAAGGTTCAGGGGCGCCTATGAACTCATGTATGTATCTGGGCACTGGCTTTTGTATTGTGTTGAAGACCCAAGTCTTATTTTGGGTTGTTTCTATGATTGAAGACTGTGTTGTATTTGTATTGAAGTGTTTTGTACTATGACTATGAGATTTTGTATGGGATGAATAATTCACCCTATGTATGACCCCCCTCATTTGGGGTGCATGCAATGTCACTAGGAGGATGTGGCCCAAAGGAGGACGGGACCCTAATTCAAAACTGATGCCCTGCAGGGGTAAGGGAATGTGCTTGTTAAAAACTAAGGTGCACACAAACAAAGTGAATCAAAAACATGTGTTAGTTTCAAAGATTCACAAACAAGAACAATATGCACATAAAAGACAATGTGTAATCTAGCAAGAAAGAAGACAATGTATAATGTGAAAATTAGGTTTCAAAGATGGGACATAACTCACAATATCGCAAGATAATCAGGGATGAAGCGGCCAAAAGTATACATTGTGCACACAAGATAAAGGGAAAATCCTACAAACAATGGAAAACAATGACAAGAAATAAAAATCAAAGTAATAGACAATCGTGGTGGCAAATAGTTCCTGCAAGAAAAATATTGCACATAAAGTACCCATTAGCATGTTAGAAAGATAAAATATATGTCAAAGTGTTTATGATCTGATATAGTACTGTGCTAGTATGAAATACGAAATAGTATTAAATGAGACAATAGAACCTATAATGTGTATGAAAGTAGATCCCCCATGAGCCATTGTGGGACTGGTAAGAGGTACATGTACGCACCCAAAATTGTATTGTGTTATATTGTTGGGATGGAAAAATCTTCAATGATGATAACTTTCATTTCCATAATAAATGATGAATCTGAGTCCCATTTCTTCACTTTTTCTTACTTATGTGACTTAGTTTCCTTTGCTTCTTAATTTCCTAACCTTACATGCTTCCACAAATGCTTTTCATCCCATTTTCCTTAACTTTTGACTTTAAGTTACATAACGGTAACGGAGGTCCTTGACGGTTATGTAACTGTTGGTTACTGTGGTTGTGTAATCACCGATCTGCATAGACTGGCAGTTTTGTGTGCTTAAATCTGAGACTTAAACAATGTGTTTTGTACTCTTGTTGCTTCCTTCTAAGTCATTTTATTGCATGTTTATTGACCAAATCAGCTATTCTTGAGCTTGATAGATACATATGAACTTATTCATCTCTACTTAATATTCTTAGTAAGTTGACTACCCCTCCTTTGGGTGATTTGTTACTTCTTGGTTTGCCAAGTATGATGGGCCATTTTCTTGCCAACTTTCTATAAAAACCAAACTTTTTCCCAAAGAATTGTCTAGTGTCTCTCGAATTGGAATTACATCGTTACTCTTCTAAAATTTTTCCAAGAAGAACACAAGAATAATCATAGCCTTTTCCTTGTTACTTCCTTATCTGCATTGTTACCAGACTACCTACAACCAGATTGTTCCAACATTTCTACAACTTATTCTACATACCAAACAACACAGTTCGCTACACTACATTGGATTCATTATTGGAAAAGAAGCTGACAGGATAAATAAAATCACAGAAAAAACTAGATATTGTCACAGTTTTGTATTTCTAAGTTGGAGGTGTAATTCAATTCTTTGAAGATTTCTTTTACTTTAGACTTCAATTCATAATCGATTCAAAATCTTGTTTTAATAAAGGTATAATTTAAAAGTTATTTTATTTCTTATAAGTATCTTCCGTTGAAAAATCCTTCTGAGCTCATCCCTGTGGATTTTCCTGGGAAGAACTTAGAGAAATTTCATGTGTACAAATATTTTCATTTCTTCATTGTCAAATTACCTGTAGCTTTCCTTTTAGTAATTAGTTAGAGTTAAATGTGCATACGAGAAAATATTCTCTTAAAATCTTCCTCCCTGCTTGTCCTTGTGGATATGCAAGGGAAGTAAGTTTGAAGAAGCTTTTGTGTCTTTGCATCTTGTTGAGTTTCTTCACATTAAAAAGCTTATGTAGAATTTTAGTGTTTTACCAAGGAAGTTTTAGGGGAAGAAATTACTTTTGATAAGTTTTTACTTCTTCCCATGATTTTGAGTTAAATCCGATAGAGAAAATACAATCCACATATACAAATTAAAAGAAATCCTCTTTTTAGACTAGATTAAAATTAATTAATCTGCAATAGACAAATAACCACATCTCGTTATTTCATTGTTCATTTTTTTAATTTTGGCATAGCAGTTTTCATTTAATTAGAAGTAATTTCCATTTCTTTGTAGCTATTATTTTGTTTGTTTCTAGTGAACAAGAAAAATACCAAAAACATAGATTAAAGTAGTTAGATTTGTCTATTTATTTTATATCCTTTCTTTTTAAAATCTTCTAAAAAATACAAAAAATAAGTAGATTAGATTGTTTGCATTTCTTTAATTAATTAGTTGCATGTAGATCTAATTAAATTAAAGGAGAGTAATCAACTTCATTTAATTTTAATTTTATTGTGTTGATTGTTTATAATAGGAATTTAGATTTAATTCAATTGGAATTAACACAAGCTTCCATGTTTCCTTAGCATCATAGGTTATCTGAATATAGTCTTATCCCTTTTTTCATTTATTTATTTATTTATTTTATTTCCATAGATTCCTTGTTTCATGTCCACATGATAATCCAGGGCCTAAGACAACCAAGAAAAGGAGTTTGTGGTCCCATCGTACCACAACTAAAAATTATGACACAATTGACTGATGTTAATCAAGGACTTAGATAGCTCATCTTTCAGACTACCCCAGTCCCACCTACCATCATCATACAACTGATTGCTTTGAAAAACAAGGTAGAAATTGCTGAGGAGTTATGGGAAAACCATCCTGGTAAGGATTATACTTGTCTGTATTCGATTGTTTTTCATACATTCATTACCCTCTTTTGATAGGAATTCATAGACAAAAAAGAACAATTCCTGCATGTTCCACAGACGAGTCAATTCTTATTCAGTTCTATCGATATTGATCGTGACTTACGTATAATGATCATTCTTGATCATACAACTACCCCCAAACAAGTGAGACACTAATTTATTTCCCTCAATGAGAAAATACCCATTTTTCCAGTTGAGAACATTAGGTTTCCTTGATCTCTTGTTATAGCTTCCACCTATTCTACTTGTAATCCATTAACCCATTCTATTACCATCCCATGTATTCCATTCTGGTTGTCCTGACACAACCTTGAGAGGTTGTGTGCACCTAGGAGTTATGTGTGTATTATTAGGTGTACAAAATTGGTGAACCCAATGTGAAGGACTAGTTCCATTTTTTATCCTCTTTCTTTCCTTTCTTTCATCCATCCTTCTCCTCTCCCATTATTCTGTGAGTCTTTATACACTCCCTATATATGTCAAGTTATGAATATGGTAGGCCCATCTTGGGTCTTGAAGCCTATTACTATCATATTGGTATGCAAGATTCACCCTGATTATCAGGGTGGGTTGATAATTACTCCAAAAAATTGCTATCTTCTCACACACCTCCTCCTCAAGGTTCCAATGCCAACACAATAGTTAGGATTGAGGAGATGGATCAATCTAACCAAAATGCATAACCAGAGTTATCCAAATCTAATAATATGACATTCACAGGAGAAAAATGGTTTTATCCACAAGTCTTAACCAAACCTCATATCAACATGCAATCTGATTTCTTCTCTTCTTATCTATTGCAAAATCATGAGCTTCTGGCACGACTCACCCAAAACGGTGATCGGCTTAATGCTATATAAAATTCCTTAGATAGGATGCACTGCTGAACTAATGCTCTTCTTCAAAATAATTCTACCACCCCTCGTCCTAAGATAGAAAGAAAACCTAAAGAGGGGTGGTATACAAATGATCAATTTATAGTAGGGTATCATATACCTTTGTAACCCAACAAGGCCTAACATGAACCTAAATAAAATGAACCACCTTAACCTAGTGATGTGATCTAATCATTAGTAGGTAGGATCAAGGAATTATAGGTTTCCCAATCCCTCCATCCTACATAATTTGTAGGCCCAAAAAATACTTACAAGAAAAAATAAGGTTACATGCCTTCCACAAGTGCCTATCAGTAACCACCATCTCAAGCTCTCTTGGGTGCTTGTAACCTAGGTGACCTCCTTATAGGTTAAAAAACATTAGGGATGGCATATCATCCTTCATACATGTATCCAAAACAAGGTTTGGCTACAAGTGCATTCTCAAATTCCACTCCTTCAGGAAATGCAACATTCCCTAGTTTTATGCCTAGAATCCCATACCCTAGTGAAGCTCCTCTCTGTGTGCACATGTGTTCCAAATACCCTCCAGTTGATATGTCTCTATCCCTAGTCCTTATGCATTACCATAAGGGTTCTCTTATGCCCTACCTAATGCCTACATTATGCCATATCAAACTCTGGTTACACCACCACTTCCCATTCAGGGATTGTCAATGGTTGAGTCATATGCAGTGGGAACATACTATGAGTACTCAAAAGAGCCTATAGATTTAGCTATATGAGGTTTCATGCTTCCTCGGCCATTGTTAGACCTCCCCAAATTCAAGGGGGAGGGAGATCAAAATGCCCATGGAAAAGCATATGCCATTGTCATCAAAGAGTTACTCTCTTAGGATGCAGTCATTGTGAAGATATTTCCTAAGAATCTTGAGGGGATTTCTCTTGATTGGTACTACTGAATTTCGAAAGCCTCTATCTACTCATTCAAAAAATTTATGTCCCATTTCATTAAGGCTTTTAACATGAACAAACTATTGAGATCATGGATTAGAGAATTACTGCATATCAAACAAGATCATAACAAGTCCTCTACCCACTTCATTCAAAGGTGGTGATAATTACTCTATTCTTCTCCTAGTGCTCCCAACCTGGATCAAACGGAGATTTTCAATTTGTTCCTTCACTCTCTTAACCGAAAAACCAAGGAAGAAGTCCAAAATTTTCCTCTTAGGAGCTACAAAGAAGTCTTATAGTGGTCCCTTCGTATTGATCAAGCATCGATAGACAACATATGTAATACCTATTTTCTAACTAGGAATTTAGTTACTCTCGCTCAGAATAATCATAATTATTTCTTGTCCTGCAAATGTGCAATAGGGAAATTAACAATTTCTGAGCACGACAACTATACCCCAGTGTCAAATTTTCCAAGTCCTATCATTTTAAAATACCATGAGTTGAATCTTGCAGTTTTTTCACCCCCTATTTGCTGTCAAATTTTTCCCTTAGGTGATTTAGGAAATTCAATTTCATCCCCCAGGTGATTTTAGAAAGTTTTGAAAAGATGCTATCTTTTGGTAGTATTGGGAAGAGCTATCGTTGGCCTTCCTAGGACTAGATCAACCCCCTTGAAATGGAATGAAAGGGAAAAATTCATCATGGAGATGAATTTAATACCTTAGAACATCATGGAAATGATTTTGGAATTTTTGGAGAAGTTTTGAAAGACTTGGAGCAGTCTAAGTAAAAATAGGATTCACGAGCCTAGGCAGTACATAGGCCTAAAACAATTATTGGGCTTCAGAAGAAGATTTCAGAAGCTACAAATGGAGCTAGAAGTAAAAAAAACATCTCTAGAAATAGGATTCTGATACCTATATGATGGTTATGTCATATTTTTCACAACACCTTACTGCATAGGATTTTTAGGTAGTTTTTATCAGGCACAAGTGGAGTCTCAAATCACAAATCCTCTCTTTTAGGGATCAGATGGATGAATAAATACATGATATCCCAATAATTGGATTAAAATTTCCATTTCAAGTTAGGATCATATTAAATTTAACCAATAAATTCCACCAGAAGCTCAAGTTATCATCGTTCCAAGTTACCCTCTCAAAGGCAGTTCAAGACTTAGTCATTTTTCAGGAGGACATGTGTCAGCACCAGGATCCTAGAGGGATTTCATGTCCTCAAAGTCCCTAAGGTCAGGTACACCAACATTTGAAAAATTCTTCCAGCCCCCATGTGACCTCTGAGACCCTCATGTGACCTCCAAACTTGACAGCTCAGCCCCCAGGTGCATTTTTGGAGCATACATTCCCTATCGCCAAATCAAGCGTCACATGTCATCTCCAGGACCATCGTGGAAAATTATGTCTCTCATGTCCCTGAGGTAAGGGACATAAATCATGTAAAAATGCACCTAACCCCTATGGAGAGTCCTTTGGTCACCCACGTGACCGAATTTTAGCCCTCAGGTGCATTTTTTGAGCATTCATTCCCTTCCATTGGATCAAGCGCCACGTGTCAGCTCCAAGACCACCGTGGAAAATGATGTCTCTCATGTCCCTAAGGTGAGGGGAAAAAAACATGAAAGAATGTGCCCATCCCTCTAGGAGAGTGTTTTGGCCACCCATATGACCAGTTTCTAGCCCCTAAGTGCTTTAAAGCTGATTTTAGAGCACTCATTCCCTACCTGTCGGATCACCACCACGTGTCCTCATCTTTATCATTGTGTAAATTGACGACCCTAATGTCCATGAGGTCATGGAAATCAGGGAAATTTTTTTTTCTCCCAACTCCAACTCAAAAATTCAAAAATATTTTCTAACTATTGGTTGTTTCTTGCCACTTCTCGCTGCTTCTTGTTACTTCTAACATCCGTGTGCATAGGCATCTCCATCTACTCCTCTATAACTCCTTACCATCATTCCTATATTACTGAACCTCAAAACAGACCTACCATAGATGTACTTACCTTCACTCCATGAAAGCATGCAGGTCCTCGAAAGAAAAATTGGAGCAAACACAGAAAGAGAAAATAGAGAAAACTTTGTGGCTATGAAACGAGAAGTTAAAGAAATCTCACAAACGAAAGTGTTAAATGACAAGATTTATTTTTCTATTCGTTCCTCTACCCAATTTCATAAAAAAAACACCTTCAAACTCTCCTCTCGTGTAAGGGAGCATCATAGCAAAGAAATCCCACTTCTAGATCAACGAAGAAAACATCCAATTTCCCGTCAAACCATTAGGTGAAACAAAGTAGAATTGCACGTGAAGCATCAAAAGATGAAACCTACCACAATGAAACTTGTTTCATTGTAAATGGAGGAGAAAAGCATACCTATAATTTTGAGGTCCATTAATGGTTGCTGCGTCCAGAAGCACTACCAGGTCTGAAATTTAAAAGTTTAAAATCTCTCAGACTATTAAACGAGTGGGCTTGAAATTTCAGAGGGGTGATATTGGAAAAAAAAACAATATATAAAACAATTTCGTTCCATGTTAATAGGACCTCCAGATGTCCACTTTCTAAAAATAGTAGGTCTACTACATAGAGACTACTATTTTAGGAAATTCAGTAACAGAAGAGCCTGCGAAGGAGGAGAAGACATTGGAGGTGCACTATAGCTTAGAATCAACTAGAACGAATTTTTTTGACACTTACTAAAAATAGTAATTGGTCCCATGGACACTTGCTAAAAATAGAAAGTCACACTCAAAGAGTAGTTTTGGCACAATAGGACGTACAGGGATAATAATTCAGGGGTACATCATTGTTCAAGATCTTTCTAGTCATTTTTCATAGGGCATTCGAGATCCATATTATTTCATTCAACTTGGTGAGCATTCGTGAGCTAATTGGAAGGAGTTTCATAGTGTGCAATGAGTTCAAATATTCAGAGTTTCATTGCATTTAGTGTTTTCCATCGACAAGGATCAATGGACTTCATTGGGAACAACCTCTCCTCTTCTTCTTCTCTCTCTCTTTCTCTCTCCTCTTCTCCCAACTTTCTCACTTTCAAATGTTGTAATTCTTCGTTGGGGTTTGCACTTTTTGATATGCCTTTAAGTCACTTAAAAATGAATTTAGAAACATAATGTAAATTAAGTCACCTTGATTTTATAAAGGGACTTAAGTATTTTATAGGAATAAGGCATATGGAGGGTCATGAGGAAGACGATAAGTCACCTCTCATTCTATAAATTTTAATGCCATTCCCATTTGAAAGGGTTGGTGATTGATCTTGTAAACTCAAGAGTACATTGTACCTAGAGAAAGCAAAGGAGATGCATTTTCTTGTACTTTCCTCCACTCTCAAATTTATTCCATTCCCACACTATGTATAACTTGTGTTTAAGCATCAATACAAGAAGAAGGATTTTGTATCCTTTTTGATGAGTAGATTTTAGAAATGATGAGTTCACAATATCATCTCATCTTGTTTCCATTTACATGGTTGTTTCTTCTCATAAATGCAGGTGTTGAAGTTTCTAACTAGTGTGTGCATGAATTTGATGTCCTACCTACAACATTAATTCCCCTATCTCATTTATCACTCCCCTTTCCCTCTCTATAGACAAAGTCCTCTCTTACAGGTATCTACAAGCTTTGGTGGAGTGTCCCTATTGGATCCCCGGTCGGAAGGCCACCACAAAAATCCACCTTTTCATGTGCATGCATATACAATAATTACATTGGTTAAGTAGAGGGACTTATATTCCCAGAGCGTTGGCAAGAAATTCACAAGTTTTCCCACTCGAAATTTTTTCTCACCCATAGTTTTTGGTGCCCACCGTGGGGCAGATTTAGTAGCATCTACATCCATATATACAACTTCAAGGTATGAAAATTAAAAAAAAAATCAAATATTGAAAAAAAAAAAAAGGAGATTTCATGAAATTCTATTGCCAAAAGATACACTATTGATTTTTGTGTGTGAATTTTCACATTCCAAGGTGTCCTTTCGTGTTCCCACTACAAAATTTTCTAAAATATAGTTAAAGGAAGATACACTAGGTTAAGTAGGTCGAGAGGTGTTGTTGATTCCGATTTCGAGGCTTTGAAAAATCAGCAAGAACAAATTAAAGATAATCCATACTTCTTCTCTCAAGCCTCCTCTCCATCCAGCTCTTCAAACAGTTCACCTAGCAACCCTGTCAAAACTCATGTTGATACTCCCCCATCAAATTCTCCCATTTTTCAACCACCATTGGTCATTGAGTTCCTAAAAGAAGAAGTATTTTTAGAATCAAGATAAGAGGCAGAAATTAAAATGGAAGATGAAGAAATACCTCAACCCATTGTTCCATGGGGAAGGAATACAAACCCGCTTGCTCTTGAACCACCTCTTCATGACCTACCAGTGGGTTCCTGTAAGAACTTTCTAAAGTTTAAAGGTGAGAATGCACAACATCCTGAAGAACACATCTCTACTTTCACAACATCATGTGGAATTCCTTATTTCCAACATGAAGATGTTGTTGTGAGATTGTTCGTAGATTCCCTTTAAGAAAAATCAGTAGAATGGTTTTACCTCCTACCTTCCTGGTCCATCATAGGTTTTAATGACATCAAGGATGCCTTCATAGAGATATTTAAATCAACTGAAGATTGTCAGGACCTCTTGGTGTAGTTGTCTCAAATAGAGAAAGGAGAAAATAAAATCATGAGAGACTTCATGGCTCATTTCAAATGGTTTTTTCATAGGATACCTAAAGAGGATTTGCCATCTCAAAACAATTCAAAAGATTCTTCATCAATGCTCAATCATCAGAATAAGGATTTTTTCTACAAAGATCCCAACCAAGGAACATTGTAGAAGCACAAATTATGGCCATTGAAATTGATGATGATCTCATCCTCTCTCAAAAGATCAAGAATCCATCAAAGGGAGAGACCCAACATCCTGGAGATGAGAGAATTGATCCATCGCTAAAAAAATTGGTGAATGAGATGGAATATTTGAAGAAAGAATTATTTCTAATGAGTATCTTCTCAAAGAATCAACATAAATCAGATTGCAGAAGCACCCCAAAGTCTCACGTTGGAGGCCACACCCATGATTGTAAATTATTTAAAGAAAGTGAAGAAGAGATTGAACAAGAAAGTGAAGGTGGTAATTTCCTAGAAAGTGATGAGTTTGAAAATGATATGTAAATCATATTTTGTGAGTATTTTGGATGTGATGAAGAAGATGAAGAGGATAAACCTAGTTTCTCATGTGTGGTATTCACTCATTCTCAGTTCGAGAAAAGAGCATCTCCCTCCAATGCTGAAAAAGAAAAGAAATTTGATGATTCTCCTGTGGCAACTCCACAAAATAAAATAATAAGTCGAGGATCCCCACTTCCATCTTCCATGAAGTCTGCATTATTGGAGCCTAACCTTGTAGCAAGTAAGAAAACTCCCGCAATCCCAGGTAAGTCTTCTAATGTCTCTTCCAAGTCTAAATCTAAATCTGATCCTGTAAAATCTAGTACTTTGAAATCTCCTAGCGCACCTTTCAAAATACCCTCCATTCCTCAAAAATAAAATCCTACTGCCAAGCCTATCCAAACCCCAAAATCAGTCCCTTCACCCCCCTTTTTTACATATTCTTCCTTTGACTTCATAGAATATGAAAACAAATCCAAAGTGTAGATTACCAAAACCGAATATTTGCAGACTCATCCTGAACAATTTGAGAGGTTCGTCTGATATATTAGGAGTGGTAGTCTAACACCCAATGTTGTAACTTCTAGTTCCAAAGGCATGCTACCAAACTCACCTACACCTCCCTCATAGAACATGCTTTCTCTAAGTGCATCAAATATTGATAAAGTTGAATGTTTCTACTTCTCCCTTATTATTGGAGAATATGTACTGAACAATTACATAATATATTCTGGTGCCTTAGACAACGTGATGCCTTTGAAGGTCGCCAAGGCTCTCAAACTTACCATGACTCCACCTAGTGGCTCTTGTTACTCTTTGGAATCGAAAGAGGTTTCACTTGTAGGGAAGGTAAAAGATGCATAGGTGGCTCTCGCTAGATTTCCAGACAAGAAAGTTTCAGTGATGATTTTTGTAGTAGACGTCCTAGCCTTGATTGGAATGTTGTTGAGTAGAAATTTCGACTGAGACTTGGGAGGGAAACTTCAGATGAATTTTTCTTCTGCAGCCATACCAGTGAAGGGAGACATGGAGAAATTACTTCCTAAGATGTAGATGAGGTACACGGTATGAAAGTCCAAAAGCCCAGAAGCTAACATTTTGTACCAAAGTAGCAGGCGGATGAATCACTTTGTGAAAACTAAGGAGGAAGAGGATATTCTGATCTTGATAGGTCTAGACATGCCTTCCCAAAGAGATTTGGACTTTTAAGAAGCATTAAGGAGATTCCAGCTACAAGAGGGAAGCCCTGAATTTCTAGATGATATAGACCATGAGGAAGAGGAGATGGTTTTCTATGATTTTCAAGAAGAAAAATTAGCTTATATGCTTTTCTAAGATGAGGATTTATTCTCATTCCCATTTGGGGATGAAGATTTTATTTTTCTTGTTGTGCCTGTCATGCCCTAGCCACGCCTGCCGTGCCTACCCTAGCTACGCAACCATGGTTGCTACACATTTGCGTAGGTCTATGAGATCTCTACCGTGCTTGGATCGGCTAGAACACGGGAATATTGGAGACATGAACAACAAATCTAAATAGGATGCCCTTCTCCTTGGTGGAGGCTTTGGGAACCTGTCCCTTGCGTGCAAAACTGATGGCGGTGCCTGTAAAATTGGCATGGAAAATACAACACCAATCTCTTGGATTGACATGGCTTTTGATGCAAATCAAGACCCCCCTTCAAAGAAAATCTGGGATAGAGTTTCTCTGACCTGTCAAAAAGCAAAGGGTCTCTCCATTGAGATAGGTAAAGTTGGCTCAGTCTCTCCTACAAATCTCAACAATGATAATGAATCATTTAAAAATGATAGATCTTCTTTCAAGAGCATGGATAGATCCAACTCACTTCAGAAAAGTAGTCATTCAGGAACCTCTGGTGGAGATAAGTCCACTTCTTATGCTTCAGCAGTCTCCAAACAAAAGGAGAGTACCAAAAATGAGCTCTTGAAACCCTCCCAGGAGGTCCTGACGCTGAAAATCGGGGAGGATCTACTTATAAAAATTCTTGAAGAGGAAAATCTCTCCTAGCTAGGTCTCATATGCAGATTCCATAAATTTTGGCCTAAGCTTTCTCAGCTTCATGAATGGATAGCCTAGAGATGGAGAGAAAAAATACAAGGTAAGATTGAGCTTTATCCCTGTGCTAACGCTTAGTTCATTGTGGTCTTTGAAACCCCTACTGATAGGGATTTAATCTTTAGCTAGCATTGGGTTTGGGGGGAACATGGGCTGATGTCCAAACCATGGTATCTGTCCTTTGACCCGTTAAATAAGTCTTTTGATACCTACCCAATTTGGGTTCGTTTACCAGGACTTCCATTACAACTTTGGAACAGATCTTGTCTCATTGCTATAGGTGATACTCTTGGATCATGTGTGGCAGATGATGGTAAGACCTCCATTCAAACACATACTACGTTTGCTTGTATCCAGGTTGATATTGATACCTCCAAACCCTTACCAGCAGAAATCAATCTTCAGATTGGAGAAAGGCTCTGGGTACAGAGGATTGACTATGAGAGACTTGCCTTCAGATGTCGGCGTTGCTTCCAAACTGGTCATGTTACAAATGATTGTGAACATTCCAAACGAAAGACCAAAACTGCTTGGTGGAAGGATTCACTTCCTGAACATCTCACAATTGACTCAGATCTGGCTGAGGATTCTAGTGCCCCCTTGCAAGTTGAATCACCAGTAATGGCTGATTCATAAGCCAACATAGAGAAACTACCTACAGACTATGCTCTGCAGATTGTTGATTCAGTGTTTAAAGAAGTTTTGGCCCCCTTCCTATGGGTCACATCCACATCAAATCCATTGCAGATGCTTTGTTTGCATTGGATGTAGGAAATCCTGCATGGACAGTGGTGGATCGGAAGAAGAAGGGAAATGTAAAATCTAAACACCACACCACTCCAGACAAGGTTTGATTCTTGTCGTTGTTAGTGCTATTATTGTTACATCTGGGCAAATGGCCAACTGCACAATTGCTGGGCAGCTGTGTTGCTGTTAAGTTGTTGTTTTTTAGTTGTTTTTGAAGCAGCTATTTTGTTTTTGCTGGTTCTTGGCTGTTTTCTTTTGTTGGGATTTCTAGGGTTAAATTTTTCTTTTGAGCATTGTTGTAAAAGGGTATAGTCCCTTTCAAAAAACTATTTACCAATAATAAAAAAAAAGATGATCTTAGTTAGGCCATCTATGGAGAGACAAAATCAGCTTGTGAGGAGCTCGTGAAAGTTTTGAAAGAAATGTTACAATAAATGCTTAGAGCTGCAGTAGAAACTGAAGATCCTTAGCTCAGTCTTAAGCTCCTTATGCAAGCCACAAATCTGTAAGATAAGCATGAAGCTGATTTGGAAGCCTTAACCAATGTGAAGGTTGGCCATATTGAGATAAGGCAATATGAAACATATGATGATGCTCTTGAGCTAATGATTAATCGATGCAATACTGAAATGGAGATATTTTCTTTCCCATTTGAAGATGAAGACTCTTTCTATAATGAAGAAATTGAAGAAAGGAGTTTCAAGACCTCTAAGGATGAAGATATTTTTGATGAAGGATCAGTAGAGTGCAGCAATTCCCGAGATGATGAAATAATCCCTCCAGATAGTTTGCTTGAGCTGTAAAATAAATATTCTTCAAAGGCATACAAAGAGGAGATGCAGAAATGATGAAGCATAACTCCATGCAATAAATCTTGGATGTAGTAGAATTTACAGAAGATCCTGAGCTGATCCTTGATCTATTCACTCATTCCATGAACATACAAGGCAAGTATGAGGTCGCGTCCAATCTTTTCATCAATACTCAAGTGCCTCATAGTGGAGTAAAGGAAAACGATAAGTTTGAAGTTTCTCATGGAAAATATTTCAACAATCATAGATCTTGGAAATAAAATAATCTAGAATGTCCAAGTAATTTGAATTAAAATCATCTTTGTGGAGGTGATGATATGCCCAATGGAGAATTGTCTATGTGGAAAAAAATGGAATGCAATTGGCACTGTGAAACTAATTTCAAAGAACATGAAGGTAATGGAATTTCCAAGAAAGGACCTAAGCATCAAGTATATCACATGGACTCACTCCTACCAAGTACACAGAAATTTTTGAAAGCACCTGGATTTCATAAGCTGCTAAGGTGGGGAGGGTACTTTCTGGAACCCATCAACAGATTCGCAGAACATCATCATTTGTTGTTACCTCTTTAGGGGTAAATTTTGAGAAATGAAAAGTGATTCAGTGAAAGTTAGTTCTCCCCCACCCTGTACCATAGCAGATTTCTAGGTTTTTTTCCCTTTCTGTTGCATGTGTTTCCCTTCTTGTTGTGTGTGTCGTTTCCTTTTTCGTGTGTGTGCATGTTTCCTTCTTATCTCTTTCTCTCTTGTTCTAAGTTGTACGTGACTCCACAGGGCCCAATGGATAAGGCACTGCTCAACGAATTATATGGTCTAAATTTGAGATTCTGGGAGTTCTCATGTCATGTCTTTGCTATGCTCATTCCATGCCATGTCCCCAAGCTAGAGTTAGTTGTTTTCGTGAAAATTTGCAATAGGGAAATTAACAATGTTTTAGCATGACAACTATACCCCAGTGTCAAATTTTTCAAGTCCTATCATTTCAAGATACCCTAGGTCACATCCATCAATTTTTTAACTCCCTATTTTAATGTCAAATTGGTCCCCTAGGTGATTTAGGAAATTCAATTTAATCCTCCATGTGATTTTAGAAAGTTTTGAAAAGATGCTATCTTCTGGTAGTATTGGGAGGAGCTATCGTTGGCCTTCCCAGGACTAGATCCAACCACCTGGAGCATAACGGAAGGGAAGAATTCAACATGTAGGTGAATTGAATATCTTAGAAATAATTTTGGATAGTTTGGAGAAATTTTGAAAGATTTGGAGCAGTTTGAGTAAAAATAGGGTTCACGAGCCTAGGCAATACACATGCCTAAGACAATTGTTGGGCTTCAGAAGAAGAGTTCAAGAGCTCCAAATGGATTTAGAAGTAAAAAAAAACATTTCCATAAAGAGAACTCCAAGACCTACATGATAGTGAAATAATATTTTTCACAACACATTTTGGTATAGCATTTTCAAGCAGTTTTTATCAAGCATAAGTGGAGTCTCAAATCACAAATCCACTTTTTCAGGGATCAAATGGATGAATCATGACATTATAACCCCACTATTGGATTTAAAATTCCATTTCTAATTAGGTTCATACATAATTTAACCAATAATTCCACCGGGAGATCATGTTATCATCGTTCCAAGTTACCCCCTCAAAGTTAGTTCTGGACTTAGTCATTTTTTGAGAGGACATATGTCAGCACCAAGAGCCTGGCAGGATTTCATGTCCCCTAAGTCCCCTAGGTCACGTACACCAACCCTTGAAAAATGCATCCAGCCCCCATGTGACCTATCTTGAAAAGAGTTTGTGAGAATCAAATTAGAAATGAGGCACCACGAAGTAGTTGCACTCCAACGGAATCATGATAGCTCTAGCGATTGTAAGAAAAAATTGATCAGTAATGGAAGAAATTTATCAATAGAAATAAAGCTTGCATATAGAGGAAAGACAGTAGAGTTTCTTGGCATGCTCATAAATGAATAGAAAAGGGGTACATATAGGGTGCTGAGTAACCCTAGTGCATGACACGCATGAAACCGTAAACCTAACCCTAAACGTAACCCATGTGAGATGACCCTCCAACATGAGAGGAGGACACATAGGATAACTCACACTAACACTTCCCCTTCATCAAAGCTATGGTAATGGCTATGATGAGTCAAATGGAAGAGGAAGACACCCCTAAACAACTAAGAAAGATGTGTCAATGGGGCCCGGAAACTAAAGGCCTGATAAGGTGCCCATATACAAACACAATCTTCCTAGAAGAAGAAGAAGAAAAATGGGTCCTAGCATAAAGCCTGATGAGGTACCCATGTACAAAAGAAGTCCCAAGCAATGAAGGAAAACCCAGTGGGAAAAACATCCACCACAAGAGAACAAAAAAATACTCTCTAATCTAAGAAAGATGCCAAAGATGGGTCATGGCCATAGACTAGCCTGTAAAGGTACCCATGTATAAAGGGGAAATATCTCGGAAAGATGGATCTGAACTCTGTAACTCTAAGAAGTCTCCCAAAAGAATGTCGATGATGAGATCCTCTACCTCTAGACTGGAGAAGAACCATCTGCACCATATTGTTTGTCTGCCCTTAGGAAGGACAAAAAAGATGTACTAGAAATCTGCCCACTCCACAAAGGAAACTGAAGGCAGTAGCATGAAGAACTCTGAGTCTGGTCCACAAAAGTGTGACATAGGTCTAGCAAGTGAATGCAAAGGAGCCGAGGGTAATGTCATGAGTGCAGAACTGTCAGAGTGTGAAGGGTGAACACCTGTAGAAAGGATTTCCAACTGATGTGAAGGCAATAAAACATCCTCCATGACAAAAAATGGATCCAAAAATAAGGGTGGATTAATGAAAGTCTCCGGTAAAGTGGAAGTGGTAAGAATACTATAAGGGGCACTACCAACAACGAAGATGATGAACTCCTTTGAAATACCTGTAGATGGATGAAGAACCTGTAGTACATCACAAGTGTGCTCTGCGAAAAGACGAATAAGGTCAGGAAGATACTCATCCCAATGAGGGGGCTCAACAAACTGAAGAGTGATTTCAGATATGTATGATTCATCCAAAGAAGGTTGATGAGTAAAATGGGCCTCAAACACTGAAGGTGGAAAATAGGCGGGTGTGATGACTGTATGATATTGTATAAGAGACTTCTCAATATATGATGAGATGTGGGATGTGTCAACACTCTCTAGAATAGTGAGATAAGGAGGAAAATATTCCTCTATAGTATTCTCGTCATCAGAACTGGGTGCATAATCCTCATCATCAAAAGTAGAACCAAGCGCATCTATGTCAGTGAAACTATCATCACACGAAAAAATAGAGGAGACAACTAAATCAGCTACAACAACAACGGTGATAGTATGTGAAGGGTCTCCATAGAGGGACTAAAGAATGCTCCAGACATGGTGGGGTGGATCTAAGTTTTCCACTTGAACCCATTGAGATGTAGAGACATGCATCATCATGTGACCGAAAAACACGGTCGCAATTGTTGAGAAACTCATTAAGATGACGATGATCAGTGGGTGCAGGAACTGGCCCAAGCAAGAAGTGAGAAAGACCCTTGTAGGTGAAGTAATGTTCCATAGAAGCACACAAAGATGAATAGTTCTCTCTCCCACTAAGAATTGGCGGAGGCTGTAAGGTGATCCTATGATGCTCAAGTCTAGAAAGAGCACCCTCCATAATGTGGAATCAAAAAGTGCAAGATGCATAAATGCAAGACATCGGACTCAGTCAATAATGCATCTGCATGTAACACAACACCCAATAAAATAAACCCCCCTTCTTTCAGAACTTTATATTTTAGTGCGTTGATTACAATCGGGTTTGAGCATGCGTCGTAAAACACTTGGTAACTCACCTTGCAATTAGCGTAATAACGCGCAAGAGAGGAGACCACAATCGTGTTTCGTGGAGCGCTACAAAGTGACACTGTAAACAAGCACAAATTGTAAAAAACTAGGAAGGAGGTGAAATCAAATCCTAGTTGGGAGAAAAAGTGTCTCACGTCGCAGATGAGTACCTCATTACTGCAGACTGTGGCGGATGCGCTCACTAGTCGCAAACAAAAATAAAGGTAAAATACAATTTAACGAACTTAAGATAAGTCTAGATGATCTTCAGAATGTCGGAAAGACACGAAAAAGACAAAGAGGTTCTCAGAGTGATACTGCACACTTGAGCACATGATTAGTAAAAAAATTTGACACTAACGCCAAAAATAATTACTGTTTAGAAACATCTAGTTTAGCTAATTTGAGAGCTTTTGGAGTTAAACAAATGATATTTTAACATTAATTTAAAGATGATTTTTTAAACATTTACTAACCGTAAATTATAATCACAAATAAAAATAATAATTAATTATGAGTATTTAATATCTAACTAAAAAAATTAATTAAATATTAATTAAGTTTTTTTTTAAATCCTAATTTAAAAAATGAAAAAAAAAACTTTCCATCTTTAATTTAAATTATACTATCTAAAAAAGTTGAAAAACAATTTAGAAAGTATATAATTTAAAAAAGAAAGCTTTTTAAAAAAACTAACTAAACGCAAGTATTAAAAAAACCTTTTTCTTTTTTTTAAAGATTTTGCAAGATTTAAAAAAAAGAAAGCATTTAATAAAATAATAACCAGAAAAAACAAAAAAACTCACGTTTGAAAAAAGGTAAAATTCTTATGTTTTTTTTAAAAAAAATAAAGAAATACTTTTCTAAACAAAACTTACCAAATGTGTAGGAAATTTACCAGATTTCCACACTTACCAAAAACATGTGTGGATAAAAAGAACATACCTTTATGAAAACCATGCAGATTTATTTGTTTTGTTTGTTTTGTGTTGAAATAAATGTAGGTTTCAGTCCAAAGCAAACAACAAGCACGTTGGAGGAAGGAGGAGACACAGCGATGAGAAGGGAATAACAAACACACATGGACAACAAACAACAAGCACCTCCAATCACATCCACAGCCAGCAAAGAAAACAACAAGCATGTCCTCAGTGAACACGTCCTTAGCAAACACGAGCAGCCAAAAAAAATGCAGGCCAGAGAGGAGAGAAGGCTCGGGACAGAGCCAAAAACCCCACAAATGTTGTAGTCCAAAATGCCAAGAACACGAATGTTTTTTTTTACCTAAATCTCTACAAAACCATGCAAAAAAACACAGAACATAGAAAGAAAAAACAAAGATCTTAAAAAAATTCACTTCCATTTTAATAATTTATTTTAAAAAATGAAATGAATCTCTATTTTGGATTTAGCTGCAGCCGGCTAGAAAGGCGGTAAAACCCCTTATTGCTCAAGGTATTATGAAAACCTGTACATGCACAAAAAAAAAACAAAAACGGACACAACTTTCTGAGAAAGCTTGTTAGAGAGATCAACAAAATAACTCCAGAAAATAGTGATAAAAAACTTACATGCAGAGTAAAAAAGTGAAACCAAGAAAGAGTAATTGCAACTAAAATATAACGAGTGCACGTTTACCCGATCTCAACTCTGATACCATGAAAAGAGTTTGTGAGAATCGAATCAGAAATGAGGCACCATGAAGTAGTTGCACTCCAACGGAATCGTGATAGCTCCAGCGATTGCAAGAAAAAATTGATCAGTAATGGAAGAACTTGCTCAACAAAAACAAAGCTTGCATATAGAGGAAAGACAGCGGAGTGTCTTGGCATACTCATAAATGAATAGAAAAGGGGTACATATAGGGTGCTGAGTAACCCTAGTGCATGACACACATGAAACCCTAAACCAAACCCATGTGAGATGACCCTCCAACATGAGAGGAGGACACATAGGATAGGTTTAGGGTTTCATCTATGTCATGCACTAGGGTTATTCAAAACCCTATATGTAACCCTTTTCTATTCATTTATGAGCATGCCAAGATTCTCCACTATCTTTCCTCTATATTCAAGCTTTGTTTCTGTTGAGCAAGTTCTTCCATTATTGATCAATTTTTTCTTGCAATCATTGGAGCTATCATGATTCCGTTGGAGTGCAACTACTTCGTGGTGCTTCGTTTCTAATTCAATTCTCGCAAACTCTTTTTATGGTATCCGAGCTGAGATTAGGTAAATGTGCACTCGTTATTTTTTAGTTGCGATTACTCTTTCTTGGTTTCTTTTTTACTCTGCATGCAAGTTTTTCACTCACTATTTTCTGGAATTATTTTGTTGATCTCTCTAACAAGCTTTCTCGGAAAGTTGTGTCGGTTTTTGTGTTTTTTTGGGGGTACGTCGCAAATGAGTACCCCCTTGCTGCAGACTATGGCGGACGCGCTCACTAGTGGCAAGTAATAATAATGGTAAAATACAATTTGACGAACTCAAGATGAGTCTAGATGATCTTCAGAACGTCGAAAAGGAACGCGTAAGACAAAGAGGTGCTCAAAGTTATACTACACACTTGAGCGCACGATTAGTAAAAAAATCAACACTAACGCCAAAAAAATTATCATTTAGAAACGTCCAGTTTAGCTAATTTGAGAGCTTTTGGAGTTTAAAAAATGATATTTTAACATTAATTTAAAGACGATTATTTAAACATTTACTAACTGTAAATTATAATCGCAAATAAAAAAAATTAATTACAAGTTTTTAATATCTAACTAAAAAAATTAATTAAATATTAATTAAGATTTTTAAAAAAATCCTAATTTAAAAAATGAAAAAAAATACTTTCCATCTGTAATTTAAATTATACTAACTAAAGAAGTTGGAAAACAATTTAGAAAGTATATAATTTAAAAAAATAAATCTTTTTACAAAAACTAACTAAACGCAAGTATTCAAAAAAAAACTTTTTCTTTTTTTTTAAAGATTTTGCAAGATTTTTAAAAAAAGAAAGCATTTAATAAAATAATAACCAGAAAAAACAAAAAAACTCACATTTGGAAAAAGGTAAATGCTTATGTTTTAAAAAAAAGAAAAGTAAAGAAATACTTTTCCAAACAAAACTTACCAAATGCGTAGGAAATTTACCAGATTTCCACACTTACAAAAAACATGTGTGAAAAAAAGAACATACCTTTTTGAAAACCACGCAGATTTATTTGTTTTGTTTGTTTTGTGTTGAAAGAAATGTAGGTTTCAGTCCAAAGCAAACAACAAGCATGTCGGAGAGGGAGGAGGAAGGAGGAAGGAGGAGACACAGCCACAAGCAGGGAATAGCAAACACACACAGCCAACAAACAACAAGCACCACCAGTCACATCCACAGCCAACAAAGCAAACAGCAAGCACGTCCTCAGTGAACACATTCTCAGCAAACACGAGAAGCAAAAAAAATGTAGGCCAGAGAGGAGAGAAGGCTCGAGATAGAGCCAAAAACCCCACAAATGTTATAGTCCAAAACGCCAAGAACACGAATGTTTTTTTTACCTAAATCTCTGCAAAACCATGCAAAAAAAACACAGAACACAGAAAGAAAAAACAAAGATCTTAAAAAAAATTCACTTCCATTTTAATAATTTGTTTTTAAAAATGAAATGAATCTCTATTTTTTATTTAGCTGCAGCCAACTAAAAAGGCGGTAAAACCCCTGATTGCTCAAGGTATTATGAAAACCTACACATGCACAAAAAAACACAAAAACCGACACAACTTTCTGAGAAAGATTGTTAGAGAGATCAGCAAAATAATTGCAGAAAATAGTGATCGAAAAATTACATGTAAAGTAAAAAACGAAACCAAGAAAGAGTAATCGCAACTAAAAAATAATGAGTGCACGTTTACTCGATCTCAGCTCTGATACCATGAAAAGAGTTTGTGAGAATCAAATTGGAAATGAGGCACCACGAAGTAGTTGCACTCCAACGGAATCATGATAGCTCCAGCGATTGTAAGAAAAAATTGATCAGTAATGGAAGAAATTTTTCAACAGAAACAAAGCTTGCATATAGAGGAAAGACAGCGGAGTGTCTTGGCATGCTCATAAATTAATAGAAAAGGGGTACATATACGGTGCTAAGTAACCCTAGTGCATGACACACATGAAACCCTAAACCTAACCCATGTGAGATGACCCACCAACATGAGAGGAGGACACGGGATAACTCACACTAACATATGTGACCTCTAAACTTGATAGTTCAGCCCCCATGTGCATTTTTGAAGCATCCATTCCCTGTCGTCAGATCAAGCGTCACGTGTGAGCTCGAGGACCACCATGGAAATTGATTTCCTTCATGTACATGAGGTCAGGGACATCAAGCATGGAAAAAATTTCCTAGCCCATATGGGGAGTCTTTTGGTCACCCACATGACTGACTTTCAACCCTCAGGTGCATTTTTTGAGCATTTATTCCTTGCCATCAGATCAAACACCAAGTGTCAGCTCCAGGACCACAATGGAAACTGACGTCCCTCATGTCTCTGAGATGATGGACACCAAACATTGAAAAATTAACCCATTCCTCTAGGAGATTGTTTTGGTCACCCATATGACCAGTTTCTAGACCCTCAGTGCTTTAAATATGATTTTGGAGCACTCATTCCCTGTCGTCATATCACCGCCATGTGTTGTCATCTTGCTCATTGTGGAGATTTATGATCCTCATGTCCCTAAGGTCAAGGACATCAGGGAATTTTTTTTATCCCAAGTCCAACTCAAAAATTAGAATTTTTTTTCTAATTGTTGGTTGCTTCTTGCCGCTTCTCGCTACTTCTTGTTGCTTCTAACATATGTGTGCATAGACATCTCCATATTCTCCTCTATAACTCCTCACCATCATTCCTCCATTTTTGAACTTCAAACAAAACCTTTCATAGAGGTAATTCACTTCACTTCATGAAACCACGTAGATCCTAGAAGGAAAATTGGACCAAACACAAAAGGAGAAAATAGAGAAAACTCCATGGCCACGAAAATAGAAGTTGAGAAATCTCACAAATTGATGCATGAAACCACATGATTTATTTTTATGTTCATTCCTCTACCTATGGCCATAAAGAAGACACCTTCAAAATCTCCTCTCATGCAACAAAGCATCCACAACGAAGAAATCCCACTTCTGGCTCAATGAAGAAAATATCCAATTCCCCATCAAACCATTGGGCGAAACGAAGTAGAATTACACGTGAAGCGTCAGAAGAAGAAACCTATTAAAATGAAATTTATTTCATTGCAAATAGAGGAAAAAACCAGAACTACAATTTTGAGGTCCATTAATGGTTGTTGTGTCGAGAAACACTACCAGGTCTGAAATTTGATAGTTTAAAATCTCCTGGACTATTAAACGAGCGGGCCCAAAAATTCATGGTGATATTGGGAAAAAACCCATATAAAAAAACTTCATTCCATGTCAATTAGACCTCTAGAAGCCCACTTTCTAACAATAGCAGGTCTACTACATAGGGACTACTATTTCTGGAAAGTTAGCAACAGAAGAGCCTATGAAGGAGGTGAAGACATTAGAGGTGCATTATAGCTTAGAATTCATCGGAACAGACATTTTTGACACTTACTAAAAATAGTAATTGGTCCCACAGACACTTTTTAAAAATATAAAGTCACACTCAAAGAGCAATTTTGGCACAATGGGACATACATAGATAATCATTCAGGGGGACATCATTATTCATGATCATTCTAGTCATTTTTCACAGGGAATTCGAGAAAAATCTTAGTTCATTCAAATTGGTGAGCATTCGTGAGCTAATTGGAAGGTGTTTCACAATGTGCAAGGAGTTTGAAGATTCTGAGTTTCACTGCATTTGGTACTTTCCATCGACGAGGATCAATGGACTTCATCAAGAATGACGTATCCTCTTCTTCTTCTCTTTGTCTTTCTCTCTCCTCTTCCCCCCAAATTTCCCTCACTTTAAAATGTTCTAATTCTTCATTGGGGTTTGTAATTTTTGATATGCCTTTAAGTCACTTAAAAATTATTTTAGAAACATAATGTAAATTAAGTCGCCTTGATTTTATAAAAGGGACTTAAATATTTTGTAGGAATATGAATAGTCTAAAGTTAAGAATAAGGCATATGGAGGGTCATGAGAAAGATGATAAGTCACCTCTCATTTTATAAATTGTAATGACATTCCCATTTCAAAGGGTTAGAAATTGATCTTGTAAACTCAAGAGTGCATTGTACCTAGAGAAAGCAAGGGATATACCCATTTTCTTCTACTTTCCTCAACTCTCAAATTTATTCCATTCCCACACTATGTACAACTTCTGTTTAAGCATCAATACAATAATAAGGATTTTGTAGCCTTTTTGATGAGGAGATTTTAGAAACTATGAGTTCTCAATCTTATCTCGTCTTGTTTCCATTTGCATGGTTTTTTCTTCTCATAAATGCATGTGTTGAAGTTTATCACTAGTGTGTGCTTGAATCTGATGTCCTACCTATAACATTAGTTCCCCTATCTCATTTCTCACTCCCCTTTCCCTTTCTACAGATAAAGTCCTCTCTTGCAGGAATCTGCAAGCTTTGTTGCAGGGTCAGTGGATTATTCCTATTAGCTCCCCAGTCAGAAGGCCACCACAGAAATCCACCTTTTGATGCACATGCATATACAGTAGCTGCACTAGTTAAGTAGAGGGACTTAGATTCCCAGAGTGTTGGAAATAAATCCACAAGTTTTTCCACCTAGAAATTTTTCTTTCCAACATTATCATAATGGGCTTAACAACTATCAAGGACCCAAAGTCCTTAATCAAAACTGAGGTGTTACAACAGATGGTGTTACTGATCAAACCAAGAAACAAAATGTTTTGAACACAAATAATGAAAATAATAATAACACCAATGCAAATAATCAAAGGATTAACAACCTTACTCCTTCCATTAACATGGTTGAATTCAATCATCCTCCTCCCTAATAGGTTCATGATCAAGGCCAAATCCCTTACCTGAAACAATTCCTAAACCAATACCAAAACTAGGGGCAAAGGCCTCCAAAGTATAACTACAACAACCAGAATCAGAACAACAATAGAAACTATGGACCTCAAAAAAATAAGACCAAAGGCCTCCAAATTATGATCCTAACATGTATTATCATTTCCATAGAGTTATATGACATGATGCATGGACTTTTAAGGACTATAACAAGTTCATATAATGTCTCCCAAAATATTAGAGACATATCTTCATTGAGATGTTCTTTGATATGTCCTTGGCCAACCCCACAATGCCTATGCAAAATACCCACATGGGACCCATTTCTCCCCAGAAATATACTCTTGGGATTTATAGGGATCCTTTCTTGAAATGCCCCAACAATGAGAAAGTTAATCCTCAAGGTGTAAACAAGGGTATTTACATAGGCACCAACAATCAGGAAGCCTCCATGTCCATTGACCCATGATTTTCTCCTCCTTTGGACCAATGAAATCAACCTAATATTTTTGGTTTATTTGAGTTGGTTTACTCATGACTATGCATCACAACCCCTCCTTGTTTACCCTTCAGTACATGATGATGCACCACTAGTGCCTAAACTAGTAGGGGCCTATGATTTGATCACATATCTAACTAAGACATTTTCCCACATATCCTTCTTGGATTTGTTAAAGAACTCACTAGCGCATTGATCTTCTCTATTAGAAACGTTGGGTCTTGGTCACTTAGTGCATGTGACGCTTCATCCTGAAGCCCAAATAAACCATATAGACTTCGATGTCTATCCTTCAGGACAACATGAGAGAGATGTTGGGTTTGTATTTAATATTAGTAATATTCTCACTGATGTTGAGTTAGTGCAAAGAGGTGATCCTACTTTGTATTTATAAGTATGTATTTACAAAAATTATGTTAAGAGAGCCATGATTGGTGATAGATCTTTGATTAACATTGCCTCATTTTCATTCTTGCAAAACATAGTTTATGGAGAGACTAACTACTCTTTAACCTGAAACACATTGAGAGGTTATGAAAATCTTAAGGCTAATTCCATTAGAACCATAGTTCACCCGGTCACTCTTATACAGAAGACTATTTTGACTGAGTTTTATATTATAGAAAAGTAAAATAACTATAATATGATTCTAGGAATACCCAGGATTCATAGGATGAAATGCATTCCCTCTACGCTATTCTAGGAAACTTGTTTACTTCATTTGGGGAAGTTATTTGTGGCCTAATATGATCCAAAACCTTTTAATATTCATCTATCCAACCTCAATAAGAATCTTGAGGTTCATTCAAAGTTTGAGCTCCCAACGAACCAGTTGAACAACCCTTCCCTTCAAGGTGACCCATTCCCACAACCAACCTTATTCTGACAATGGAGCTAGAGCCACCTAAATAAATTGAAACTTTGCATGTTAATGAAAATAAAGTCATTTTAGTATAATTTATTTCAAAAAAAACTACAACAGAGATTGTGAGACTCTTAGAGAATGATCTACAGATTAATCTCCCCTTTGATTCTTTGGGAATTGGTCAAGCTCTTAGGATAGCCTCTCACCATGCAGATGGATTTGGAGAGGTGTACATGGTTGAGGTTTCAAAAATTTAGGAAAAGAGTCTAAATAATGATGAAACATCTATCTTCCCTAATAACTACTAAACTCTTAACTATGATGGGGAAAAATTCCACTCTGGTGCAGGGGCGGGAGTGAATCTTACTTCTTTGGAGTGAAGATTCATGCATTTTTCCTTCAAGTAGAACTTTAAGTGTATGAAAAACATAGTTGAGTATGAATCTCTACTTATTGGCCTTATTATAGCCAAGAGGATGGATTTGCATACTGTGAGGGCCCTCGGTGACTTCCAAATTATTCCAATCCATGTCTCATAAGTCTACGAGACTAGAGAAGAGAACCTCCAACTCTACAAGTCTACCATTCTCAATATTTATAAGGGTTTTTATTTTATTTCCATAGAAGTTATTCTAAGGGAAAAAATCAACTCGTAAATTCTATGACCACTTCTTCCTCTCATTTTTGTCCAAGCAAGGGTTTAAAAGAAACTAAATTCACCGTTTTATTCCAAGCTAGACCTCTGGTTTGTAAGGTGCCGAGTAATGCAATTTTGGCATACATTGAGACTGAAAGTGTTCCTGCCACACTGGATTTTTTCAAAAATGACAAGGAAATATTAGGATACCTCCATGCTTATACAAAAATTCATCCCACGCACCATAAGAAAGTTTTTTCCCTTATCCCTCACCCTTCCACTTACTTCAGAGATTAGACGATGAGGTCTTCTTCATCTGAAGATTTTGAAATCTATGAGGTTGAGGAAAAATAATTGGAGCTACCTCCATCTCCACCTAAGTTTGAAGTGGGTAATACCTCTTCAATTGAAGGAACTATAAACATCAAAATTGGGATGAAAGAAGAACCTAAAATCCTAAAACTTGGCTCTACCTTGTCACCTAAAGAAGTAGAAATGCACATTTAAGTGCTTAAAGAACATTCCAAATATTTTTCTTACAGTTACAAGGAGATGAAGGGTGTCACCCCTCATGTGGTAGTTCACAACCTGGTTACAAAACCTGATGCAAAATATGTGAAACAAAACTTAAGACCCGTGAAGCTAAAGGTTTCTTTAATGATTAAGGAGGAAGTAATAAAAATCCTTCAGGTAGGGTTTATCAAACCAGTTGAATACTCCATGTGGTTTTCTAATATCGTCCCGATCCTTAAAAATAATGGGAATATATGAATATGCATTGATTTCAGAGATATTAACAAATCCCTCCCTAAATATTATTTCCCATTTCCTACTATTGACATCATTATTGATGTGGAAGGATTTTCTTGGATATAACCAAATAAGGATCTTTGAAAAGGATCAGACTAAGACTAAATTCACTACTCCTTGGGGGACCTTCTATTATGTCGTTATGTATTTTGTTCTAAAGAACATTGGAGCCACATAATAATGGTCCATGAAATATATCTTGCATGATCTCATCCATAATATTTTGGAGACATATGTTCATCACCTCCTAGAAAAAGATAAGAAATGGGGTGATTATCCTGAATTCATTCGTATTATTCTTTCATAGTTGATTGAATACGGTATAACCCTAAATATGGAAAAAATAAAATTTAGAGTTACGAGTGGTAATTTTTTGGGTTATATCATCTCGTCTCAGGGCATTGATGTAGATCCTATGAAGATTTGAGAAATCTTGGAAATGACCCCACCATCGAATGATTTAAGCATCAGATCTTTCTTAAGTAAGCTTGGGAAAAATTGTAGATTTGTTCCCAATTTGACATATTACATTCACCCTATTATTGGATTTTTAAAGAAGGATTGTTCTAAGGAGTGGAATGATGAATATAACAATGCGTTTGAGTCATTCAAACATTTTATCATGTCTATGCCTATGCTCATGACACCCAAGGCTAATCATTCTCTAATATTGTATTCTCAAGCTACTGATGTCTCGATAACATGTATGTTGGTACAAGAGGATGATGATGTTCATGAATGGGTCATCTACTTTATTATCTGCACTCTCCTTGATTATGAAATGAGGTGTACTCAAGCATAGAAAGAGTGTTTGGACATCATCTTTGCAACTAAGAGATTAAGGCATTACATTTTTAACCAAGAAAAAAGTGTAATTTTTAAATAAGAGCAGTTGTAAAAATTCATTACTCAAGCAACCTTGTCCAAGAAGGTTGGAAAATTCATCATATTAATGGTTGATTTCGAACTCACCTTCATTAATCAAAAGTTTTTCAAGCGATAAATCATCACTGATTAGTTAGCGGATAACCCTATAGATTGCGAATAGATAGTTGATTTATATTTTGATTATGAATGTGTGTTTTATATAGAGGAAAGACCCATCATTACCTCTTGTTCATGGTATATGGACATCATAAATCACATAATAGATCAAATGTATCTTGAAGGATATAATTCACAATAGAGGAAATGGATGCATATCATAGCCACAAAGTATGTAATTCTAGAGGAAGTGTTTTATTGTAGAGCCTTTAATGGCATGTTGTTAAGATGTGTCAACAAATAAGAAGTGGAAAAGTTTCTCTTTGGATCCCATAGTGGAGTCTGTGGTGGTCACTTTGAAGGGCACTCGACCACTCATAAGATTTAATAAATGGGCTACTTTTTTCCCACATTAGAACATGATGTTATAGAATATGTGTGCAAGTGCCAAAAATTCCAAGATTTCTCACATGTCATACATATTCTGGCATAGGATCTACAGCCAATTGTTATGCCCTGGCCCTTCTCTACTTAGGGGATTTATATAATAGGAAAATTTTGTTTGTCATCATAGCATGGCCATAACTTCATCATCATGGCAACAGAGTATTTCAAAAAATGGGTTGAGTTCATGCCTCTTACTATAGTACCTTGATTGGTAATCGCCAAATTTATCTTGAAACAAACCATTTGTAGGTATGGTGTCCCACGAATCATTATATTATATAATGGTACACATTTTAAGAATGAAAAGGTGTGTGAGTTTGTGTGCACAATTTAAGATATTCCATTACATAGCCTCTTTATACTATTCTTATGCCAATGCACAAGTTGAGGCTATGAAAAATACATTAAAGTCCATTCTCCTTAAGTCTGTTAAGGAGAAAAAAAGAGATTGGCACTTAAAATTGTTTCTAGCCTTGTGGGCCTATAAAACGTCAGTGTGAACACCCATGGTGGTATCCTCCTTTTATTTAGTTTTTAGTGCTGAAGCGGTCTTACCGCTGGAGGTAGAACTACGGAGTCTTCATGTGTCTCTACAAGGTATCCTTGATGAATACGCATACCGAGAGATGTTATTAGCTAACTTAGAAGGCATTGATGAGAGGAGGATCAGAGCTAAACAACATCATCGAGTCTATGTTGATAGGATGTCTTCAATACAATAAAAAGGTTTACGAATGATAAATTCAAGTCGGAGACTTGGTTTTGAGACTTTACATCTGGATCGATAAAAAGTTTGGTGAAGGAAGGAAATGTAGACCAGAATTATTAGGTCCACACCAAGTAATGGAATATTATAAGAATGGTGTGTACTATCTGTATCTTAGAAGGTGAATAATTAGTGGATCAGTTAATTCACTTCACCTTAAACACTTCTATGCATAGTCACTCACATTTCCATATTATAAATTATTACATCCATACTGTTTGTCATTTGCATTATCATCATATGAAATTGTAAAGTGGAAACTTACTTTTCAAACAATTTTAATACTTTTAAACATTGAGAAAACTTATGATCATATTTTTTCAAGTATCCATTTTATCACCTCCAAACTATCTAATCTCTTCATCATTTCAGTTCTTAAGACAAAATTTTTACATTGATCCTACTAAGACTTGAACACTCAATTTTATTCATGGTTTCTTTCGATTCAGGTGTCTCTTCCCATTGTTTCCTCTAAAAGCTTCTTGATATCACATCTCTACCTAAAATATCTCTCATGACATAAACATTCTAAAACATTTCACCCAGATCCTTTGTTCACCTATCTCAAACTTCGGTGGTGATCCCTCTCATCCTACTAGTTGTGTGGGATTGAGACTAGGGGCGATCACTCCTTCCTAAGAACACAATAAAAAATCTAAAGTTAAAATAGAAATATAAATAAATGAGAAATACAAAAATCTTTCATTTACAAATAAAACTACAATTCTCGTCCCTACCAATCTTTGGTGATGATCTTGTGTTTCTTACTAGTAGAACAAGGATGGGAAAGGAGGGAAGTTCCCTTAATCACCTATGTCTTTTCCTTGATGATGAGTCCATGCTTCTTACCAGTAGCTTGGGGCAATACGTAGGGTGTCATATTAATAAATCACAAAGTTGCAAAGAAATTAAGAACTAAGAAATGCTTTGAAATATGAAAATCCAAAGAAAATGACCTAGATGTGTATGTTATAAGAGATTATTTCCTGAAAACAAGATTTTGTTAATTAAAAGGCCATCTATGGATCTAATTCTAGTTAAACTTGCAATAAAAATGCATTTTGAACTGGTTACTTGACCTTTCCTAGGATTGAGTTATAGGTTTCTAATTGGATATTTGTCAAAATCTTATCTTTAGGTCGTCATATTCATTATTCAAATCATATAACTCACATCATTGTTGGCTCTAATTGATGATCCCTTACATATTACTAGTTTCATGGAGTTAAGAATCGAGTGAGTTCATATTTTATCATATCACATTCATCACAATAAAACAGAAATGCTAAATATTTCTTGAAAATCAAATCATCTAAGCTATAACTTATTATCATATGCATAATCATATACCAAATCATTCTTCATATCTCATTGCGTCATCATCATCCATGGCATGCATCTCTAAAACATAAAAAAGCATTGGAAATTCTAACTGTCTAAGAGTACACAAATGAGATAAACCATGACCAAACCAACTCTTACAAATAATGTTGAACCAAAAAAATGATGTCCATATATGCATATATAATAGTGTCAAGGTTTTTTGTATAATTTCGTCACACTCTAGTGAATGTGGTAAAAAATCTCATCTATGAGCCGAAAATACAAAAATATTATTTATATCCAAAAATGGTCCAAATCAATAAATCTCCATGTCATATCCATCTCTCTGAGATCCTTGTGAAGTTGCAGAACAAGGGCTCCTACTATGGATCCTACGATGAGAATGGTTGGGTGTAAAATGAGATTCTCCGTGTGAAGACCTGTGAGAGTGTCTGTGAGAATGCCCATACATCGAAGTAGGTGAGAGACCTTTGGTATTACCTACACTACGTGTATGAGCTCACCATTGTCTCCTCTTAATCACCTCATATCCGTAAATTTCAGTCCTCATCTGATTCATGGCCTCTGAACATGCATGCCATGCTAACATGAACACATCAGTGTGACACCGAATCATTGTTGGGTGTCTTGTATCTATGAGCATATCCTCCTATGTCATCCTCATGGGGATCACAAATGTATCAAGGATAATACACCAAATAATATCTAGCCATCCATCTTTAGTTCCTTTAAAGTGCAAGTAAACAATGACGAGTTAGAAAAATTTCAAAACAAAAAGGAAAGATAATAGATAGTTTGCTAGCAGTCTAGTCTAGAAAGTAAATTCAAGAAAAGATTATTTTTCTTTCTCACATCTCTAGGCACCCAACTCAGATCCACATCTGGTGCTGGCACAAGAACCTCCTCTACTCTCGCCTCCTCCTCCATCGATTGTGGATGGATTGAATCCTTGTCTTTTCCTCCTGTAGTCGGGTCCTCCTCCATGTGTATTTTCTCCTCCTGTGTCCTCCTCAACTTTAGAATCTACTAAGGCCTCTCCAGTTGCCTCTCACTCTTGATAACTCTCCTCCTCTAAGCCCAAATCAGTCTAGGCCTCCTCCTCCTCTCTGATGTGTTTTGGGCCTACCTCAATTTGAAGTATCAACCTCGACCTAATTATTGCCTCAACACTAGGATCCAGTGCAACCTGTGGTGTACCAATGAGAACCTCTGGGGTAACAATTTTCCAATGTAACTTACACATCGAGGAATCTATTGACTCTTATATGCCCCTATATACTATAGGAACTACATAGAGAGCATATGTATAGGGTAACCTAAAATATTGAGGTACCATGAGAACCGGATGAGTCTCAACTCTACTAGCTCAGTCTACCAATTGAATTGTGCAACTACACAAAGCCACAGTGATAGCCTCCTCACCCCATATAAAGGTGATATCCTAATATGGCTACACAATCATGTCTACCATGGTGAGTAAAGAAACCAACTGATATGGGCCGATAATAAGAGCCATGTCAACCCACTTGACTAATCTATTTGTTGTCACCCTCTAATAGGGGAGCATCCTCTTATAGACCTAGCTCATAACAAGTGTAGATGTCTGAGGGACTTTCCCTTCAGTCTAACAACCCTATATAAATCATGATACATGGTTCCTAGAATGTATATCCCCCATGTGTATATATTTTCATATAGCTCAATGCTCTGAATGATGGGTGCCCAATAATAAAGGAGTTTGTCGTCACTCTTATCCCCAACCAAATGTGATTCCAAGATACCAATGATGGCCTTACACAAAGTAGGGATATGTGTAAAGTCAACTAAAAGTAATCTAACACCCTACTTGGAACCGATATTATGTGTCTGAGCATATCCTAAGTAAGTAGTCCACTGGAAAGCCTAAGCTACTGAGATAGCACTAGTCAATATCAACTTCCTGCCAGTAACATGAACCCCCAAAATCTGATAAACATCCTCCAAGGTGATGTTCCAATCACCTCTAACCTTAGGCAGTGATAAATTGTGTTGGTCTACATCCCAATAGGTCAATAAGTCACATATTAAATGACTTGCAGGTGCAACTAACCATGTCTACGATATCCTCCATATACCAGCCCTCTATAGTAAGTCCCTCTTTTTCTGAGTCAACCTATCCAAAATTTGAGGCAACTGATTACACTCACGGGCCCTGCTCCATCTGATATATTTCCCTTTCATTCAAAAACAACAAGAAAAGAGAAATTTAGAATCATGTAGATGCATAATAATCTCACAAAAATATTACAAAGATAAAAAAACCAAAAAATTCAACACTTAGTGAAAATTTGGAAATTACCTTGGCAATTACACAATTTTCACTTTTAGTAGAGTGGTGATTGCATAACCACTGTAGAGGTTACACAATCATCACTTGCCTAAGTGAAAAATATGTAACCACTTCTTTGTGCAGAGTGGTGGTTATGTAACCACCGCGGCGGTTCCACTTGCAAAATGTGGGTCATACCCTAAAGGTCTAAAATGTAAAAACAAAGAAAATAATACGAAATTATAAAAAAACAAAAGGAAAATCCTACAAGATGCCCCCTTGTGGTCATTTTCAATATTAATTTATAGAAAATTACCCCCCCCCCACCGCTAGTTTTGATTAATTCCTAAATTTTAGGGTAAAAATAAACAAATGTAGATAACTATCCTGATCATGACCCACTACTCCTTCCATTAGTTGTGCTTCCATCATCTCAAAGTGCTCTTCATTTTGGATATACTCTCATGTGAAACCATCTCATGTAATTAAGAGCTCTAAAC
Source organism: Taxus chinensis (assembly GCA_019776745.2). Lineage (NCBI taxonomy): Eukaryota > Viridiplantae > Streptophyta > Pinopsida > Cupressales > Taxaceae > Taxus > Taxus chinensis. The sequence goes on from CM034153.1 coordinate 220,488,097, forward strand.
TTCACCAAGTGGGTAAGCACGAATGATTTCTATAAATAACAATTTTGATATATATATATATAATGTTTTTTCTAATATTGTTTTAAGTGTGTTATTTTCAGAGTAGGAGCGTTGGCGCAGGTATATTTCTCATCCCTAATTACATGGTAAGTACTCTTTTTATTTTAATTTAGCATGTTTTGTCAACTACATTTTTATCTGCTCTTTATTCTTGTCTTATATTGTAGGTGGCGAGAAGCTTGGATTGGCATGATTTCAACACATGGTCATGTAAGGTATAATTTCTAACTTTCCCATTTGGGATTTCCATACTCAGACTTCACTTTTTACGCCTCGATATGGCTAAAATGATTCTCCAAGGGGGCAATATGTATGCACCCAAAATTACACAGTGTTATATTGTTGGAATGGTAAAATCCTCAATGATGATAACTTTCATTTCTAGAATAAATGATGAATCTAGGTCCCATTTATTTTCTTTTTCTTAATTATGTGACTTATTTTCCTTTTCTTCTTAGTTTCATAACCTTACATGCTTTCGTAAATTCTTTTCATCCCCTTTTCCGTATCTTTTGACTTTAAGTTACATACCACTGCGGTAATTGCGTAACCACCTCGCAAGTTATGTAACTGCTAATCTTCCTTGAACGGAAGTTTCATAACCACCTTGGTGGTTGCGTAACCATCGGTCTACCCAGACTGATGGTTTCGTGCACTTAAATATGATACTTAAACAATGTGTTTTTTATGTGTGTTTCTTTCTTCCAAGTTATTTTCTCTCACGCTTCTTGACCAAATCAGTTGTTTTTTATATTGATATATACATATGAACTTCTTCTCTACTTAATATTCTTCATAAGTTAACTTCCCCTCCTTTGAGTGATCTGGCACTTCTTGGTTGCAAAGTGTGATGGGCCATTTCCCTACCAACTTTCTATAAAAACCAAGCTTTTTCTTGAAGCATTGGTTAGAGTCTCTTGAATTGGAATTGCACTATTACTTTGCTGAAATATTTGCAAGAAGCACACAAGAAAACTCAAAGCATTTTCCTTGTTACTTCCTTTCATGCATTGCTACTAGACTACCTGCAACTAACTTTCTCTAGTAGTTCTATAACTTCTTCCGCATACCAACTAGCACAGTTCCCCTGACTATATTGGATTCATTATTGGAAAAGAAGCCGACGGGATAAATAAAATCACAACCAACACTTGATATATTCATATTTCTACATTTCTATGTCAGAGGTGTAATTCAATTATTTAAATATTTCTTTTAATTTGCATTCCAATTCATAAAAAGATTTTTTTAAGAAAGGTAGAATTTACAAGATAGTTTTATTTCCTATAAAGACCTTCTATTGAAAAATCCTCCTTATCTCATCCATGTGGATTTTCCTGGGGAGGACTTGGAGAAAGTTATTATACACAAATATTTTTATTTCTTCACTGTCAAATTACCTGTAGCTTTCCTCTTATTGATTAGTTAGAGTTAAATATGTATATGAAAAAATATTCTATTGAAATATTCCTCCTTAGTTGTCCTTGTGGATCTACAAGGGAAGTAAGTTTGAAGAAACTTTTGTGTCTTTGCATCATGTTGAATTTCTTCACATTTAAAAGCTTCTTTAGAATTTTATTGTTTTATCAGAGAAGTTTCTGTTAGAGTAGGTATTTACATTAGCTCATGTTCACCTAGGTACTTTATTTACCTTTATTGTATTTATCCTCACCCACTTATGTGTGTGGATATTTCTTTTATCTTATTTAGATATTAGGAGATATTATCTAGTTGTTAGGTATAGTTCTTTCCCTGATCTATGGTATTGAATATATCCTTGATGTCTAATTCTCTCCTAAATCTATGGTCTTGACTATTTCTTTGATGACTAGTTATTTCCTTGATTTATGGCTTGATCTACGTCCTTGACTGGTTATTAGATTGTTATTCCTTGTCTATTTAAGCAAGGCTCATTCTCAATGTATTGCATTGAGTTCCATAATAATATATGATATTGTTGCTCATTTGTTTGCAAAGGTTTTATGTAAAGCTATTCTAACGGATTGCTTTCATCTTATTGATCGTGGTGTTTGATTAGCATCTGTGTTCTTCGCTTGGTACAATCTGGTTATCGTTCCTTTCATGGTATCAGAGAAAGACATTGTTGTTGACATCCGTCTGTAATTTTTATTTTGTAAATAAAATCTTTGTGTATTCATATATTTGGGATTTGGTCGTATTTTTTTGCTGCATGCATTTTTATGTGAAATAGAGGCTTCCATTGGATCTGGAAGGTGTGAAAACCCTAAGATAGACTGTAAACTCGGCCATTTCTGGGGGCAATCATTTTTTTTTAGTTTTTTTGTGGTTGTAGAGAAATACACAAGTTTGCCTCAGGATTTGCGCCACATGGTTAAGAAATGAAGGAAACTTTTTACTGGGTTTTTTTGGATTTTGCAAGGTCTACATTGGGTTGTTTTTTTGGTATGACAGATTGTTTTTGGGTTGCGTGCAGAAGAATTTTGATTCTTTCCTTTTTTGTCAGGGGTCCACGGATGTTGTGCATGTTTTTACTATTTCGGGAAAATCCGCAGGTTACTTTTTTTGGCAAACAAAGGTCACTATCTACATAGTCCAGAAATAGTATTTTTTACCATAAGAACACCCATTAAAATCCTTAGCCCTTGGTCATATGGTATGGTCATATGAGGGCTTAAAGCTTGTGATTCCTACTAGTAGGTGCTTAGCTTCAGGCCCCCTTAATTTTAATTGTGTGGTGAAGGAAACAACAATTTATTTTGTTTTAGTGGCAACTAAAATAAATAATAGAGCAACTTGTAACTTTTAATTGGTAACTCGGTTTTGAGTGCCATTTTTTGTAAAAGTACTTGTTTTTTCATGCTCTTTCCATTGGAGTTATTTATTTTTAGACTTGCACTATAATTATAAAGTGCCAAATATAGAGGAGTGTTGTAATCAATTGTGGACGCAATTTCGGCTAAGCCCAACGTACGAAATTTTTGGGAGTTACAATTTGTACCTATCATGGATTCTGAGAATGATATGCTTTTCTCTGAAGTATGTGGACTTCAAGAGGATATTGTAAATTTTTTTAGAGAAAATAGATCACTCAAGAATTTAAATTCTCTTCTACAATCACTCATTCATGATAAGGATACAATAATACACTCCCTGCAGAACAAACTTGCTAGCCTACAACATCACCATCATATTGTGGACAACCATATCCATGTTCTTAGTCCACTTGTAGCTGTTGCTCTTGTACCCACTGACATTGATCTGCTAGTCTTTGAGCCTGAACCTCCTTTTGATGCTTCTAAACCTATGAGGCTTGTTACTGCATGCTCTTCCACATCTGTGCCTATTAAAGTACCACATGTTGTGTATCCTACTTCTGCTCAGCTGCATGGCTTTTTTGAGAAGCATACCACTACATTCCATTCTCGCATGCTCCGTTCTATGGGTCTCACTAGTGGATTCATTAGTAGACATTCACAGGGTATTGTTTCCTCTATTCCACATGCTAAGTGGAATTCTCGTCATGACATTGGTTTTCACGCAGATACTTCATTGGGATCACACATTGACAGAGATCCTTTTTTTGTTCACTTGACTCTTTCTAAGGATCATGAGCAACACATGAGTTCTTCTCCTTCACTCAGGCTTGAGAAAACCTGAGATTTTAGCTATCAAACATGATCAACCTGCCACACATTCTGATGTTCTTTTTCATGCACCCATTGTGCATTTTGCACCAAGTCATATGCAGGCATCTTCTTCATCCACCCATGTTTATTTGGGGGGGATATCTAATCACTCATGGCGGCGACATAGGCATAACTCCTCCACTATTTGGCATCTTGTTCCTCTTTCTATACCTTCTGCATTATGATGCTTCTTGTTTTGAACATTTTTCTTCAGTAGGTGTAGTGTATCTCTCTTGTTTGTTGAGAGATTTTGTATTTGTATTTTCGACACTTTTGGCATGTTGACAGTATCTCTTATGGGGGATCTATTCTGATGCATCCCAGTGTTAGTTTGTCATTGTTTGAGTAGTTGATTTTGACAACTCATATAGATCTGTGGTGTCACTCTACCCATTCTGTAGTATGAGAGGGTGTGGTATTGATACAGCTTCTTCGGGTTTCGTGCCCTTGCCTTTTTCTTGGATCGTGGCACTCCTATTTATTTGGATCTCGTGTCCTTACCTTGTTGCCTTGGTTTTTCTTGGATTGTGGCACACCTATTTGTAGCAGTTGATCAAATTATGTTTGGTGTTTGTTTTTCACTTTTCGACATCACTCCATTGACAGTCTCCTTGCATGGAGCTATTCTGGTGAAGCCCAGTGTCAGTTGTTTTTGAGTTATATGATTGAGCAGTGGATTCAGACCATAGTGTGCACCACACTTCTTTAGCATTGTACAAGTTTTTGGATTCGAGCTTATGAGGACATCTTGTAGCAGGATTTTGCTCTCTACTTTGTTATACTGGCTTTGGGTACCTTGCGGTGTCCATTTTTCCTAGTTGTTGTACGTGGGTACCTCATCAGGCCTTGTTTCTGGGACCCACCTTATTTTCCACCCACCTAAGCTATGCTTACGGGAGGGTGTTAGTGTAGGTTATTATTTATCCTTTTATTTATTTATTAGGTTTTTTTTGCACCATCAACATCACTCCGTTGACAGTCTCCTTGTATGGAGCTATTCTGGTGAAACCCATTTTCAATTGTTTTTTATTTTTGTGATCGAGCAGTGGATTCAGACCACAATGCACACCAAACTTCTTCAACATTGTATGATTTTTTGAGCTGAGATTCTTGGGATGCCTTAGAGTGGGTCTTTACTCCCTTTACTTTGTTGTTACTGGTTTTGGGTACCTTGCAGTGTTCTTTTTTTCCCAGTTATTGTAGATGAGTACCTCATCAGGACTAGTTATCGGGACTCATACTGTGGACATGCCACTTCTATTTTGGCCCCTAGCTTCACTTGAGGGGGGTGTTAGAGTAGGTATTTACATTATCACCTAGGTACTTTATTTACCTTTATTGTATTTATCCTCGCCCACTTATGTGTGTGGATATTTCTTTTATCTTATTTAGATATTAGTAGATATTATCTAGTTGTTAGGTATAGTTCTTTCCTTGATCTATGGTATTGACTAGTTATTTCATTGATCTATGGTATTGAATATATCCTTGATGTCTAGTTCTCTCCTAAATCTATGGTCTTGACTAGTTCTTTGATGACTAGTTATTTCCTTGATTTATGGCTTGATCTATGACCTTGACTGGTTCTTAGATTATTATTCCTTGCCTATTTAAGCAAGGCTCATTCTTAATGTATTGCATTGAGTTCCATAATAATATATGATATTGTTGTTCATTTGTTTGCAAAGGTTTTATGTAAAGCTATTATAACGAATTGCTTTCATCTTATTGATCGTGGTGTTTTATTAGCATTTGTGTTCTTGGCTTGGTACGATCTGGTTATCCTTCCTTTCAGTTTCAGGGGAGGAAATTCCTTCTGAGAAGATTTTACTTCTTCTCGTGATTCTGAGGTAAATCTGATAGAGGAAATAGAATCCACATTTACAAATTAGAAGAAATAATTTGTTTAAACTAGATTATAATTAATTAATCTGTAATAGAGAAATACCCACATCTAGCTATTTCACTGTTCATTTTTTTTATTTTAGCATAAAAGTAGTGTTCATTTAATTAGAAGTAATTTCCATTTTTTTTAGCTTTTATTTATTTATTTTCCACTGAATAAGAAATATACCAAAAACATAGAGTAAAGTAATTCAATTTGTGTATTTATTTTATTTCCTTTCCTTTTAAAAGCTTCTAGAAAATTAAAAAACAAGTAGATTATATTGTTTTCATTTCTTTAATTAATTATTTACACATATATTTAATTAAATTAAAGGAGAGTACTCAACTTTCTTTAATTTTAATTTGTTTGCATTGATTGTTTAAAATAGGAATATAAATTTATTTAGATTGGAATTAACACAAGCTCCCATGTTTCCTTAGTGGCTTAGGTTACCCAAACTTACCCTTATTCCCTTTCATTTTCTTTGTGCATTTTTTTTATTTTCATAGATTCCTTGTTTCATATCTACATGACTATCCACATCCCAAGACGACCAAGACAAAGAGTTTGTGATCCCATCATACCATAACCAAACATTCCAACACAATTGACTGATATTGATAATGGAATTAGACAACTCATCTTTTAGACTACCTCGGTCCCACCTACCATCATAATACAACTGATTACTTTGAACGATGAGGTAGACACTGCTCAAGAATTCTAGGAAAACTAGCCTGGTAGGGATTATACTTATCCTTATTCCATTTGTTGTCATATATTCATGACACTCATTAGAGATTAATTTGTAGAAAACGAAGGTTAATTCCCATGTGTTCTGTAGCTGAGTCGAGTCTTATTCAGTTATACTTATATTGACTGCGACTTACGTATGTCGATCACTCTTAATTGTACCATTACCCCCGAACAAGTGACATAGGAGTTTATTTCCCTTAATGAGAAAATACACATTTTTCTAATTAAGAACACTAGGTTTCCTTGATATCTTGTTATCTCTTCCACCTATTCTACATGCAATCCATTTTCCCATCCTATTACCATCCCATCCATTCCATTACGGTTTTCGCATCATGACCTTGGGAGGTCGCGTGTGACTAGGAGTCATGTGTTGATTCTATGGTGTCCAGTATAGTGCCAAACATCCATTCTGCGTGTAATGATTTGTGTAAAGGTTGCATTCACAACTGGAAGGAAAGTGAATGTGCATGTGTATATATTAAAGATAATGAGATACAAAGTATCTAACTAGCATAGTAGGAAAAGTGTACATGTGAGTATAAGTAAGAAAGAACAATGTGTAACTAAGTTATGTATCATGTTGTGAGTGTGAATGGAATGGAATGAAAAGTGATTGTGATAGGATCAGCGTGCCCCCTAAGTGAATGTGGATGAGTATGCATGAGATGAGGTTCATTTATAAATGACCCCTCAGCAGTCCAGAATGAACTATAGAACAAGAGTGTGTCATCGAGAAATGGTTTGGATTGTGTGCAATAGAAAGATCGATAAATGAAGCATGTAGTGTGAAGTGTGAATGAGTGTGGTGAGGTTCATTTCATATTTATACCCTCATAATGCAAGTATGAAATGTGGAACTAGAGTGCGTCATCATGTAGTGAGATGTGTCACAAATGAGATGCTAGAGAGATGTGTCGTGAATGCACATAGTGTGAAATGTGTAGTGTGTGAGGTTCATGTGTGTAGTATGCCCTCAATATTCAAGTGTGAACCGTAGCATGAGATTGTTTCATCACATAATGATGATACAATTTATGTGTATCAATTTGTGTATGATGCATGAGGAAGAATAGATGCAAAAAATGGAGAGTAATAGTAGAAATGTGATACACATGATAATGTTATGAGGGGGGAATAAGCACAATTCCCCCCCAAGTGTTCCAAGATGGATATATATGTGATGAAGTGAGAGATACGATTTCATTTTGGGAGAGAATTATTTGTGTCATGAGATTCATAAAAATCCTAGGCAGAATCAACAGTAGGACTATGCAATGGTGGTGGGATTTGAAATGTTTCCTAGCCATCAATAGAAGGATCGGTTGCTTTTTCAAAATGAATCAGGAACGGAAGTGGAGTAGAATGGGGAGGAATCTTGAATAGTGTTAGCTTATGTGGGGTTGATAACGTTGTAGAATACTCGAGAGGTGAAGATTATCGAGTGATATTGAGAGGAAGTTGCTTATACAGCTCTTGACTTTCTATATAAGAAATATTAGTAACGATGGAATGATTCTTATTAGATATAGATGAATCAGATTTAGAAACCCAATGATATTTATAAATTGGAGATGGGAATGCATTAGAATGTTATGCATTGAATGAGATAAAAATATGACGCTTAATGTGTTTGATTTTTTGTTGTAAAGCATAAAAATCGTTGTCATTATGTCCAATTATTGATGATAATTGCAGTATGGATGACCTTGATATTTTGCAAGACGATAAGGAGGATATAAATGAGTAGATGAAAAGTTGAGTAATTGATGAGTTATGAGTTGTAGAATAATATATATATACATATATATATACATATATATATATATATATATGTATGTATATATATATATGTATGTATGCATGTATGTATGTATGTATGTATGTATGTATATTTAGCATTGAGCTCAAACCTGAGAGGCATGAGAAGTAGATATATTTGAGGTTCACTAATATGAGCACATATAGAAGACATAGAATGAGGATGAGATGTAGAAGAAGAAAAAGTTTGATCCTGAGAAGCATCCTTAAGATGTTTGATTTTAGATTTGAGTGATGTAATAACGGATTCCATATCCTGAAATTTATCTTAAGATAAATAATGTAAAGCTTGAATTGATTTACAAATAGATTAATTGACATTAGAACTAATAGAGTCATTGGAGAGACAATCAAAGATGGCACTGACTTGTGAAGGTGACATGTTGATAGGGAGATACATAGTGTATAGGGTTTTGTGGAGATCATCTTTACAAGATGGGTACATTTGAAGAAATTGAAGTATGGAGATTGGAGAGACCTTATGAGCTATGAGAGAAGAAAATGAGGAACAAATGAAAGAAGTTCACGATATTATTTAACAAATATGGAAATTTTTGAAATCCTAATTACAGAGTCATAAAACAATAGATATACAATAAAGTACATATTTGACCTAAGCAATAAGCTAAAGAAATATAAAACCCTAAGTGTAAGAGAGGGAATAAGAAACTTAATTGATTTCATAATAAATCTCAAAATATGTCGAGCTGGAAAATGGTTGAACATGAGGAATATGTCATAACCACACGAATAAATTTGTAGAACTATCAAAAATGTCGGGACCAGAGTGCCTGGGTGTTGTAGACCACTATTGGGGGCCCATGACTTCTCAAAACCTCATTAACTTATTTTTTACAATGTCGGAGGATGTTCACTAATGTTCAATTTTGATCACCTTTAGATCGCTATAAGATCACCGAGTTCACATGTAAGCTGCAAAGAAAAATAACACGTGTAAAACCCTAAAACACATCAAATCCTTAAAATAAATATCTGTAAATGGGGAGTCAAAATGACCCCGGTAGTCACTTGACAGAGTGAACCTATGTCTAAGAGTTGCACTACATTTTAGACTCCATGTATTTTTGTGTGTGTGTGTGTGTGTGTAAAATCATGCCCAAGGTGGCTCTTGTATCAGACACACTTGAATAATGAGGAATAACTAGATGTAGTAATGTAAATATGTGTGGATTTCAAAATGAACTTCCCCTCCTATGAAATACATGCTGATGAATGCAATCCCTTATCCCTTGAACGATATCTAAATGGATGCTTTAATGATCTTGAAATGCATTTGGATACAACTTTAGGTGATAGTAATTTATGTTTAGTGCTTGGTCCTTTATTATGATCATATATCATTGTATTTATATGATTCCCTTATTTTAATTTTGTAATTAACCACTAAAATTCCAACCCATAAGAAAACAAGATTCCCAATGGCTAGAAGCAACCAAAAGAGGATAACAAGATACAAAGAGGCTGAGGGCGCCTAGAGGGGATAAGGGAAACTAGGCGCTGGCATCCTGGCTGTGTACTGGTGTCTAGACTCAAAAAAGATGAAGTATCAAAAGTAATAGTAGGAAATATGATGTACAAGGCCAAGAAAGAAACCAGAAAGAAAGTAAAGAGGCCAAGGAAAGTGGTCAATTAGTACTTTTCTTTCTTAGGAATCATATGAATGCAAGTATGTGATTAGGACCTAGAAATTTATCCAAAGTGCATGATTTAGTGTCTACAATAAAGTCCATCATAATAAGTACTAGTTCATCAACCACTTATGAGTTATTTCCCTCAAAATGAAGATCCTACTAATTAGTCACCACAAAAAAAAAGCTCAAATGGATTGTAAAAGAGTGGCAGTTTGTTGTAAAAAATAATCAAGCTTATAAAATATCTCCTTCAGTAATTCTAGAAACACCATATACATAACCGACTAAAAAATCACATGTCATTCATTTAGGCACATATTTTGGGTCCAAAATGACTAGGCATTACCTATTTTGTGAGATTGATTATTATGGCCACTCATTCAAACTAGTAAAGAATATTCCCTTTACATTGTTGATATTTCTAAAATTTGGCATCCATTATTGAATAGCTCTAGGTGTATATTGATCTCCCTTCCTTTTTTATTAAGAATATGTTTCCTCACATCATACATGGTCCTATTTATTTCTATGGTGGGAATCCTTCTCGTATTTTTACATTCACTATTATCATACAAATCATACAATGTTGGTATATTTATCCAATACAATCAATTCCACATAGCTTGATCAAAAACATTAGAAAAACCATTAAAAGTAACTACCATAACCAGCATACATAAACATGAAATTTGTATATGAATGAATCACATTATATACCATATACAAACCAAATTTATTATAAATGAAGTATTCATAATAAAAATGCACTAAGATTTTCTCAAAATATAAATTCATGTGTATGTATATTTAATGATTCAAAATGTATTCTACAATGCGTATTATGAAATTTTTATAATCATCTATTCCTTATCACTAGCATCCTAATACTCACTAAAAAAATTATGGGATCTCAATAATTTGAGTCCTCTCGTGAATCTTTGTTACCAAAGGAGCATGATCAAAATCTATAAGTTATCGTAGCTATTCTTGCAAGTTCCCTATCTTTGACATGGCCTAGAGATATTGTGCTTAGACACTTATTAGTATCCCTTCCAAATATTGAGAAAACTCTATCCTAGGTGGAGGCTAGGGCCTTTTTCTTATCTCTACATGGATATTTTCCACTCCCTTTCCAATATAATACATGTGGTGGCTACCATGGAAACACCATCAAACATGTATGTGAACTCACCAGTGACATAATTTTCATTATCTAAAATACCTTCAACCATTATATCACGTGGAATTTTCCGCATCAAAGTTTGTATTGATGCATCTATAATAGTGGTCTAATAAGTATCACATGTAAACAAAATACCACTTGTAGGTATTAGGAATCACTCAATCAATGCTTTCTCACATCTTTTCTAACTATCACAAGGTAATACTCAAATTACTCATTACTTAAATTATGCAATGATCACTACCAAAACATCATTAGTGAAGGAATATCCATCTCCTTTTCCATCCAATCTTGTGGGTGGTGTCATCTAGCTCCAACATAATCTAAATGGTATCTCACCTCCTGATCTTCCTATGATCACTAAAAACAATCAGACCCATCATTTATCTATCCACTATTGGGTATGTTGTATAACTGACATCATCTATCACACTCACATCTACTACTAGGTCTACCTCATTTATATGTGGACGCAATAACCATCCAAGATTATTCATAACTAAATACCATCTCACAAGGATGTATGTGTCCATATCCTACATATATAGAGTGTTAGGGGAATATCCTTAACTAATCCACATTTGTACAAAACATGCTCATACTAAAAAAACATATACCCTATCTAGGAATTTATTCCTCTAGCCACATCCTCCTCATCACCCATTGTAGCTTTACGATTTTTTAATCCCATCCTTAAAAAATCCTATATGGTCTCTATATGACCTCTCCTAAGGTAAAAATGTCTAATAGTGCCTCATAAGATATATTTTCTATGAATCACCTCATATGTATCACCCACCATTCCAAAACATATAAATATGGGCCAAACCATCCTACAATCAACCACACAAATGTTATATGCTTATAGGTCCATATATGTAACAAAGTCACAACTACCATGCCACTTTTGTGGCTCTCAAAAAATATATGTATAAATATCTATAAAAGAGGGATAACATGAAACATCCCCATGCATATCTAATACCATTATATTATATAGAATGATAAATATTCCACATCATATATGAAATAGACACTCCACCTTCATCTACTATGATAATAAAATATAATAATACTAAAACATATTTATGTACTCACATAATGCTAATAATCATAATATAACTCAATAATATACATTCTTCTAAAATGTCATTTAGCCCCATCTAAAATTTATGTGCCCAGCACATCTGATATGATACATATACTGATATCACCAACACTATCTCTCCTACTATCGGTAATATAAAAATATAATAGATATCCTCAAATTTCATGGTTATCTCCCTTAGGGGAATCCAAAATCTACATATATCTAGGTTCTAGCACTAAAAAAATGTTGTAATTAAATGAATATTTGGGTGAAACTCCCCCAATTTATAAACATGCCTCAATCCATCGCTATATAAGCTATCCTATACATCATCATCTAATCCTAAGACAAGAAGGGTATCCATATGAAAACTAACACAAATCTCTTTTCCATGCACATCCCACTAAAATCATCGATCAAATAAATAAAATATATATTAGTTCATTTGATATCTATCAATAGTAATAAATTATAAAGTAACATTCTAATATATAAGTTAAACAATGACACATAAATTTCATTATTTTTTCAATAGATTGGGTCTAATTCATACTAATAGAGTTAGAAAGATATGGCCCAAGGTAAATACGATACTAAACTATATTATTTCACCCTTTTGACTAAAATTGGACCATTTGATTATCCATATTATTTCAAGCTCAAATTCATCAAAAGTAAAAAATTTGACAAGAAAACTAAAATATACTAGTATTTTTGAATTGAATCATGAATTACAAAATGTTACCCACTCATCAACTAACTAAGATTTAATATCATCTATCACTCGATCAATCACAAACATAAATTATCCCTAGCACACAAAATCATATCTCCCTACAAGAAAAACTCACTATCATCATGGTACAAATGAAGTTACTTTTTAATTTTGGTAGCTTATTATTTATAGTAAATTTCCTCATGGGCCTATTGGTACCAATTATTACTAACATTAACTATCTAGTTAATGCCTCAAGCTTCTATGCCCCATATCTCACTCTTTGTTTTTCTATTTTTTGCATCGATCATGATGTTGCGATTTTTGTTTCCCCTATTTTCTATACTAATGTGTGACTACAATATCGTACACCTCAATTTGGATTACACATACCTATTTTCCCACTTTGTTATGTATACGCTCTTTTGAGGCTCGATTTTTATTCAATCATACGATTTCCACAAATTTACTCTTGATTCCTTCTATTTTTTACTATTCAATGTGAATTCACTACTATTTTATCCTATTAGGAAAAGGATTATATCTATTCTTAATCTCTAAAAATATAATCCTCTTACCTAGATATTATTTATATCATTGAAAATTGTAATAAAACTATCACTACAACTTCTACACACATTATCGTAATTCAATACTGGCTACTTTCCACGTCTTATTTAATCTATAGTAACAAATTTCATTCAATACAAACATTTAATTTCATCTCAAGTGATTTTATTTAGTCCCATCCCTTTCATAAAAGGGGGGAGATATATGGATTGGCTATATAAGGAAATATTCTCCTATACAAATCAATACACATACCTAATGACTAAATGGTCAACTCTAGCTATGAAGATGAACCAAATACTAAAATGGAAATTAGCAATCGAGTGCATCAAAATGTTTATTAAAAACATAGGGGAAAATAATTTTTAATTTCAAAAATCATTAATACTATAATTACTACATTACACTTATATAATGCATGGTGGGCGCATGAGACATCATTCCCATACAACTTTGTAGAGTTTATAATTTTTTGGGACCTAGGTCTATCTATAGAGATGTTGTCCAAAAAATGGGAAGAATTTGAAAGGAACGATAACTAGATTGTACCAAGCCAAGAACACAGATGCTAATCAAACACCACGATCAATAAGATGAAAGCAATTTTCCAGAATAGCTTTACATAAAACCTTTGCAAGAAAATGAGAAAAAATATCATATATTATTATGGAACTCAATGCAATACATTGAGAATGGGACTTTATTAAATAGGCAAGGAATAACAATCTAATAACCAGTCAAGGTTTTAGATCAAGCCATAAATCAAGGAAATAACTAGTCATCAAAGAACTAGTCAAGACCATAGATTTAGGAGAGAACTAGACATCAAGGATCTAGTCAATACCATAGATCAAGGAAAGAACTATACCTAACAACTAGATAATATCTCCTAATATATAAATAAGATAAAAGAAATATCCACACACATAAGTGGGTGAGGATAAATACAATAAAGGTAAATAAAGTGCCTAGGTGAACATGAGCTAAGGTAAATACCTACTCTAACAGAATTATTTTTGGATAATAAAACATGTATGTGACACACTTCCCTTGGCATCAAGACATCCAATTCCCACCTAGTTCTTAAATAATTATGTGGGATTGATGACCCCCAATACTTTGTGATTTAAAATTATAATCTCCATATCTCTAAGTACTCCTCTTATATCTATTACACACTCCAATGCAAACGATATGATCCTCCCTATCTCTTCATGGTTCATGCTAATTTCCCACATTATTCACCATGGTATAGTTACTCTCTCATCATGCTTAGGGTAACTACATGGAAATGGGGGGCCAAATGGGGGTAAAAAAGGGACACATTATTCCTTAAAGCAGAAAAACTTGAACTTCAACTAATTATTCGACATGCATATGCTCAAAATTTGACAAAGCGATAAGAATGAGTAGTGTATATCTTGTAATCTAGTTTCTAAACTACTACTTTTTTTTCTGAAAATGGTGGAGATTAAGAGGGTCAAGTGCAGTGTGCACATAAAGTATGTCTATTTTTGTTTTAAAAAGATAAGAACCTATTGTGTGTGCGTCCCCCCATTTTTTGAGTTCTATAAATTAATTTTCAAATACATTTTGTAGAAAGTTAGCTAGGACCATGTGTGAGGACCCACTAAGTTTTCATAATTTTTTGATGAATATATAATTTGTTATTAATTTTCAAAGTGCACATCTCCTGAAAATGAAATATGTGTGTGTGCACCCCCATAAATTTGAGAAAAAAAATTAGTTTTTTTTAGTGTGTGTAGAATGAAGTGTAGAGAAAGCCACTTTTTTTTAAATTTTGGATGAAACAATTTAATAAATTGTGCACCAAAATGTATGCATAGGTTTTTACCAGAAAAGAAGGCACTAGTAAAAGAAATTATGGATGAAATCCTTAAACTAATAGGATTTTAGAAAGAATTATATCTTCATCAAGGTAAAACCAAGCTTGACATCGTAGTATAATTTATTTTTGAATATTATGTTATAATTAATGAGATATTGGGGTGCACACGTGAGATTTTGATGTTTTTCTATCAAACACGTATTTATTCACGGATTACATAGTCCAAACCTTTGGTTTGGATATCCAAGGTAAATCCAAGCCTATGGATTGGGTATTTCAAACCACAAAAAGATGAAATTTGAGAGTATTATAATGCGAGCGTGTTATAACACACCAAAAATTTGTGATATTGGTCCCACTAGTCATGGGTTATCTACAAATTCCTGCATATTCCGACATATTTTGATTCTTGTTAACAATTATATATATATATATATATATATATATATATATTGTTTTGTGAAATATTTAAGCATTATTTAATATATTTAAGTGTGTTTCTATTGTTTATTATATTCCTAACACTCATTAACACTTTTTTATCAATTGTCTTGTGGTGATAAAGATGTTTTTGAGAAATATGGGGAGGATGCCACAAAGGCAAATACTCGAGCAATAGGAAAAAAGGGAATAGATGAAAAAATGGCATGAAAAAATGAAATTGAACGCATCTTTAACATATATTGGAGATGTTGCCAAAGATCGTATATCATCCAAAAAAGCCAAGAAATAAGAAAAATAAAGAAAACAAGGGAGTGAATGTGAAAAATAAATCAATGCATGGAGATGAAGGTATGTCATATCTTCCAAATGAAATTTATGGTGCAACAATTACTCAAACACTAATTGAGTCAATAAATAATGAATATTCAATTAATGATGATGCAATTCCAAATTTAAACATAGATGTTACACCAAATGACCAACCTATTAAAAACACACACTCTTTACCGAATTATGAAGATGAATGACAAATATAAAATGAACAATGTTTATATGACACTCAACAACAATTTCCATTAAAATCACCGATAAAGTTTTCGTGAAAAACACCCAAACTTTTACTTGATATTGATGAATATATTTTAAATCCAATGACTAATAAGATTTTTCAACGCACTTGTAGAAAAAAATCTAATTAGATATGGAAAACATATTTTAATGACTTAAACAAAACATGTAGATGTCAATTGTTTGTTGAAATGATAAAAAAATATTTATTATAGACCTACAATGAATACCCTTAGTCTAAGAACATCTAAGACAAACAATGAAAAATCTATTATAAAAAATCTAATGAATCCTCTCCATGGAGACTCTATCTTCATGTAACATGTTCTTTCTTTCTCTTCTTCTTCTTCATCCTCTCAATCTAGGAAATTAAGGATTTAATTCAATTCTTCTCTTAATTCTCTCACTTACCCTCATACAATAAATGCATGCATATATATCTATTTTA
Organism: Taxus chinensis; assembly: GCA_019776745.2. NCBI lineage: Eukaryota > Viridiplantae > Streptophyta > Pinopsida > Cupressales > Taxaceae > Taxus > Taxus chinensis. The sequence goes on from CM034153.1 coordinate 220,504,808, forward strand.
GGTAACTTAACTTTAATTTTACAATAAAAAAATCATCTTTAAAATAATAGATTTATTCTAATTTTCATAAAAAAAAACAACGTCGCAAAGGTAACCCATCGCTGGTTACTTTTTGACTGGCATTGGTTAACCTTGACCGACGCCGGTTACTGTTAGAACTAGTAACATGTAAAAGAAAGCTATTTTGTGAAGCAATTCAAATCCACAATCCTAACAATCTTCCACTTGGAGATAAATTGTTGAATCTTTGTACCTGTACCTATACCTATACATCATTGTCCTCTACACACCATGAAGACCATATATTCTTTCCTTCAAAAATTCTCTCAAAAATAAAAATAGGAACATCAAACCATCTTCTAAAACCAAGAAGATAAAAAACATGACTTACCAAAGACCTACACGAAGCTATTACTGATTTGTGATAACTGAGCTATCCATACATCAAGCTCCCACTGAATCATAACACCAAGCCTCTCATGTAACCAAGCCATCATGAATAACACACATGTAAGAGTTCCCACTCAAACTGAAGTACTGAGCTTCAATGGTAACCATAGCCATACCTGTAAAGCCAACCATGTTCTCCATCCATCTATCCATGTCTACACGCAACCACCAATGCAACTGTCCAAAGACAAATCAAACTGGAATATGAGAAAGCAAAACAAGATCCCAGGTAAACATATCCCTGAATGAGTTCCACATGAAACATTGGGTGATCAATCCACAAACACTTGCATAACTCAAAGAAATCCAAACACTGCAATATGTAAATCCAACCCTACACAGACAACTAACATGTCCAAGAAATTCATTTGTAGATAATATACCTATCAAGGAGTACCATAGTAATCAAGAGGAAATAAAAACACCCCCTACTCATGCTTAAGGCATACAAACCATGCTCATAGGCATCCATGTGCAAATCAAACATCTGCATCATCATAGACTCACAAAACTAAATCTATCCACATGTATAAATTCACCTATACATCTATCCATATCATCAGGCTCTCCAGAAGTGCCAAGTCTCTCGCCAATGAATTCCAAAGCATTATATGAATCATGTGCTCATCAATGTCAATAAAAAACAACCATGCTAAACCATGTAACTAATACCAAGGGAAAATACCAGCATACATGTCATCAACATACTGCAAAAACCAACCAAGATGAAAGGAAAACAAGGGTACCATCTAAAAATGGTAAAGAACACTATTGTCAAACTTGTGACCAAACCAACCATGGTTTCCTAACTAACCTCGGTCACTTTTTGACCAACCATGATTACCAAATGACCGACCATGGTTCATCCTAACCAAGACTGGTTTCTATAACAGTCATATTTTCTCCTTAACCCCTTAAAAATATGAAAACTTTCTCTATCATCTTCTCCCAACTGAATCTAACCATCAATTGTAATCACATAGGGATATCCAGGCACCACAAAATAAACCAGAAGTGATATCACAAAGTAATAAACTCAATATACCTACAAATCTATGACTTCCCTCCAAAACCAACTAGTGCCTCTACCACTCTAAATAGTAACAATTTCCTCTCACTCTGCATGTGCATCACGTATTCAATCCTGCAATGCCAACAACCAAGGCTAGCTCCCACTAAACATGAAATCCCCTACACTACCTCTAACACCTAGTTTAAAATCTAATATGTAGTGAGAAATAAAACCAGATGAAATAGAATATAAAATGATTCCCTTCTTATCAAAGAATACTCCTACATCACAGAATTTTGGACTTCTTATGAAGTAGGTGAATTAACTTCTTTTCATCCTGTGTACTCAACATCTTTCGTCACTTGCAGCTGTGTCTAACCATGAATTTTCATTGAGGATCTCATCCTTAGACTAGATATCCTTGTCCTCAAGATTCCACACAATCGGGAAATAAAAGTGAAACAACACCAAAAACATGGTGTAAATTTGTGCACACTATCCAAACATAATATCAGTTGCTCCAAATGAAATGAATAAAACATGAACCATATAGAGATAACTGACCTAAATTATCACTAGACTAACTAAGCCAAATCTATCCTCTTTCTGATCCAAACATTGAAGTGATCAACATTATTTCTAGCTGTACACATTGTGCAAGAAACATGATCCTCCAAAACAGGAAACTGAACCATCCATGCCCTCTTCTAATATAAGAAACCATGTGCAAACTCGTTGTCACAGAGACTGATTATGGTTTGTTGACCAGTATCGGTTATCCTCTATGACTGATCTCGATTCCCTGACTGACATCAGTGCTCCTGGAACTAACACAATGCCACAAATTGGCATAGGTCATCAAACCAGGTGCCTACTCTAACAAAATCTGATAGTTGTGTTGAGCTAGTCATTTCAAGGACCACCTAAATCTTGCACAAATACTTAACAACAATAATACATGTAATAAAAAATTACACCAAGATGAAATACATCACCTTACCAGCACCAAGATACTCAACCGCATATTCAACTGAAGAAAATGCTTCTCTGATGGAAACCCCGTCTTCATGATGTCCTACTATATTATGCCTCTCTAATAATCCCATGTATCTAATTGCATCAAATGATGCATAACTTCTCTGTTTCTCTCATTCTCAGATCTAGATCTGCAATCCCAAACATGCATGTGCAACCAAAATAATATAAGCACTACAATACCAAGATAAAACCATACCTCAATAATTGGATCTGCAATTCGACCAACATGCTTGTGCCTCAAAGAATTAGGGACACCTCAGCAACCAAGATACATTCCATGCATCTTCTTAATTCTTCAGATCTATGATTTTCTGTTTAAAACTAGATTGCCTAATAACTGACCATGGTCACCTTGTAACCGACCATGGTTACCCTGTAACTGACTACGGTCACCCTACCGATGCCAGTTGCCACTTAACCAACGTCGGTCACTGTAATTTCCAGCAACCTTACTCTTTCATCTCCCACTTGAGATTGAATCTCTTCCAGTGATCTTATCATAAGGTAAAAAAACCCCACTCTCATACACCTGTCAGTAAAATACTAATAATATACTGAAGAAAAACCTTACTCTGAAATAACCAAGATAACCAAGCTCTGATACCAATTTTTGGTATTAGATAAGATAATAAAATTGAATCTGATTCCATTTATTGGGAATTTAGGACTGCGGAATAGTGCTATGATTTAATAACCAATGAAAATCATGCACACAGGATGTAAACCATTCCCCTAAATCTACAGTAGTGGAAGTATAAACTAGAATAATCCAAATCAAAACAAAATACACACACATAACACAACATGTACCATGGCTCACCCAGTGTGGGATACATCCACTAGAGACAGAGATCTCATTTATATAATACAACAAGAGTACAAACCAACTCTTCAACACAATAGTATAATGCATCTCTCCAAGAGTATATCCTCTTCTCCAAATCTCTTAATGGATCTTCATGAGTGCACTATAACTTTGCCTCCAAACACCACCAGTAGATCAAACATAACCAATATCTACTGCATCTCTGAACTGCTACCAAGTTCTCTGTGGATCTACAAACAAGACCTCTCACATGGGTCTACCATATGTGCAACTATGACTGTGCACCAAGAATTGAGTTTGTCTCTCCATCACTACATGTAATAGTTATGCAAACATGAAGAAAAACTCATCTACAATATCTAGATCTACATGGATCAACAATACAATATGATCTCATGGACCTACAATACAAGACTAGATCTACATGGATCTATAACACAAGATCTCACAAACACATGGATCTACAAGAATAAACTCGATGTGCTTTGCATAATATGCAAGCTATTACAATGAGATAATAACTATACAAAGAAAATATAGTAGAATATGTTACCCTCTCCTCACCATTCAGATGTACTTGTTATTTTCTTCTATCCAGCTCCTCTCCATGGAGACTTTGTCTTCATGTAACCTGTTCTTTCTTTCTCTTCTTATTTTCATCCTCTTAATCTAGGAGAATCAAGGATCTAATTCAATCATTCTCTTAATTCTCTTACTTACTCTCATACAATGCATGCATGCATATATAACTATTTTTGGTAACTTAACTTTGCTTTTACAATCAATAAATCATCTTTAAAATAATAGATATTTTCTAATTTTCGTCAAAAACAAAAATTACATCGCATAGGTAACCATCACTGATTACTACTTGACCAGTGCCGGTTATTGCTTGACCAATATTGGTTACTTCCTAACTTGGACTGAACGATGTCGGTTAACCCTGACTGACACCGGTTACACCCTAACCGATACCGGTTACTGTCAGAACCAGTAACATGTAAAAGCAAGCTATTTTGTGAAGAATTTCAACTCCACAATCCTTACAAGAAGGATGCATAGGATAAGCGATGTTCAAATTTTTTAGAATTTCAATGAGGTTAGACATTGAAAAGGATAACATGATGGTATAAGAGCATGTGTTAAAAGAGCCCTAGCAAGAGAATAATTGAAGTAAAAATATGGTGTTAAGGTGAAAGATTTAAAATCCATCATGAAATGGTGCAGCTCAATAATTTGTCCAGGTAATGAGGATAATTCTATAGTTTGTAGGTTTTTCTGGTTGGTAGAAGACTGATCAATTTTGCAGGAATATGAATATTTTGGCACGCTAATGATTATAGTAATAGAGTTGCAACTCTTTTAAAAGTGCAAATGTAGGTTCATCGACTATTTATACAAGAGGAAATGACATGCTTTTTCTCTTCATGTATGTATTCATTTTGGGATGAATGTGAATCAAGATAGTATGTGTATGAATGAGTGTTGAATGCACATGCATATCGACTCGACACCTATATAACTCCGGGAAGCTCTAAAAGGCACACAGTGAGTGAAGGATCATGTTGGGGACTTTTACAAAAATATGAGATCTAGTGCAAGCGGGTGTGCGACATTTACATTATTTTGGTGAAACTTATTGATGTGCAAGGAGTGTTGCTTAACATAAATATGAACCATGGAATGAGATTAGAAGATTTTTTTTAGAATGTGATGTGGGGCACGTAAAAATTACACAGAAGGAAGTTGCAGAGGAAAATAACAAGGAAGGAACATCTTAGGATTTGTGTCATTGCATAGTCACATGTGAAGAACTGAAATTTATAGCCTCAATGCATAGAAGGAGAAGGCCTATAATATCCTATGAGGTCTGTGCACACATACCAGGAAACTGTGGATACTCAGATACCTAATAAATGGAATCCAATGTATGGTTGTTTCAGGACTTTGAAACTCATAGGGAGATTATTCATTATTATCACCTAGTTATTTAATGTGTAATATTGGAATTGATTAAATATGCAAGTAGATCACGCTAATTCCCTCATTATTTATTAATCATCATAAAGTTCTTTAATCTGACCATGAAGCAATACTCGACATCTCTACAAATGTAGATTGGGACCCTGATGAGAAAAAATAAATCATGAATTTTTACAAATAAATAATATGTATAAAATTTACCCTAAAAACTGCTATGTCACTTACTATTTTGGAGTCAAAGGTATGTTCACTAAAATGACCAGATATACATCTGTGATGTCACTTATATTGGCATAAGGATCGATATATGATTGGGCTTTACATGTTACCACAAACCAAGCAAAAATATTTAGATTGAGTGAGAACTTTAATATTTTTAGAAGTAAATTACTAGATGCCATTAAAGAGGTATATCCAACTTGATGTAGTAAGGCACTGTTAGTAGAGTGGTTCATTATTCTTGAATTTTTGAAGACATGAGGGTAAGGAGAATTAAATATTGGAAACAAAAAACAAGAATAAACGTACTCATTTCACCATCTATATTGCAATTAACAATCTCTTGTTCAAAGTGAGAGGTCCACAACCTATATTTTATGAATCACCTCTTATTAACATATTTAATGATACTTGTTTCATATTAAAGGACTTATATATTACACAAAAACCAATCCTCAACCAACTTTTATGAGGCCATCAATTTTTGCTTGACATGAGGATGGTTAAGCATTTTAGGAGCATGTGATTCGAAAAAGATTGCACTGAAGACAACCTTACATTGACTCAAACTTGTAGTATTCGTACACTTGCAAAATATAAGACAACGAGAGAACCAATTTTACATGGATAAAATTTTGACAGGATTTTGTAGAGGGTCCACAAGGGAGGATAGGGGAAGGATCGAGAAAGAAACCTTTCAAGGTACTCATGGATCACTATCTAATTAACCATAAATGTTATTAAGCATGTCCACTTTCATTAGGGTGTTACCTCTATTGGATCTTAAGGAACTACACCCAGATATAGTAGCCCGTTTATATGTTACCACAAACCATTGAGTCAACCAACCAATGTGAGACTCCAAAAGCATTTGGATTGAGTGCCACCCTGATGTTTTAGAGTTGTAGTAAGCAATTCCAAGATGCACTAATGAGGCATTTATGAATTAAGTAGTAAAGAATATATTTACATTGGACAACCTTATATTGGCTCAAACTGTATTATTCGACATGGTTGCAAAAAATAGAACAATGAGAGAATTGAATTGAGATGGAGAAAACCGAGATATAAAACATATTCATCCTATAGGATCCAATTATATGGAGGTGTAGGATCAGTAAGAGGGACACTTCTCATTTGGTGTCAATTTTAATGGCATAAGGATCACCTGATGAACTTTGAGCCCTTTATATGGTCTCACCGCAAACTTAAGCCAACCAACCGATTTAGACGATTATTGTTTTGATTGAGTGAGGATTTTTACCAGTCGTAAGAAGAAATTGCATATGAGCCTCACACAGGTGTTTCTACCAGGTCATTTCAAATGTAAAGTTGTAGTCGGTTTGGTGAAATTAATTTTGATGTGCAAAATATTGTATTGGTAAATACACTTACACTTAATCCTAAACTGTAGTATTCCACCCTATTACATGACAATAGTGACAACATGAGAACCGAACTGAGATGGAGAAAATAGGAGAAACCATGTTTGAAGGAAGGTCCCTACAAGGGAGAAAGTGTTGAGAGTTGGATCAAAAGATAAATGACATAGGGTGAAATGAAACAAAAAAGGAAAAATCACCAATAAGAATCTATCTTATATCTTTTATGGTCACAGGGCTCTTAAGGGACTACACCCGGTTGCATTTTTGTCTACGGAATTGTAACCATGTCTTCTGGCACCAAAATTAACCTGCCAATTATGCAAATACCTTATCTAACGGAGAAAAATGTAAGTTTAAACTAATTTGGTGCTTTATGATTTTCTAGTATTTTGCAACTTTCCTCTCTTTTATATTCAATGCATATCACTCGACTCATATTTGGAATGAGAATGATTCGATGCAAACTAGGGATAACACTAAGATAATATAGATAATCTCTCGTAATTGAGAGGGATTTTATGTTTACTTGTAGACAATATTTAGTAATAGTGATCCCTATGTGTGTGTGTGTAGTATCAAATGGGTACCTGTGCATGGAAATGCGACAGATACTAAGAAAGCATCTAAAGTAGCATGGAAGCAATGGTACCTTTCGAAACTGAAATGAAGCCTCTAATAGTGTTTACTTAGCCAGTTGTAGATGTTTTGGCATGTCGGTATGCTGCCAAAATCTTGACAATTTGATCAAGAATAATGACACTTGGACAACTTTTTAGCATCTAGTTTCTAAACTATTAATTTTTTTTAGCATGGTGGACAATTAAGAGGGTCAAATTCAAGTGTGCAAAATTGAGATGGTCATAACCAATATAAATAGTGTTGTAGTGTGTACCCCCCATATTTTTTTAGGATTCCATAAACTATTTTACAAATATCTTAAGTATAAACTTAGCTAAGACCGATGTATTAGGTCACCGCAATAAAATTTTAGGCTATTTTTGGATGAATCATATTGTTTTTTACTAATTTACAAAGTGAACTACTTCTCAAAATGAAATAGCCTGTGAAGCACACCCCCTAATTTGAGACCATAATGAGTCTGAAAATAGCATTTACCTTTCTTACCCATATGTGTGTAGAAAAGAGCAGTCAGATCGTGTGCGATTTAGATTCCATTTGTAAATTTAGATGAGCTTGGATCATAAATTACATGTGACTAAAAAATGATAGCATTGTGCACTTTTGGCAAGACAATTAAGGCACTACTAGAGAACCAAAATGAGATGGATGAAAACATTAAACTAATGATTTATTTTAAGAAATCAAGGTGGACATTTAGGATCAAACCTAAAACAAATCTTGACATAGTAGTCATGTTTTTATGGAAAATTTTCTTATAGAACATGAGAAATCAGGGCGTACACTTGAAGACTTGTTATGTTTTTTGTAAAATATGGATCTTATTCATCTTAAGGGAATCCAACTCTTATGCCTAGATATCCTAGCCAAATCCAAGGCCTAAGAATTAGTTATTTACAACCCAAAATAGAAGCATCCATGTGAGTGCATTATAACATGAGTGCACCCATAATGTTGTTTGAAAATGCAGATCTAGTTCATAAAAAATAAAGGCACTCATTTGTTTTTGGTTTGCAAAACAATGCATTGGACAACCTTCATTGTTTTCTACATATTCCTGCAACATTTTATTCTTTTTAGGCATTGTTGCATATGACAATTTTAGTACTTTTTATGCCTGTTACATCTAATATAAGATTCATGTTTGTATCTTTTGTCTCTAAATCTCAATCATTCTCATGAAAATTTTAATCATTTTTTGAGACTCTCTGAGTGTCTTTTTCATTATTTCTCTCTCACACACTCTCTCTCACTCTCTTTATCTCTCACCCTCTCAGTCTCTCTCGCTTTCACTCTCATTCTCTCTCTCTCTCTTTTTGTTAGAGACTTTTTACTTAGATACTATGTTGAGGTTCTTAGATTATTAATTTCAGTGGCTTATTGAATGTTGTATCTCTCTCACTCTCATTCTCGTTGACTCTCTCTTTCTCTCTCACTCAATCTCTAACATTCTCTCTCACTCTCACTCTCTCCTTATCGTTCTCTCACTTTCTATTTATCTCTCACTCTCACTCTCTCTCCCTCTCATGTTTTATCTCTCTCTCTCTCTCTCTCTCTCTCTCTCTCATACACACACACACACACACAATATCAATCTCACTCTCAATTTGGGATCATACTAATTCGCCAAGGAAAGAAGATAATCAATTAAATTTGGACATATATATGAGTCTCCGTACAATTTTTTTTATGAGATTAGATTCAAGGTTATATTCAGTACTAACAAAAAATTTTGGAACTCCAAATTGCACATCTTAAAGTTTCAAAGAGCATCTTATCCTAGAAAATATTAAGGAACAACATTGAATCCTTCTTGGATCCCCTTTCAACTATTTGTGAAGCTTGATCATTTCAATTCTATAACATATTCCTACTATGTAAGAAATTTCTATTTTCATTTCGATTCTATAATGAAGCCTTCCCAAGTGAGAATTCTGAATCCCTATATATCTCATTCTCTCTTTCTTGTTATCACTATTTTTGAATAGGAAACCCTCCATCCAAGGATTTTTCATGCTCCTCTAATCTACAATAGTGATTACAAAGTGAAAAAATATCTTGATCTTCTGTACTATAAGGATCGAAAAACCTCATATATTTCTAGTAGGTCTCATGAGTGATTTTATCTTTTGGAATATCAATATTAGGACCATATTTCCTAGTCTCATGCCTAGAACCATCATTGAGTTTGTAAGTATGACTACCTTGTTTATGAGAGGTGGGATAAGTAACTAAATGGATATGTCATCTACCATGTTCCTTCCAATGCATATTACACATCTTTGCCATATATACTTTCCCTCTTGAATATTGATTTCTTCACACTCTGAAACAAATTTCACATTTCTCATATTTCCATGTATTGTATTATGCAAGCCAAGATGACCCAATAGAAGATGGAAAAAATAACCACATATGTGACACCTTATATCACAGTAGAGTATAGACTCTTCCTTTTTGGTGTGAAAATGTGGACCTTCATGATTCAATTTGAAAGGTGGGATGAGAACACAACAATCTCTACACTAGCCATTTTTTTCAGATACATGTTCATATTCAAAATAACGTCTTCTTCCTTGAAAGTTTCTAGTTTGTCTCACTAAATAAATAAGGAATTCACATACTCCAGAAACTTCACATTTCCCATGATAGATATATTCATGTTGGTATCCAAATTTGTTCTCCTTTTCAAGGACATGGAGCTTAGACACATAAATCATAGTGTGTGCCATTTTGTATCCAGGGATGAGATCTAACTGGCCCTTTATCACTCATATTTGTGGAGAGATGGATAACACCTTCAAGAGGATTTTACCTATCCTCACTAATTTATGTCGTGCCTAATTGACCAGGGTGAGAGGAACCTTAGTGTAACCTCTGGCTGATGAAGGAGATGGAGATATCCTTCTTTTTGACAAATTTTAATGAAGAAAACCTTAGGAAAATACAGTCAATACTCCATATTTTAACTCTTAAGAGTTGTCACTTCTAAAATATGGAGATACTTTAAACACAAGGCTAAGGTTACTCAAGACATTAAAAAATCCTTGATTGTTTTGCATATTTTAGTAACAATATTTTGTTCCTTAGTTGATATATAGGGAAAATAGGGGAAGTTTAGGATGGATTCATGGTTTTTGAATGATTTTGGTGGGAGATTAAGACATGATAAAGTTGATTATACCATGATCTCTGAGTAACTTCACAAAAATGGATAACTCAATAATAGAAAGCTATAGAATAGTTAAAGACATTCCTTCAACTAGAAGGTGTGATTCGATGGAGGCCCAGACTCAGCACATGTTTCCACACAATATTTGAGACTCTAACACAAAGGATCAAGTTAAAAGACTCAATTAAACATCAACATCTATGATTAATCATGCCTAAGGTACACCCAAAGACTTACAAACAATATTTATCAACAAATGACAATGAATTGATTTTAAATTTGTTTATCTCATCACAAGATGAAGGATCTTCTTGAAATGAAATTGCAAATACCGCTGAACTATCATAGGGACAACAACTTGTGTGATTTCACAAAGATTTCAAAGTAATATTGCAATAGGAACATGAGTAAAACTACTTACAAACATTATGAAAATAAAGTAGATACTAATTGCTCCAAAATTGATACAAATTAATTGTCAAAATTACTTAGATTCATTAGCAGGGGAAAGCTTCTAGAGAAATATCAGTGCTCGTCAATGGCTATACATTTGCAACCAACTTGACATGATAGAAAATCTAACATAGAAGAAAATAACAGGTTACCTTGGATTGGTCTCTTAGGAAGACGACTTTCTCAAATTTTCTCTTAGATTTAGACCCCCGACCTTTTTGCAAGAGTATTCTCATTGAATCTATAAATTTTACTCCATCAATTTTCCCTTCAAAAGTGAATAATATTTGAGGGAAATTTGCTTGTTAGCAATTTTCTTCATAAAGTGACGTTTAACAAATTCATATCTGAAAGCTGCCAGGTGGACCAATTGTGAACTAATCACATTTCTTGGGCCCTCGACTAATGACTAGGATGCCATGCCAAAATTTTTTGCCAATCCTTTTAATCATTCTGATTTGGTCATGTGAGAAATCCCCTTTTTAATCATTTTCCAGAGGCCCTGCATAGCTGGATATGACATGTAATTCTTTTCGCTCTTGAGGAAACACCTTTTTCATCTTGTGCACCTGTAACTTTCATCATTTCATCCTTTTCCCTTTCTTTCCTCTACAACTCTGTCCTGCATCCAGCTTCTCTGGTAATTCCCATTTTTGCAAGTGCCCAAGAAATTCTAACTTTAAAATATTGACCTTAACAATCCTTGGACTCACAAATTATGTTCCGAATCCATTCAATGGAACTTTACAGACAGAGATGACAAGGAGTTTCATCAAAAAATGATGAAAAATAGTGCGTATTTGCATCTCCAAGAGTCTTGGAGAAAAAATGGTGGAAAATAGGTGAAATGCACAGCAACCATTGATTTTTCCCCTTTTCTACTTTATATTACAACCGTCCACGTGTTTCCTTGGCACTAGTGCAAAGGAGAAGTATAGGGGAAAGTTTCCAAACAAGCACATGCCTTCCACGTGCCCTTGGCCCAAGAAAAACACATTTTGGCCTTTGAAAAGTCTTAGTGTAAAAAGGAGCTAGCAGAAGCCTCCACGTGTCTCAATGGCGCATTTTGAGATGGTCCCCAAAAGAAGAGACCCCAAACACATGTCTCAATTCGGAAGAGTTTGTTAAAAAAATTGAAGGTTTAGCATAAGGCACCATGTGTCTAGGGTCGAAAAAAAATTTCTTTGGCCGTTGAAAATTCCAAGCAAAGGGCAGAGTGAGCGGAAGCCTCCAAGTGTCCTCCTGGCGTTTCTTCAAAATAAAACTTAGGGGCCGGTTCCCAAATAGGCACAGTCCCTCTACGTGGATGATTTTTGGGTTAAAGTGAGCCTTAGAGTTTGTAAAGTGCCCCACAGAGCCGCATCCAAATAGAACAGGCCATGTTTCCATTGATAATGAGAAGTAAATTTGACCAGGAAAAATACACCCGTCAAATTGTAAAATGTAGGAAAATCACCATTTGAGACCAGAAATGAATCTTTATTCAAGAACAGAGAATTTGGAAATGTTATAAGGATCAAATATGATCCTCTGAGCTTCATCCAATCACGTTTCCATAGGTATTTGGGACAAAAATGACAGGGATAACAAAACGTGACTGTGGAAAACTGAAGGAAAGGAAAAACCCGAGTTATATGCCCAAGTTACAGATTCTTTTACATGAAAAGAGGAATGAAAAAAAAAATTACTTTAAGGTATCCTCGACCAAGGAAGGGACTGATTATGGCTCGCAAATGGAGGATATAGTTTTTATGCATCAATACAGGAGATAGAGAAAATGGAAGAGCCCGCAAATGGGAGAACTTCAAGGAAAAATGAGGTGAGATTAATTTGAGCACCAACATTGGCTCCAACTCAGGGATGGGCACTCCTTGTGAGTGCCACAAGAAAAAATAGAAGACCAAGTTCCCAAAACATACCATTAGGCAACAGAGTCAAAGAATAATCTTGTAGAGAAGAGAAACCACAACCATCCTTCAAAAAACGAACTGAGAAACCAACAAAACCAAATCACCAAGGACCAAAACAAACAAAAACACAAAAGAAGAATGAAAACAAAGAACTATACACTATACAAATGGAGTATACCTTGATTCTGAGAAATCAATCAAGGAAATGTTTCAAATGCCTGTCATTAACATGAAATTCAAGCAGCTCCCCATCTAAGTGTTTTAGTAAGAAGGTATTTTCACCAATTTGAAAATCAATTGAATAAGGTCCCATCCAAAATGCATCAAATTTACCATGATTTACCTTATCTTCATGTATGATATCACATAATAGCAAAATATCCCCAATGCTGAAAGCTCTTGGAGTCACCTTCTTGTCAAATAAATTATTCAACTTTTCTCTGAACTTCACATGCCGTTGATGGGATGTCCTTCTTTCTTCATCTAACTCAATAATCTGATTGATTCGAGCATCATATGGAATAACTTCTTGATCTTCGATTTGTTGAACAAACTGAAATGAATACAATTACATATCTTGAGTTCCATATACCAACTTAAATGGGCTCTTACCTATAACTCTTTTGACAGTGATTTTGTCAACCCAAACAAAAAACTTCAGTTGCTCACCCCACTTCCTTTTGTTCAGCTCCAAGGTTCTTCTAATGATCTTCAATAAGTTTTTATTGTTGGACTCAACTTGTCCATTTCCTTGGGGATTGTAGTTACAAGCATATGTTAAATTGATTCCATACTCTTTTCCCATTACCACCAAAGGTTTGACTCTGAAACTCATGTCATTATCAGCAATAATTTTAATCGGCACTCCAAGTCTACATATGATTTGATTCAGCATGAAGTCCATGATAACTTGGTGTTTTTCCTTCTTGGTGGGGATTACTTCCACCCACTTAGTGAAATAGTCAGTGGCTATAAGAATCCATTTATGACCAGAACTGGAAGGATCATAAATTTTCCCAATGAAATCCATTCCCGATTGCTTAAATGGGGCTTCAAGTGACACAAAATGTAAAGGAAGGGAGCCTAAAGCTTTCATTCTTCCAGAAAAATGTTGGCAACTTTCACATTTCCTAACCAATAGAGTTGTATCCTTGAAGATATTTTTCCACCAATAACCAGCCCTCATGATTTTATGTGCTGTAACTCTTCCAGTAAAATGTCCCCCACAAAATCCTCCATGGATATCAGCAATTACCTTTGTGGATTCATCCTCAACAATGCATCTTAAGAGCACTCCCTCCAGGTTCTTCCAAGCTAACCCAAAATCAGTAATACCATATTTTTGAGAGGCTAACTTAAGATCTCTTTTCTGATTTTTATTCAAATATTTAGGGCAGCATAGATGTCTAAGATAAAATATTATATCCTTGTACCATTCAGAGCTTACCAAATTTTCAAGGACATCCACCCTTTCTCCTTCTACTTCATTCACCTCAATAGTTTACAAGTTGCTCTCAACCATAAGCTTAGCTAGGCCCAAACCTCTTACCAATTTCATGGTTTGGATATCCATGTTATATTTCTAGCAACTTTTTCACCAATTTGCAACTTTTTCTTAATACCTCCATCTCTGATAAGATGTATTTCACCATGTTGTGTGGAACATAAGAAACAACTTTAGAGCTCAAGATGTAGGTTCTGAAATACCCTTTATTGCTTTCACCAAGGAAAATTCTTGCTTCTCTATGATGGTGTACTTCAACTTAGCTCCTTGTAATGCCTTACTGAAAAATGAAATTGGTCTCTCAGACCCCTCATCATCCTTCTACAATAAAACTGATGCAATGGTGGTTTTCTGAAGTAAAAGAAAACACTTGAAAATGATTCTTGTAACTTTGGAGCTTCCAAAATAGAGGGAAAGATTTAGTGCTTCCTTGATCCCATTAAAATATTGAATGGAACATTCTTCCCATTTAATAACTTGGTCCTTTTTTATCATACTAGTAATGGGGATGGTCAGCTTCATCAAAGTTAGACAAAAATCTTCGGATAAAGATTCATTTTTCCAAAGAAAGATTGAACTCCCTTATTATTTCTTGGAATTGGAACCTTGTCTGATGGATTCCACCCTCTTAGGATCAATCATGACCCCTTATTTTGATACAATGTGACCAAGTAGCTTTTCCTTATACACTCCAAAATGACACTTCTTGGGATTCAATGATATTCCATACTCTCTACACTTTAAGATCTTTCTCTCCAAGTGTTGCAATTGATCATTTCTTTTTCTAGCAAACATAGTTACATCATCTTGGTAAACAACAATGAAGTCATTAATATAACCAACAAATGCTACATCCATTTCTCTTTGCAAATTTTCTCTAGCATTCATTAAGTCACAAGGCATCCTGACATAGACATAAGTTCCCCAAGGAGTGGTAAAGGTAGTCTTTATTCTTTCTTACTCCTTCACAACAACTTGATTATAGCCATAGAAACCATCCATAGTGGATATAACAATTCAAAACCAGTTACCAATTATAGCATATTATCCATGTTTGGTAGAGGGTTACTATCTTTCAATGATGGTTTATTCAGGTTCCTAAAGTCTACGCATAACCTTATATCACCATTAATTTTTTTTACAGGCACTAGGTTTTCAATCTAAGATGAGTACCTTATGGGCTGAATGATTCCTTGCATCCCTCAACTTCTTCAGTTCTTCCTTGCATCTTCAAAGAAAGGAGTGGATTTATGGGCCTCTTTTTTTTCCTAAAAGGCTTGGCATTAGATTTAAGTAGGAATTTCATGTTGGAAAAAATATTCCCTATATGCCTTCAACTCAGAGTAAGACCAAGCTAGGAAGTCTTGATATTTCTTCAGTAATTGAACATATGACTTCTTCTCTTCATTTCTAAGATTTCTTCCTTAACCATATTTTGCGTGGTTTTTCCTTTGTGCCCAGGTTGTGCTCTTCCACATCTCTTGAAACCAACATACTTCTGTTAATAATGTAATGAACATTATCAAAGTTTGATTCAAGAGCCACCAAACCTCTAGGAATCATGTTTATCTTCAGTTGGATGATGTATTTTCCAAATAAAGTTTCCTTTCATTCAACAACATACACCATTGGTTCCCAATCTATATTTTTGTGAGAAAAACTCACCTAGGTTCTGTAGATACTGTTTCACCTGGGAATCATCATCAAATACTTGCCAATTTTTAACATTATTAGGGAAAGATGGCCTTGTTAGTATTTCAACATCATACTCACAAAATGGAGACACTGTACAATTCACAAATCTATGGATCCTAGCACTGCTAACTTTTTTGTAATATACATTAAACTTTCTATCATGGTGCACAATATTAAAAGAGTCAAAAATTTCAATCAAATCCCAAGAATTTATGCGCGTATTGTTTCATTCTCTAATTTTTAGTAGCATACAATTTTCTAATTTACTTGACAATCAATTATGAAACCCCTTTGACAATGATATCCTTTATACATATATTTCCATGAAATTCTCAAGCCTAATAATAATGCTTCATATTCAGCAATTTTATTAGTGCATTCAAAGTTAAGTTTAAAAGAAAATATCAAACTCTTCTTGTCCTGCAGAAATTAGAACAATGCCAACACCATTTCACAAACTTGGAACAATATCCATCAAATAGACAAGGTCCAAGGTAAACCTACTTGCTCAATAAATTTACACTAATCAATCTTATGCTCTTTTCCATCACCAAACCCAACAAAGTTATCAGCATCTACATCAGCATACAACACTTCATAAGAAGCATTATTGGGATCTTCAATGAGGTGTAACATCTTTTTCTCTCCACACAGCTTTCCAAGGCTTCCTTCAATTGGAATGGTGGCAAAAGACATATCCATATGAACACTTCCACCAAAACTTGTAGTCCACTTTCTTGATAACAACATTCTCCCATTTGGATAGGGCAATCAATAATGAACAACATCAAGTTTAAAATTCTTACTCGGATAAGCTGCAAGCTGTACCACCAAACCTTTTACACACCCTACAACTAGGCACCTCTCGAGAATCCATTATAGTACACTTGACCATAGGTTGTTGTCACTTTAATGTTTAATTCATTCATGAATTCTAGAGGCATAACATTGTCATGATGCTCTAGAATCAAAACATACAATTGTGCAACAGTTTGTCCTTGATAATTAGTGTTGTAAAAAATGGATCAACATTTGATTGAGACTCAATCAAATATGTTCCCAAGTAAAATTCAGGTGGTTCACCCATCTCCTCCAATGTTGGTGGTTTTTCTAGGTCTGCAATAGCTAGAGGAGGAGTTTTTACATTATTTATATTTCTGTCATGGGCACTCCTATCTTCCTCCAATCCCAAATACTCAAAAGCCCTTTTCTTGTGCTCAGGAATCATAAGAAGTTCCACTATTGGGACAAAAATCTTGATCTCACTCAAGACTTGGGCAATGTCATAGGGAATGTATTTGGGAAAAGTAGCATTTGGATAAATATTGACAAACTCATCATATGGCACAAGATTTTTCACATTTTGGGCATGGGTGGGAACACCTAGTTCTACTTGAGACAACAAGGCCTTTTCCAGATGCATCTTTATTTGGAGTTTTTCTTGGGAAATTGGTGAGAACTGGGGTATTTGGTTTGACTTGAGTTCCTGCCCCTTTGAAAAATTTACTTCTTATGTTATACTACTTTTTCTTGGGCAACAACAACATTCATTAATAGATGTCTATCCTCTTATGATGGGATTCCTCCATCATACTTATTAATCCTTAGAGCTCTTAGGTACTCAAAATAATTATTAGGAAGTTCAAATGCATTGTACCATATCTATTTATAAAGCATGAAATGGAGGAATAAGAAGGTACCTAGATGAATGCGAGCCCCAAAAACTAATACAGCAATTCTTGCACTTATTACTTCAGTTGAAGTTGCTCCTTGTTGTGAGCTTGGAGAGAAGTCCACCATGCATACACCATCATGAGTGTTATCATCATCATCAACTTCTTCAACTTGCTGATATACTTCACATGGTGGGTGGGGCAAGAAGCATTTCTCACACCAATCCACTTGATTTGTCTCTTCAACAAAAACAACTATGGCATTTAGAGGATTAGACACTACTCTATTCTCCCTCGCTTGTGGTTGTCTAGCTTCACATGGGTCCTTTACCTCTATCATTATACTTCTGAGTCATTTCTAAGATCATTTGTAAATTTTTCTTGTCCTTGTTTCCTATGATGACCTTAAGAACCTTGTCTAATTCCTTTCTCGGCCCTGGCTAGCTTGTAAGAGATTTCTTTGACAACTCCAGCCAAATTCTTTACAACTTCCTCAAGATCCACAACCTTACTTGATTAAGGCTTCTCAGGGTTAATCAGCTTAACACCCTCCCTCTTAGGAGTTTTTCCAACTAATTTAATGTTGTTCTCAATTTTATGAGCCATGGTAAAGGTCTGCCTCAAAGTCCCAGGGTTCTTATCCCTAAAATATTAAGCAACTTTCTTATCAAATGCATTTGAATACTTTATTAGACATGATTAATCACATTGTCTTAAATTAACATTCAGCCTTCTCAATGTTTTTTTAAATATAGTATTGAAATCATGCATTGATTAATTAGGATTCTTTTATATATTTTCAAAATCTGATAGAAGAAACCTACCTGATCTGTTTTATCACCATACTGCATTCTAAAATCATTCTTTATGTCTATCCAAGAGTCAGGAATTATTTGGAAGAGATTTATACCATTCCCTTGCATCTTCTTCTAGAGTATGGAAGAACAATTTAATGTATACATCCTCAAATTCTATTTCTAAGTCCTGCATCATATTGAAAGGGAGCTTCAAGTGTTGATCACCAGTGATTGCATTATTTCCTTGAAACTTAGGAAATCTATTTCTTACATCTTGTCGCACGACAATTGGATAGCCATCCATACATCTAAAACTGATGGGACCAAAAGTATTAACAACAAATGGAGGTCTGGGTGGAAGCTAAGCCATATTATTCGAAGGAGGTGATCTTACAGGAGAAATAGAATGATGAGGATTGAGGGGTCTGTGTGGTACATGGATATAATTTTCACAATGAATGCCCTCTACAGGATCTGTTTCATGGAAAGCTCTATTAGATTTGGAAAATTCAAGGATATAATGAGATGTAAATCTTTCAAATACAAAAGAAGGACACTCTCCAAATGGAGAATTCAATTCAATAAAGAGACTACTTGATTCAAAAGAACTTGATGAAGTATTGCAATATTCAATCACAAACAGATCAATTTCACCAATGGAGATCTCTTTTCTTGATGTTTGGTCTCAAAAAACCTTCCAAATTATTCTTCCTTCTAAATTATAATTTCCCAGCTCTTGAAACAATCTTTAACTAGGATCCCTGGCAAAGACAGATATTCTTCCTTCCATCTTTATAGATATTAATGACAAATCTTACTTGATATATGTTAAGACACTGGTATTTATAAAGAATCTAAACAACACGGAGTTTCCACTAAGGATTTTCACCTTAGTTTGTGTAAATGCACTATGAAATTTCTATCAAATGTATGTCAATATCAAATTCATGCAAATATTACAAGATCCACTCTTCTTTTACCCAAATTTATCAATGATGATATAAAATTTAGTGAAATAATTATATAAGTTGGAAATATTGCACTCAGAACTCAAAATTATGATTAATTCTTACAGATCTGAATAAATAATGATGTTTCGGAAATGTATCTTCACTTTAAAATCTGTAAAAAGCATTATCAGGGTTTGTACGTGTACACCTTTATTCAAATAATTCAAAGAGTCCCTATAAATGTCACCACGAGTGTTGGTATCCAAGCCAAGTAGCAACACAGATTGGACATGGAGCTTAGAGACGGATAGATCATAGTGTGTGTTGTTTTATAGTGGGGATGAGATCTAACTGGCCCTTTGTCACTCATATTTGTGGAGAGATGGATAACACCTTTAAGAATATTTGACCTGTCATCAATACTTTATGCCATGCCTTTTGACTAGGGTGAGAGGACCCTTAATGTAACCTCTATTTGATGAAGGAGATGGATATGTCCTTTTGGACAAATATTATGACGAAAACCTTGGGAAAATATGGTCAATACTCCATAATTTAACGCTTAAGAGTTTTCACTTCTAAAAGATGGAGATACTTTCAACATAAGGCTAAGGTTACTCAAGACATTAAGAAATTTTGATTGTTCTACATATTTTAGTAAGTTGATTTTTTTCCTTTAATGATATACAAGACAAACAAGAGAAGTTTAGGATGGATTCATGGTTTTTGAATGATTTTGGTGGGAGATTAAGAATGATAAATTTGATTATACCATATCTTTGAGGAACTTCACAACAATGGACAACTCAACAATAGAAAGCTATAGAATAGTTAACACGTTCCTTCAACAAGAAGGTGTGCTTCAATGGAGGCATAGATCAACATGTTTCCACACAATATTTGAGAATCTAACACAAAGGATCAAGTTAAAAGACTCAATTAAACATAAACATCTCTAATTAATCATGCCAAAGGTACACCCAAAGAGTTATAAACAACTAAACAACAAGGAGTTTCCACTAAGGATTTTCACCTTAGTTTGTGTAAATGCACTATTAAATTTCTATCAAATGTATGTCAATATCAAATTCATGAAAATATTACAAGATACACTCTTCTTTTATCCAAATTTATCAATGATGATACAAAATTTAGTGAAATAATTATATAAGCTGGAAATATTGCACTCAGAACTCACAATTATGAACAATTCTTACAGATTTGAATAGATAATGATGTTTCGGCAATGTATTTTCACTTTAAAATCTATAAAAAGCATTATCAGGGTTTGTACGTGTACACATTTAATCAAATAATTCAAAGAGTCCCTATAAATGTCACCACGAGTGTTGGTATCCAAATTTGTTCTCCCTTTCAAGCCAAGTAGCAACACAGATTGGACATGGAGCTTAGAGACAGATAGATCATAGTGTGTGTCATTTTATAGCTGGGGATGAGATCTAACCGGCCCTTTGTCACTCATATTTGTGGAGAGATGGATAAAACCTTCAAGAATATTTGACCTGTCATCACTACTTTATGCCATGCCTTTTGACCAGGGTGAGAGGACCCTTAATGTAACCTTTATTTGATGAAGGAGATGGATATGTCCTTCTTTTGGACAAATATTATGACGAAAACCTTGGGAAAATATGGTCAATACTCCATAATTTAACTCTTAAGAGTTGTCACTTCTAAAAGATGGAGATAATTTCAACATAAGGCTAAGGTTACTCAAGACATTAAGAAATCTTGATTGTTCTACATATTTTAGTAAGTAGATTTTTTTCCTTTGATGATATACAAGACAAATAGGAGAAGTTTAGGATGGATTCATGGTTTTTGAATGATTTTGGTGGGAGATTAAGCATGATAAAGATGATTATACTGTATCTCTGAGGAGCTTCACAATAATGGACAACTCAACAATAAAAATCTATAGAATAGTTAACACATTCCTTCAACAAGAAGGTGTGCTTCAATGGAGGCATAGATCAACACGTTTCCACAAAATATTTGAGAATCTAACACAAAGGATCAAGTTAAAAGACTCAATTAAACATAAACATCTCTAATTAACCATGCCTAAGGTACACCCAAAGAGTTATAAACAATGTTTATCAACAAATGACAGTGAATTGATTTTAAATTTGTTTATCTCATCACAAGATGAAGGATATTCTTGAAATGAAATTACAAATACCACTAAACTATCATAGGTATGAGATCCTTTGTGATTTCGCAAAGATTTCAAAGTAATATTGCAATAGGAATGAGTAAAACTACTTGAAGACATTCTGAAAACAAAGAAGACACTAATTGCTCCAAAATTGACACAAATTAATTTCAAAATTGCTTAGATTCAATGGCTATACATCTGCAACCAACTTGACATGATAGAAAATTTAACATAGAAAAAAATAACAGGTTATCTCGGATTGGTCTCTCATGAAGACCTCTTTCTCAAATTTTCTCTCAGATTGCAAGAGTATTCTCATTACATTTATACATTTTACTCACTCAATTTCCCCCCCAAAAGAGAAGAATATTCGAGGGACCTTTGTTTGTTGTCAATTTGTTTCAGAAAGCGACGTTTAAAAAATTTAGATCCAAAATCTTCTAGTTGGACCAATTGTGAACTGATCACATTTCTTGGGCCCTCGACTAATGACTAGGATGTCATGCCACAACGTTTTGGGAGCCATTTTAATCATTTTGATTCTATCATGTGATAAATCCCCTTTTTAATAATTTTTTGGAGGCCGTGCACAACTAGATAAGATAGGTAATTCTTTTCTCTCTCGAGGCAACACCTTTTTCATCTTTTGGTGTTTGTAACTTTCATCATTTCATCCTTTTCCTTTTCTTTCCTCTGCAACTTTGTCCCGCATCCAACTTCTCTAGTAATTCCCATTTTTGCAAGTACCTAAGAAATTCTAACTTCAAAATATTGACCTTAACAATCCTTGGACTCACAAATTATGTTCTGAATCCATTCAATGGAACTTTATATACAAAGATGATGAGGAATTTCATCATATAATGATGAAAAATAGTTTGTATTTGCATCTCCAGTAGTTTTGGAGAAAAAATGGTGGAAAAATAGACATAATGCACAATAACCATTGATTCTACCCCTTCTCCACTTTATTTTATAACCGTCCACATGTTTCTTTGGCACAACTAGGAGAAGTACAAGGGAATATTTCTTAACAAGCGTGGGAATTCCACATGCCCTGGGCCTAAGAAAAATTGCTTTTCGCCTTTGAAAAAGTCTCAGCAAAAAGGGAGCCAGTGGAAGCCTCCACATATCTCTATAGCACACTTTGAGATGGTCCCAAAAAGAAGAGACCTAAAACAAGCATGGGCTCACCACGTGTCTTATTATAAAAGAGTTGTTAAAAAGGTTGAAGGATCAATAGAAGGTGTCATGTGTCTAGGGTCGGAGATAGTTTTCATTGGTTGTTGAAAAGTCCAAACAAGGGTAGAGTGAGAAGAAGCCTCCAAGTTTCCTCCTAGAACTTCTTTAAAATAAAACTTAGGGGACAGTCCCCCAACATGCGTGGTCCCTCCATGTATCCCAGGCCTTTTAAAAATTTCTTTTGAAATTTTAAGTATAGAGCAGAGCTGGTAGAAGCCTCCACATGTCTCCCTATCACAATTATTAAGATGGGACCTTGAGGTGGATCCTCAAATGAGTGCCTACCCTCAATGTGTCCATTGTCTTCCAAAACTATACAGACCACATGAAAATTTTTTCTATGTATGGACAAGGCAGTGGAAACCTCCACGTGTCTCCCTGGAGCAACTCCAAGGTCAAAGCTAAAGGAGAATTTTCAGATAAGTATCATTCCTCCATGTGGACAAGTTTTGGGTTGAAGCAAGCCTTAAAATTTTATAAGTGCCCCATCGAGCTGCATCTAACCAGAAAGAGCCATATTTCCATTGATGCGTAGAAGTGAATTTGACTGGGAAAAATACACCCGTCAAACTGTAAAATGCAGGAAATTCACCATTTGATCCCGGAAATGAATATTTCTTCAAGGACAAAGAATTTGGAAATGTTGTAAGGCTCAAATATGATCCTCTGAGCTACATATAATCATTTTTACATAGGCATTTGGGACAAAAATGATAGGGACAACAAAACATGACTCTAGAAAATAGAAGGAAAGGAAAACACAAGTTTTACCCCCAAGTTACATATTCTTTTACATGGACAGAGGAACAAAAAACAAAATCTAGACTTTTTAAGTGATCCTCAACACAGGAAGGGACTAATCATGGGAACCAAATGGAGGACAGAGTTTTTATGCATCACAGAGATAGAGAAAATGACAGAGCCCCCAAACTCGAGAACTTCAAGGAAAAATGGGGCGAGATTAATTTGAGCACCAATAATTACCACAAAAAATTTCAGCATTAGAGTCCAAAATATGAAAATGATCCTTAACGTTCATAATCCAAGTTGTACAAGTATTGACTGATAGATAGATAGAGTATTGTATTATATATTTCATGGTGATGCCTACGTCAAGGGATATTCAAAGGATATTAAGAACATTTGAGGTAATTATTTGGGATCATCACAATTGGTGAAGGAAATAAGTTATTCAATTAAATTTGGACATATATTTGAGCCTTTGCATATGTTATTTATGATATCAAATCACAGGTGATTTTCTAAACTAATAGAAAAATTTGAAACTGTAAATTGCATAGCTTAAAATTTCAAAGAGAATTTTGTCCTAGAAACTACTAAGGAACAACATTGACTCCTTTTTATATCCTTAAGGATGATTAGAAGGTGATTTTGGATAATATGAATGCAAGAACCAACCATTGGATTATCCTTTTTAGTTATCACACTCTCCCTTTCTTTCTATCATTCTCTCTCACACAGTCTCTCTCAAGCATTATATTTATCACTCTATCTCACACTCTCTCTCACTCTCACTCTCACTCTCACTATCAATCTCTCTTTCTCTTGCTCTCTCTCTCTCTCTCTTTATTTATCTCTCACTCTCACATTCTCTCTCTCTCACACACACACCCACTCTCTCTTTATATGTTTATCCCTCTTTCATTCCCTCTCTCTCTTTCTCTTTTTAGTTACAATTAATGTAATATTGTGTTGTGTCACATTACATATGTTTCATTTGAATTATTAAAATTACAGCAAGTGGATGGCATTTACATTGACATTATATTATTATAATTGATGGCATTGAATGATTATATTACAATGGAAAATTTGTAAAAAATTAGTTACACATATATTTTAATTCCCATGTTTAAAACATAAAAAAAATTAACACTAATAATACATATTAACATAACATACATATGATATCATATTAATCTGGACTTAGATACATGTATAAAGCATGTTTCATCCACTATAAAAGTTTTAAAACAATTTTTTTTCTCATAGATTATATTGATTTAAAAATCCTCGATAGCATACAAAATTTGATCAAAATCAATGTCTTAACAAAAGACATATACAATGATATACATAGACAAAATATAAATCTACGCCAATATGCCACGAAAGAAGAAAAAAAATCTTTATACATCTAAGCTATGGGGTATCATCAAATAATCTAGTTCTCTTTTCTCATCAGGAAGATGAATCAGGCACATTAGTGGAATGTTCCTTATTCCATTCAGACCTCCTACACTCAAAGGATTCTTGTAGATCCATTTGTTAATACAAATAAACAACATACCCATTAGTATATAATTAGTGACATATAAAATGACACCACTTAAAAATAAATACTTACTGCAATCTGATAATCACTAGCAATCATCCTCTACTTCTCAAGATCATCAATAACATCGGTACGAGGTGCACGACCTAGAGTAGTCAACTCCTCCTGTTGGAAATCATGATGAAAAAAATTAGAATATGCATGAATTTTATTTAGTTATACTAAAATATATTATTTAATACAATCTCTACATTATGAAAATTAATTTACTAGAGCATACATGTGTAAGAGGCATTGCAGAAACTATGCCCATAGTAATTCCAATATCTTAAGAACATCGAATCTCATCAGAAGAATACAATGACATCATCAACTAAAAAATTAATAAAATTCAATTAGTAAATTCATAAGTTAAATATAGTACATTCTCTTCATGTATATATGATGAATAAAAATAATTATAAAACACACATTAGTGAATTTTCCAACATGTGATCCCTTACCAACATTCACCTGTTCAACATTAAAATGTAATTTTAGGGTAACTTCTCTGTATATGGAAAACAAAATAACACAATAAATATAGTAATTTATTACTAATTTATACCTAAGGGGATGAAGTGCTCGCAAACAACTATGAAGCAGTGGAATGTGATACTAGATGTATAGTTTGACCCTGTAATTTTATAAAAACACATAGAATTAATTTTTCATTCACAATTGATTAAAATTATTAATTATAAGATTTTGTAATATATATATATATATAATTTTAACTCATTTCATTTAAAATTACATGTTCGTCAATACCAAAGGCTTAATCCAGTAGATCATCAGTGATGATGATATTCTGTAACACTAAATCACAAGGATCCTCCTCCAATTGGACACTCTGCTCCACCTATAGAGCTTCCTTGCAAGGCTATGGAGATGCCACATCAACCACGTAGGTCCCTATACTCCCATAAGCATGAAACTCTATGGTATGTGATGTCTGCTGTTAAGGACAAGGATCATCACTCTAGGAGAGACAAATGCCATGTTGAAACATTGATTGTGTCAATGATCTGATAAAACCAAGGGTCTGAACCTCCACTATCTCCTTCACAAGAGTAGGGACTAAAACATAATGAATAGGTGGGTAGGCAATGGGTCTAGCTAGCTTGTTTTGTAACCATTGTTCCCCCTCTCTATTTAGTGCATATCCCTTTCCTTTGCCTTAAAACTCTCGAATGTCATAATAGTTAGGTATTTCATTGAGGACAAAATTGCAATAGAGTTTCCTCAAGAAATACTGTGGGACCTCAAAATTATTACAAGGTGTTTGGTCAAAAACCATTCACCACCTATCCCAAAAATTATTTTTTATCCCCTCACGATTACACCAATGGATGGGGAATCTTTTATAATCCAATCGTAATGGTGTATTTATTTTAGGATCAGTAAATAATGCACATAATGCTAAAATTTAAGGATTCTAATAAATAGGGATTTAATCAACTTACATATTATATAATCTTACAATAAATATTTAAATAAACATTACATCATAACATAAATAAATAAATACTTATAGGAAATAAATAAAATAGGTGACACAATATTTATAGTTCAAAACCCCAGTAGGGTAAAAACCACTTTGAAAATAAGCTTTTACTTCAAAGAACTTATTTTACATCTAATAAGATCACTTGATTTGCGCACCTTTGATATATTTCTCGAATCTATGAAATGAGGACATAAAGTTCTTTTTATATAAGGTGACCAAGTATGTCTTTTGACCCACCCTTTCAACATAAAATGGTTCACACATATACCTAGGTGAGTGTATTTAATGAATAGAAACATAAATGATTCACATTATTAAATACTTACCTAATGTATATTACCTAGGTATTAAGATTTAATAATAGAAAACTATTTCATATTATTAAATATTTAACCTATATAATAGTGATGGACCCATATTAATTATGGTTTTACTAGACCACTTAATCATTATGTTCCAACACTCCCCCTTAATGTTAAGTGTGATAACATATGCCAATAGATTACTTGCCCGTGGTACACTACAAGATTTACAATTCTTTAACTATAAAGGTTTTAGGATAGCATATGGGGTGAAGGAATTATAACACATTCATCATACTCAAGTTACCTTTTGGTAAAAAAGGATTTGGAATCCCAAAGATCATCCCATGATTAGTGGCTAGTTATGATTTGTGAGTTTTACATATTCTCATAAAAGGTTACTGAACCCAAGCATATAGGATAATTTTATAACCAAGGACCTCCTTAATAATATGCTTGTACTTGATGTTTACCAGTAAACTCAATATCACTAAAGAGTTTACTGAAGATTGTCTTTAAAATATTTCTACACTTCTTTCTAAAAAATAAGTCGAGGAGGTATACATGCCTGAAGGTCTTTTTACACTTTCTTGAAGGTCTTTTTTACACTTTCCCAAAGGTATTTTACACATTCCTGAAGGTATTTTTACAAAAACCAAGTTCCATTAGGATGTGACATTGTCATGCACACTCCCCCTCAATGGAAACTCTGAAAATCCAATCTTTTCACAAAAGTGAAAAAACATTGCAGCACTCAGGGGATTTGTGAAGATATCACCAACCTGTTATTCATTCGGAGCTAACTTGAGATATATCTCACCACTTAACACCTTCTCACGGTTGAAGTTTATATGTATCTCAATGTGCTTCTTCCTCTGATTTTGTACTAGATTATGTGTAAAATCTATGGTACTTTGGTTGTTGCAGAACAAAGTAACACTGCATGAATCCTTCATTTTTATTTAATCGAACAACCTCTATAGCCATAGAGTTTCTTTTGCATCTTTCATTGCACTTCTATACTTAGCTTCTATTGAAGAGATAGAAACAATTGGCTGATTTTTGTTGCACTAAGTAATGACACCTGCACCAAATTTAAACACATTACCAAAAGTAGATTTTCTATCCAATACATCACCAACATGATAAAAATCACAAAATCCATATAAGTTAGCATTTTCATTCTTAGTATAATACAACCCATAATTTATTGTGCCTTTAATATATCTAAGAATACTTTTTTCAAGATTCCAATGATTTCTATAAGGTTCCTAAATAAACCTAGAAGCAATTCCTACTGCATAGGAAATATCTGCTCTGGTGATAGTTAGATAAATCAAACTACCAACTAACTTCCTATTTAAAGTAGGATCAAATTTTTCACATGGAGGTTTATAATCAATTTTCAGTCCAATTTCCATAGGAGAAGAAATTGGTTTTTAGTCAATCATGTTAACCTTTTTCATTACATTGGTTATATAATGTGTTTGAGACACAATAATATAATGTTTATCTTGAAATACAACCATGCCAAGAAAATGATGTAAGAGACCTAAATCAGTCATTTCAAAGTATTGTTTCAATTTTTCTTTAATTCTACAAATTAAAGCAGGATTATCACCGGTCATAATAAAATCATCAACATATATACAAACAATGATAATATTTGATCCTTCTTGCTTAATGAATAGATAATTATTATAAAAACAATTAACAAAACCTAACTATTTAAATAAAGAATTAATTTTCACATACCAAGATCTAGGAGCTTGCTTTAAACCATACAAGGATTTTTTCAATTTACAAACATAGTTTTCTTTACCAGTTTTTTCAAATCCTTTAGGTTGAGACATGTAAATTTCTTACTTTAAATCACCATTCAAAAAGTAATTTTTCATATCTATTTGGTGGATTTCCCACCCAAATTGAGCGACAATTGCAAATAATGTCCTAACAATACTCATTTTAGCTACAGGGGAAAATGTGTCAACATAATCAATGCAAAGTTTCTGAGTGAAACCTCCAGCAACAAGTCTAGCTTTATTTTTTTCAATACTACCATCTGCATTATATTTTACTTTTTATAACCACCTAGACCCTATAATACTTTTTTTCTCTAGAGGTGGAACCAACTCCCAAGTTTGATTTTGAATTAGGGCATTATATTCAGCTTACATTGCATTGATCTAATTCTCATCCTAAGAAGCTTCTGCAAAGCTTTGCGGCTCAGGTTCATACAAGGTCACTAATGCATGGTACGTATGATGGATTCTAGTCATTTTCCTAATATCAATAGGATTAGAACTTTCTAACATAGATTGAGCCCAGTTTGGTTTTATAACTAGGGAATTAGGAGATTCATAAGAATCTATAGTATCAACACAAGAAACATCATCATGACCATTTACTATATTCTTATTATAAGAATCATAACCATCATTATAAATATTGACAGAGTTAGGAACATCTTTACAATTATCATATTAACAATTTTTTTTTCTAAAACTACCACATTACAGTTTTAAGTTACTTCCCTTCTTGTAGGTTTGTAAATACTTATACCTACAGTGTTAGTACCATATCCAATGAAAACATAAGAAAAAGAAGTCATATCAAGTTTCTTTCTTTTCTTTTTAGGAATGTATAAAGAAATAGGACTACTAAAAACTTTTAGATGAGAAATATCAAGTTTTTGACTTGACCATTTTTCTAAAGGAGTTGAAAGATGAATATCTTTGGTAAGAACCCTATTTAGAATGTATACTATTGTGTTCATTTCTTATGCCTATAGAAAATTGGGAAGACCAACAAAACGAATCATAGTGTGATCCATATCTAAAATAGTCATATTCTTGCATTCTCTAGTACCATTACATTAGGGATAATAAGGAGAAGTTAATTCCCTTTTAATACCATAATCAATATAAAAAATTTCAAATGCTTTGCTAACATATGCACCCCCATTATCTGTTCTAAGTATCTTAATTTTATAATTTGATGAGTTTTCAACAGATACTTTAAATTCCTTAAATTTCTCAAGTACGCTAGATATATTTTTAAGAAAATAGGACCAAATCATCCTAGTGAAATCATCAATGAAAGTCACAACATATAAAGAACCATTTAATGAAGCTACTTCAAGAGGTTCTGTAACATCACTATGAATAAGTTCTAGTGGGGAAGAGGAACTCTCTTCAAGATGTGAGTGAAAAGGTTTAACACTTTGTTTTGAGCGTAAACACCCTTCACATGCATCGTGAGAAGAAGAAAAAACACGTAAACCTTTCACAAGATTATATCTAGCCATTTCATATAAACTTTGATAATTAACATGTCATAATCTTTCATGCCATAGTTTTGAATTATTCTAACTTTGAGAAACAAAACATGATACATAAGAGAAATTATCAAAAATATATAGACCATTTCTTTGAATTCCTTCAGCTAGTATATTATCATTACTATCCTTGATATACCAAGTATATTTCAAAATTTGAATAGACAAACCATCATGAATTAATTGAGAACATGATAAAAAGTTCTTTTTTAGTTTAGAAACAAAGATAACATTATTTAACATGCCATTAGAAAATTTTATTTTTCCTTTCTCTATTGCTTCTAAAGATGTGTTATCACCAAGATACACATGTTCATTGATTTTCACAACATTAAATAAATAATTTGAAACACCAGTCATATGATTTAATGCACTTGAATCTAGAATCCATTCAAAATTAGAGGAAGAATACAACGCAACATATGATGCAACCATTTTAGGAATATCATTAGAGTTATATTTTTTCCTTAAATTGTATTTAGAATAAATAGTTTGTTTTTTATTTTTATGGGTAGGTTTTTTAGTATTGCAATATTCCTTTTTATGTCCAAATTTACCACATTTATGACATTTACAACTAAAGCTAACACACAATTGATCAAAAGAAAAACTTTTCTTATCGACAAAAAAAGATTTAGATCTAAATTTTTGATCTGAGAAGGGCTTGCAAGGTAACTTTGAATTCTGAGAAAGAATTTCCTAAGAGGCATTCTCCTTAGATTACAAGTTCATCATCACTTGCTCTTCATGTATCAGAAGTGAACTCAAGGTATTAAAATCAGGGAGATCATTTTTGTTCTGATATTTAGAGTTCAAAAAAGAAATAAAATTCCTAAATCTTTCATGTATATTTAACTGAAAAATAAAGTAGATTAATTTTTCACCAATTAAATCAAAATTGCATCTTTCTAATTGTGCTTTAATATTTTTGATTTTGGCTAAGAAATTAACTACTTTTTCATCTCCTTTCATAGGAGTTGTAAGCAATTCTAAAACTAAATTAATAATTTTAGATAAACAAGTACCTTCATGCATGGATTCTAGTTGCGTCCATACCTCTTTTGGATTTTCGATATTACCAATGTGTAGAAGGTACTCATCATTCACATTGTGTAGAATCATGGAAAGAGCCTCCTGCATTTGTTGTGAGAATACATTCATGTTGTCTGTAGTTGCTTGATGAATGGTGGGAGCAACCTCAGATCCAGAAACAATTGTCTAGAGTTTCCTCGCCATAAGTTCTGATTTGACCCTGATCTTCCAAATGTTTTAGTTGGTTCCATTCCGGATATGGGTTTTGTCAAGACAGAAATAGCTAGATGCCATTATTTACTTGAACATGTAAAACACACCCCATTATAATATACAATGTACCATACAGTTAGATACATATTTATAAAAAAACAACACTATTAATAGAATCATATCTAAATTTTATAGATCTACATAAGCTATTTAATCATAACTAATTATGTTATTACAATGCATGTTAGTTAACCTCCCATGATCAAAATAATAACCCGCAATATAAAGGGCTTTGCATTATACCTCAGACTTATATAAAAACAATTTTGACTATATAGAAGTAAAGAAGAAACCCTTAAGAATGAAAAATAACTTCAAATTTATGGAAAAAAATATTGTAGAAAAAGATCCATCTAGCTTAAATTTGACATCTAAATGACCGTCATTATAACTTATTTTTGGTCTATCATGATGGTCATATGACCGTCAAATTTAATGGAGTCAAAACTTGTTGTGTACTTCTAAAATGTGAAATTCCATAAGTTCTTCTTCTGTATAATATTAGGGAGTTTATATTTTAATACATTATATTAACCTACTATAATTTATAATGTAAAAATATATTCACTTTTAAAAATGAGGTATATAATTTATATAATGTAAATAAAAAACAACATATAGTCTATAAAAAATTATAAACTATAGTATATATATAATTTTTTTTTAAAACACACATAACCCTTATTACAGGGGCCCATCATGAAAAAAAAATATTTAAAACATTTACTAGACCATGTAATTTTAAATTCTACATAAACCTTAGAATTTACGGAGGAGACAACATTTTTCACTCTTCCAATGGAAAAAATTCAAATCCTATTTTGATGGATCTTTGTCTCCTCCTTCATTTAGCATTGAAAAAATTCAACCTGCACATAATAAAACTATAGAAAAAAATATTTCAAATATTTTACCCTTACCTGTACATAAGTTTTCACGGAAGATATAAGAAATTTCCAAATTATCCACCTATGAATTCACCTTGATTCTTCACAAAGAAATTTTTTTAGGTTGCACAATGGAAAGAAGGGGTTGGTTATTTTAACTACCCTTTCAGTTCGATTTAAAAAAATCCGTACAAATTAAATAAATTAAATACAAAACATTTGATTTTAATTTATTTAATTTACCTCGCTCTGTTACCATGTTAGAATTTGAGGATTCTAATAAATATGGATTTAAACAACTTAGATATTATATAATGTTACAATAAATATTTAAATAAACATTACATCATAACATAAATAAATAAATAAATGCATATAGGAAATAAATAAAATAGGTGACACAATATTTATAGTGGAACAATCCAATAGGGTAAAAACCACTTTAAAAATAACCTTTTACTTCAGAGAACTTATTTTACATCCAATAAGATCACCTCCTCCTTTAAAACCCTATTTACCAAGGGTAAAACCAAATAACTTGATTTGCACACCTTTCATATATTTCCTGAATCTATTAAATGAGGACCTAAAGTCCTTTTTATACATGGTGATCGGGTATGTTTTCTAACCCACATTTTCAACCTAAAATTGTTGACACATATACCGAGGTGGAGTGTATTTAATAAATAGAAACTTAAATGATTCACATTATTAAATACTTACCTAATGTATATTACCTAGGTATGAAAATTTAATAATAGAAAAGTATTTCATATTATTAAATATTTAACCTATATAATAGTGATGGACCCATATTAATTTAAGGGTTGGCTAGACCACATAATCATTATGTTCCAACACATAATTTGTCTTTTGTTATTATTTTCTTCTTCACTGCATCATATGAGAACTTATTGGCATAAAAATTGTGGTTTTTGGTTTTAAAACTCTCCCATGTGTTAATGTTTCCAACCACATTATCAATATTAGATAATAATGATCCTAAAGATGCAATTAGGTTTTGAAAATGTTCATTTGCGGCATGAGGGTTTCTTAACATTTTTATCAAACCCTCAATTTGAGCTTTATTGTTTTTAATATCCCCCAAAATATATTTTTGCGTGTTAGGAAGATGTCATGCCATTGAAGGGGTGTTTCAGGAATGTTTTCTTATTCATATTGGTGTGAAGATGAATGTGGGATTTGAATAGAAGATATAAAAAACATATGAAAAATGAAAATAAATCAAAAATAAAAAAATATTCAAAAAAATAGATTAATAAGGAAAATAAAACTAAAATAAACTATAACCGACCTTATAATCTCACCATCATCATTGATTTGAGGTTCCATAAAGTATCAATATAAAGAAACGTGTTTGTGTGTTTTTTAGTAGTCACATTTTCCTTCTTAAGTTTTTTTTTGCAAAGTGAATAGGCCTTAGGTTTCGACTGTGTTTTTTTATCATTCAAAATGCAAGTGCATTATAATGGGATTGATACAACCTAGAATCTATTGTGAAAAACCCAAATGCACTTGCACATCACTCAGCCTAAGTTGAGCACTCACCCAAAGCACGTAAAGGTACTAGACCCCTCTTTAGAGTTGTTTGTGCAGGATGTTAGTGTGATGATGATAATACATATTCATATCCATAATAAAATATAAACATTTCACAGTGCATAAACCAGATCTAGATCTTAGAGAATCATGAACTAAACAATGACAATAATAAGACTAACCATACTAGAACCAAATTCATTTATGTCTAACACCATTATCCAGCCAATATAATCCATTCTATTAAACACTACAAAAAATATAAGCTTCTTACACTATAAAGTATCTCCATGAGTCATGTGTGTATTAACATCAACAACATAACTTGATAATAATTTCATCTCTCACTTACTACACAAGTTCAATACGTATTTATAAAGGTGGGTACTTTCCCTTCACCACCCATGCACTTCTCAAAATAGGTCACATACTAATAATAGCCATGTGCCCTTAAAATAACATGCACAACATGCAAGTGTTCTAATAATACATGTCCTATAGTTAACTCTAAGAAGAAATCCTATTATTATCCTAAACTATGAATGGTTCTTAACAGCAGTTTGTTCCCAAAATACCATTACGTGTCATGCAAGTCTACATCTCTATGTTTTCTCTGCACACTATCTCTAAAAATAGCCCCTATCCATAAAAATGGCTAAGTCCTGAGACAAAGTGTTCTAGCACACGTTTCCTTCCCTATATTCCTGCACCTCCAACTGTGCCTTGCTCCCACACGTGCATCCTTTGTGTTTATACTCTTTAGAGAAAAATTCTGTCTACTCAAAATTTTCCACACTAAAGTACATTGTTGTCCCACTAATGAGAATTCTTTCTGATGTTCCCAATAATAAAACATAAAGAATGAAAGAATTAATGAAACATTATACAGAAGAATGAACTTTCACTCTACAACACCCTCTTCTTCAACTAGAAGGATTAGCTCTGGATATTAATTTTTAATTTCAACCTCCAATGTCTATCATTCATTTAGTGTAGTCATTGTCTTCTCTGGAATATCTATGGCTATGGCATCTAGTTCATCTTGAGTAATATTATCTTTCTCATTCTATAGTGCTTAGAAAACATTGGCCATACCTGACATCATTCCTTTCAGGAGGTCCATATTTTTTACTATGAGTTTCCCAATCTCATCCATCCTCTCTTTGTGGGATCCTGGGTTGTTGCAATGGCCTCATGCTTCTGTTTCACCAATGCAAACCTTTCTGTGTTCCCTAGTGTCCCATCTTTCATTGCTGCCAGAACTTCATTATTTTCAAATAGATTTTTGGTCCTTATTACTGCTTCTAGTGCCATGCATAAATTGAGATCTTGGTTGGCTTTCTTCATCTCATCCTTCAAGGTTTGGAACAATGCCTCATAAGTTTAAATTTTCCTAACTATAAAGACCCTTTCTCTCTCTTCCACTTATTTAGAATCATTTGGTGCAGGCATTTGAATTGGTCCATCATCTAACACAAAATCAACCAAAGTGGGCACATAATGCATAGCATAAGGAATCTTTTTAGGAACCGTAGGTTCTAGATGAGGCCTTTTTTTAAGGATGTGATCACCAATTTTCTCTGCCATGTTAATGAAGGCCTCATTATTTTCCCATTCTCGTTCCTCCTCTTCCTTTAAATATGTTATCTCTATAGTTTTAGCTTTGTTATCTTCAAGAAATGCTTGAATGGTGGTGGATTTATCAATTTTTAATCGTGCCACCTTAGTATATATGTTGACCATTGCCTTACTGACCTTCTCATAAAACATTAGAGTAGGTTTTATTGTCATGTACCTACTCTGGGTGCCTTCTTCACTCTTTGCAAGACAAAGGATTCCTCCTACATGTCAAAATCTTGTTCGTCCATATGAGTCTGCATGAACCAGGATAATTATTTCATTGTGCACGTAGTGGCCATATCTGGATCCATCAGCTCCCACCCATACAAATCCTTAAGGCCCATAGTGCTCTGAAACCGGGCCCGAAGGATTTTTCTTGTGTCCTCAGTATAACCCATACTAGGGACAACATACTCTTCACTTGTTCTTTCTCTTTTTTTTCTCAGCCCCTTATGAACTTGGGTGCCAAGGTATGGATTTGGCCCTTCTCCTACCTGAGTCCTAACAGGTACACTGGGTTGTTCTTATACAGTTTCTTCTACCTCTTTCACCCCTTCCTCTTCATCCCTCATTTCTTCATCCCGGGGTTCTTCCACATCTTTAGGTTGGACTGGGGTTCATGGCGTGCTCTCTTCAGAATCCTCCTCCTCCTCATTAAGCTTCAAATTTATTCTTCTCTTTCCATCGAGTGCTTCTTTTTGAGGGGAGAGTTAAGGTGACCTTTTTAAACGTTAAGATGTTTCTACACCTTGGGTTTTACTACTTCTAAACATCTTTTTATACTAGATTTTCTCATGGACTGTACCTATGTCTAAGTATTCCTCTCCTCCTTGTGTCTATGAGGGAGTATATGCACACTCACTGTCTACTCTTTCTGCGGGTTGTCTTTGACCTCTATGGTCCAAGCCTCCACTATCCTCATTGAGTTCCTTTTCCTCATCTCTTTCTATGATCGAGAGTAGGATTTGGAGCTGCCACATTTTCAATTATGTGTTTTCCCTTCAGCATCCCTGGAAGCATAAACTCATTCTCCACATACTTGTCATATTCCATCCTAGGCTTAAGCTAAAGATAGATAAGTATGGCCCCATTGTCCCCAATAGCCAAACTTACCGGATTTATGCTTATAACATCATAAATAAGCCTCTCAATATAGGTCGACCGATCTGGATAGACATATGTTTTCCTTAGAGTATGGTAATCATAGTCTACCTTGTCTACGTTGTATGTCAACTAGTGCACATATGTAATTTTTCCTAGAAATAGTGTGTTGTTAAGGCATATGAAATTTTTCACTAAGGAAACCATGTCCCATCCTTCATTGGAAATGTCATGATGTAAAAATGTTGATACATCATGAACTACATTGATTTCCCACTACTGAGGGTAACTCCTTTAGAATGTTCTATTCCTCCTCAAAGGCCACGCAAATTTGATCATACCATAGTCTTGCCCTTTATTTGAATTGGCCACTCATCATTCCTTCACACAAATACTTCTCAAACCTCCCTACGAAGGACTTATTTTCCATGGTGTATTCCCAAATATTCTTATTTGGCCCATCAGGCACTCTAAATTCTAAAAACACAAGAGATAATAGGATAGCGCCAAAACTTATCTTCTCACCTGTGTGTGCTTCCTCAATAATTTTTTCTCCTATGTAGCCAGCTAAGTTGTACATTTATCCTTGTTACATCTTCTTTTAAATATGTAGCCACATGATATTTGCTTGTGACTATCTCTCCTAATAATTCAACTTAGTAAGTAGATGTGCAACTACCTACACCATAGGTTACTTCCTTAATTTGTAGATGTCCATTCTGCATGGACCCTTGGCATATCCCAACTCCTTACTTGTAGCTATAATATCTACCTTATCAATTAGATCACTACTAACCTTTGTCCTTATGAACTTCAATCCTATCAATGTAGCAATCAAAGGCACAGTGATCCTTACCCACCATCTAGAAAAATAGAGGAAGTCCTCATGGACTCTTCTCATAAGCCATTGGTATAAAATTTTGGTTTTCCAAAATATGGGAGTTCATACAACTGATACAACCCTACCTTCTTGAGTAAATTATCCCTAGCATCATCATATACTGGAATGTCATCCACTGTGCACTTTTTGGTCTTCTTATTCAACAAAGCATCCAAATATCCCTTTTTTTCAGTGTTACGATGGTTGTAGTCACTTTGCATTTGCAGATATGGGAATCCCAATCCCGTCCAATGATCACTCCTTCTGGATACTGCATTTCTAAAAAATTTCTCTCTGGAGCATCTTCGACCTCAATTTCCATCTTTTTCTTCCCCTTTGTACCTGCTCTAGGTGCTTTTCTTGGTGTCATGGTAAAAATATCACCTTTTTCCTCTACGGTGTAAGCTCTTGAGCCCTATCTTGAAACCACATTACCTAGCTCAAAAACGTGTGCCCTAGCTCATTGTCAATGCTTCTGCTTCACTCGAACCCTTCTATAATGGGGATGCAAGCCACTTTTGTGCACAAATATTCTCTCCACGCCTGGTTTCGCAACTCTTTGTACATTAACATGTTTCTCTTGGTTTGGTTGCACCTAGCTCACTTGAATACTTGTGATCACAAAGGTAAAAATAAACCCACATCACGTCTTTATATAGAGTTGCTAAAATTTATTACATTTATTGCTCCTTTACCTACCAATGATCCCCTCATTAATTGACCATCTTCCCAATTTCCACTACACCTATGCACCGCGTCTATAACCTTCTAGAACATATTCCTAC
The DNA here is from genome assembly GCA_019776745.2 of Taxus chinensis. Lineage (NCBI taxonomy): Eukaryota > Viridiplantae > Streptophyta > Pinopsida > Cupressales > Taxaceae > Taxus > Taxus chinensis. The sequence continues at coordinate 220,543,557 of CM034153.1, forward strand.
CTTATAGCTATATACCTCCTTCTACACACGTCCATGCACCGAAGTACCTCACCACTATGCCTTCCTATAGTAGCTTTTATGGCCACCGCTTACCTCACATTATATTGTTCATTCATTTATTTCCAGATATGGTCTTCCTTAAGAGCAATATTCTTTCTAGAAGATCCCTTCTATTTTTGAATAACACCTATAATAGTATGTTCTCATGTGTACCTATTTTTGAATAACAACCACCCCACACCAATGGTATGTGCAGTCCTTTATGCATAAAAATATTGTTATCCAATTTTTCCCCTCGGGCAAAATTGATAGAACAAAACCTTGCATAGGATAAAAATGGAGAGGTTGGTCCAGTCATTTGAGCTCACATTTGATCCCAAACATCAAGTTGTGCTAGGGCTCGATAATGGAGAAGAAAGGTCAGAAAATGAGGCCAAACAATGTTAAAGGAGATCAAATCTCAAGAGGAAGAAAAATGGAGAAAGGCTCGAAGTTTTTTAACTTCACATTTTTGGGGATCTCAAGGAAATGGACGGTTGACAAGATGAAGCAAAGAAAAAGAGCTAGCAGAAGCCTCCACATGCCTCATTGGTGCAACTTCAAAAGGTACGACAAAAGTGGGGTCCCCAAACGAGCGCAGGCTTGCCATGTGGTCAGGACCCGAGAAAGTCGCACTGGCCGTTGAAAATTATAAGAGCCAATTGATACCTCTATGTGCCTCACCAGCGTAACTTAAAAGGTATGAAAAAATTGGGGTCCCCAAAATACTGCAGCCTCTCCATGTGTATGGGGCCCAAGAAAGGCAGAACCGGACATTTAAAAGTCTAAGCATGGGAAGAGTCAGCAGAAGCCTCCATGTGTCAGCTTAGCACAACTTCAAAGGTAAAACCCAAAGGAAGGTTCCCAAATGTGCACTGGCCCTCCACATGTCTAGGGTCCAAGAAATTTGCAGTGGCCATTAGTGGAAAAGGTAGAACAAAAAGAGAGAAGAGCAGGCTCATGGACGATGCCAAGTTTCCAACTGTCGCAACTTCAAGAGGGAAAAGATGGGGTAAAATCTTAAGAATGCGTGGGGCTTCCACATGGAGCTAACTACTAACATCCCACCCAAAAAGGGGTTTTGACATTAAATATAGTGGGGCCCTTTAATCACCCAAGGGAATGAAGTAGCATGTTTGCGGACGGTGCCAAGTGTCAGCACGTTGCATTCCTATGACCCTAAAAGGAAGCAAAAAATCTTAAGATGTACGGGGCTTCCACGTGGATCTTGTATGGATAGACTCCAAACCCAAATCATTTTGGAAACAATTGGTGGAAGGTCAATTCCTACATGGAATGCCCAATCCTAGCCTTCAGATGATCATAACTTTCAATTAGAAGCTCAAATTTGAGCAAGAGAGGACTTTTTGGAAAGCTTTCGACATCTGCTACTCACCTACCACCATAATGAGGTTTGGGATTCCTTTCTTTCCCAACAAGGAACAACATATGGAGGCACGGGTTTTGCAGTAAAACCCATCATTGGTGCAGGTGAATTCAATGCTCTTTTGGGGGTGGTTGAAGTAGGATTCAAATTCTTCTCTCCTTTCCCTCTCATTCTTCCTATATATTGTAAGGAGGGGCATTTTTCTAAGAGGTTGGTCATTTTTTATCTCCTTCCCCCCTCCCTCTTTCTTCTCTAGGGTCAAATGTGGAGTTTAATTCTCCTCTCTTTGCTTTGTAATGGCGTTTTCTTGCCTCTTGCCCACTAATGATGTACTATGTGAACTCGCGGAGCAATAAAATTTGTCTCATTATGCATTTTGTCCATTCTTTGCAAATTTTATTTTCTCTTCTTACCTCTCATCATTACAGGTTATATTTTGCATATCTCTGATGTCTATTGCAAATTTTGAGAGTTGTGTTTAATGGGTTTGAAGTGGTGTTCTATGTGAAATTTATCTTTGGCCTATGATGCATCTTGTCCATCTTCTCCATTGCTCACCTCTCTCCATTTCAGGATGCTGAGATTGTGATAAGAAAACCCCTTTTCTTGGTGCTATCACCTCTGTAGTGTAGGATTTATTTATTTTCATGTTCTCTCTCTCCCTGTCTCCTTGGCATTGTTAAATTAGGAGTAGATAGTCACATTTCCTTCCTTAGAAGTAGTTTAGCATTAAGATTAGGAAGAAGAATATATCTTTCTTCGGAGGACCATATCAAGTTCACAAGTCCCATAGCTTGAGAGATGGTCCCATGTTATGTAGATTACACTAGATGCCCCACTCAAATCTAAGGCCATTTGGGGGGTGTTGTAATTTTGTATCAACAATTTTGGCATGCTGGGTGGGACAGGTTTGAAGCACATTGCCACTTCATTTCATCAAGTTGATTTGTTCTTGGTGATATTTAACCTTTGAAGGCACATGTAAAACACATTTGGTGACTCCATTTGGTCAACAAACCATTCTCTGAGTTACAGGCTTTCCATCCATCCATTTACACCCATTCTTCTTTCCACATCCTTCATATTCTTCCATTCCATGAAGTTTTCTAATCATGATTTCATTCCCATCTTATAATTCACACTTACAATAGTAGTGGTGTATTCCACCTCTAATGTATTTATCAACTCCTCCAGATCAGGATTATGATCAGATTCACAACCATTATCCTTACCCATATGAGCAATGTCAAAACTAGTTTGGCTATGAAACATATTAAGAACAAGGGTATGCATATGATGATAATATCTATATGTAGAATGTTGACCTGTTGAAGAAAATTCATATAATGGAGGCTAACATGGTTCAGTCAAGGGCTACAAAATAAATGAAGGCATTTAAAATTGGTTACAAGGCATCTTGTCCATGGGAAGGCCCGTTTCCAAGACATTACAGCCCGCAAGAGTAGCTTGACATCAAGGTTGAAATGTTACCTCAGCTTGCGCAATGGAACGAGGAAATAAAGGCCTATAAGATTGGTGCCAAAAAACCTTGTTAATGGGTAAGTCCACCACCTCATAGCTTTTCTTTTCCTCTTTCTCAATTAGTATCATCGCAGAAGTGTCATGAGTCTAGTTTATCACTTGCTGCCCCAAGTGTTGATTTCCCTTCTCCATTTTCTAGTCTCCCATCCCATCTTAATTTATCTACCCTTTTGCCTTCAAAATCAAAGTCCCCTCCACAAGAGCCAAAATCAATACCTTCCCCATCCACCACTCCTCCTACTGTCCTGATTCCATGTTAGGAAGAGACTCAAGAATCTAGTCAAGGGGAGTAGTAAGAAGAAGAGCCAAGAAAAGGAGAAATAATTATAAGCTTGGTGAGCTTGGCTCTTATATTAAAAATTAATAAAATCCCTTTGATGGTCAAGCCCCTAGAGGAGGCTGAGATCAAGCCACAAGTGTTGGAGGCTTCGGTTACAGTACAAGCGAGGGAAGAAGCAAGTACTCCAAATCTAAAAGAGGAGGAGTGTATTTTGGCTATGGAGGAGAACCATATAGTTTCATAGGCTTTGAACACAAATAAGGCCATGGAAGAACCTCTAGTTCTTCCTCCTACTTCATCCCCTTCAAGCTCTAATGTTGAAGAAGAGTTTGAAATTTCAAACTTCATGATTGAGGATGAGGGGAAACGTGGTGAGCAGGTTGCAGAATAGGAGGACACCAAGAAGGAGGTCGAGCACATGTAGTAGGGAAAAGAGGAGGTAAATTATCCTTCTGGCTTGGAGGATTTCTTTGATGATGAGGATCCTGTGGAGATCACATCATTTACTTCTCCATTATCTACCTTCCAAGCACATGATTCTGCTACCATGGAGGAGAGAATTCAAGGAAAAAAACCTACACTTCATAACAACCCTCTTGAACCAAGGTTGGAGGATCCTAATCTTCCACATTCTTCTCAGGTGGAGGAAGGAAAAGAACACGAAGACACCATCTCTTCCACATCATTCACCCAGGAAGGTCCACATGAAGACTCCATTCTTGGATTTGAATTTTAGAACAATGGGCACATCCATCAGAACAAACCTTGCCCAATCAGATACTTGGCTTCATTGGAGCCAAGGGAGAAGCCAAAACCAGTCATGTTTACTTCTAAGCATGAGGATGAGTTTAAAAGTACCAAGGATCAGATTTAATGCCTCATCAATCTAAATGTAGGGCAACTAAAAGAGGTATTTTTCTTGTTTCTATTTGATACCTTGATGATTTGAGTGCAGGATAGACCTCTTATCAGTCTTTCACTCATAATAAAAGTCATGTTTAGTGCCAAATCATATACATAGCTTCCTATTTTGAGAAAGAGAAGCTACTTCTCCCTTCCAGTTGAAGGATTTGTTTGAGTTCCCTTTTCCTCTAGTTAGCATAGAGTAGGTAGGTTTTCTTTCAATAGAAGAAGTTCTTGTGCACACTTTTCATGTTCCACTTAGGGCATGTATGATTTTTCTCTTTTTTACATAGCTTTTGTTCGTATTGCTTCAGTTAGTGTAGTGCATCATACCCTTCAGTTGTTGCAGCAAGAACCTCATATTCACATGTGATCAGTTGCTAATTTTAAAAGAAAGAAAATGTAGAGAAACTAAAATCAGGTTTTGAGATAGTCCATTTCCAGAACATGTGAATTCCCAGGTCATGAAAATTTTCTACTCTAAGAAATCTCATCTTCAAGATTTTCTTATGCAAATTGAGAGTACAAGCAGCGGGGAAGGTTCAGGATCAAAGAGTGCAAGCTTTGGGTCTAGGTTTTAAGCACAAGATCAATATTAGGATATCATTCATGACTCCATGCCCAATGGATACTTCAAGGCTATTGGTCTTTCCACCTAGCAGGTAGGTGACCCCGCGAGTCACCAAATTGTTATCCAATTTTTCCCCTCTGAAAAAATTGATCGAATAAGACCTTGCATGGTAGAAAAATGGAGAGGTTGGTCTAGTCGTGTGATCTCACATTCGATTCCAAAAATAAATTTGCGGGTGGGATCGATAATGGAGAAACAAGGTTGGAAAATGAGGCCAAAAAATGTTAAAGGAGATCAAAGCTCAAGAGGAAGACAAATAGAGAAAGACTCAAAGTCTTTGAACTTCAAATTTTCAGGGATCTCGGGGAAATGAATGGTTAAAAAGATGAAGCAAAGAAACACAGCTAGCAAAATCATCCACGTGCCTCATCAACACAACTTCAAAAGGTATGACAAAAGCAGAGTCCCTAAATAAGCATAGGCTCAACACCTGGTCAGGGCCCGAGAAAGTTACACCAGCTGTTGAAAATTATAAGAGCCAGTGGAAGCCTCCACATGTGTCATCAGCGTAACTTCAAAGGTAAGACAAAATCAGGGTCCCCAAATGAGTGCATGATCTCTACGTGTTTAGGGCCCAAGAAAGGAAGAACTGACCGTTGAAAAGTCTATGCATGGGAGGAGTCAGTAGAAGCCTCCACATGTCATCTCAATGCAACTTCAAAGGTAAAACCCAAAGGAAGGTTCCCAAACATGCATTGGCCCTCCACGTGTCTAGGGTCCAAGAAATTTGCACCGGCTATTGGTGGAAAATGTAGAACAAAAAGAGAGCAGAGTAGGCTCACGAATGATGCCAAGTGTCCAACCATTGCAAATTCAAGAGGGAAAGGAGGGGATAAAATCTTAAGAATGTGTTGCACTTCCACATGGAGATAACTACAAAGGTCCCACTCAAAAAGGGGTTATGACATTATATATACTGGGGCCCTTTACTCACCCAAGGGAATGAAGCAGCATGTTCATGGATAGTGCCAAGTGTCGACACGTCACATTCCTAGGACCCTAAAAGGCAGCAGAAAATCTTAAGATGCACAAGGCTTCCACATGGATCTTGCATAGATAGACTCCAAACCTAAAGAATTTTGGAAAATATTGGTAAAAGGTCAATTCCTGTATGGAATGCCCGACCCTAGCCTTTAGATGATCATAACTTTCGACTGGAAGCTCAGATTCGAGCAAGAGAGGACTTTTTTGAAATCTCTTGATGTCTATTACTCACCTACCACCATAATGAAAAATACAGTTCGTCATTTTTGAGGCTGTTAGGCTTCTCACCTACCACCATAATGAGGTTTGGGATTCCTTTCTTGCCCAAAAAGGAAGAACACATGGAGGCATGGGTTTCACAGTAAAACCCATCATTGTTGTAAGTGAATTTAATGCTCTTTTGGGGGTGGTTGAAGTAGGATTCAAATTCTTCTCTCCTTTCCCTCTCATTCTTCCTATATATTGTAAAGAGGGGAATTTTTCTAAGATGTTGGTCAATTTTCTCTGCTACCCCCTCCCTCTTTATTCTCTAGGGTTGAATGTGGAATTTAAGCCTCCTCTTTTTACTTTGCAATGGCATTTTCTTGCCTCTCCCACTAATGATGTATTGTGTAAAGTCATGGAGCAATAAAATATATCTCGTAATGCATTATGTCCATCCTTCACTTATTTTATTGTCTATTCCTACCTCTCATCATTGTAGGGTATACTGTGCATATTTTTGATGTCTATTGCAGGTTTTGGGAGCTGTGTTTAATGGGTTTGAAGTGGTGTTCTGTGTGAAATTTATCTTTGGCCTATGATGCATCTTGTCCATCCTCTCCATTTCTCACCTCTCTCCATTTCAGGCAGTTAAGATTGTGATCAAAAACCCTATTTTCTTGGTGTTATCACCTCTATAGTGTAGGATTTCTATATTTTCATGCTCTCTCTCCCCTGTATCCTTTGCATTGTTAGTTTAGGAGTAGATAGTCACATTTCCTTCCTCAGAAGTAGTTTATCATTAAGATTAGGAAGAAGAAGTTGGATTTCTCCAGAGGACCATCTCAAGTTCACAAGTCCTAGATCTTGAGAGATGGTCCCATGTTATGCAGATTACACTGGATACCCCACTCAAATATAAGGCCATTCGGGGGGTGGTGTAATTTCTCATCAACAGATACTTTAGATTGTAATTAGATTCTAGCGTGCAAATGTGATTATTACACAAAACACTAAACTAAATTGACAAAGAATAGTGATGAAGAAGGAAATGCACTTAAAATAAATATAGAAAGTGAAATCTATACTAAATGTCAATACTACCTTATTAAAAAACATCAATAATTCTTATTTATAGTAGGGCTTTAGCCTACTCCTGTTAAAATAACCAGGTAAATGTGTTCTATCAAGTGCCTCTAACTGACAAGCGCCTGATTTAAGTATGTGAATGATAACATATGGTCCAAACCAATGCACCTTAAGTTTTCTTAGATGGTGCAAAAACTTGGATTCATAAAGAAGTACTATCTTTCCAACCTCAATCTTCTTATCCGTGATGTGTTTGTCATGCCATTCCTTTTTCCTGGCCTTTTCCTCCTTTTGACTCCAACGTGTTATGGCACGCCTCTCATCCAGTTGTATTATCTTGTCAATTCTTTCTTCTAATGCCTACTCATCATCTAGACCTCCCATGCGCATAATACGAAAAGAAGGTAACTTGAATTCCATGTGAAGAACTGCTTCTAAACAAAACATGAATTGAAAGGGTATGGCCTTATTCAATATTTTTTTGGTTTCTCTATATGACCAAAGTACAACATAAAATTTATCATCCCAATATTTCCTTCCAACATCACAACTTCTTCTTAAGTTATGGCTCAATATATTTTTGAAGGCCTCAGAGTCCCATTTTCTTGAGGGTGATAAGGTGTAGTATTGTGGTGTGTGACCATAAATTCATCCAAAAATATCCTCATTGTCTCATTCAAGAAGTGTGTGCACCTATAACTTATCAAACTCAACAGACATCCATACCTAGTAAGAATATTTTCCCATAAGAACCTTGTTGTTGTAGTTGTATAATCCTTTATATGTGTTTCTTCTACCCATCATATAAGATAATATGTACAAGTGATGATGTAGCGCGACCTGGTTCTATGTGCGGCTGGGGAAATATGACACAAAAAATCTATTTCCCATTTCTCAAATGGTTTTTCACTAGTAATAGGCCTCAAAGGCATTTCATCTCTTTGTCTAGATTTTCCAAGTCGCTGATATTAATCACACGCCTTACAATACTCTTTACAATCCTTGTGCAGGGTCTCCCACCATAATCTAGTGAGTATAATCTTATGCACGATGGTTTCACCTACATAATTCCCTCCTACAATACCTCCATGAGCATCTTCCATGATATTTGTGTGCTCATGTTCTAATACACATAGACGCAATACTTCATCTCGACCTAGTTTGTATAAGTCACCACTGATCAACATGAAGGGTGTATAACGTGAATTACACGGTGTTTCTTCTCTAAAGCTTTCATTCCTTCTGGTGTCATACTTGTGCGTAAAAAGACAACAATATCCTCTAATTCTAAAGGCATACAATATAGCCTATATAACTATGCATCCAGAATTGTATCTTCAATTGTTCGCACATCCTTTCCTAATTGAATTATTGACAAGTGGTCTGGGCCAAAATTACTTTTACCTAGTTTTACAATGACTATAAAGTCAAATTCTTGGAATAAGAGAACCCATCGACATATGTGCCCCTATAAAATAGGATTATTTACCAAGTATTTTAGTACCATGTGATATGTATAAAATACAAAAGGTGTTGCTAGCAAGTACTCTCTGAACTTATGCAATGTATAGATCATTGACAAAGCCTCGTGCTCTGTAGTTGTATAATTATGTTCTGTAGGAGTCAAATTTCTACTAGAAAAGCAGATAGGATGATCTATAATACCTTCTCTAGGATGAGCTAACATTGCACCAATGGTCATGCAAGAGGTGTCCATATGTACATGAAATGGTTGGTTCCATGAGGGAAAATGCAGAATAGGCACTGTAGTATCTCATTTAGTGCCTCAAATGTGCGTTGTTGTGGTTCTCCCTAATAAAATGTCCATTTTCCCTTTAGTAACTTCTCCAGGGGCACAAAAATATTCACATATCCTTTGATAAATTTTCTATAATACCATGTATGGCCCAAGAATCCACACACCTCACTCTAACTGGTAAGCTCCTCCAGGCCTACAATAACTGCAACCTTAGTTGGATCTACTAACAAACCTTCCTTGCAGATGATATGGCCTAGCAGAGTTCCAAAAGGTGTATAAAATATGCACTTCTTGATGTTTAAAGAGATGCTTAATTGTCTGCACCTTTCAAAAATTAAATGCAAGTTTTCACAATGATCCTTAACAAGCCAATATATCATCCAATCATCCAGGTAAACCTACAAGAATTTGTGGATAAATTCCTAGAATGCTTGAACAACTATGCGTGAAAATACAATAGGTGTGTTCTTCAAACCAAAGGGCATCACCATATATGTAAAGCTTCCCCGTCCAGTGGTGAAATTTTTCTTTTCTTGATCCTCCTGTGCAATTCTTACTTGATGATACCCAGAGAATCCATCTATAAAAGAGTAATTTCCATGCCCTATAACGCATTCTAATATTTCATCAGTGAAAAGCACAGGAAAAGGATCAATCACACATGCACCATTCAAATCCCTATAATCCACAAAAATCTTAATTTGACCATCTTTTATACTGATTACCATGGGGCTAACCCACTATGATTATTCTAGGGGCTTAATGATGTCAAATTTCAGCATTTTTTCAATTTCTTCTTTGACTTTTACGCATAGGTTAGGGTTCATCCTGTAAGGTCTCTTCCTAACTGGGCGCACTCCTTCCTTTAGCTTAATCTTCATCTCTCCTAATAACTCATGCACCCCCTTTAACTCATGGTATCCCTTAGGAAATAATTCCTGGAAATCATGGAGTAACTCAATTATCTTTTCCACTTTAGAATCAGACCAATAATCTCCAATTATGGACTCTTTAGGTTAATCATCTATGCCAATGTTCACTTTCTTGGTTTTCATAGGTTCATGAAATGAGCATGTGTGTTTATATGCACTGTCTAAAACCTTGTGTGTACCTATTGAATGATCTATGTACAAATTTTCTACTTTTTCATCATCCACTATGTAGACCATATTTCCTTTCTCCTTCTCAAAGAAAGCACACTTAAATAGTTTGGCATCTTTCGCATCTATTTCATCAAAATATGCTCCAGCTTCTTCCTCACCAAATAAATCCTGAATGAGTTATTCAGCCTTTCCACTATCTCCCATAGTCAAGAGTTCCATAACCCGTAATGCCTCTCTCACCACAAGTTTAGTAGAGAATTAGTAAAAAGTCTGGACCATTCCTGTAATCAAATCTTGTCAATTTCTAGTCTCCCTATACAGTTCTACATAAACATACCAAGCACATGCATAGCCTTGCAAAATGGAATAAATTTTGTGCACCCAAAGTGAAGGTGGTAAATCTTCCTACCCCTCTATCCAGAGTCTCTCACACTACTGAACATGGTGCTAAGAAGGTTGATTACCGTGATATATGCAAATCTGAGTAGGCGTATCGCTCTTGAGAAACTAGGTTATTAGATAAATTCTTACTTTATTCCAGTCTATGAGATTATCCCTGTGAACCATCCACCAACATGCTTCCATCCCATGTAGGGTATATACTAACATATTTCTTCTTTCCACTTGATTTGTCCACTTGTCCTCCATGGTGAGCAAGAATACTGTAGGATCTCCTTCTCCAGTGTACCATGGTATAGAGTCATTACCTATCTACCTAATACAATGAGGTTTTCTCCTCCATGTAAAGGCATTTATTACTTCACACCCAACCATCTCATAGGTTCCATGTGTCCAATTTTCACAAGGAATACTTTTAGTTTCACTAATAGACTGCATCTTCCCACTTAATGTTTCCCTCCTTAGATGGATCAAGTACTTCCAAATCTCGAATGACATGCACATAAATTATTTTGTAGGTCTTCCTCACTCAAAGGTTCAACATAAGGTGTATATTTTCCATCTATCAAAGGGATAATAACTTGTTCTTCCTTATTTTGCAAAAATTATATACCCCTTGTTGAGCCATATATCAACATTATTTGAATAGCATTAAGAGCACCCAAGTAAAGTTGGGAAGTTATCTGCTTCTACAAGTGCCAAAACCTCAAAGTCCCTAGAGAACTTGGTCCCTTATACAGTAATGGATGCATCCCTTAAAACCCCGATTATAGTGGCCTTAGTCTGATTATCCATAAACAATACATTAGAGGATGGCTATAATAGAGGTATGCCTATCTACACCCATGCATCTAAAACAAGCACATTCACTTCCACACCTGTGTCAATCAATATATTGCTCAAAATCCACCCATCTACAACAACATTCAAAGTGATTTCCTTGTCATAATCCAAGCTATGAGGGGGAAGATTAGTATGGAGGATCTGTCATCCATTCTCAATACCTACACATGGAGTGTTTCCCTTTAACCAATTCCCTAGTAATGGAACAATATTATCCTAGCGCAACATCTTGCATACCTCTTTCAAATCATCAACATCTAACTAGATTGTCTCTATTGCCTTCTTTTGTTTCAACTTCCGTGACTTTTCCTTTAAACATTTTATTTCACCCTAAATATTTTTGATTACCTGCATGGTTTCTTGATAAACCTCCTTATGATGTGTAGGATTTGGGTACCTTTCATGTAAAACCTCCTCCTTAGTAATGGTAGGATTCAGTTGTAACATTTCTCTGGGGTGTGTAACTTCATTGTGTGTAGTAATACTTACAGGTACTACCCCAAGTTCCGGGACCAAATTTGGCATCCACTGATTTTCCACGGTGCACTGGATTCTAACCATATTTATGCCCTTTTTCTCATGTTTAGACTACTTACTAATATGCTCATATAAGTTTGAGCATCCTCATAGTTATGATTCTTCCCACAAAAAGAACAAGTAATATTCTAAGGGCATTTGCACTTGTAGTGGTAAGGAGATCCACATGTATAACACATTCCATGAGGAAAATCACCTCATCCATAACCACAACCTCATCCCCCAAATTCACCATGGTATCCTCGACCTCTGCCATGACTTCCTTCAAAGTGTCCCTCATTCCAATTGTAACTCCCATGGGTGTGATCATGATCATGGTGATCACTTTTACTTTTAGAGTTATCTGATACTCCTGTCTGTTGCACACCAATATCGATGGCATCATGGATTTGACCAATCAACATGCAGTCTTCTATATTGTGAATCATGGACTAGAAAATCTTACAATAACAAGATACATTTTTTTCCGATCGCACGCTATAATAATGGGCAACATCTTTCATCATGTTCTAAATGACATATCTTGCAGTCTAGCAACAATGAATGTACTGACCTATGGGGACAATTATCCTTAGTGTACCCTTCCACTTCACAATCTGTACACCAAATCCTAGTATGTGTGTCATGTGTTGAATTGTCTGATAGTTTCTCCAACTACTTCACCATAGATTCAATTTGTGCTTCCAAGAATGGGCTCACTCCAGTATCTATACTTCCAAATACCTCAACACACAGTGCTGCTTCAAGTGCTTCATGCAGATCTGTATATTTATTATGTGACAATTCCCTCCTAAACGGTGTGATCCAGCCCCTAGTGAACCATTGTGCATGCTGGCTTTCATGGATATCATACAAAATCTTAGACAAAATTGTTTTGAAATGGGCATCATATTCTTGAATGCTCTTAGTAGTGCCCTGTTTAATATCCTTGAGTGTGCTTATATTCTTTTGCTCAAACTTAAGGATATGAAACTCAAGGAAAGCATCCCGTAGTGCTGCATAATCTAAGTAAGTCTAATCAAGGTCAAATTTATTGTACCAACTATAAGCCTGTCCCTGCAACGTAGTTACAAAATGACTTTCCTTGGGCTCAGAAGTCATAATCCCTTTTGTGTGTCATAGTATCTCACACATGTGCACATGCTTAGAAACATATTCTATTCCCCTATACTCTGGAAGATGAAATGACATATCCATGTAAATATTCAGGGGTTTGTGAGGACCATTCCCACCTGATCCAGAACCTCCTATGTTACCTCTACCTCCAGACCCACCAGATCCACCAAAACTAGAGCCACTTATGCCCCCTGATCCTCCACCTATAGTCAGAATTGAACCAGAGGATGTACTACCTTGTGTTCTAATAGTGGTACTAATCCTAGAAGTGAGTCCAAAATTATGTGCACTTGAGTTATGTGCTGATGGTGTGGCTGAAAAGGTACCTCCAAATAAAAAAGAAGATGTTTTCCTAGCCATAGATGCACTTTCTACTTGATTTACTCATATTTTTCTACTCCCTAAACTAGCTTGTTGACTATTGGTTGTACTAGATACGGGAAAACCAAGCGTAAGGGCTAGGTTTCCAGGTAGATTCAAATGCATGCCTGCGGTGCATGTCGTCACTACTAGCACACTCCCATATGAGGTTGAGGAGGGTTCCCTATTATTATTTCCCAAATGTGGGAGTTCCGGATTCTTTGGCTCCACGCCTTCTGTGTGATCTCCAAATATTTCACGAGCCATCCCTCTCCTCAATGTCATCCATTCTGCAATATCGTGTTGTTCTCTATCTCCCTCTCGTGTGCCTCATTTTACTTGAGCCACCTTTCTTCTCTTTTCATCTCTACTACTAGGTCTTCCATCCTTCACCAAACCTTCTCCTTCCCTCTCACGTGGTAGGGTTTATCTAGCCATCGTCTTTTCTTCCAGTTTCAAAGTCACCGTCAATAATTTGATCACTAGTGGAATACCTTGCAAATAGGTTCCCTTGGGATAACATAAACACTAGAACTCAGCTACCTCTGGCCACGAGTGAGTAGAAATTGAGTACTCTAAAATATAGCTATTTAGAACACCATGGAACTAAGTATCCACAACATGCATCCGAATCAGATCAGCATCATAAAGGGCCTGAAATTCTTCTCGCGTCTAGACAAGTGTGTGATACATTCAATTCCTTTTAGACACATAAAAAACTAGCCACTCATATAACTCTATTGGAAAGATAGCAAAGAAACTCTCATATAAACAGTCATACATATTCTGCTCCACCCATATTCATTCATCAAACTTAGATCCAACGATGAACCTCCAAGCATACTCTTCTTCTAGATCTATTATCCACTCCTCAACATTTTCTAGGGTCAACTAGTACGTCTTCATCATGAAACATCCTGAAAATAGCTAAAAAAGACGTCCCCACAATGGAACCAATGATGTAGCCTAGAATCTACTATGAAAAACATAGGCATGTTGGCACATCACTCAGATTGAGCTGAGAACTCACCCGAAGCGTGCAAAGGTACCAGGACCCTCTTTAGAATTACTTTTACAGGATGTTAGTGTGATGATGATAATTCATATTCATATCCATAACCAAATATAAACATTTCATAGTGCATAAACTAGATCTACATCTTAGAGAATCATGAACTAAACAATGAAATAATAAGACTAACCATACCAGAACTATATTTAGTTATGTCTAACACTATTATCTAACCAAAATACTCCATTGCATTAAACACTATAGACCACAGAAGCTTCTTACACTATAAAGTATCTCCATGAGTCATGCACATATTAAGAACAATAACATAACACTACAATAATTTTGTGTATTGCTTACTACACAAGTTCAATACATATTTATAAAGGTGGGGACTTTCCCTTCACCACCCATGCACTTCTCAAAATAGGTCACATACTGATAATAGCCATGCACCTTTATAATAACATGCACAACTTGCAAGTGTTCTAATATTAAATCTAAGAAGAAATCCTATTATTATCCTGAACTATGCATGGTTCTTAACAGTCGTTTGTTCCCAAAATACCATTTTTTGGCACACAAGTCTTCATCTCTATGTGTGCTCCACACGCTATCTCCAAAAATAGACCCTATCCATAAAAATGGCTAAGTCCTGAGCCAAATTGTTCTTGCGCGTGTTTCCTTCCCTATCTTCATGCGCCTTATTCCTGCGTGTGTATCCTTTATGTGTTTTTATTAGTTAAAACATGAGTACGTTATAATGGGATCATGTTATAACGTGAGTGCGTTATGGCTTAGATTTACCAATCCATAACATGCTCATGTTATAACATGACCTTGAATTTTATCTTTTATGTTATAACACGATGAAGCAATAATGTGAGCGTGTTATGGCCAAAATGGCCAAAAATGGATTGTTGTCCACTTTTTGGCCCCCCATCTTTGTGCACTTACCCCTTAATGAATTTATCTTCTTTATTAGTATTAGTTATGATATTATTCACCTTTAGAGTAGTGAATTTCATTCACTATCATAAAGATGGGGTGGGTGGGTGGTGGGGGGCATGTATACACTAAAGTTAACAAAATATCATTATTCCATCATGTTTTATATGTGATTATTGAATAATATTGAGTCTTAGTCGCACTAGTCCTTGTTTTTCTTTTACATTGCTTGATTTTTCTTTTCTTTTATAATTTATTTCATTTTCCCATATCTTTTATGATGTGTCAAAAAATATCTAGTCTTTTCAATTTATAATTTTAATTTTGATGATTGTGGTCCAAGACCATACAGTCTAATCAAGACCATACTACGATCTTGATTTGAGTTGTATAGTATTGTCTCTTCTTCATTTTGCATTTTTCTACTCATTGGGTATTTTTGTTACCAATTTATATTTTAATTATTATGTTTTAGGTCATAATTGCATGACCCTAAGATTTAAATTTGAAATTAAAAGACTCATATATATAATTTTACTCTAAACATTTATCATCTAGGAAACACTTATCTATCTACCACCTATTGAGCTAAGAAAGTGAGATTGATTACTACATGTTACATATCATAACACAAGAGGGAATAATTATGATTTTCACATCTACATATAAAGGTTTTGTGTGATAAAATTAGCATATCCTGATATTGATGTGGAAAAATAAGGGGAAAAATTACTAAGTGAATAAAAAAGGTAGTGTTTAGGGTTAGTCTAACTCAATAATATTCATTTTTTACTCACTATCTACTTTTTTCTTAAGGTTATTGTAGGAATATGGGGTTATTTTCAATAATAGGTGTAAAAATTTTGGATATAGGAAATTTCAAAGTTATCAAAGTGTGACATAAGAGAACCCAAGATCCCACCATCTTTAGATCTAAAATCATACAATCTAGTCTAGATTGGAGTATGGTCCTATCCTAAATTTGTTTTCTTTGTTGTGCACATTTAGATGAAAAAATGTTGATCTGAGAACATTCTAATTTCTTCATCCATTTTATATTTATCAATGAAACGATCATAATTTAACGTGAATTGGTTAAGTCGATGCTATCCAAAATACCCCTGGGCTATTTTGATAACTTGCAGTTCCATCTTGAACTTGGGATGGTAAAAAATGATCAACCATGGGAAAAATAATGTTTTAGAAAGGTTTAATTGGTTCAAGGGATTTCATCTTCTCCTTGTAAATCCATTTGGTCCCAATACTTAGCCAAAAGACCATGTTTTGTGGAAATCTTGCAAAATTGCCCAAGTATCAAAAAATTTCCTTTTTGTCGAGTTTTTCGGGTTTCATTTACATCGGGACATGGTTATCCAAAAGCATGAAATATGTTCTATGTTTCATGCTTCTGAAACCTAATGGTCCTTATTATATTTTAGGTTTCAGGTTTAAAACATGTCCCATGATTCATTCTTTCTACTTTTGAAATCCAACATTTTCCTTTGTGTTGGGTTTTCGGGTCCTTCATGCATCGGAACATTTCAACCCAATAACATGTTTTATGTAAATTTTTTCCACCCCTTATCCCTGACCTTCCTTGTTTCGGGTTTTCTAACGTGAAAAACATGGTGAAAGTTCTACCCCGTGTTTCAGGATTCTTCTACATTCGAACATCGTCAATCAAATGCATGTTATTTTTCATGTGTATTATGATCCCGAAACCTAATTTACTTTGTGGAGGGTTTTTGGGGTTCAATTACATTGGAAAAATTTAATGATGTCTCATGTTATCTAGCCTCTAATCCACAAAAGGAACATTCCTTTGTGTCAGACTTTACAAGGTGCTCGACAGGTACATTTCCCAGATTACTTGTTTTGGGATTATTATGGTGAATTTCAAGGTCAAAGTTCTATTGGTATTTCTTGTTTGTGTTGGGTTTTGGGAGGTGTTAAATAGGGTCATGAACCCGATGTAAGACAAATATGACGTTTCAACCACCCACATTTAATGGCAAATGGTACCCATATCTTTGCTGATGTTTTGTAGGAGAACAAGGATTTAATTAAAGATAATATCTCTCTCCCCTCCCTTTTCTATATCTCCCATTCTGCTATAAAATGTAAAATATTTCATTTTGAAGGGAGGATGTTTTAATATGTAAAGGATCTATTTTAAAAATTTTCCTGAGAATTTATGAGTTGCAAACCTCCATTTGAGCTTGGCAACATGTTCTTGTGTCTTCTTATTCACATGTAATGGTCTGTGCATACGTAAAAATCAATAAAATATGGTTTTTGTTTTCTCAAACTTGGCTTCTATTTTGTTGCATTTCATTTCCTCTCCATTCTTCTTTTTTAAATTTTTTTCATGTATTTCTTTGTTTCATGTTCAATTGTTGTCTCATGTGAGAATAGAGGGTAGAATGTTGTTTTTAGATATGTGTCACTTCTATCTGGCCTCTCACTTATCCATTTTCCTTCTCCTTTTTCCCTCATTAGAGTGTCTTCACCATTATTCTGGTGGTATCACCACCTGTTAGCTTAATATTTCATTTTCATGCATCAATTTAATCCTCTCTCTCTCCCTATTCCCTTGGAATGTGTAGATTAGGATTAGATAGGTTGTTTTCCTACATTAGGAGTATTGCTAGCATTATATTTAGGTAGAGGAAATAGACTTCTTTGGAGGTTGATCTCACTTTACAAGTCCCACATTTTTGATATCATTCCATGCTAGAAAAATGTAGGGATTTGTAATGTGACAAATAAGATGGTGCTACTTTTTTGTGATAATAGTTTTGGCATGCCCGATGGGACAAGGTTGAAATTCTCTACAACTTCATACCAATAAGGTTGATGTGTTCTTGGTGCTATCTAGAATATAAAGGAAGTTTTCAACATATATGGTGACTCCACTGATCCAACGGACCCATTTTCTCATCCGATAGACCATTTCTTTATTTCCATCATTTAATTTTTCTTTCCCATTAAGTTGTGCAATCATGACTTCATTTCCTCATTTTCTAAGTTTTAGCAACAATGTCACTCAAATCCACCTCCATCCTTCCAAAATCCATCTTCAAGCTATTATAGTAGAACTCCAAATCAATTTTATGATGAAAATTAGATGATGTATGTATGTTCTTATGAGTATACAGACTCTGGAGAACATTCTACACCTGAAGAAGATTTTGAAGGAAAAGTGCAAAGGATGGAGTAGATTTTTCAGGATGTCAAGGAGAAACTACAAATCATACATGTTAAACAACATGAATTTAGGTAACCATGTCCATGGTGAGGTCTTATACATAGCTGGTTTAGCCCACAACAAAGGCTTCAGGTAATGAGTGAATCTTTCACTCAAATGGTTGATTTTATTACATCTTTGTAGGCATTAGAGTCTAATCAATCTAAGGTTGAGGAACCCTATAAATGGGATGTTCCCAATAACCTTCAATATTAGTATCCAAAGCCCATTCCTTACAACCACCTCATCTCAATGTTAAAGTTCCTAGCTTCCTCAAAGATTTTTATTCCATCTCCTCTCCTCCATAGAAAGAAATCACACCTTCCCCTTCATTGCAACCATTACAAAAAAAAAGTTGAGACCCATATTACCCATCCTCTTTCATTCCCAAATCAATTTTGGGGGGAAAATAATCATAAATTTAGTCAAGGAGGGTAGTCTAGTGAAGAACCCAAAATATAAGAACTCATGAAAAATTTGAAGGATTGGGATTCAAAATTTGAGTCCAATCAGATGCCACAACTAGTTAAACCTTTAGCAAAGGTTGGGGTTGAAGAGAAAAAGGAAGAATATGTGTGTTCATAGTAAATAGGGGAAGATGATCAACACTATACTTATTCTGAGTGCAGTGTGCATGATGGCACCATATTCTTAGAGACTGTTGATTTGTCTTCACAAAAATCAGCACTGGAGGAGGATAAATCATTTTATGAAGACTTAGATGAAGAAGAGATCATAGAAAGATTTATTATTTATTTTGATAATTAAATTTTATATATTTCTTCAACTTCATCCTTAGTGAAATCTAATTTTCTTGATTATCTTTCCATGGAGGAGAACATCAAATAAGAACCTGCTACCCAGATCAATCCTCATGAGAAACAAAAGGAAGAGTTTAATATTTCAAACTCCATGGATGAGGAAAAGGAAGAGAGTGATGAAAACATTACCAAATAATTCATCATGGAAGATACATATTTGTTTGAAGAAGCAAAACAAATTCCCCATCAGCTTTCAAACATGCTCAATGATGAAGAAGAAGGGAAAATTTCTCCTTATAGCCCAATTAAGGAGGTTACATCTAAATAAGATGGTAAAATTCAAAGGGTCAGTCCATTCCCAATCAAGTATTTGGCTAATTTAGAGATAAAGAAGGAGCTACAACTAGTCATGCTCATTTTAAAGAATAAGAATGACCATCAAAACACAAAAGGTCAACTACTTCTCCTATTGTGTTTCATGTTTCGTTTAGCTTCCTTTTCCTGTGGATAGGATTGTATAGGTAGGTTTGATTTTAGTAAAAGAAGAGCATTGTGCACACTTTGCATGTTTCCCCTTTAAAATATGTATGCTTTTCAAGATTGTATATAGTTATTTTGAGATTTTGTTTTTATTTGCATAGTCTAGTTTAGCTTTCATAGTAGGTTTCATGGTGGAATTAGATAGCTGGAGTAGTTTCTAAGTGTTATTTAGAGCTCCACAAATCATCTCTAAGTCCAAGCATATCTTCAGACTGATTCATGGGTGAATATTTCAATTTTTTGAGTAGTTTAAGATATTTAGGCTAACTCCATTCCCAATATATGATTCAAGACCATTGGCCTTCATCGTCTAGTAGCCGTTGAGTCACCAAATTGTTATCTAAAATACCCTCAAGATATTTTGATAACTTTCATTTCCTTCTCAAACTTGGGGCATTACAAAATGATCGAAAATGGGAAAACTCATGTTTTGGAAAGGTTATAGGTGCTTAGGGGATTTCCTCTGCTCCTTTCAAATCCATTCGGACCCAATACTAAGCCCAAAAACCATATTTTGTGGAAATCTTGAAAAATCATCTATGTATTAAATTTTTTTCCTTTGTATCATGTTTTTAGGTTTCATTTATGTTAGGACATGATGACCCAAAATCATGTCATGTGTTCCATGTTTTCCACTTTCAAAACCTGATAATCCTTAGTGTATTTCAGGTTTTTGGTTTTATTTACATTGGAACATGCTGGGTTTAATACATGTCCCATCCTTCATGCTTTCTACTTCCGAAACATGACATTTTCCTTTATATCAATTTTTTCAGGTCCTTCATGCATCAGAACATTTTGACCCAATTACATGTTCGATGTCACATGTTTTCTACCCCCGATTCCCAACTTTCCTTGTTTCAAGTTTTCCAACATGTAAAATAGGTTTAAAGTTTCACCCCTTATTTCAGGTTTTCAGGATTCCTCTACATCAGAACATCGTCGATTAAACACATGTTATTTTTCATGTGCATTCTGATCCCGAATCCTGATTTCCTTTGTGTCAGGTTTTCATGGGTTAGCTAAATTAGATAAATTCAATGATGTGTCATGTTAGCTAACCTCCTACTCCCAAACAATACATACCTTTGTGTCAGAATTTGCAAGGTGATCAAAATGTATGCTTCCCCAAATGCTTGTTTCAGTTTTTTATGGTGAAAATAAAGGTCGATGTTCCGATGATTTTCTTGTTTTTTTCTGGTTTAGGGAGGTGTTCAAAATGGTCATGAAACTAATGGAGGCCATATCTGATGTTTCAACCACCCATGTTTAATGGTAAATGGTGCCCATATTTTTGTTGACATGTTGCAAAGGGAAAATAGGTATTTCATTAATGATTAGATCTATCTCCCCCCCTTTTGTCTCTCCCATTCTGCTATAAAATGTAAAATATCTCATATTTCAGGGAGGATGTTCTAAAATGTAAAGTAACTATGTTAAAAAAATTCTTGAGCATTTGTGAGCTGCAGACCTCCATTATAGCTTGGAAACATGTTTTTTTCCTTATTCCCTACATGTAATGGTCTATGCATACTTTAAAAGCAATAAAATCTAGTTTTGTGGTGTTTCTCAACTCTGGCTTATGTTTTGTTCCATTTCCATGCTTCTCTATTCTTGTTTTTATATTTTTCATGTATTTCTCCTTTGTAAGTTCATTTTTTGTGTCTCATGTGATAATAGAGGGTAGAATTTCATTTTTGGTCTATGTGACTTCTATTTGGCTTCTCTCTTCTCCATTTTCATTCTCCCATTTCCCTCATTACAGTGTATTCATGCATCCTCCTATCCCTCTCTCTCTCTCTCTCCCTAGTCCCTTGGAACGTGTAGATTAGGATTAGATAGGTTGTTTTCCTGTATTGGGAGTAGTGTTAGCATTAGATTTAGGTAAAGGAACCAGCCATATCTGGAGGTTGATCTCACTTTAAAAGTCCCACACTTGTGAGATCATCCCATGTTACCAAAAATAAGGGATATGTAACATGAAATATCAGAGGGTGTTATTTTTTTGTGATAACATTTGCCTCTCAAAACCTATTTGTACTCTTATTTCCTTTATTAGTTTAGTATTCTTGTGATACTCTAGTTATCATTATGAAATTATAATTGAATGTTATATGAGTTAAGTAAATTCATGTAGCATATATTTATCTCTATATAGATTAATTACATAAATTCATATAATTAATTGAGGGTATATACATCTAACACCCAAGTGATGTAAGAATGTGATAAGGGTAAACTATTTTCCCTAATAAATATTTACTTGTGTAGTGCCCCGCCAACCTACCCCCTAAATGAACACCATGAGATCAAGTTTGGGAGATGACATTTTTAGATTAAGATTTTCTTAATAACATGAGTGAGATTTATAATGATGGGGTTTAAAATTTGGAGTAATCAACTTATTAAATAAAACAAATTAATTAAGAACAAAGACATAAAATTAATAAAATTATTATTATTATTATAAAAATAAATAAATAATAATTAAAAAAACCAATTTTAAGATATCATAAATTAAAAAAGGAAGTTGAGGTTGGCAGTGGAGTGGGAAATGGAGGTAGGTAGGTGGGTAGATGAATGCGTTAGTGGAGGGAAAGAGAATTGATGGAGGGAGGTGGAGTGTGGTAGTGTGATGTAATGGGAATCCTCACAAGATTTTACACCAACCACCAAATGTAACCAACATGCCCCAATTTGGCCATTTCACCCTTGCCAGTGTATTCTTTGTCAGTGTGCCAATTGAAGCTTTGTAACAATTTTATGCATCCATTAGGAAAAGTAAAGAGTTTTTTTTTAATTTCAAATATATGTAACTTCATGGAATGTGTTTGTTTCAGGATTTACAAATAGTGGGTCTATTGAAAATAGCTTTGAAATCCTTCCAAAAATGTAATTTACAAGTGTAAATCTGTCATCGACAACCATTTCCAGCATTCTCCCTACCCACACCAAATTTAAGAGCTTTTTCTACCAATATGGATGTCCAAAAAAGCATAAAGGACAAAGGAATTTCATTGGGGATTTCAGACTCTTGACATTGGAATATTGGGTTGGATGGCCATGCCAGGAAGAGGGGGAAATTACACTCAGAGGTATAGATGTCCATTAAAGGATAAATGAGAGGGGTGTGCATAGTAGCAGGCTGGGGAATTTTTCAGAAAAGTGCCTTAAGGAGAAGAAATAATAATGACAACAAGGACAATTATAGATCTATTATGGAACCAGTTTGATGTTCCTTCTTCTATGGTGGCCATGGCTTTGCATGGAATGTCTAAAATTCCTAAAAATTATTTGTATAGAGGACCCCAATCACAATATCCATGGAAAAGGATCACTCTAAACCATATTTGTTTTAGATACCAAAAATGAGACCCAATCATAATGGTCACTACTTATGATTACCCCTCTGCAGTTCATGTGGACATGGCTGGAAATGATATTTTCTTAGTTAGAGACTCTTTGGGAATGGTAGAAAATGGACATGATATGACCTTTCTTGTGACATTAGAGGATATGTTGCTTCATTGTCATGCAGTAGCTCGTGGAGCATCCCAACGTCTTCTTCTTGGTGATTTTCTTTTTTAGCACCTATGAAGAAAGCAAAGACCATGTCATTGCAAGTACAACTCACATGTTAAAAGAGGGGGGTTTAGATGTAATAAATCTCAAAAGAGGAACACCCTCTAGGGCTATCAAAGTGAGAGATTTATTTGAGGTGGGGATTGCAGTCTGGGACAAGTGGGATTGACCCCATAGGTAATAAGTATTTGTTTTGTCAGGTTCAGGAAATTACCGAACCTAGGACCACAATTGTAGTTTATAAACCATGATCATGGTTTCAAAGTTTGATCATGGTTTATAAACCATGAACATAGTATTCTGATAGCAAAATAAATAGCCACGACCCTCATTTTTCCCCACAATTTTCTCCAAACCGCGCATTTTTTCCATTTTTGACACTCGTGCTTTGCACTACCCTTTCAAATTACAATTTTTTCTTTTGGATCATGATAATTTACATCATGCCACTGAGATAAAGAGGTAATTACTCTTTTTTTAATCAATTTTCTTGCATTTTAAGTTTTTTTGTGGTTTTCATGAGTTTTTTAATATTTTCTTTATGTATAAAATTTCTTTGTTTTGTCAGTTGCTCGGCCTGCTGTTAATCCTCTAATTCCTCCAAACATTCCTCCACTTCCTCAAAACCCTCCAAATATTCCTCTAGCTCCTCAAAACCCTCCTCCAAAGGTTCCTCCACCTCTTGTGGCTCCTACCGTCCCCACAAAACCACCAGGAACCCAAGGTGATATCATTAAAAAAATATGAGAAAATAAAATTGCCATTTAGAACCTTATTCACACTATCATACAAAATCATTCCACAAATTCAAGCTACATGACTTTAGCCAACACACTTCAAACATTGATTGATGAAGTTGACTCTGCAAGAAACCAAATAGAAATATGGAATACTTTTAAAGCTAATTGTAGGCATTGGTATGCAAACAAATTATCACATGCAACCATGAAAGACAATTTTTTTTTTTGGAAAAGACTGCATTTGTGCACTATTTACGCACCCCATAACCAATACCCCCCTCATGACTAATTGTAACTAGTTCCTTATCCATTGGTGTCATGACGACCAGATTAAGAACAATTTTTGGGACCGATGGTGGATGGTTTTTTATTCTCCACCATGCAAAAACAACGAGGTTCCTCTTTATGTTTTGAATAAATTGTATTGTGATTTTGTTCTTAATGAGGTCCCCAATTATTTTGACTTTTCTAGCTTTTACAGTCGAGGAGGTGGCTCTACATAGACTATACCAGGTGCATGTATTGTAGTTGGTCAACCTATGTGCCCCATGCCCAAAACCCCCACAACCTTTAGTTATCCCTCCTATAGTGAAGGAACATGCGTTGAGGTCTCTCATTGACACTCTAGCCCTACATATTATCTAGATTACATCTAGTGATGTTGGTGGAGGCACCATTTCTAGCACACCACACCATTTTCGATCATGTGGTGCCGTATGCAGAATGGGTGAGACATCCTTTGTTGGGTCATAGGATCTCTTTTTTATAGATTTGATGATGGAATATGTTTTCAGAAGTGTTGCAAATGTTGTTGGTCTTTCAAAGGTAAATTTCACATAAATAATATATATAGAAAAGTTTATTTCATTTGAGATTTTAATATCTATACTTGATTACGTCGTACTTGTGTAAAAACTAATATATATATTTATTTTAAACAGTAAGATTCGGTCAAGGACACATCTGAGGTGAACATCCTAGCTACTGTAACCCATGTTAAAGTGTGTGCAACCGTAAGTTTCAAGTTACCTACATTTCAAAGTTCATTTGATTGCATGTTTATTATTAAATACAAATTAATGTTCGTGTATGTGTTTCATGTGTACATACATATTAATATTTTTATATTTTTTAAGTAGGAGTTGGGTAGGACATCATCTGTTCTGGGTACTGAGGCTACTAGCATGCCTCATGTTAATTTTATGTGGGTTAGTTTAACAAATTTTACTAGTTAATGTTCAATATTGTTTAAATATTATTAACATACATATCTATATGTGTTCTATAATTTAATATATATGCATGAGCCTTAGTTCCTTACACCATTCTCCTCGACACTTTTCAATTAATGTTGATCTGCATGTTATTTTTACAACTTATGATTTCCACATAGACTCCTTCCTTTATGTAGACTGTGGAGGATGTTATTGATGTTGTCATAGGATTTGCAGATCCACTCACACAGGTACAATTTTTTCAATTTGTTAAATTTTGGATGAATGTTTTCTTACTAAATCTACAATATCAAGTTATACATGAAATATTTAATTTGAACTATTTATTTATATGCAGCCTATTATGAGTCAGAGTGCACTGCCATGACGCCTACACACTCCCCCTCGTGAGTCTAATCTTGACCCTATAGAGCCTCAATGAAAAATTAATAGGGATCATGAGATTGTGGTAAGATTTCACATGCATTAAAATTTCTAAGTTTTTGAATTATGAATGTATTTTCAATATATCCACTTCTTAAAAAATTAGGTGTTAAAAACTTGATGTTTATGAATGTGCTACGGCTTTGACATGCTTAGGACTAGACGGATGAAATTTGTAGTGCCATCTCCATCCACTACATCCACAAGCTGTGGACATGCTTCTACTAGAAGGGCCAAGAGAAGGAGGATGTTTCATGATTCTTCATAGGATGTATAGATATATATGCCATCTGGACATGTGATACATACATTTTTGTATGCCTATATATGGCTTGATATATATGATCTTGTGTTGGACATTTCGTGGAGACATGTATATAGTCTTATGTGACTGTGTGGTCCTATATATATGGCATGCTTAGTTTTATACATTATTCTTATATTTTCATAGACTTGGAACTGGCTCAAATGCATGTGCATGTATTCCATGTGTACTAGATATATTATTTATATGTGGATTTTTTTCCCAGACCACTATGATATAATTTTTATGATGTTATTGCGATCTCATTTATTGATATTTTTTTGTATTGATATTTGACATATGATCATATTTGATCATGTGTGACATTTTTTATATATATGTGACTTGATGAAGTGTGATGATGTGTGACAACAGGATTTCATTAAATGACATGTACTATGATGATGTACTGACATGTACTGTGATGATGTAATGACATGATATGACATATTTGTTGCACTCTTTCCAAACCACACATATATATGTTTGATAATCATATTTGTTTCTCTTTGTGGTGGATGAAGATAGGAATTTTTCACATAACAATGTGTCCATTCAAGTGATATGACATCATAATCATCTTTTTTTCTTGATATGACATAATACAATCATCTTGTGCTTTGGAATATTGCATAACAATGGACAAATTCTTGATATGACATCATAATCATATTTGTTTCACTTTGTCACACATATGAAATGTTTTTGTAATTTCATATATACGCTTCATCCAATCATGTCTTTATTGTGACCTCCTTGAAGGCTTGTCATATATGAATTTCACTATTGATGTGGTGAATAATAAATCTTGTTCTTTGGAAGATTGCATAACAATGGACATTCTTGATATGTAATCATAATCATATTTGATTTTCTTTGTCACACATATATATGTTTCATGTAATCGATGTATTTGTTTCTCTTTACATGTGGTGGATGAAGATAGGATACTATAAATTCAACTGTTCACAGAATATGGTAGTGTGTTTACCTTGTTGCAATTTCCTTTATGCGACCTTATCCAGTTCAAATGATAGTGCATTATTTTCAAGCCATATAAATAATTATTCACATAAGCTTGTCTTAGAAACTAATGTAAAATGAAGAGAAGATAGGCTTCCCAACCACCAAGTGCTTCACTTGATCCCATGCCTTCCAAATTGACCAAAGAATAAAAGACCCATGAAGAGAAACAAGAAATCCCTCAAATAGTAAGTCAACTAAATGAAGTCTTTGTCATCTCTCTTGACCCTTCATATCCTATTGGAAATATTTACTATGTGGGTATGGAAATATTGACTATGTGGGTACGTACCCAAAGGCCCTGGGTATGCGAGAATGTGAGAGCGAAAGAAAAAGAAAGAGAGAAAGAGAAAGAGAGATTGAGAGTGAGAGTGAAAGAGAGAGTGTAAGAGAATGACAGAAAGAAAAAGATAGTGTGATAACTAAAAAGGTAAGTCTATTGGTTGGTTCATGCATTCATATCATCAAAAATCACCTTCTAATCATCCTTAATGATGTAAGAAGGAGTCAATGTTGTTGTTTAGTAGTCTCTAAGACAAAGTGCTCTTTTTGGTCTCCGAGCTCTTAAGGGACTACATCTGGATGAAGTATCCTAGAAGAAATGGATCAATCTGACACAAAAATGAAGCCTCCAAAATCATTTACAAGGTCATCTAGATGTTTTAGTGTAAACAGTTTGGCACCAAGAGCCACCATTCCCAAAGTATTTTGTTTGACAACCTTACACTGACTTAAACCACACTTTTTGTGCTTTTGCAAACAATATAACACCAAGAGAACCAAAAATATATGGATAAAACCAATATATTATTCTCTAGATGGTCTCAATGTGGAGTTCTAGGATCAAATGAGAGGTCTCTAGGTGCCACAGAGATCGAGATATCACCCGCCGAAGTTATAGCATTTTTTGGTCTCTTGGCTCTTAAGGGACTACGTCCGGAAAAAGTAGCCTGGAAGCAATGGCTCTATATGGCACCGAAACGAAGACTCAAAAATAATTTTCCAGGTCACCTAGACATGTTGGCATATCCGATTTTGTGCCAAGAGCCACTGTTTACAAAAAATTACATTTGACAACCTTACACTGACTCAAACTACACTATTTTTAATAGAACACCAAGAGAACTGAAAGGATATGGATAATCTATAGAGTGTCCTAACATAGAGGCTTAGGATTAAACGAGACATATCTAGGTGCCATGAAGACTAAGATATCACCCGTTAAAGTTACAACATTTTTGGTCTCTGGACTCTTAAAGGACTACATCTGGATGAAGTAGCCCAGAAGTAACAAATCCGTACGACACCAAAACAAAGCCTCAAAATTAAGAACACTTTTAAGCCAAAAATTGAGCAAAGGAGGCATCTAACTATACCCAATAACGCCGTAGCATTCCTTGAGATTTCATGGCACAATTGTTTGCAAACTACCTATTCTAGGCAGTCTCAGGAAATAAACAGAGCCAAGTAGTGAGAAGTCATGCCCCGGGACATCATGGGAGTGAACTTCCATCACCAACACATCTAGCTAGGGGTTATATGCCTTCAAGTGCCATATCAAGATCCAGGGAGGCCCGATTCGGACTCGGACCACCTGATCTAGAGCCTAGAACCCATTCCCTATTGATCCCAATTCACATTTTCAGTGAAAACCTCTAATGATCACAACTTGGAACTCGGTCATCCAAAATGAGAACCATCTAAGCTAAAAATTGAGAAAATGAGACCTCTAATTACACCCAATAATTCAGCATCATGGCATTCCTTGAGCCTTCATGGCATAATTATTTACAAATTGCCTTTTCTAGGCAATCCTAGGCAATGAATGAAGCCAAATAGTGAGAAGTCATACCATGAGATGTCATGGAAGAAATCCTCTTCCACTAACACATCCAGTTTGCGGGGTGTATGGATTTGAGTGTTATGGCAAACTCCAGGTAGGCCCGGTTCGAAGTCGTATAACCCGATCCAGAGTAAATAATTTTTTCCCTATTGATCCTAATTCACATTTTCAATGCAAAATTCTAGCGGTCATAACTTGGAGGTCGGTCATCTAAACGAGAACTGTCTTAGCCACAACTCATGAAATAGATGCCTCTAATCACACCCAAGAATTCAAGGTCAAGGAATTCATTGAGCCTTTGTGGCATAAATTGTTTGCAAACTACCTTTTATAGGAAGTCTTAAGCAATGAACGGAGCCAAGTAGTGAGAAGTCATGCCTCGAGACATCGTGGGAGAGAACTGACACACCCAACACATATTATTGGGGGGGTACACCTTTGGGTGCTAAGGTAGGCTCTAGGAAGGCTCGGTTTAGAGTCACACCACCCGATCCGGAGGCAAGAACCCCTTCCCTATTGATCCCAATTCACGTTTTTCAGCACAAACTTATAGCATTCACAACTTAGCACTCGTTTATCCAAATTCAAAACCATCTAAGCCAAAATTTGAGTGAAGGAGGCTTCTAATCACACCCAATAATTTAGGGTCATGGCATTTATTGATCCTTCCTAGCATAATTGTTTGCAAACTACCTTTTCTAGGTAGTCCTAAGCAATGAAGGGAGTCGGTTAGTGATAAGTCATGCCCCGGGACATCGTGGGAGTGAAATTCCACCACCAGCACATCTAGTTGGTGGATTATACGCCTTTGAGTGCTCTGGAAAGCTCTAAGTAGACTCAGTTCAGAGTCAGACCACCCAATCCAAAGTCAAGAATCCCCTTCATAGGTACATAAACCATTGTTAGTTGCTTCTCTTTGCTTGGAAAACAATGAAAGCTTCTCTTAGCTTCTAGAATATAAAATTATATTCTAACAATGCTAACCACGTGAAGGTAGAAGCTTTTATGGCACCACTAACCTGTATAAAAGTGTTAGTAAAAGTAATTTAAGTTGAATCAAAATCATTCTAGATATATACAAAATACACAAATTTAATAAAATATATGAACTTGAATCTAGTATACAAATTTAATAACTTCAAAGAAATATATACCAGACGAGCATGTAAACTCATTCCAATGAACCATCAGGATTGGATCTACTAACGGTGCTAACCACATGAAGGTAGGAATTTTTATGGCACCACTAACATGCATAAAAGTGTTAGTCAAAGTAATTTAAGTTAAATCAAAAGCATACTAGATATATACAAAATACACAAGTTTAATAAAATATATGAACTTGAAGCTAGTAGATTTTTTTTAAAAATTCAAATAAATATATACCAGACGAGCATGTAAATTCATTCCAATGAACCATCATGACCAGATCAGTTAAATCAGTCTTAAATCAATATTAAATCAATCTCAATCCTTCCAGATTCAGTAATTCTCTATTTCTACATGTTGTTTATAGTTCTTGATCTATTTCCATCTTTCTAAGTACAGGGTTGACATCCAACAAAGAAGTTAACCACTTCTTGGAATCCAACATTGTCTAGACAGCCCTCGCATACACCTATCCAATCCAATCCGTTTAAATTTTATAGATATTGTTATAGTAATAATCCATCATTCAACACCAATAAACACTTCTAGATCACAATTTTCCTGATAGAGTATGCTCATTCCGTACTAATCTTGTTCCACTAAGTTCCCAATCTAGACTCAACCCATATCTTTAGATACAAGCTAAGTCATTCTTATCTCACTATTTTTTACAATTTTTTGTATATTTCATGATAGATCTTGCTTGATATTTCTATATTCATTTCATCTCAGTCCTCTACTATATTTAAATTTTATTAAATATCTAGAAGAGAAATTTTTTGGTCTGATTAAGGAAAATAGATCTTCATGAAGAAGAAATTATATTCCATGGAATTTTTTTGCTAATTTACATTGCAAAGTTTGAATAATCATTTGAAATTGCTTAATTCAATTGTTTCTCAAGACATTCAAGATACTACTAGTACAAAGCACAAAAATACGGTACCGATGAGATTATAAAGTAGATTCAAATTCTACTAAGAGATTTAGGTTCAACTATATCCAGCTCGAAGGTGACCTTAAAACATAAATGTCCTCCTATTTTATTTTTCCTTCTATCCTTCTGTCTTTCTATTTTTTTATGGTGTTATTGTGTGGTTGTTTCTTTAATGTTCTGGAGTTATTATTGGTAGTTTTGTCTCCTTTTTCCATTACTATTTTTAGTTTTATATAGGGGTTTAAAGGCCCCTTCTTGATGTAACAAGGTTGGGGCCTAGGTTATCACCCCCTTTACTAATAACTAAAAAATAAATCAAATTTACACCATAGTAATCAAGCACATAAATTTTAAAAGAAAACAAATCAGAAAGAGACAATTTTATAGTTTAGAACATATTCAAGATGTGTCGATGATTGATCTAGGCAAGGGAAGGGTATGAGATTTGAAACAATCACTTTCTAGAGATGCAAAAATGTTAGGGTAGGAATTTATAAATAGATCATGACTATACGATTTGGTCTTGACCAAACCATATGTTTAATACCTTCAGGTAGTTAGATTCTAAAAAAATTTCTGTCACTCTCTATTGTTCTTTGATATCTTCAAATTTGCATGAAACCCTATATGTCACACCTGAAGAGGTATACAAAGAAAACTAGTTATCTTGCAAGAAACTCAATCAATAATAAGCTCTAAATATAAATATGCAAATTCTTAAGTTGGACTAACCTCGGTGGTCACCCCACTTATGAATCACCAAGAAATGCACTACATTTTAGACTCAATGTAGTTATCCTAGTGTTTTGTGTAAAGGTCCATGCAACTATCCCTTGACCTAGGATTAACCTTGTGCCTTAACACTGATAGTGGGCTATGCTACTTCATCCTAATAGAAACCCTTATGTATAGATGAAAAATTCATAATTATGTCCTCCTATGTTGTGTATGTGGTATGTGGTATGTAGATGTAGTTTTTGTTTTCTCAGTCGAATAGGCAGTAGATAGATGGGTAGTTACCAAATAACAAATTCTTAGGTTAGAATTGTACATATATGAGTTCTTAATTTCAAATTAGGAACTTAGTGATGATAAAGGACAACAAAAAATATATAAAGTGAAAGATAAAAGAGTGAAAATGGGCCCATGTAGAGAAAAAAAGTGGAAAACAAAAGGGGTCAAAACCATGTACATAATGGTCAAGATCGTATGTATAAGCCTGACCTTGTTGTACAATATTAGACCATGATCATATAAAAAATAGTAAAAGTAGGGTGCTAGAGATCTCTGTTAGAATTCTCAAAATCAACTCAAAGAGGAAAAATAGCAAGAGGTTGAGTTCAATCAATACTTAATAAAGAGAAAATCAACAAAGGACTGAGGCCAATAAGATGTTTCATTGTTCAAAACTCATCTACATAGAAAACTAATAAAAGCACGATGTAATAATGGTTTTGTGAAAATATTGGTGTCTACACTTACTACCTTGGGACCTATTGAGATGGAATTCCAAGATTTATTCATGGATTTTCATTGTAAAGGGAGGACTTTTGAGTTGTGTGGGATGAAGGGAAAATCTCTAAAGTTAGAAAATTCTCATCAAATGCTAAAAATGATTAATAAGGGTGTATATGGGTTTGTGGCTTAGCCATTTTCACTAAAATATCAACAATCAAAAGGTCCTATAAAATCATATTTACAAGAAATTATTAATGATCACTTTAGTTGTATTTGAGGATATGTCGAAATGTTTACCTCCCAAAATAGATCATGATCATGTAGTTTATCCAGTACTAGGAATCCAAACACCCAATATTTGACCTTATTGTTACCCTTATCTAGAAAAGAGTGAGATTGAAAAGATGGTACAGGAGATGCTGAAAGTAGGAATTGTTCTCCATAGTCAGATTTCTTATGAAGAAAGGATGAAGTTTCGGGCATGTCTCCAAACTACAAGTAACTCAAAAAATACACAGTAAAATACAAGTTTCTTAATCCTATCATGGAGTATTTTTTGGGTGAGTTGCATGGTGATGCCTATTTTACAAAATTAGATATTCAATTGGGTTATCATCATATCTAATTATAATTCATGATGAACACATTCACAAAATATCATTTCAGACACTTGAGTTTCATTATGAATTTCTAGTAATTTATTTTAGCCTTAAAAATGGACCATGTACATTCCAAAGTTTAATGAATTCAATATTTCAAACATTTTGACAAACGTTTTTTATAGTATATGTTAGTGATATATTAGTCTAAAGAAATACATGGGAGGAAAACTTACATCATGTCAATAATGTAATGGACCCTCTTTAATAACAACACCTTTATGGTAATCCCTCCAAGTTTTTTATTGAAGTAATGGAGGTAGAATAATCAGGTCATATAGTTTCTCATGAATGTGTAAAAGTTGATCCTCTTAAGATCTATGCCATGGTAGCATGAAAATTCCTAAAAACATCAAAGGATTATAGGTTACTATCATAGATTTGTGAAGAATTATAATATATTTACAACGCTACTCAAAACTTTAATGAAGAAATACTCCTTTCATTAGAATGAGGAAACAACCTAGGCACTAGAGACACTAAAGAAGGCACTGTGTACCACTCCAGTTCTTCCTATCCCACATTTCTCTAAAACCTTCATTATTGAATGTGATGATTCATGGTTTGGTATAGGTGTAGTAATCATGCAAGATGGTCACCATATTACATTTAAGAGTAATCAATTTAAAGGTAAGAACCTATTAAAACTAACTTATGAGAAGCAAATGATGGTTCTTCTTCATGTAATCAAACAATGAAGTCCATATCTCATGGGTCGTCACTTCAAGGTGAAGATAGATCATAACAGTTTGAAATAATTCTAGGAGCAATTAATATCATCAAAACAATGATAGAAATGAGTCATAAATATGTTAGGATATGACTTTGATATCATTTACAATAAATGAAAAAATGTGGTGGCCTCTTCATTATCTAGGATAGATGAGTCCATAAAAGAATTAGTATATACCATGTCTATATTATTGGTAGACTAGGTATATCAGGAAATATTATAATGGTAGAATGATATATAGACCCACACTCTCATTCAAAATATCAAATAATATTTTATTGTTTTATAACATTTTTTTTTACAGAAAGGGGGTGCATTATGTTATAAGGATTAGTTATACTTATGTAATAACTCTACCCTTAAAATTTAATTTCTCTCTTAGCTTCGTGCTTCTCTAGTGGGTAGCCATTTTGGGTTCCTAAACATTTATCACACAATTAAGTATGATTTCTTATAGGAAGGATTGAAATGGGATGTCCAAAAATTTATAGTATAATTCTTGGTGCATTAGTGTGACAAGGGGGAAACTATTAAGACATCATATCTTTTACAACCTCAATCTAATCCTATTGAGTGGTGGGAAACATTTTCCATGGATTTCATCACAAGATTGAGAAATATTTATAGAACCATGTAATTGTGGTGGTTGTGGATATAATCTTCCAAACATGCTCATTTTTGTGCCTTATCACATCATTTTAGAGCGATTACAGTAAACATATATTTTAGAGACAAAGTTCATAAAATACATGATACAATGAAGCTTATAGTAAGTGATGTGACCCAATATTTACTATCAGTTTTTACACTTATTTATTTTCATGTTTGGGTAGTCAATTGGCTTGTATTTTATCATATCATCCCCAATATGATGGAAATAATCAGATGGTAAAAAATGTTTAGAGGGATATCTTTGATATTTTTCTTTGGATAAGTAAGATAAATGGGTTTTGTTGTTAACACTTTAAAAATGTTGTTATAACACTTCATTTCATACCTCATCCAAAATGCCTCCATTCTTGGCATTTCATGGTTACCATCCACCATCTCTCACCTCTAACTTGAGGTTTTATCCTAAAGTGAGATAATTTAAAGAGAAAACTCAACACCAATAAGAGGTTATCTCTAACCTTAAATATGATTTAGGAATGGCACAAAAACCCATGAAGAAACAAGATGATTAACACCATAGCGAGTTAAGATTTGAAGTTGGATACTTTTTGTGTGATTTCATCCATATAAATAACTATATTTGAAATAACAAAACAAATATAACAAGATTACACCTAAATAGTATGGAACTTATCATGTTTTTCCAAAAATTGGTACTATTGTGGCATATAGATTGAAGCTTCCTTGGTCAACTAAAATGGAACCATTTTCCATGTTTCTTTCTTGAAGAAGGTGATTTGGAAGGTGTCTTCCTATTTAGATTTACTTGATATTGATGATGAGGGATGTATAATTTTGGATCCTTAAGTAATCATACATATGTACACTAATAAGTTAAGGATGAGGGTCATCATCGAGTATCTAATCAAGTGGAAGAATTTGGATATTGAATATGAAACATGGGAAGAAGAAGCATTCTGATAAAAGCATCCATATATTACCATCATTGGGGATGTGATTTATTTAAAGGGGAGGGGTAATCTATTCCCTCAATCCTAGGTCATATATTATGATATGGATGGCTGACTTGTGGATAACATAATGTCTTATCATGTCATATCACATTCATTTACAATTTCATATGGTTAGTAGGCCAGCTTTGGTGCTTTACATAACATAGTACATGGTATATAGAAGATTTAGTAACTAATATATGATCATCATATTGAGAATTTGAGTCTTATTGTATGGTTTGTAGGTTTCCCCCTCAAAGTGGCTAAGTTATTCTACTTGCATATTGTGATTGTTTCTCTATATTTTGGTGTTCCTTTGAGTTCCATTGTTGTTCATATCTAGATATATCTCAGTAATTTGATTACAATTCACTTATTTATCTTCAAAATTATATTGGAAACACTTACCCTAAACAAAAAACACACCACTTCCACCAATTCCTTCAAAAAATATAAAGAAATAATGAAATAAATTTGACATGTCTTGTGTATAAAGTGTGTATTAAGAAGCCCTAAATTTGAAAACAACACAAACTTGAATATAATTACATCAACTATTTTTACCAAATATTCATTTCCATTGAATAAAAAAACTAAAAATTAAAAAAAATCATGGTAACACTCACTTGACCAGAATAACGACACTAATTACCAAACATATACTAGTGGGATGAACTTTTGAGTCACATATATCAAAATAATGGGATTACATGTGTCGTTTGTATGAAAGGAAAATAAATACTTGGCTTAAACATGTATAAGATGTATCATATCATATCTTATATTTCCAATGTAAACCTCAAATTACATAAGATTGTGAAGAAAGTGAGGTACACTAAAGAGAATTTGAACATAATGTTGACCTT
Source organism: Taxus chinensis (assembly GCA_019776745.2). Classification (NCBI taxonomy): domain Eukaryota; kingdom Viridiplantae; phylum Streptophyta; class Pinopsida; order Cupressales; family Taxaceae; genus Taxus; species Taxus chinensis. The sequence continues at coordinate 220,579,815 of CM034153.1, forward strand.
CACCAAGGAAAATATCAAATATTTTTCCTTAAATAGCAAGACCCCATAGGAAGAGGTGATAAACAGGAAGGAATTATCCTCAAATGAGTGTTGGTAAATGTGTCACTTGTGTTGTCATAGATGTCACAGTGGCTAGGTGATCTAGGGATGTTGGCTAGGTGATCTATGTATGCTGGCTAGGTGATATAAGCATGTTAGTTAGGTGATCTAGGCATCTTGGATAGGTGATATAGGGGTATCTATAGTGCAGAGTGAAGCATTGAAATTCTTTGAGCAGACATATCAGGTGGTTCTCAAAGGTTCAAGAATATTTCAAGTGGTTTCAAGAAGACATGAACTTGAAGTTTGATTGGTTATGTCATTTCAAGGTGGTTTCAGGTGCCTAATGGAGTGTGGTAGATGGTACAGGTCAGAATAAGCATGGGAGAAGCCTTGAGAGATAAATCACAACATGTGTGAGAAAAGGTTAGCTTCAACTCAGCTCTAGGAGTCATTTTTCTATGTTGGTCATAAATGGTCTTGAGAACTCGCAATGTTCTTTCCTACAAATTGAGTTGGTCAGAGTTCTATAGGCATGGATTTGGAAAAATACCAATTGGTACAGGTATAGGAGTGTCTTACAATTCTCCATGTCAAGTTTCATCATATTCCATAAAGTATTTTTTGAGATATTAAATTTTTAGTCAAACTTCCTTTTTGAGAAGTGTGTTTGGAGCAATCTAGATTCTTAAGGGTAAAATTTTTTATGGAGAATCCTTAGGATAAAAAATATAATAAATGTTTGGAGTAAATTCATCTATAAATCATGTGCAAAAAGTGGGTTTTCAAAGGGAGGTGTATTTAAAAAGATATGAGCACTTTTGCGAAACAACTTTTTGTTCTCCTAGACTATTTTTTGAGCTAATAGGAGCAAAAGGTAAAAATTGTTCTCCGATGACTAATTTGGCCTCTGCAATATTGATTTGATATGTGTTGATGGTGTTTACATACTTTGTGGGTCTTGATTTGGTGTTTGAAGAATCTATCAAGGGCTAACCCACATCCTCCATTTCATTCAGTGAGTGCACAGATGAAGTCATGCTTTATAGATCTTTAACAATCATAAAAGTGAACTTAGGAACATGCTTAAGAGGCCATAATAGTGAATATTTCTTCCTAAATGTTCTTGACAAGGTCTTCAAAGTGTCTTGAAAATGTGTTAAGATTAAAAACAATATACTACCAAGTGATTGCAGTGAATGTGGCTTGGCAATGTGTTTGAAGCATGCTCTTGATGAGTTTAGTGAAAAGTAGTGTTTTAAAGTGATCTTGTAGTTGATGTTCAAAGATTTTTGGATCTTTGAATATCAAATAAAAAGTGGTCACTGCCCTTTGTGAAGGTATCTATGGCTTCTAACCAATCCTTCTTATTTAAAGATAAAACTATGTAGCTCTATGACAAATATGTTCTCGGGAAAAATCCAAATTTTCCATGACTCTGAATAGTTGGAGAAGGAGGATTACATCTTAAGGAATCCATAGAAGTAAAAAGGGTTGAATTTAATGATGGTTTGTAACAAGAATATCCTTTTTAACTCCTCTCGGGTCTTCCAATGATTTATACCCTGATTTTGGGTTTTGAAAGCACTTTTTTTCTTAGTTCTCCAATTCTCTCCAATGGAGTTTCCCCAAATTTGAACAAGACCTCTACAAGGGAATTTAAAATGTTTTACAAAATATTTGTATTGATTTCATTAGTTGTAGAGATATATTTTCATGATTGTTTTTTTGTAAACTTTGTTTTTCTTGGTAAAGCGACAGTCATCTATCTTTTATGATGTTCCTCACTGTTCCAACAAATATTTTGTTTGTTTTGAGCTATAAGGAAAATAAAATTCCTTAAGAAAGTCATGGTGGAAGTGTTCAAGTCTGAATGAAGGTAATTTCACAATATGGAAGCTTCTTATAATGCTTAGTTGATCAGTTTACAAGGACACGTGTTTAAAGTAATATATAAATCCTATTGGTAAATGATTTCAATCAGATATCTAGGGTTTGGAAATTTTTCTAATGATGTGAACAAGCTTGGAGGTACTCAAGCTTCAAGGTAATTAAGCTTCAACAAGGTTGTTGCCATAGTAAATGATTTTTGAAAATAGGTGTAAGGTCTCTTCATGATATAAGGCAATGAACTCAAATAAATCTTGAAGTTTTTGAATGATAGTTTAAAAAGTGTGGAGTGGATCTCAAGGTTCTGATTCAAAGCCAAAAAACTCTTGAATAAGGTCAAAATTCTTTTTATTACTCTCAACTCAAAAAAGAAGTATCAAATATTAAAGTTCAAAGATGTTTGATAACTTAAATGGACTCTTGAAGTTCAAGAGTTGTGTGTGCAAACTTAAGGAAGAGAGATGATGCAGCCTAGGATTCAGTGACACAAACCCAATGAAAACCCTATGCATGCTGGCACATCACTCAGCCAGGACTGATCACTCAGCTGAAGCACGTAAAGGTACTAGGTCCCTCTTTAGGGTTTCTATAGCAGGATGTTAGCATGATGAAGAATTAACATATATAGTTCCATTACTAACATATCATTCTATAGAGCATACCAGATCTATATCCAAGGAAAAATATAACTAAGTACTAACCATGATGAGAACAAAAGTATACTAGATTCAGATACTCATATGACTAATACTTAGATTCAGACAATATGCTCCATTATATTCAATGCAACAAGTTACAGAAGCTTCATTACAATATCAAAAGTATGCATGTAGCATCATGAAGATATATGTCTCGATCTCATCACCTCTCTGTCATGATCTCCTCTATTCTATATCTATTACACAATCTACTACATATATATAAGGGTGGGGACTTACCCTTCACCACTTATCCATTCCAAAAATAGGTCACATGTTATTCTTAGCCACGTGCCTTTACAAAACTAACCATACATGTAATTGCACTAACAATAGACTACTACTAGCTAACTAACAGTAGTAGATCTATTTCTAACCTGTGTCCATGCAGATTACTTCGTGTCCAATCCTCCAAAATTATCCAATGCATGGTACACACATCTCTACCTCATTTTTGTGCTTTGCACGCCATCTCTAAAAATAGACTTAATGAGAAAAATGGCTAAGTCCTGAAAACTGAACTTTTGTTATGTGTGTGCGTTCTTTCTATCCATTCGCACCTTTGCATATGAATTTATTTCCCGTGCGGACTTCTTGTGTGTTTTCTCCATCAAGTGTTCTTTGATCAACATTACCCCACACTAATTTCATTATTTCCCTGAAAATGGTTATCTCCAGAATTAAAGCAAAGAATAGAATAATGGAAAGAATGAAAAGAATGTATCAAAGAATATCTTACTCTGTAGTCTCTTCTTCAACCTGAACAACTAGTTCAGGATATTCTTGTTCTATTTTAGCCTCCAAGGTCTTCCATTCAATGAGTGTTTTCTCTACTTTTTTTGGAATGTCCACAACAATGGACTCCAATTCATCCCTCGTAATATCCCCTTTTTCAATTTTCAAGAATAACACAATGTTTGACATTGAGGTCATTCATCCCTCTAGTAAATACATCTTCTACGTAATCAGATTCCCAATCTCTTCCAACCGAGTCTTGTGTGGTTCTTGCACTACTACGAGGGCCTCGCGCTTTTGCTTAACCATTGAAAATATATCTGCGTGGCCCAATGTTTTGTCCTTAATTTCTCTCTAGAACTCATTTTTCTCTTCCAAGGTCTTCATGTTGATAAGTGCCTCTGGAGCTGTGAAAATGTTTAAATCCTGGTCTTCTTTCTTCAATTCTTCTTATAGCACTTGCAATAGTCCTTCATAGGATGTAATCTTCTGCATCACTGAAGCTTTCTCTCATCCTGCCTCTTGTGATGGATCTTTTGGCGTTGGAATGCGCAGAGGTTCATCTTCAAGTAATAGGTCCACCAACTTTCCTACATAATGTATTGTTGAGGGAAATGTCTGTGGTACCTTTAGCTCTAAGTGTGGCCTATCTCTTATGACATTGTTGCCAATATCCTTTGTGATGTTGATAACTACAACATTCTTCTTCTACACTAAGTCCCTCTCTTGTGTTAGGCACGCTATTTCTCCATCCTTAGTTTTAATCTCCTCCTTGAGAACCCTAATTATGGCAGCCTTGTCCATATTCCGCCTTTCCACCTCTGTTGAGACTTTGACCAATGCATTACTCACCTATTCATATAACATGATAGTAGGCTTTACTGTCATGTGTTTGGCCTGAGGTGTTTTCTTCAACCTACTTGATACAAATGACTCCTCACATACATCAAAATTTGGCTTATCCATGTGTGTGTTCATGGACCATGATAACCACTTCCTCATGAGTATTGTGGTCATATCTTCATCCATGAGATCCCATCCATATAAGTCTTTTTGTATCAGCATGCTCTAGAAACATGCATAGATAATGTTACCCATGTCCTCTGCATAACCCATGGCTGGTGGAATGTTTTCTCCACTTGTTCTTCTAGATCATTGCTGCTAAGGAACTTTAGCTTCCAAATTTGGGACTTGTGTCTCCATTTCCTGAGCACTCTTTATATCTATCTCCTCTGTTCCATTTTCATCTTATCCTCTTCCTTTCGATTCCTCATCCTTTTGTTCTTCTATGTTCTCTTGAAGTGTAAGAGAATTATGTGTGCTTTCCTCTAACTCTTCCACTTCCTCATTCAACTTCAGTTTCCTCCTTCTTTGCGTGGATGTATCCTTCTATGGAGAGAGTCTGGGTGATATACCCACTATTTTTGGAGTAGCACCTTGGGTCCTTGTTCTTCTTAAAACCCTCTTAAATCTATGCTCTCCTTGGACTGCATTCAAGTCCTCATCATCCCCTTCTACCTCTATGATCCAAACCACCACTATCTTCATGCTCATCCTCCTCATCCTCCAATTCAATTGGCATTGTGGGCTTAGGTGTTGTGATGTTCTCCATTGTATGCTTTCCCTTTGGTGGTGCTGGAAGTGCAAACTCATCTTCCACATACTTTTTATTCTCCATCTTTGGATTTAGTTGGAGATACACTAGCACTACTCTAATATGTCCCACCACCAAACTTATTGATTTGATTCTCAATACATCCAAAATTATTCTTTCAACATATGCACCCCACCCTAGATACACATATTTCTTCCTTAGTATGTGGTAGTCACAATCTACCTTATCCACATTTAATATCAGTCGTCATTTGTCAGTAAACCTATGTACTAACACCTGAAAGTACCTTGTTGTGAATTCATATGGAAATTTATGCCAAGGACTCCATGATCCATCCTTCATGGTGAATTGCGCTATACTGAAATGTTGTTATATAGCGAACTGGACTTCTTTTCCAACTACCAAAGGAAATTCTTTAGGGATGCACCATTCTTCCTCAAAATCTGTGTGGATCCTGTCATACTACTTCTCATCTCATTTCTTAACTTGCTCTGTCATGGATCCCTCACACAAGTACTTCTTGAAGAGTTCTACAGGTGATTTTTGTTCCATTGGATACTCCCATACCTTTTCCTTTGATCCATCAGGTACTCTGATATTCATGAACACTAGTGATTGAAGAACAGCTCCAAATCTGATCTTTCCTCCTACGCATGCTTTCTCAACAATTGTATCTGCAATATAATGTGAAATGTTGTATACTACTCCTTCTAACATATTTTTGGCAATGTGCAGCCACATGGTGTTCACTTGCGACCACCTTTCCTAGTCATTTAAATTTGTAACAACATATGTGGCTGCTTGCACAACTAGATACATCTTCAATTTCTTGATGTCCATACCACGCAGACTCTTTGTATACCCCAACTCTTTTCTAATCTCCAATATTGCAGTCTTGTCTATCAGATCATATCACAAATCGTCTCATGTTCCTTTCAACCCCATTACCACAAAGATGAGCGTGGCTGAAATTATAACTCTGCGACCTACAAAGTAGAAAAAATCCTCATGCACTCTACTCATAAACCATGGGTAAAAAGGCTCATATTTCCCATAGTAAGGGAGCTTATATAGTTGGTAAAATCATATCTTCTACAAGAGCTTCTCGCCAGCATTGTCATACACTGGCATGTCTTCCACCATGCATGTATTTGTATTTGTGTTTAATAACGCATCTAACAACTTCTTATTCTCTATGGTACAGTGATTATATTCACTCAACTTACTTTTCCTTATGTAATAATCCCACTCCTAGCTGACGATAACCCCCTCTGAATATTTCATCTCATAAAAATTACTTTCTAAAGCCATCTCTTCTACTTCTTCTACCACCTTCTTCTTTCCCTTTACTCCTACTGCAATTGCTTTCTTGGGTGCCATTTCTAACTTGCAATCCTTTGTAGATCTTTTCCACTCAAATTCTATAATGTGTGAAGAAAACCCTAGCTCAATTCAGTGTGACCTAGGTGAAATCATGTGTCCTAGCTCCTCTCTGCCATTTCACTTCACTCAAACCCTTCACCACTAGGGAAACAAGCTCTTTCTGTGCACAGATCTCTTCGTCATGACTAGTTACACACCTCTCGCACCTTAATATGATAACTCAGCTCTTTGCACTTGGATTCTTTTAAAGAATCTTAATCGAAATGGTAAAAATGAACTCGCATCCCATTCTTATATATATATTCAAATTTTTGATGCATTCATTTTTCCTTCACCTACCAAATTTCCTCTCATTAATTGAGCAATTCCATCCTTTCTGCATGTTACACCCTCACACCTCAACTAAAACCTTCTAGCATGCCTTCCTACCCTCTGGTCAAAAACTTCTCTTCAACGTGCTTCCTTGCACCTAAGTACCTCGTCACTATACCTTCTACTGATAGTTGATATGGCCTCTTCTTACCTCACGTTATATTGTTTCTTCATTTATCTTCATCTTTGGTCACTTTTTAGAAGCAATCCTTTGACTTGAATAACACTCGTAGTAGTTTATTCTTTTCATCTTTCAATTCCCACAATATTGTACCAGGATATCAACAACCACCCCACACTAAAGGGATGTGTAGTCCTCTGCACATAAACATGCTTCATGTAGTAATTAGCTTCATGCGCGCAAGCGTGCTTATTTCACAACACCAACTAAATTGAAAAAGCATAGCAACAAAGAAGGAAATGCATTAAGTAAATACATAATTGAAATACTAATCTAAATGGAAATACTGACTTATTACAAACACCAATAAGACCTATTTATAGTAGGGATTTAGCCTACTCCCGTTGAAGTAACTGGGTAGATATGTTCCATCAAGTGCTTCTAACTGGAAAGTGCATGTTTCAAGGATGTAAGTGATAAAATACAACCCCAACCAATGTACCTTAAGTTTTCCTGGATGGCACAAGAACTTAGAGTCATAAAGAAGTACCATTTTTCCAATCTAAAATTTTTTATCCCTTATGTTTCTGTCATGCCATGCTTTCTACCAGGCCTTTTCTTGCTTCTGAATCCAACGTGCTATGGCTCGTCACTCATCTAGGTGAATGATCTTTTCAATCTGTTATTCTAAATATTGTTCACCAGCTAGACCTCTAGCATGCACAATACGTAAAGAAGGTAACATAAAATACATAGAAAGAACGGCTTCTATGCCAAAAACTAACTAAAATGGTGTGGCTTTGTTCAAACTTTTTGATATGCCTAAAGTACTGCTGATACTTTATCATCCCAGTCCTTTCTTCCAACATCACAAATTTTTTTAATGTCTGGCCCAAAAATTTGTTAAAAGCCTCAGCAGTATCATTTTCCTAAGGATGATAGGGTATAGTCTTATGGTGTGCAATCATGACCTCATCCAATAAAATTTTGATTATCTCATTAAGAAAATGTGTGCCTCTATCACTGGTTAAACTCAAAGGACATCCATACCTTGTAATAATATGTTCCCATAGAAACTGAGCTATTGTAGCCATTGTATAGTCCTTGGTAGGTTCTGCTTATACCCACCATGTCAGATAGTCTGTGTAAGTTGTAATATAGCGTGATCCATTTTTGCACATAGCTGGGGAAATTGCACCCACAAAATCTGTTGGAGCTCATTTTTATCTCTCGCCGTTTTTGCCCTAAAAACTCTACATTTCTACTTAGAACGTTGTTTTTTTTCCATTTCCCAAATGGATACATGAGAAAAATTCTTTTGCATTCGTATACCTCTAAAAATCCTTCTCCATGGTCGTGGATCATGCTCAACCATGAAAAACTTGCAAACTCCTTTCTCCTCAAAGAAAAATTCAACTCTGTGCGTAAATGGCTAAGTTCTATGTTTTTATGGTTTGACGGGAAATTTTTCCCTGTTAAATTATGTCTAAACATATGTTAATACGTGGGCACTTTTAATTGGATGAGGAGCGACAATTTTTTTCAATAAACTTATGATTTTTCGCTATTTTGGAAAAAAGTTCAAATTGGTCCCACAGCTCTGAAGGTGCCCGAAGGTGTACATGTGTCAAAAGCCAAGTGATTAAGGAAGGGATGGTCTTTTTTGTGCTTTAAGGAACTTTGGAAAAAAGAGTAAAAATGAAGAAAACTCCCTAAGGCCCACAGCGAATCAGAGAAGGACACGTGACAAGCGGGGGGAGATGGATAGCTGGAGGTTTTTGTGACATTTTAGCTTTATTTTGTAAAAACGGATAAAGTAAAAAAGTGAAGTGTAGCCCCGTAGTGAATCAGAGGAGGACGCATGGCAATTTAAAAATTCAAAAGGTAGGGAGGTGGGCCATTGGAGGAAACTTTGATTTTTTCCCTCTTATTGTCAAAAATATTAAAGTCATCGAAATGACCCGCAAGCCTGATAGAGAATAGTCAAAATTTTCTTTGAAAAGTCAATGGCGAAGGTGCAGACTTTCGGAGGAAAAGTGGAAATTTTGCCTTTTTTGGTAAAAAGGGTAGAAGTTTATAAATAAAGCATGGTTCCACCAAAATTCAGTTATGGCCTGCGTTGAAAAGTCAAAGCAGGACAGCGGAGCGCCAGGGGAAATTTGGAAAATTTTCCTTTTGTTAAAAAAGGGGTTAAAGTGTAAAAAGGAAGCGCGGTTCCGCTGGGACCCACATCAAAAGCTAAAAGTGGGAGGGTGGATCACCAAAGGAAAATTGGAAAATTTTCCTTTTTCAAAAAAGAGGTAAAAGTTACATAATCGAGCCGCAACTCCATTGGAGCCCATATCATGCCATGTGTCAAGCTCGTTTTTCAAAGCAAGAGGGATGGAGCAAACTAAGAAATTTTGCATTTTTTCCCAAAAGTTGTAAACGGTAAAAAGGAACCCCCGAGCCCATTTTAACTTAGATCTCCCACGTGGATGGTCCAAATTCAAAGTTGAAAAGGAAATCAACAGCAACTGTGCATTTGTATATGATTTTCCACCATTTTTGCTCCAAAGCTCCTGGAGGTGCAAATTTTAATGGTTTTTTATCATTTCTTGATGTCTCCTACATGCTAAATGAAGAGGATAATTAATTTGATATCTTGATTTGGGGGGGAATATCTGAAAATGTCTTTTACCATTAAGATGTGATCTAACTATTGGATTCAATCTAATTTTCCAATATTTCTTTCCTTGGCATGCAAAAAACCATATTTGACAGATTAGAGGAGGAAGTAGTTGGCATAGGAGATGAAGAGTGATTTACCAAATGAAAGAATTAAATGCTAGAAATATTTGAAGAGATTTTCCCTCTGAGCACCTGATAACTTTTTTGCAAATCTGATTTTGGGAATCACGATCAAAATTGTAACAAGCAATCGTGCTTTGAATGTTTTTTGTTTTTGGGGGAAAACTCTATTGTAGATTAAATGTTATAAATTGCATGATTTTTTCATGCAAATGGTTGGATTGTTAGAGTTTAGGAGTTAATTTCTAAGAGAAAAGTTTGATAGAGCCCATCTTTCTGAGAAACCATTTGAGGAACCTGTTTATTTCTTTTGTGTTAAATTCGATCATGTCAAGGTGGTTACAAGTGTACAACCATTGACAAGCTCTGAGATTGTTCTAGAAACTTTCCCTTGCTGATGAATTTAATAAAATTTGAGTTAATCTATGTTGATTTTGAGAAAAATTGTGTCTGCTTCATTTCTGAATGTTTGCAAATAAATTTTCTTATTTCCATTGCAATCTTACATTGAAAACTTTGTGAACCAAACAAGATCTTATCGTTGTGATAGTTTTGTGGAATTTTTAATTTCATTTATCAGAAGAGCTTTCATTTGATAGTGAAATAAAAAAATTTAAAATCACTTTACTCCTAACATGATGGTAAGATTGTCTGTTAGCCTTTGAGGGTATCTTAGGCATGATAAAACAAAGGTTGATAATGTTCAATTAATTTTTTCAATTTGAGCCTTCATTTTGGATTCTTAAAGTTTGTGTGAGAACATGTTGATCTGGGCCTCCATTGAAGCACACCTTCTGGATAAAGGAACATTTTAGTTGTTCTGAAGCATTCTGTTGATTAATCCTTCCATTTTTTGTAAGATATCTCAAATATCTGGTGAATCAAGTTCATTCTGCCTCACCTCCCACCAAAATTAATTTAAAAACAACCAACCCTACCCATATTACCCCTTTTTGTCCTGTGTGTGTACAAATGCATAATTTCTATTACTAAAACATGCAGAAGCAATCAAGTTTGCATTGTCTTTAGTAGCTTGAACCTTTCTTAGAAAATATCTCCATTAACTAGAGTGACAACTTGTGAGAGTTATATTTTTGTTGTATTGATCATGTTTTCTTCAAGGTCTTCTTAATATATTTGCAAAGAAGGACATTGTACTTACCCAAAATTGTATGTACTATACTATCGAAAAGATGTTATAGAAAACCCCAATGATGATTCAAATATCTTCGCAAGGTGTTCAGAATCCAAAAATCTCACCGAGTACACATTTACATCCTAAAATGCCTTATCCAACTTTTGCATGCTTCATTCCAACATCTACCTCCTTTTCTTATATTTTTGGTCTTAAGTTATAAGAATGCCTCTGTGCCTGGGCAGAGGTCCCATGACAGCCGCCCTGTCTTGGGCAGCAGTTCTGTAACCACTGCCTTACACAACGTGGCGGTCCTATCCTCATTTTCCAGAACCTTCTGACGCACTCAACACCGCAAAAAATCAAGTTGCACTTACAACTCTCAGCCACTTCTGCTTTGTTTAGAGTTTTCTAGCCACTTGGTAATACTAGTGCTCCATTGTTAATGATATAGCATGGTAATTTGGACTTTCCTTCTGGTGAGTAGAAATGCTATAAATACTAAGCTTTTTTACAAGCAAATGGCCCCTCTCTCTCTATGTTTTATTATTCAGTGCATTTGGAAGTTCCTTAAGAAGTCTAAATAGGTCTAGACTTAGTCTCAGTTCTCAGCCTCTCAGTTCAAGGCTCCTCATTTTTGGTTTAGAGATCACTTGGTCTCTCTAGTTTAATTTTTCTCCATTTTTGTTCTCTAAACAACCAGCTTAGCATGATAAAATTTAGTTCTAGATTAAGTTGATTCGAATCTTGGTTCTTCTTAGAGTTATAGTTTTCTTTCGTCATAGGAATAATAGGTCCTAGAATTTTAGGTGTGTCTTATCGTATCCCTACAACAATATTTCTAGGAATCACATAGCCAAGCTCTGTTCTCTTGCGTTATCTCTCTCCTACCTGCATTTCGTTTGGTTTACCTCCAAGCTGCCACTATTCAAATATCTTCTCTTGCTGCCGCTATCACATTCTCACCTTTCTGGATTCACAAGAACACAAAGGAATGAAGAAATCACACTGAGGGGACAATCTATGTTACAAATGGATTTTCCTCTTTTCTGCAAACTCTAGGTTTGATTTGTCAAAGTTATAGTTACAATATATCAAATAGAGTAGTAAATCATTTCATTTCTGTTAAAGATTGCTTTCAATATTGTCGGGGAAGCTATGGGGAATGATAGCTTCTAAGAAGTTATGATTTATTTCTCACTTCTGAGGTAATATTGGAGGTCTTTCAATCAAATTAGTTAGATATTTATACTTGCATCAACTCACAAGTGCACAGGTAAATAGCTACATCTGGCTACCTTGCTTGTTTTAGCTTTATCCTTAGATTAGTTACTTGTTATCTAAATTTATTTGATTAGTTTCTCTTTAAAATTATTCAAGTTTATATCTCTGAAAATACAAAAAGAATAAGCATAGCATAGATTCATTTTCGTAGTTAGTTTACTGCATTCAATTAAGTTTGATTATTTCTTGCATGACTATTATGGGACCAAGAGAGCCTAGGGATTACATATTTGAACTAGTGATACCCCAGCTGAATCTCTTCATGGCATTAATGGATATAGATCAAGGCCTTAGGATTCAAGTCTTCCAAACAACTAGAAAACCACAAGCAATTAGTGAGCAATTAAGAGTGTTAAACATCGAAGATGATAAAGCATACAAATTCTGGTCAAATCAACCCAGCTATAGATTGCCTTGATAGGATGTCCATATGAACATATAATAACCCAAACGAGAACAAAATTTTGGTTGTGATCCATTAGTTCTGTAGCCATATGCAAGAGACCTTCTCACTGACATAGATATAGGCCTACGCATACAAGTTGCTAGGACACCTGTGAGGTATTCCGAGAAGATCACACAACTCCTGATACTAAACATATAAGTTGAAAAGGCTTATGACTACTAGATAGTCGGAAGATGGGATTAATTCTTTACATGACCATAACAAGTACACAACAACCATGACTTCACGATTGTGATCCCCAAGTCCCACAATTCAATGAGCCTTCAAGCCAATTAAACATTGACACTAGTTTGTGCACACTAGTGTTCAGATCCTCACCACTCCTGCCGAATATCATCACGTAATTTTCTATGTTGAACATAGAAGTCAATCAAGCTAATATTTTCTAGGTCAGACCAAAAAACCATCTGTAGCTTCTTGCAAATCCATCACACCTATCAATACTACTTTCATGACCTTATCCAAAAATATATACGAAGCACCTACATGTCACTTTCCATAAATCCAACAACCAATAGATAGGATCTCGATAGGGCTTGACATTGATTGGAGCCTCCAAATGGCTATAGTGTTGAACCGATCCATAACACCAGTTTAGGTTAGAAGAGCCTTCTTTGCTTTAGATTCATAGATCCCATTGTTGCATATCAAGGATTTAGGATTGCCTGACTAATTTGTCCATATCGACATATATCTCATTTCCACCGGTTGTCTCGGCATGACCTCGGGAGGTCGGGTACAGAGAAAGGCTTCTTGATGATTTTCATGCTCACCTGTCACTTTTATATCATACAAAATTGGTGAACCTAATGTGAAAGGAATAGCCGCCCCTTTTTCATTTCCATTTCTTTCATCCACTTTTGCTCTTTCCCATTATTCTGTGGGTATTCATATACCCCCTGAATATGTCAAGATATGACACATACGACAAACCTCTCTCAGGTCTCAAAACATATTTTGGTCAAATGAGTAGACAACAGTCACCCCCACTTTCTGCGTGGGATGACAACTATTCAAGAAACTACTTGTCATCACAAAATCCTCAAAGAACTAGCTCTAGTTCTTCATTTTGAATTAAGGAGCTAGACCAACTCACACAAACACAACAACCAGAGCCATTAGGATATAACAATATAACATTTACTGGAGAATCCATTTCATCTCCTCGAGTTTTATCTAGACCACAAATCAGTAGGAAGTCAGATCCACTCCCATTTTTTGATGAGGAGTACTTAGCATGCGATGCTAGAAGCAAACAATGCTTCCAAAACATGTATCCACCTATAGGAAGTTTTCAAACACAACATGACACCCTGCTTCAAGAAAACACCCCCATTCCTCCACCTATGGAGAATATTCTTGGTGAAGCTTGGTAGAATAACGATCAATTCATAGCAGGTTACCATACCCTTTGGCAACCTTAAGGGGTGCCAAAACATCCACCACGATAGAATATTGTATCGTCACCAATCAAAGTCATCTCAGATCTAGTTGAAAGAGTTAAAGGGTTAGAAATTGCTCAAGAAAATCAAGCTTCACACTCGAGGCAAGCAAGAACTTCTAACACTTTGCATCATCCTAGCCAGGTTGACCTCCTTACGGGAACAGACACATTAGGCATGCCTCCTCAACAATCATATGGCTATCTATAAAAAACACCAACTAGAACCATTTTTTCAAATGTTGCTCTAGTTGAAAATATGATACCTCCTGGTTTAGTACCAAACGATCCATATCAGAGCAATGCTCCTCCCTACTTAAACATTTATTGAAAATCACCACAAGGAGATATGTTCTCTTCTCCCTGGATGTTTTCTCAACCACAGGGGTTTCCTTACACCCCTGCAAATACATATGTTATGCTATATCAACAACCCATTCCACCTCCACTCCCTCAACAGGCACCATCTATGGTTGAAACCTATGCGGTAGGGACTTACTCAGAATATTTAAAAGAGCCTTTAGATTTTTCCATACAAAGCATCATGCTTCCAAGACCTCTTATCTATTTTCCTAATTTTAAGGGAGAGGGAGATATAAATGCTCATATCAAGGCATATGCCATGGCCATTTGAGAATTGCTCACTTGGGATACGGTTATTTCTAAAATATTCCCTAAAACCTTCGAAGGTATCATCCTTGTTTGGTATTATATAATACCTGAAGCCTCGATACATTCGTTCAAACAACTTGTGTCAAAATTCATCAAAGCTTTTGACATGAAAAAATTGCTAAGAATGGGGATCAGGGAGTTCTTACACATTAAACAAGAGCACAATGAATCTACTGCCCATTTCATTCAAAGATGGCGTAAAGTCCTCTATTCATCAGCAAGTGCACAAAACATGGATAAGATGGAACTATGTGATTTATTCCTTCATTCTCTTAGTAAAGAGATGAAGGAAGAATTCTAGAAGTTCCCGCTAAGGACTTATGATGAGGTACTTGAGAGTGCTCTTTGAATAGATAAAGCGGCAATTGACAGTGGCTGTAAGACTTATGGAACGAATGGGAGATTAATTACTCCCAATCAAAACACTACGACCTATCCCAACATGGGAAATACCAATCAAGGACCCAAGATCCTTACAAAAAACCATGGGGTTACAACAGATGGAGTCATTGATCAAGTCAAAATACCAAATGTTGTGAACACCCCGGAACCTGCTAACAATCAACGCAATAAAAACTTTAGTCCAGCAATCATACAATGGAATTTAATCATCTGCCACAACCAAAACAACAACAACAACAACAGAAAATCCAATCACAAGGCCCTACCCGAGGATGGATATCAAAACCAAAACCATAGCCAACATCCTGAAAATTATAATTATAACAATCAACAGCCCAATCGAAACTTTGGGCCATAACAAGATTTAAACCGACCACGGAATTATAATCCCAATTTATATTGCGGCTTTCACAAAATCTGAGGTCATGATACTAGAACTTTCCTTGATTACAATAAATTCTTGGAGCATTTACCAAAAGACCAAAGACAACTCTTTGTAGATATGTTTCTAGAAAATTCCATACCAACCACGTCAAATACTTACCAGGGGTCGGTTTCTCCTTAAAATTCACCTCTCAAGATTATCAATGATCCTGTCCCAAATCACTCTAACAAAAATGGGTTAGATCCAAGTGGAGAAAACAAAGGTGTCATAATGGGGAATAATAATTATAAAGCTTCAACTTCATCAAATCCAACAGTCGCACCCCAATTAGGAACTCGGCCACAAGCCAAGATAGTTTGATTGGTATAATTAGATACCGAGTTATAAGTATAAACTGTAATAAGAACATAGTAATAATCCTCTCAACTAGTCCCAACTTATTCACTAATACCAGACAAAATTCAACAAATACTAGTAAAACTAGTAGGTGCCTATGATTTGATTAATGACTTAACAAAGACCTTCTCTCATGTTTCCTTTTTAGATTTTTTGAAGAACTCTCCCACTCATACAGATGTTCTCTTAGAAGCATTAGGTCTCAATCATCTCATCAACATCACCCCTCCCCTAAAATGTAGGTAAACCATGTAGACTTTGACTTCTACCCTCTAGGGAAGATAGATAGGGATACTGAGTTTATATTCGACATAAGTAAAATGTCAACGTATGATGAAATCTCGCGTAGAGGTGATCCACCCTTGCATTTGCAAGTT
The DNA here is from genome assembly GCA_019776745.2 of Taxus chinensis. Classification (NCBI taxonomy): domain Eukaryota; kingdom Viridiplantae; phylum Streptophyta; class Pinopsida; order Cupressales; family Taxaceae; genus Taxus; species Taxus chinensis. Next base: position 220,596,016 of record CM034153.1, read on the forward strand.
TGGGTTTACAATAACTATGTTAAGCATGTAATGATTGATGATAGGGCAGTGGTTAACATAGTCCCCTTCACTTCCCTTCAAAAGCTAGGATATGAAGAAACGAATTGTTTTTTAATGCAAAACACACTAAGGGGCTATGATATCCTCAAGGCAACCTCAATCGACACTATAGTGCTACCAGTCACTTTAGGACCCAAAAAAAGCCTCACTGAATTTTATATTATAGATCGAGAAACAAACTATAATATGATTCTTGGTCGCCCTTGGATACATCGCATGAAGGCAATCCCTTCCACGTTATTCCCAGAAGTAAGATTTCTACACCTAGGAAAGGTCTTTGTAGTACAAGGTGACCCAAAACCTTTCGACATACACCTAGCAGATTTGAAGAAAAGACCAAGCATCCATTCTAAATTTAAGCTCCTGACAAATCAACTCAACAAACCAGTCAATACAAACCCAGAAACGAAGCTGGTGCCTACAATAGAACTAGAAGTCACAAACTTAATTAAAGGCATCCCAACAATCAAATATGAGCCCATCACAATAGAAATAGTTTTTGTAGGAACCACTACAAAAATTATCAAATTACTGGAGAAATATCTACCTATTCTCCTTCCATTTGATTCTATGGACATAGGACATACCCTAGGAATTGGTTCCATACTTGCGGATGGAGTTTGTATGGTGGAAGTAACTAAGACAAGAGAAATAGAGACTAAGGGTGTCCCAACTTCCATTTTTCCAAATTATTATTGGACTCTCCACTTTGATGGGGAAAAATGTCATTTCGGTGCTAGGGCAGGTGTGATCCTTACTTCACCCGAGGGAAAGGTTCTACCTTTCAATTTAAAATTAAACTTTGAGTGCACAAACAATGGGGCTAAATACGAAGCCCTCCTTCTTGGCCTTATCATTGCCAAAAGGATGGACATTAGTAATATCAGAGTACTCAGAGACTCCCAATTAGTTACAAACCAACTATCATAGGTATATGAGACTAGGGATGAACACCTACAACTTATGAAGGGATTTGACTTCATATCGATTGAAGCAATCCTGCGAGAACAAAATCTTCTCATTGATTTTGTGGCAACCTCAGCTTCCTGATTCACTCCAAGAAATGAATTGGCCGATACAGATTTCATGGTATCAATATGTGTTAAACCTTTGGTTCACAAAATACCAGTAATCCCAATATCAATGCATATGGAAGTTGAGAGTGAATCCACCATTATAATTCATTCTGACGGTGAAAAGGAAACCCTTGAATATCTAAACACCTTTGCAGAGCTACATCTAACTTATTCCATAGTGGATCTCTCTTTAATTCCATGCTCCTCTTCCTATTTTGGAAATACCATGATAGAATCTCCCCCACAAGAGAATCTCAAAATCTATGAGGTGGAGAGTGAAGGGAGTCTAGAATTACCTCCAGCCCCTCCCAAGTTTGAGGAGGGAAATGCCTCCTTAATTGAAGGAACCATAGACATAAATATCGAAATAGAGGAAGAACCAAATATTTTGAAGTTGGGATCGTCTTTAAATCCAGAGGAGATAGAAATACATACTCAGATCCTCAAAGAACATCAAAAGGATTTTGCATTTAGTTATAAAGAAATGACAGAAATTACACCACAAATCGCAGTACACAATCTTGTCACCAAACTAGATGCAAAGCCAATCAAGCAAAAATCAGGACCAATGAAGCCAAAAGTGGCTCTCATAGTAAAAGAGGAAGTGATGAAACTCCTCCAGGTGGGATTCATCAAACTAGTCAACTATTCACAATGGGTATCCATTATCATCCTCATTCTCAAAAAGAATGGGAAGATACACATTTACATAGACTTCCAGGACATTAACAAAGCTTATCCCAAGGATGACTTCCCTTTACCATCCATCAACGTCATTGTTGATGCAACAACTGGATTTGAGCTATTATCCCTCATAGATGGGTTCTCAGGATATAATCATATTAAAAGATCTGAGGAAGATCAAGCCAAGACCACATTTATAACTCCCTAGGGAACCTACTGTTACATTGTCATGTCATTCGGTCTTAAGAATGTTTGCACTACATACCAACGGGAAATGACATATATATTCCATGATCTTAGTCATAAGATTGTGGAATCCTACGCAGATGACTTGTTGGCCAAGGCCAAAAAGTGTTGTAATCACCCAGAAGTGCTTCGTATCATTCTCTCACGATTAATCAAGTATGGCATCACATTGAACCCAAAGAAATGTGTACTCAGTGTAATAGAAGGTAAGCTTCTAGGTTATATTAGATCATCACAAAGGATTGATTTTGAACCGACCAAAATATGGGCTATTCTTGAAATGATTCCACCATTAGATGAGTCTGGTATCAGATCATTTCTTGGGAAACTTGGCGCAATTCAAATGTTCATCCCAGACTTAAGTTATGTTGTTCATCCAATCAAAAATTTATTAAAAAAAGATTATAGCATTGATTGGACTGATGACACCTTCGAAGCAGTTAAATGCTTCTTGTTGTCTCCACCCATGCTAATGCCTCCTAGATCAGATCATCCTTTGATCTTGTACTCACGGACTACTGATGTCTTGCTAGCCTACATGTTGGCTCAAGAAGATGAGGATAAATGAGAACATGTAGTTTACTTCATTAGTTAGAAATTTCTCAACTATGAGACATGTTACACCCAGGCAGAAAGAGAATGTCTTTCCATAGTCTTTGTAAAAAAATTCTTAAGACATTACATGTTAAATCAAGAAACAAGGGTGATTGTCAAAATAGATCACTTGCAGACATTCCTCACGTAAGGGTCTTTGTCTAAAAAGGTTGGATGCTTCATAACCTTAATAGGTGAATTTGAGCTAACATTTGTAAACCAAAAATCCATTAAGGGACAAATCATTGCAAACTAGTTGGTTGGCAATCCATTAAATGGAGGTGATTTGATAGATCTGGACTCTGCCGATGAGTGTGTATATTTCATTGAAACCATGCCTCCTATCTCTACATGTCCTTGGTACACCAACATAATAAATCTCATCATGGACCATACATACCCAGAAGGGGCTACATCCCAAAAAAGAAGGTGGTTACGCATCATCGTTGCTAAATATGTCATCTTAGAATAGGTTCTCTATCACAGATCCTTTGACGGGATGTTGTTAAGATATGTTGACATGGAAGAAACCATAAGGATTATTTACTAATCCCATAGCGGGGTGTGTGGAGGCCACTTTTGTGGCCATGCCACTTCTCATAAGATACATCAGATGGGCTATTTCTGGCCCACCCTAGAACATGATGCAATAGAGTTTGTGCGTAAATGCCACAAATACCAAGAATTCTCTCATGAGATTCACATGTCGGCACAAGCTCTGAAACCAATCACAACTCCTTGGCCCTTTTCCATGTGAAGCCTAGACTTGATAGGGAAATTCTCTCCCTCATCAATAGATGGCCATAACTTCATAATCACGACCACATAATACTTTACAAAATGGATAGAGGCCATGCCTCTCACCACCATACCAGGTTCTGTGATTGCTAAGTGTATTTCAAATCAAATCATCTGTAGGTACGGTGTCCCACAAGTCATTATCTCAGATAATGGAAAATCCTTCAAGAATGATGAAGTCTATGAACTATGTAGTAAATTCAAGATAAACCATCACACGGATTCTATTTACTACCCCCAAGCCAATGGACAAGATGAGGCCACGAATAAAATGTTAAAAATCATTCTCCTCAAAAAAGTTAAGGAGAACAAACATGATTGGCACTTAAAACTATACCCAGCCTTGTGGGCCTATCGAACATCAATAAGAACACCAACAGGGGCAACCCCTTTCTCGTTGGTATTCGGAGCTGAAGTAGTTCTACCAATAGAAGTTGAAATACCTAGCCTCCACATCTCTTTACAAGGGATCTTAGGAGAAGAAGCCTATAGAGAGGCACGAATCTCTCAATTAGAAAGCCTTAACGAGGCTAGGTTAAATTCCAATAAAAGGTACAGAGCTTACATTGATCGAATGTGTCGGCAGTATAACAAGAAAGTCTATGAATGATAAATATATGAAGGTGATCTCGTTCTAAGATTAGATAGCCAGATTGATAATAAAACCATTGAAGGAAGGAAATTCTTGCCTAAGTGGCTAGGCCCATATCGAGTCATGAAGGACTACGGAAACAATGTGTATCTCTTGTGTACAGTAGAAGGTGAGGAATTTAATGAAACTATTAATTCTTAACATCTTAAGCGGTTTTATGCATAGGTCATCAGCATCACCATTTGTATACTATGTTAACCTGCATTGCATTAGTCATTTAGTTAATTCATTTTATTCACTCATTTTGTAAATGTTGTGGTCAAGGAACTTATTCTTTAAGAAATTTATTACAAGCTTCTGAAAATATTGGCAAAAGTTCAAATCATATCTCTTCAATTTTCATGATATCATCAAAATATTTTGAAATCATCTCATCAATTCGATAGACCAAATCTTGACAAAAACCATACCAAGGCCTACATACCTGGTCATACTCATTTTCTTCTACTAGGTTAAGGTGTTCTTACCTAGAATCTGTTCTAGAAGTTTCTTGGTGTCACATCTATCCCTCTTACATCTCTTTGAAATAAGGATACTTCAAAATTATAGATCACAAATGTCGAACACAAATTGAATTAAAAAATACTAAACATACAGAATATTTTATTTTACACACTTCTTTGGCCTACCAATCTTTGGTGATGAGCCCGCATCTCTTACTGGTGATGCGAGGTTGGGAAAGGAAAGAAGTTCCCTTACTCGCCTATGTCCTTCCTTCAGTGATAAGCCCATACTTCTTACTAGTAGCATGGAGCAGGGCATAGGGGGTCCATTCATGCAAATTAATAAATCTTAGTGTTTTAATATTTAGAACAAAGTGTATTGTGAAAAGTACAATTAAGCATCCAAGTTCCAAAGAGATAAAATCCTCAAAACTAGATTCTGTCAACCAAGTTTCCATCTATGGATCTAAGTCTAGATAAACTGGAAAGTAAGTTACATTCTAGGCTATATAGCAGGTTTGAGTAAGGCAAGTACGTAGGTCTAAATTTATTTTTTGTCAATACTTTGTCTTTTTCTCATCATTTCCATTCAATCAAACTCACACAATTTACGCCCTTTCTAGCTCTTGGTGTTAAGACCTTGCATCTTACTAGTTGCGTGGAGTTAGGAATGGGGAAAGTTCATCTCATTATCACTATATATTCATCACATTTTTCCAAAAAAAGAAGAAGCAACGAATATTTCCCAAAGAAGCCAAAATTTCAGTACTACAATGTGTTTGCATCATCTTATATCAGTATTACAAAAACAAAAAAAAAAAGAAACATTCTATTCAACATTTGTTATCACTTGTCATCCATTGCACACATTTTGAAAAACGTATAAAACTAGAGATTCTAAAGCATCTAGTGTACACATGAGAGACAAACCACAAAAAAATCTAGATACAAAGAATATCTAAATCCAAAGATATATATAAGAATTGTGTTTTATATACAATGACATCATGCATTAGGCATGGTCAAAATGCTTAGTGAGCCTGGAAAATACAAAAAAAACTCATAAAAACATCTGACAAAATAACTACAAAAAGACCAAATGGCCTCTCAATCCCTGTGGGATCCTTCAGAGGGTGCACGACCGCATCTATGACTCCTGCTATGATGGTGATCTGAATGTACCGAATGATGGGAGTGCTTGTGATTACAGCCAATCGCTGTAGTCTCACTGTGAGAATGACTCTACCTCATCAGGCACTCAGCAATCCTGTATCCAGCCAGCTCCGTATGAAGGGAGGTCACTAATTTTTCTTCCTTCCAGACAGGAGAAAACACATCAGTATGTTTGTTGGCTGCTGAAGGATCTCCCATGTCCTTAGTAATCTTGGCCCGAGTGCTCTCTAAGGGGAGCAACAGGGTATCCGCACACACTCTATGAATCAAATCCCACCATCCCTCAATAGTCCCTGCAAATAAAAAAGGGAGATAACAAGTTAGAAAATTACCAAAAATGAAATTAAAAAAAGTAAAACAACAAAAATATCAACTAACATCTCTAGCTAACAAGGTCGAGAGAAGAGTAGCAACTCACTCAGATCTCCAGGCATCCAGGTGGGATCTCTAGGATCTATGCCTACTACTGATGTTGTTGCTGACTGCGGTGTCTCCCCAAAATATGGAAATAAATGACGTCCCCCCACGGACTCATCATCTCCCTCAATGCCATGGTAAGGTAATCCCTCTAATACCAAGGTCTCCTTCTCAGCACTCACCTCTGCCCTCTCCACCCTCAAGATATCCTGAGTGTTATGCCACTCAGGATCTCTATCCTCATCTGTCCCACCAGCCTCACGTCCAATCCTATCTCCCATCATCTCCTCCTCACTCTCCTCTTTAGTAAACTCCTCGGATTTTGAGTCCACATTAATGGGCTCATCTTCCTCTCCACTATGAGCAAAAGTGGCCCCAATCAGAAGTAAGGGTGCTCGAGGAGCACGGGCTACCCCTCGAGCATGAACCGCCTGCTTAACTACAATAGAAATTCTAGGAGTAACCGCGGTCCAAACTCGGCCCCCTCTAGGACCTCCCCAGGCCTCACGAACAGACCTGTACACTGGCCCCACTGGAGGAAGAATATCAATGTAGGGGAGGCCAAACTGATGAGGGACTCAGTAAAATGGGTGGGTCTCCAACCTCCCTATCCTAGTCCACCATTTGACCTGTAGTATAATAGGTAATCAATTTGTGTGTCCTCCTCTCCCCATAGTCCCTGCCATGGCCTGATACAGACTAACCTCCATGTCTAAAGTAGTTAATGAAACCACTGGCTGGTGTGGCATCCTGAGTACTGTCATCCCCATCCACCTTGCTGCCTTGACATCCCCTGAATCCTCTACTAGTATACCCCTCCCATAGGGGATGATATGCTCATACACCTAACTCGTAACTAGAGTAAGGTGAATCAATGACTGTCCCTGTAATCTGACCACCCTGTATAAGTCATGGTAGGTGGTCCCAATAATGTCTGCTCCCCAAGCATAAATATGGCCATGAGCCTCAATCTGTGCAATCAAGGGAGACTAGTAGTATAGTAGATTATCCCCTCCCTTATCCCCAATCAACCATGAGGCCAGGATACCCATAATTACCTTACAGATGGTGGGGGTAGGAGCAACAACAATAGACTGAACCTTCACCCCCTTCTTTGAACCAATGGAGACAACAACATCTCCCATATATGTAGCCCACTTCACCATTTGGGACTTGGATCATGTTGTCTTAAAAGATAGCTGCCTCCCAAGAATCATTAACCTCCAGTATATGATTAACATCCTCCAATGTGATAGTCCACTCACCCCTAACACCTGGTAACTGGAAGGCATTCTGGTCTGCATCCCAGTACGAGAATAAGTCACACAATATGTGACTGACATGAGAAACGTGAGGAACCTTTGAAATCGTCAATATACCGGCCCTCTGCAGAGTGTCTCACTTTGTCTGGGTCAGCACATCCAACACTGCTGGGAGCCAATCACACTCCCTCTCTCTACTCCACCGTATATACTCCTCCTTCTGCATCCACCCAAAATAGATAAAAAGAGCAAGTTAGTAACATAATCCAATTGGAAAACTCATCAAAAACATATAAAAATATCAAAAATGCAAAAAAATTCAAATTATGCATCCTTTTTTGCTTTCAGTTCAGAACCGTCACCCTGTGCAGAGAGGTGGTTCTGTGACCGCCGCCTTACCAAAGCGGAAGTCCCATGACTGCTGCCATGTGCAAGGCGGTGGTCCTATCTTGAATTAATGAATGCCCCTAAATCCCTAAAAAACACTCAAAACAATAAAAATGCATCATTTTTGACAAAATAAAAACCTACCCTATGGGTGCCCCCGTTAGAGACTCATTTAACACTAGCATTTTAAAAAATGATCCCCCCTAAGACAAAGATTTCAAAATTTCTACATTTTAGGTTCAAGAAGGTTAAATCAAGAAAAACTAACCTGATATTTCGTGGGTTGATCTCCCACTCTCGGAGGCATGATCATGATCTCGCAACGAACGTTTTGACTATACTCTCGTCAAAAATGGTTACTGTCAATCCCAAAGCTCAAAAATTACCAAATCAATACGCGTAAATGAATAGTAAAATAAGTTCATTATATATATATATATATATATATATATAATATTATAATCTTGTTTTGAGTGTTCTCACGTAGAGTTGGAGCACCGATGGAGGTAAGTTCTTATCCCCCACGCAAATGGTAAGTCTTTGTTTCATTTTAATTTAATATTTATTTTTTGATCTCTTTTATCTATCTACACTTGAGTCCCCTCTTTCATTTTGCAAGTAGTGGGAACTTGGATGACGACATTGCGACACACAAGCATGTTTAGTATAGCTTCTAACTCCACATTTTAGGACTACCATAATTATACCCACCATTTTACGCCTCTTCATGGCTAAAACACTTCTCTGAGGGGGTAATATGTATGTACCCAAAATTATATGTACTGTATTGTTGGAAAGAGGTTACAGAAAACCCCAATGATGATTTAGATCTCTTTGCAAGGTGTTCAGAATCCAAAAAGCTCGCCAAGTACACATTTACATCCTAAAATGCCTTATCCAACTTTTTCATGCTTCATTCCAACCTCTGCCTCCTTTTCTTGCATTTTTGGTCTTAAGTTACAGGACCACCACCTTTCTTGGGTGGCGGTCCCTTGACCGCTGCCATATCCTGGGAAGAGGTCATGTAACCACAACCCTACACAGGGTGGCGGTCTTGTAACCACCGCCCTGCACATGGTGGCGGTCCTGTAACTGCCACCCTGCACAGGGTGACGGTCCTTTCCGCATTTTCCAACACCTTCTGGTGCACTCAACACCACGAAAAATCAAGTTTCACTTGCAAGTCTCAACCATTTCTATTTTTTTTAGAGTTTTCCAGCCACTTGGTAATAGTAGTGCTCCATTTTTAATAATATAGCATGGCAATTTCGACTTGCCTTCTAGTGAGTAGAAATGCTATAAATACTAAGCTTGTTTACAAGAAAATGGCTCCTCTCTCTCTAAATTTTATTATTCAATGTATTTGGAACTTCCTTAAGAAGTCTCAATAGGTCTAGACTTAGTCTCTATTCTCAACCTCTCAGTTCAAGGCTCCTCATTTTTGGTTTAGAGATCACTTGATCTCTCTATTTTAATTTTGCTCCATTTTTGTTCTCTAAACAACCAGCTTAGCATGATATAGTTTAGTTCTAGATTAAGTTGATTTGAATCTTGGTTCTACTTAGAGTTATAGTTTTGTTTCATCACAGGAAGAATAGGTCCTAGAATTTTAGGTGTGTTTTGTCGTATCCCTGCAACAATCTTGCTAATAATCGCATAGCCAAGCTCTATTCTCTTGTGCTATCTCTCTCCTACCTGCATTCCATTCGGTTTACCTCCAAGCTACCACTATTCAAATATATTCTCCTGTTTCCGTTGTCACATTCTCACCTTTCTAGATTCACGAGAACACAAAGGAACGAAGAAATCACACTAAGGGGATAAGCTACGTTACAACTAGAATTGCCTCTATTCTGCAAACTCCAGGTTTGATTTGTCAAAGTTATAGTTACAATATATCAAATAGAGTAGTGAATCATTTCATTTCTGTTAAATATTTCTTTCAATATTACCAGGGAAGCTATGGGGAATGATATCTTCTGAGAAGCTATGATTTTTTTCTCACTTCTGAGGTAAGATTGGAGGTCTTTCAATCAAATTAGTTAGATATTTATACTTGCATCAACTCACATGTGCACAGGTCTGGCTACCTTGCTTGTTTTAGATTTATCCTTAGATTAGTTACTTGTTATCTGAATTTATTTGATTAGTTTCTCTTTAAAATTATTCAAGTTTATATCTTTGAAAATACAAAAATAATAAGCATAGTGTAGATTCATTTTCGTAGTTAGTTTACTGCATTCAATTAAGTTTGATTATTTCTTGCATGACTATTACGGGACTAAGAGAGCCCAAGGATTACATATTCGAACCAGTGATACCCCAGCCGAATCTCTGCACGACATTAATGAATATAGATCAAGGCCTTAGGATTCAAGTCTTCCAAAGAACTAGAAACCCACAAGTAATTAGTGAGCAATTAAGAGTGTTAAACATCAATGACAACAAAGCATACAAATTCTGGTCAAATCAACCCAGCTATAAATTGCCTTGATAGGATGCCCATATGACCATACAAGAACCCAAACAGGAACAAACTTTTGGTTGTGATCCATTGGTTCCACAGCCAGATGCAGGAGACCTTCTCATTGACATAGATATAGGCTTGCACATACAAGTTTTTAGGACACCCATGAGGTATTCCGAGAAGATCGCACAACTCCTAATACTAAACATAGAAGTTGAAAAGGCTTACGACTACTAGATAGTCGGAAGATGGGATTGATTCTTTAAATGACCATAATAAGTCCACAACAACCGTGAGTTCACAGTTGTGATCCCCAGGTCCCACAACCCAATGGGCCTACAAGCCAATTAAACATTGACACTGGTTTGCGCACACTAGTGTTCAGATCCTCACCGCTCCCATCATATATCATCACAAAATTTCTTGTGTTGAATGTAGAAGTCAATCAAGCTAATATTTTCTGGGTTAGACCAGAAAACCATCTGTAGCTTCTTTCAAATCCATCACACCTATCGATATTACTTTCATGACCTTGGCTGGAAATATATATGAAGCTGCCTACAGGTCACTTTCCACGAATCCAACAACCAATAAATAGGATCTCAGTAGAGCTCGACATTGATTAGAGCCTCCAAACGGCTATAGTGTTGAACTGATCCATAACACCAGTTTAGGTTAGAAGATCCTTCTTTGCTTTAGATTTTTAGATCTCATTGTTATGTATCGAGGATTTAGGATTGTCCGAATAATTTTTCTATATCCACATATATCTCTATTTCACCAGTTGTCTCGGCACAACCTCGAGAGGTCGGGTACAGAGAAAGGATGCTTGATGATTTTCATTCTCACCTATCACTTTTCTAATGTTATAAATGGTGATCAACACCTAAAGCTTTTTATCAACATGATGGAAGACTTTGAGATTTAATTTGAAGATGTATATATAAAAAAATTTATCCATACTTTGGAAGAAGATGCAAGGGACTGGTATAAATCTTTGCTAGATAATTCTATTGATTCTTAGATAGAAATGAATAATGCATTTAGATTGCATTATGGTGATAAAACAGACCCTAGGTTTCTTTTATCAGAGTTTGAAAATATCAAGAAGAATCCTAATGAATCAATGCATGATTTCAACACAATATTTAACAAGACCTTAAGGAGCTTGCCTATTAATTTGAGGCCATGTGATGAATCATGTCTGATAAAATATTCAGATGCATTTGATAAGAAAGCTTCTTAATATTTAAGGGATAAGAACCCTAGAAATTTGAGGTAGGCCTTTACCATGGCTCTGCAAATTAAAAACAATATCAAAGCCATTGGTAAGCCTCCTAAGAGGGAGGGTGTCAAAATTATTAACCCAGAGAAGCCTCAATAAAGTAAGGTTGTGGATCTAGAGGAATTTGTAAATAATTTGGCCATGGGTGTTAAATAAATGTCTTACAAGCAAGCCAAAGAAGAGAAAGGAATCAAACAAGGTTTCTAAGGCCATCATAGGAAACAAGGACAAGAAATATTTACAAATCATCCTAGAGGTGATCAAAGGTCTAATGATAGAGACAAGGGAACTGTTGGATTTTGAAATAAACAGCCCCAGGCCAGGGAAAATAGAATGGTGCCTGATCCTTTGGCTGCCAGAGTTGTTGTTTTTGAAGAAACATATGTAATTGGTTGGTGTGACAGATGTTTCATGCCCCATGCTCCATATGAAGTAGATCAAAAAGTAGAAGAAGAAGCTGATGATGATAACAGTGATGATGATGCATGCATGATGGAGATCTCTACAAGTTCACAACAAGGAGAAAATTCAACTGAGGTAATAAGTTCTAGAACTTCTGCTAATTTTTGGGATTGCATTCACTGGGTACCTCTTCTTCCTCCCTCTCATACTTTAGAAATAGATACTGTACAAGCTTATGAATTTCCCAATAATGAATTTGAATATTTAAGGGCATTAATGATTAAGAAGTATGATGGAGGAATACCTTCAGAAGAGGAAATACAATTTTTAATGAATGTTATTATTGCCCAAGAAAAATAGTATAATACTAGGAGTAAATTTGTCAAAGGGGCAGGGCCTCAAGCCAAAACAAAAACTCCATTGCTTTCAAATGTTCCTAAAGAAGCTCCTAGGAAAGATGCATCTACCAAAGGACTTTTTGTTCCAAACAAAAATTATACTCCTCATGCTCAAAATGTGAAAAGTCTTGTGCCATATGATGAGTGTGTCAATCTTTCTCCTAATGTTGCCTTGCCTAGATATGTTCCTTATGATATTGCCCAATTATTGAGTCAGATCAAGATTTATGTTCCAATTGTTGAGCTACTTAGGATTCCTGAGCACAAGAAAAGGGCCTTTGAGTATTTGGGGCTAAAAGAGGAGAAGACTACACTAGTCAGAAGTCTAAACAATGTTGAGACTCCTCCTACCATTATAGAAGTTGAAAAGACCCAAGTACTGGAAGAACTAGGTGAACCACCTGAGGTTTATTTGGGAACATCCTTGGTGGATTCTCAGCTAAATGTAGATCCATTCTTCACTACTCTGATCATTAAGGACAGATTGGTACAAAACTGTATGTTTGATTCCAAAGCATCATCTAATGTTATGCCTCTGGAATTCATGAATGAACTACATATCAAAGTAACATCTGCATATGGGAAGTGCACTGCCATGGATTCCAGAGAGGTGTCAGTGGTGGGATGTGTGAAAGGTTTGGTGGTACAACTTGCAACTTACCCAGGTAAGAACTTGAAACTTCATGTTGTTATTGTTGATTTCCCTACCAAATGGGGCATGTTGTTATCAATAAAATGGTCTACAAGTGTTGGTGGAAGTGTTCAAATGGATATGTCTTTTTCCACCATTCCAATTGAGGGAAGTCTTGTCAAGTTGTATGGAGAAAAGAAGATGCTACATCTCATTGATGATACCAATGATGCTTCTTATGAAGTGTTGTATGTTGATGTTGATGCTAACAACGTTTTTGGATTTGTTGATGGTAAAGAGCACAAAATTGAAGAGTGCAATTTTCTTGAACAAGAAGGCTCTCCTTGGACTTTATTATTTGATGGAGCTTGTTCCAAGTTTGGAAATGGTGCTGGTGTTGTTCTGATTTCTCTAGGCCAGGAAGAGTTTGTTTTTTCTTTCAAACTCAACTTTGACTGCACTAACAACATTTCTAAATATGAAGCATTGTTATTAGGTTTGAGAATTGCTTGGAAATATGGTGTTAAGGACATCATTGTCAAAGGAGATTCAGAACTAATTGTCAAGCAAGTTAGAAAACTTTATGCTATTAAAAATCAGTGAATGAAACAATAAAAGCATGCAGTTTGGGATCTTATTGAGATGTTTGACTCATTCAATATTCTACATCATGATAGGAGTTTCAATTTTTTTGTGGACAAGTTAGTAGTACTGGGCTCCATATTTGAAAATTGCAGCATATCTCCATATTGTGAGTATGATGTTGAAGTGCTAACTAGACCATTTATCCCTAACAACATTAAACATTGGCAAGTGTTCAAAGATGATGCTCAAGTGCAAATGTTTTTTCAGAACCAAAGAGAGTTTGTTGATCAACATATAGATTTGGAGCCAATGGTCAGTATAGCTGAAGGAAAGGAGACCTTATTTGGCAAAGGTATCATTCAGCTAAAGAAGGGTTAGTTGCTCTTGAAACAAATTTTGATAATGCTGATTGCATTATCAATAGAAACATGTTTACCTCAAGGGATGTTGAAGAGAATGATTTGAGAACAAATGAGAAACCAATGAAAATCTGGTTGGGTAGTAATTTGAGTTAGGAGGAAAAGCAGTCATATGTTCAACTATTGAAGAAATATCAGGACTACTTGGCTTGGTCTTATTTTGAGTTGAAGGCATGCAGAGAGGATCTATTTCAACATGAAATTCCTTTGGAATCTAATGCAAATCCATTCATGTAGAAAAAGAGGCCAATCAATCCACTCCTATCTCTTAAAATGCAAGAAGAACTGAAGAAATTGAGGGATGGAGGGATTATTAAGCCCATAAGGTACTCATCTTGAGTTGCAAACCTAGTACCTATCAGAAAAAAGAATGGTGATATCAGGATTTGTGTGGACTTTAGAAACTTGAATAGAGCATCATTAAAAGATAATTACCCTCAACCAAATATGGAGAATATGTTGCAAATGGTAACTAGTTTGGAATTGCTATCCACTTTGGATGGTTTCTCTGGCTATAACCAGGTAGTTGTAAAGGAGTCAGAAAGAATCAAAACTACCTTTACCACTCCTTGGGGAACTTATGTTTATTTCAAAATGACTTTTGGCTTGATGAATGCTAGAGCCACTTTCCAAATAGCAATGGATGTTGCTTTTGTTGGTTACATTAATGATTTTATTGCTATATGCTAGGATGATGTTACTATCTTCTCCAGGAAAATAAATGACCACCTGCAACATTTGGAGAAAATGTTGATCAGATGCAGAGAGTATGGTATTTCATTAAATCCCAAAAAGTGCCATTTTGGAGTTCAGAAGGAAAAGCTGCTTGGGCACATTGTGTCAAAAGAAGGGGTCATGATTGATCCAGAGGGTAGAAGCCATCAGCAAAGTCCTAATTCCAAGAACTAAGAAAGTAATTCAATCTTTCTTTTGGTAAATTAAATTTATCAGAAGATTTATATCTAACTTTGTAAAGCTAACTATCCTAATTACTAGCATGTTGAAGAAAGATCAAGCTATTAAATGGGAAGAGGCTTCCATTCAGGATTTTAATGGGATCAAATAAGCATTAAAGCATGCCCCTGTTTTAGTAGATCCAGATTATAAGAAGCCTTTTCAAATGTTTTGTTTTTCTTCAGAGAACACTATTGCATCTGTCTTGTTGCAGAAGATGATGAAGGGGCTGAGAGGCCAATTGCCTTTTTTTAGTAAGACATTGCAAGGGGTTGAGTTGAAGTACACCATTATGGAGAAGCAAGCATTTTCCTTGGTAAAAGAAACAAAGGTTTTCAGACCTTACATTTTGAGCTCTAAATTTGTTACTAATTTTTGCCATACCATGGTGAAAGATGTCTTATCAGAGATGGAGGTCTCAAGAAAAAGATGCAGATGGTTAAAAAAATTGCAAGAATATGACATGGATATCCAAACCAGGAAGTTAGTAAGAGGTTTGGGATTAGCTAAGCTTATGGTTGAGAGAACTTGCAAACTATTGAGGTGAATGAAGTAGAAGAAGGAAGGGTGGATTTCCTTGAAAAATTGATGAGTTATGAATGGTACAAAGATATAATTTTTTATCTTAGACATTTATACTGCCCTGAGTGTTTGAGTAAAAATCAGAAAAGAGATCTTTAGTTGGCTTCCCAGAAATATGTCATTGCTGATTTTGGGTTAGCTTGGAAGAACCCTAAGGGATCTCTTTTAAGGTGCATTACTGAAGATGAATCCCCCGAGATAATTTCTTATCTCCATGGAAGAGTTTGTGGGGGGAATGTTTTTGTAAGAGTTACAACACACAAGATCTTGAGGGTTGGTTATTAGTGCCTAACTCTCTTCAAAGATACAAATTTGTTGGTTAGAAGATGTGAGAGTTGCCAACATTTTTCTAGAAGAATGAAATCTTCAGGCTCACTTCCTTTGCAGCCTGTATCAATTGAAGCCCCATTCAAGCAATGGGGAGTGGATTTCATTGGTGGGATTTCAAACCCCTCAAGTACTAGCCATAAGTGGATTCTTGTAGCCACTGATTACTTCACTAAGTGGGTGGAGGAAATACCCACCAAGAGATAAACACACCAAATTGTCATGGACTTCATGTTGAACCATATCATCTGCAGGTTAGGAGTGCTAGTTAAAATTGTTACTAATAATGTCATGAGCTTCAGAGCTAAACCTTTGGTGGAAATGTGTAAAGAATATGAGATCAATTTGACATATGCCTCCAACTATAACCCCCAAGGAAATGGAAAAGCAGAGTCCAACAATAAAAATATATTAAACATCATTAAGAGAACCTTGGATCTAAACAGAAGGAAATAGGGTGAGTAGTTGAAGTTTGTTGTTCAGGTTGATAGAATTACTGTTAAAAGAGGTACTGGAAAAAGTCCATTTGAGTTGGAGTATGGAACTCAAGCTCTTCTACCCCTGCATATGCAATTTTCCTCATATCAGTTCATTAAAAAACTGGAAGATCAAAAAGTTAGTCCATATAATGCTCACATTAATCAAATTGTTGAGTTGGATGAAGAAAGAAGGGCATCCCACCAAAGGCATGTGAGAAGTTCAGAGAAAAGTTGAAAATATTGTTTGACAAGAAGGTAACTCCAAGATATTTTAGCATTGGAGATCTTGTGTTTCTTTGTGATAGCAGGAATGAGGATAAGGGAAAACATGGAAATTTTGATGCATCGTGGATGGGCCCTTATTCTATTGACATTTTAATTGGTGAACATACCTTCTTCCTAAAAGACCTAGATGGGGAATTGCTCAAATTTCCTGTTAATGGAAAGCATTTGAAACATTTCCTTGATTGATTTCTCAGAGTGAAGGCATGAATACCATTGTATAGTGTGTATTTCTTTTTTGTATTATGTTTTTTTGTTTTTGTCGGGATTTGGTTTTCCCTAGTTCTTGGCCACCTTTTTTTTTCTCTACTCATTTTTGAAGGATTGACTCTCGATTCTTTTTCCTAATGGATTCTTGGCACTTGGGCTACTTTTGTTCTTGTGGCACTCGCTGGGAGTGCCCATCCCCGAGTTGGAGCTGATTTTGGAGTTCATTTTGATCTCTCGCTATTTTTGCCCTAAAAATTCTGCATTTCTTCCTAGAGCGTCGTTTTTGTTCTATCTCCTGAATGGATACATGAAAAAAATTCTTTTTCATTCATATGCCTATGAAAATCCTTCTCCATGGTCGTGGATCATGCCCAACCATGAAAAACTTGCAAAATCCTTTGTCCTCGAAGAAAAATTCAACTCTGTGCGTAAATGGCTAAGTTCTGCGTTTTTACAGTTTGACGGGTGATTTTTCCCCATCAAATTGTGTCTAAACACATGCTAATACGTGGGTGCTTTTGATTGGATGAGGAGCAGTGGGTTTGTTCAATAGAATTATTATTTTTTGCTATTTTGGCAAAAAGTTCAAATTGTTCCCATAACTCTGAATGTCCCTGAAGGTGTACACATGTCAAAACCTGAGTGATTAAGGAAGGGCGGGTCTTTTTTTATTCAAGGCACTTTGGAAAAAAGAGTAAAAATGAAGAAAAATCCCTAAGGCCTGCATTGAATCAGAGAAGGACATGTGGTAGGCAAGGGAGATGGATAGCCGAAGGTTTTTGTGACTTTTTAGCTTTATTTAGTAAAAAGGGATAAAGTATAAAAGTGAAGCGCAACCCCATAGTGAATCAGAGGAGGACACATGGTAGTTTGAAAATTCAAAAGGTGGGGAGGCGGGCCATCGGAGTCAACTTTTATTTTTTTCCTCTTATTGTCAAAAAGATTAAAGTCATCAAAATGACCTGCAAGCCCGACAGAGAATAGTAAAAAATTGCTTTGAAAAGTCAACGGTGGAGGTGCGGACTTTCAGAGGAAAAGTGGAAATTTTGCCTTTTTTGGTAAAAAGGGTACAAGTTTATAAATGAAGTGTGGCTCCACCAAAATTTAGTTATGGCCTGCGTTGAAAATTCAAAGCAGGAGGACGGAGCACCGAGGGAAATTTGGAAAATTTTCCTTTTGTGAAAAAAGGGGTTAAAGTGTAAAAAGGAAGTGTGGTTCAACTGGGACCCACATCAAAAGCTAAAAGCAGGAGGGCAGAGCACCAAAGGAAAATTGGAAAATTTTCCTTTTTCAAAAAAGAGGTAAAAGTTGCATAATCGAGTTGTGACTCCATTGGAGCCAATATCATGCCACGTTTCAAGCCCGTTTTTCAAAGATGAGGGGCAGAGCAAAATGATTGTAACCATCTGAGGAACCTGTTTATTTCTTTTGTGTTAAATTTGATCATGTCAAGGTGGTTGTAAGTGTACAACCATTGACAAGCTCTGAGATTGTTCTAGAAACTTTCCCCTACTGATGAATTTAATCAAATTTGAGTTAATCTGTGTTGATTTTGAGAAAAAATGTGTCTGCTTCATTTCTAAATGTCTACAAATAGTTTTTCTTGTTCCCATTACAATATTACATTGAAATATTTGTGAATCACACAAGATCTTATCCTTGTGATAGTTTGGTGGCATTTGTAATATCATTTATTAGAAGAGCTTTCATTTGATAGTGAAATAAACAAATTTAAAATCACTTTACTCCTAACATGATGATAAGATTGTTTTTTGGCCTTTGAGGGTATCTTAGGCATGATAAAACAAAGGTTGATAATGTTTAATTAAGTTTTTCAATTTGAGCCTTCATTTTGGATTCTTAAAGTTTGTGTGAAAACGTGCTGATCTGGGCCTCCATTAAAGCACAAATTCTGATTAAAGGAACATTTTATCTGTTTTGAAGCATTTTGTTGATAAAGCCTTCCATTTTTTGTAAAATATCTCAAAGATCTTGTGAATCAAGTTCATTTTTCCTCACCTCCCACCACAATTCATTTGAAAACAACCAATCCTACCCATACTACCCATATTTTTCCTATGTGTGTGCAAATGCATAATTTCTATTACCAAAACATGCAGAAGCAATCATGTTTTCATTATCTTTAGTAACCTAAACCTTGCATAGAAAATATCTCCATTATCTAGGGTGAAAACTCATGAGAGTTAGATTTTTATTGTATTGATCATGTTTTCTTCAAGGTCTTCTTAATAACTTTGCAAAGAGGGACATCTCCATCTCCTCCACAAACAGCAGGCTACAAAAGGGTCCACTCACCCTGGTTGAAAGGAACAACCATAATGTAGTGAGGATAGATCAAATCCTATTGAGGGTGCTATACATTTCTCCACATCTGAGTGACAAAGAGCAAGCCTCATTTCTTCACCAGCTACAAAACGACACACAACATGATCTGCTTTCCTCTAAGCTTCCCGTCAAATCTGTGATGTTGTTCAACTTCTGAGGGAGAATAAATTTGGGTACCAACAAAATCTATAGCCCATTTCTCAAACGGTTATGTGCTAGTAATAGTTCTAAGAGGAATTTTATCTTGCTAACCTGGTCTTCCAAGATATTGATAATGATCACATACCTTACAAAATTCCTTGCAATCTTTATAGAGGGTCTCCCACTATAATCCAGTGAGAAGAATTTTTCATGTTGTGGCATCACTTGCATAGTGGCCTCCTACAATTCCACCATGAGATTCTTCCATAATTCCCATGCGCTCATGTTCCAATACACAATGACACAATATTTCATCATGTCCCATTTTGTACAAGTCACCACTAATTAACATATAAGGTGCAACGCGTATAGAAAGTTGTTTCTTCTCCAAGGATTTCATTCCTTCTGGTGCCAACCCTATGTGTAAAAAGATAGCAATGTCCTCTAGTTCTGATGGTGTGCGTTGTAACCTGTATAATTGTGAATCTGACATGGTATCCTTAATTTCATGTGCTTCTTCTCCTGACTATATTCTTGATAGGTGGTCTAGTCCAGAATTACTTTTCCCTGGTTTTACCACAACTTTGAAATCAAACTCTTGAAATAGGATCACCCATCAACATATGTGCCCTTGTAAGACAGGATTATTTACTAAATACTTCAATGTCATGTGATCTGTATAAAAGATTAATGGTGCAGCTAGTAG
This sequence comes from Taxus chinensis, assembly GCA_019776745.2. Taxonomy (NCBI): domain Eukaryota; kingdom Viridiplantae; phylum Streptophyta; class Pinopsida; order Cupressales; family Taxaceae; genus Taxus; species Taxus chinensis. The sequence goes on from CM034153.1 coordinate 220,616,022, forward strand.
GTACTGAAAAAATTTATGCAACATATAGATCATGGAAAAAGCTTCGCGCTCTGTAGTTGTGTAATGTTGTTCTGCAGGAGTCAGCTTTCTACTATCAAAACAGATAGAATGATCTACAATACCTTCTCTAGGTTGAGCCAACACCGTGCTAATGGCCATGCCATAGGTGTCAACATGTACATGGAATGGTTAGTCCCACAAAGGAAAATGCAGAATGGGTGTGATAGTAATTTTCTCCTTCAATGTCTCAAATGTGTGTTATTGTTGTTCACCCCAGTAGAACGTACCTTTCCCTTTCAGTAACTCTTCTAAAGGTGTAACAACTTTAGCATAGCCTTTGATAAATTTTATATAATATCCTGTATGTCCCAAAAATCCATGTACCTCAATTTGATTGGTAGGCTCCCCTAGGCCTATAATGACTGCAACCTTCGCTGGGTCAACCAATAAACCCTCCTAGTAGATTTCGTGGCCTAAAAGTATCCCAAATGGTGTAGAAAATATGCACTTCTTGATGTTCAAATAAATACTCAACTGTCTACACCATTCAAACATCAAGCGCAAATTGTCACAGTGGTCCTTAACTAATCCAAACACTGTCCAATCATCTAAATATACATGTAAGAAGTTGTGAATAAATTCTTTAAATTCTTGGAAGACTATGCGTGAAAATACAATGGGTGCATTTTTCAGACCAAAAGGCACGACAGTATAGGTGAAGCTACCCCATTCAGTACTAAATGTAGTCTTTTCCTAATCCTCTTGTGTAATTCTAACCTGATGATACCTAGAGAACCTATTTGTAAAAGAATATATTTCGCGCCCTACAACTCCTTCTAGTATTTCCTCAGTAAATGGCGTAGGGAATAGATTTGTTACACATGCAACATTAAGCTCCCTGTAGTCCACACATATTCTGATTCATGCATCCTTATTGATACTGATCACCATTAGACTAACCCATTCTAACTCATCAAGGGGCTTGATAATTCAATATTTCAGCATGTTATCAATCTCTTCTTTGACATTTTCACGCAGATTGGGGTTCATTCTGTAAGGCCTCTTTATAACTAGGAGCACCCCCTTTTTAATCTTTATCTTCATCTCCCCTAACGACTCATGCACACCTTTAAGTTCATGGTACCCCCTAGGAAATATGTTCTGGTAGTCCCTTAATAACTCAATGATTTTTTCCACTTCAGAGTCTAACCAATAATCCCCAGTTATGGCTTCCTTAAGCTTAGTATTTGTTCCAATATTTACTCACTTTTTCTTCATAGGTTCATGATAGGTGTGCTTGGTCTTATCCGCACTATCCAATACCTCACGCCTTCATGTTGAATGGTTTACATCTAGATTATCTACCTCTTCATCATCCACTAGATAGACCATTTTTCCTTTCTCTTTCTCAAGGAAAGTGCATTGAAGTAATATTGCATCGGCCTCTAGTTCTTTATCAAGATGCACTCCTGAGTCCTCTTTATCTAATAATTCTTGAAGGAGTGCTTTAGCCTTGACACTATCCCCATAGTTAAGCGCTTGATAAATTTCAATGCTTCTTCTACCAGAGGTTTTGTAGAGAAGAATTCAAACATCTATGTCATTCTTGCACCTAAATTCTTCCAATTTCTAGTTTCTCTATGGAGTACATACCAAACACGCATGCATCCTTGTAAATTGGAAAAAAAATGGTGCACCCATAATGAAGGTGGTAAAACTTCCTATCCTAATGTCAAGAGTCTCTCACACGTCTGAACATGGTGCTGAATAGGTTTATCACCGTGATAGTTGCAAATTTGTGTAGGTGCATTGATCCTAAAGAATCTAGTAGCAAGAACAACCCCAATCTCATTCCATTTGAACAAATTATCCCTGTGGACCACCCACCAGCAAGAAGTTATCTCACATAGTGTATATGCTAGCATATTTCTTCTCTCCAGTGGGTCTATCCATTTTTCGTCCATGGCGCATAGGAATACCATGGGATCCCCTTCTCCTGTGTAACAAGGTACCGAGTTATTACCTATCCTCCTTACATAATTTGTAGTTTAGTGCTTCAAGGGAATATGCTCTTTACTACGTGTGCTACCATCTCATAAGTGTTGTGTGCCCATTTATCACAAGAAACACTTGTAGTATCACTAATATACTTTACATCCTCCCACTGAATTAGTCTTTCTTTGGTTGGTTCAATCATCACTAGATCTCGGATGGTGTGTACATAAATCCTATTAAGATCTTCTTCACTTTAGGGCTCAATATAGGGTGTAGAATTTCCATCTGTTAAAGGGATAATGACCCATTATTCTTTATTTTCAAAACTGATATAGCCCTTGTTGAACCGGAGATCAACATTATTTGCATAGCACCAAGGACATCCTAATAAAGATCGAAAACTATTTTATTCTGTCAGCGCTAAAATTTTGAAGTCTCCAGTGAACTTTTCTCCTTGTATGGTAATGGATGCATCTTGTAAAACTCCTATGGGAGTGACCTTAGTCTGATTAGCCATGAATAATACATTAGAGGATGGCTGCAATGGGGGTCTCCTTATTGGTACCCATGCATCCAAAGTAAGAAAATTGACTTCTGCACCTGTATCAATCAATATATTACTCAACAACCACCCATCGACAATAGCATTTAGAGTAATTTCCTTTTCATAATCCATGCTATGAGGAGGGATATTTGCATTCAATATTTTCCGTCTAGTCGCAGTACTTGCGCATGGAGTGTTCTCTTTAAACCAACTCCCTAATAGTGGAATAATGTTCTCCTGATGCAACATTTTGTACACTTCTCTCAAATTATATATATCAGTTTGGACCATCTCTGATGCTTTCTTCTACTCCTTTAAATATTATATCTCACCTTGAAGATTCCTTAGCACTTCCATGGTATCCTGATAAACCTCCTTCTGATAGGCAGGATCTGGGTACCTTGCATGAAGAACATCATCCTTAGTGATGGTAGGTTTATGTTGTAATGCCTCCCTGACACGTGCTATCTCAACGCGAGTCGTGATCTTCACTTGTAGTTCCTCATAGTTTACCACCATCTTGGGCATCCATTGATTGTCCATAAAGCGATGTATCCTAATCATCCCTACACCTTTTCTTTCTTGTTTATGTTGCTTACTTAGATGCTCATATAATTCTGGTCACTCTTCATAGCTATGGTTCTTCCCGCAGAAAGAACATGCAATATTCTTAGGACATTCACGCCTATAGTGGTCAGGAAATCCACATGTATAAAATGTTCCACAAGGAAACTCACTTCTTCCACCACCACAGCCTCATCCTCTGAATTCACTGTGGTATCCTTGACCTCTACCACAATTTCCTTCAAAACACTCCTCATTCTGATTATAACGTGCCTGATTGTGCTCCTGGTCCTAATGTTCATTCTTTCCCTTAGAGTTATCTAAAACTCCTATCTATCATATTCCAATATCAATAGCATCATGGATCTGTCCAATCAGTCGGTAGTCCTCCATATCCTGTGTTGTGGACCTGTAGATTTTACAGTATCTTGAAAAGTTCTTCCTTATCGTGCATTACAATAATGGGAAGTGGCTAGCATCATGGTTTAAGTGGCATATCTCGCAATCCATCAACAATGAGCGTACTATTATGTGAGGAAAACTATCCTTTGTATGACCTTCTACTTCACAATCTGTACACCAAATACCTAAGCACATTTCATGGGATGAATTCGCTAATAATTTCTCTAGTTATTTTTCCATAGCTGCAATTTTTGCCTCTAAGAATGGACTAATGCCAGTGTCAATACTCCTAACTACCTCAACATGTAAGGATGCTTCCAATGCCTCACACAGATTAGCATATGTCTTATGCAACAACACCCTCCTAAATGGTGTAATAAATCCCCCAAAAAACCATTGTGCATGTTGGCTTGCGTGTATGTCAGAAGAAATCTTTAATAACAAAATTTTAAGCCATGCATCATACTCTCTAACACTTTCAGTAGTGTCTTGCTTAATATACTTGAGTGCACTTATACTCTTTTGCTCAAACTCAGGGATATTAAACTCTTTTATAGATGCATCCTTCAATGCTGCATAATCCACACAAGTCTGATCAGGTTCAAACTTTCTGTACCAACTGTGCGCACACCCTTGTTGTCTTTCCCTACACACAAAATCTATGATTCCTTTTTTGCACCACAATATTTCACACATATGCACATGCTCAACAACATCTTCTATGCCCCTATACTCTGGAAGATGTAGAGACATTTCAATATAAATATTCTAGGGTTGGGGTGGACCTTTCCCACCTGATCCAGAACTCCTAGTGTTTCCCCTACCTCCAGATCCACCTAAACTAGAACTTCCCATGCCTCTTGATCCCAAACCTGTAACTGGAATAGGTCCCATAGATGTAATCCCATGTGCTCCAATAGTAGTACTATATTGAACCCCTATGGTCTGTGAAGTAGTTCCAGTTCTAGAAGTGAATCCAACATTTGGTGCACTCATATTCTATATGGATGATGCGCCTGAAAACACACCTCAAAATAGTAATGAAGATGTTTGTCCTACCATTAATGTAATTTCTCTCTTTCCAAACTTTCCTACTGATTACTTTTTGTACTAGATACTGGAAAACCAAGCACAAGGGCTAGGTTACTAGGTGGATTCAGTTGCACACCCACAGCCCAAGTCATCTCTGTTGGCACACTTCCTCGTGAGGCTGAGGAGGGTTCCCTGTCATGCTTTCCCAGATGGGGGAGTTCCTAATGCTTTGGCTCCACGTCTTCTAAGTGAGCTCCAAATCCTTCATGAGTCATCTCTCTCCTCAACTCCATCCACGCTGCAACATCACATTTCTTCTCTATCTCCCTCTCAAGTTCCTCACTATACTTAAGCCTCCTTTCTTCTCTTTTCCTTACTACTGCTAAGTCCGCCATCTTTCACTAATCCTGTCCCTGTCCCCGCGCATGGTGGGGTTTAGTTAGCCATCGTTTTACTCTCCAAGTTAAAAGTTACCATCAGGATCTTTATTTCCAGCAGAATTCCTTATAAGTAAGCTCCCTATGGATGTCATAAAAAATGGAATTCAGCTACCTCTAGACATGAATAAGTGGAAATTGAGTATTCCAAGATATAACTGTTCAAGACACCATGAAACAACGTATCCACGGTTTGAGTCTAGATCAAATCAACATCATAAAGGGCTTGGAATTCTTCCTATGTCCAGACAAGTGCGCAATACCTCCAATTCTTTTTAGATGCATAAGCAATCAACCACTTGTACAGTTCTATTGGAAAGATAGTGAAAAAACTCTCATATAAACTATCACACAGATTTTGTTCTACCCACTTGTGTGTTCGTTTAACTCAGACCCAATGTTGAACCGCCATGCATATTCTTCTTCCAGATCACATACCCATTCTTCAATACTTGCTAAGGTCAATTGGCATGTATTCATTGCAAACCATCCTGAAAAAAACTGAAAAATAGGTCTCGGCAACGGAATCAATGATGCAATCTAGGATTCAGTGACACAAACCCAATGAAAACCCTATGCATGCTGGTACACCACTCAGCCTAGACTGATCACTCACCCGAAGTGTGTAAAGGTACTAGGTCCCTCTTTAGGGTTTCTATAGCAGGATGTTAGCATGACGAAGACTTAAACATATATATTTCCATTACTAACATATCATTATATACATCATACCAGATCTATATCCAAGGAAAAATAGAACTAAGTACTAACCATGATGAGAAAAAAATTATACTAGATTCAGATACTCATAGGACTAATACTTAGATTGAGTCAATATCCTCCATTATATTCAATGCAACAAGTTCAAGAAGATTCATTACAATATCAAAATCATGCACGTAGCAGCATAACATTGTATGTCTCAATCTCATCACCTCTATGTCACGATCTCCTCTATTCTATATCTATTACACAATCTACTACATATATATAATGGTGGGGACTTACCCTTCACCACTTATCAATTCCAAAAATAGGTTGCATGCTATTCTTAGCCACGCGCCTTTACAAAACTAACCATACATGCAATTGCGCTAACAATAGACTACTACTAGCTAATTGATAGTAGCAGATGTATTCCGGCCTATGTCCATGCAGAGTACTTCATGTCCAATCCTCCAAAATTATCCAATACATGGAGTGCATGTCTCTGCCTCGTTTGTGTGCTCTACATGCCATCTCTAAAAGTAGAGTTTATGAGAAAAATGGCTAAGTCCTGAAAACTAAAATTTTTTTCTGCGTGTGCATTCTTCTTATCCATTCGTGCCTTTATATATGACTTGCCTCACTGTGTTTCTTTTGTGCTTTCTCTGTCAAGTTTTCTTTGATCAATAAGAGGTGTAAGGGAGGGTTGAAAAGTGAAAACAAGAGAGCAGTTACCAAAAATATAGAGCTATAACTGATATGAGTTGTTGAAGTTTTTTTTGTCTTGTTCGTACAAAGTAGAGTCCTTTGAACTTTAAGGGAGATATAAATAGTCATATCCTCTTGACTCATTGTAGAAGATGAAGAGACAAGGTCAAGAATATGTGAAGTCAAAGAAGGTGAACTTTTTTGAATGGTGTAAAAAAGGAAGTGTTTTAGTCTTGAAAGGTGTTAGATGAAACCCCCCTTTTTCTCTTCATTTGAAGAAAAATTTTCTGCAAAGAAAAACCTCTTTGGCATAGCCCAAAACCCCTATAAGTCTCTTCTAGGTCTTGTAGCTAGTTGTAGTGGATTATAGAAAATGAATTCTTTGTAATATCAAACTAATGAAGAAGAATAGTCTTACTCTTTTGTAGTTGAATGCCATTGACTAATTCTTGTATCTTGTAAACTTATCAAGGTGTTGTACTCTATTTTGAATATCAATAAAATAAAATTTTTGAGTTAGGCATGTATGTATTGTGATCAAGAACTAGGATAAGGTTATAGTCTCATTGTTTGAAGTTGAAATTTTTTTTATCACAGGACTGATTCACCCCCCTTCTTAGTCCCTATCAATCCTAACAATTGGTATCATAGCGGGCATGGGCCCTTGGAAGTGGTCTTAACAGCCTAAAGGGATATCTTTGGTGACAGGATGGTACCCCCATATTTTAAAACTATTTACATCAATACCTTTATGATAAGGAACATGGTAGGTATGCAAGGTGATGTGATCAACAAGATATCAAAGACTCAAGATGAAAGTATCAAAGCCATGAAATTTCAAGTTCTGATATGAGAATCAAGAGAGAAGAATGTCTCAAATGTGAAGCTAAAAGAGAAGAAATAGTCAAGATCCTAACGAAGAAATTTGAGGAGACACAAGAAGAACTAAAGAAAGAGAAATAAGAACTAAAGGAGTTAAGCATCATGACAAGTAAGTTATCATCTTTTCAAGAGAGCTCAGAAAACCTGGATAAAATGTTAGGAAAACAAAAATCATATGGTGATAGAATAGGCTTAGGTTTTTCATGCATTATAGAAGCTGAATCAAGTCAAGGTTCTAATAGAAAAATGTTGTCAATAAATGGAAATAGTTTAATGTATTCATCTCATAAAAGAACATCTGTTAGGTAGCCATATTCATTTAATCATTTTGTTTTTCATGGAAATTGCTACAAGTGTGGTGCTTATGGACACATGGCTAGTGCATGTAATTATAATGTGGAACAGAATGAAGATTCTAAAGAAAATACTCGAGAACAAGGAAATAAGGAAGATAAAAAGTAGGAAAAAGATTTGGGGCTGAATTCTATCATTTTCATGAGAAAGGACACCTATATAAGTACTACAAAAATGAGTCATCAAACCCAAGAAGGTATGAAATAAAATTCAATGGCTATTGCTATCCATGTAATGAGTTTGGACACAGGGCATTTGAATGCAAAGAAATACAAGTGGAGTGTTTAAGGTGCCACAAGATTGGGAATATTGCAAGGTTTTGTAATGCATGTTAGTTAAAGAAAGATCCTGAAAGACCTAAGGCACAAGCTCAAGCATACATAAGGAAGGATGAAGCTAGTCCCAAAAAGGACTCCAAGGATGACACTAAGTCAAATAAACGATTTGCTACTACAAATGATAAATCAGCCAAAGAGGAGACAAGTAAGGTCCAAGAAGAGGGTCTAAGACCTACTTAGGTTTCTCATCAAGCTCCTCCATGGTGACATATGCCTCTATTATGCTTCATAGAGGTGTACATGAGTAAATGAGGCTTTAGGGTGAGGGGGAGTTATCTTTGTCAAGTTTGTGTCTTCATCATGGTGTAAGGTATGCCATTTCAAGTCCTTGATTATATTTCTAAGGTTCAAGTAGTTTGTCTTTCTATGAATGTCAAGTTTCTTGATTTTTTGCTCTTCAAAACATATAAGCATGTAGTATGTAAGTTTTCTGAGATCTGAGTTATGTCTGGATGCATATCAAGAGTTTTGATGTGGGGAGAAGAGCACCTGCACCTGTTTTCAAAACTCATTTATTATGGCAAGAACCTTGTTAAAGGTTCATTGTCTTGAAGCTTTAGGGCCTCCAAGCTTATTCACATCATTAGAAAGATTTCCAAACCTTGGATATTTGTTTAACATCATTTACCTATAGGAGGTCTAGGTTACTTTGAACATGTAACCTTGAAAAATTATCAATTGTGCATTATAAGAAGTGTAACGCCCATGTTTTCAACACCAAAATACAATAGACATAATAACAAGATAATTTTTGGGGGGGCTAACATTGCTTGATACATAACATCACTTAGGATAATATATAACACATGAGATGTTTGCGTAACCATGGACCCACATATATAACATGAAACACATGATGCACATCAAAGCCACATGTCCAAAAGTGACAAGGTATAACAATGAACCATGACAAGATACACTTACTGACAGGAAATTCCCACAACACATCATTATTCATGGTGAAATATTTATTTCAATCCTATTTTTATTAGTTGACTATAATTTTTTGAAGAACACAGAACATGGGAACCTTCATTCCTTTACAACTAGGTTGCATGTTTTTGGTTTAACATTTCACCTCTAGTGGTTTCCTTAGAATTCGCTCATTTCTCTTGAGGAATTAACTTTATATAGCTTGATTGTGATTAGGAACTTATATACACACATGCGCCTTATAATATTTGAATTAAGGATTTGTTTGAAAGATGTGAGTTTACTTGGAATGGAAAAATACTCTCATTACAAGGAGTAAAATTCACAAGAATAAAAAGGAAGGTTAATAGATAAATAGAAGACCTATCCCAAGTTCAATTCATAGGATTGTTTGATTTTAATAATTACATTATTTTAATCTTCAAGTTATTACAACCAACTATGTAGGTTAACTAATTAATTTGTATCATTCTTGACCAACAATTCATTTCTCCTATTAGGAATTCATATTTTCACAATCATATTGCGCATGGAAGAGCACATTACACCTACATTCCCCTTATATATATTTTTCCTTGAATCTAAGTGATGAATTTCACATTTCAAACTACTTCTATTTCATCATCTTAAGGGTTCACTCTAAGTAGCAACGAGTTAATTTCATGTTTCGGCCATAGATTCTACTTCTTGAGTAATCCTAGTTTTATTATATTCCTAACTACGCCAAGTGTTCTATTAACTTTTACAAGTCCCACTAGTTTGCAATCTCCTTAACACACAAGACATTGGATATAGTTTAAAGGTATCCCATTTTCAAGGCTACATTTTATTATTTTGTTAGCATCATAAGATATCACTTGATGTATTACATTCATTTCTACTTGAGGGTTTCTACACCATACAATAAGACAAAATTAGAGACAGAAAATGTCCATGTCTTGGAAGGCCTTCGTACCTCTCGAGGTATTCCAAGAAAACATTTTCTCACTTTCCTTTAACATTTAGCTTATAGAGGGTTCCAATAGATTTGGTTGGTATATTTGATTTTCAATAAAATATATCACTCGATTGCTAATTTCAAATATCTTCACATGTACATTTTGTTTTGTTTTATTCTTTAATGATAAAATTTAAGTTTTCTCAATTACTTGTTATCACGTGGATCAATTCACATCCACTATAACATCATAAGAAAGGTCTATTATGTTGCGATAAAAATCCATGACACTTAAATTGATTAGATCGACATCACAAGGGTACGCTCCCGAATTAGGGCGAGTTACAAATTTTCCTTTACGATTAAAAACTTACTAGAAAATTAATGCACAACCTAACTATCTTTTTGGTTCCACCCATTTGTCATTACATTCCACTTAAAATGTTATTTAGTCTAAAAAAACAACCATGAGATTTCAAGCTCAACATGTCGTCTTGTATGCCAATAAAGTAATGTTATGCCTCGCACTACGACATCTTACACACGTTCATACCCACATGAAAGTTCTCAACAAATTTTCTAGGGAGGAACACACACAACACATATGGTATCTCTAAGTCTATAGGACTATGACAGGTGTTTGGAACTAGCCCAACTTTGAGCTTACTAGAGAGGGTCATTCCATTCAACAAAGGTAATTATTTCGAGTTATATGTTTTTTAATTTTTATCACTTTCTGCTCAATATGATAAACACACACAAATGTAAGTTGGTATTTTAATATGAAGCTTAGGTGATTTCCTAGGTTAATGAAACACTAGAAGATAGGTAAAATCACGCCATTTTATATTATTTTCCAACAATTTTACTAGCACAAACATATCCATAGTTACGACAACAACAAACATTTTAAATGGAAAGGTTCCAGTTTCATCCTCTTATATTTATGTTGACATTAAAAGAAGGATTCTTTGACATTTAGTTGTAAATAAACATGATATAATCAACTTCATTTACTTAAAAGAAGATAAACAATTACCATTAAGAGTAACATTCATTAAATAGGAAAAAGTACAACTACATACGAAATATTACATTTTCCCAATACGCAACACTATCATTTTCATCATGGAAATAATGAAAATAATACATTATATTCATAAGGAAAATTTCTAAACAACTGCATTGCCTTCAAATAACATGCTAATAAAATACATAAGTGTCATTTTACTACTCCTATTCAGATACTTGCAACCAACATTGTGTCAGTCCTAAGACATTCATCATTTCAAGTAATTTAAACAAAGTACAAAGGGAGGTAGAGATAAGGAGAGAGAGGAGAGATAATTTCCTCACAAATTCATTTACTTTTTTTTAAAGAGAAAAAGTAGGGAAGAGAGAGAAAGTTTAAAACGTTTTCTTTTCTATTCACAATATTTTGACCATTTCTCAATTCATACCAATTTTCATTTTATTTCAAACTCATCACCATTTTTAATCCATTCATGTTTCCAAGACCAGCCACAATTTCAAATTTATTTTAAGAGAGAGAGAGAGAGAGACGAAAGAGAGAATGCTATAAATTGCAAAATCCTTTCATACAAAGTAATTTATTAAATAATACTCTACACACACTGTAATGCTATAAAAAGGGCTCACAAGTAATTTATAGAACTGATGGGATCCTCAAAATGATTTTCTATCTTAAATTGCGAGTGCGTGAAAAATAATCAAATCAACTAAAGGGCTTATAGAATGGTTTCCGAAACCACTCATTTTATGTTCAAACATAAATTTCATTGATTCCTACCTACTCACCTATAAACAAATAACTCACAAAATTCGATGGAATTCGATTACATCAAACAAGGTTCAATTTATGAAGGTGACTTTGAGATTAATTATCATAAATGCATCAAACACTTATGTTGTACGACAATCTGTGGGCCCTAACATCCACTTAAAAACTCTAACTTACGAAATTTGATTTATGAAACTGAGAGTTGGTTTCCATTCTCTCATAGGAGTTCTATAAGTAGGCGAAGATTTTTTCTAGTAACACCAAATACTTATGACATTTGTAAGCCAAAACCGATGACAATTTCATAAAGTGGGAACACCACCAACAGTGGCTGAAGTGTTAAAAGGGTATCAAATCTTATCTCGTTAAGGCATCGATTCGAGTTAGTCATCTTGGCTAAGATACTTCATGGTGTCTTGGGTCAACATAGATCTTGTTTGGGGTTTTGTTTCTCATTAACCATTCCACAAGGTGTTCTATGCACATGGTTTCAAAGGCCTAATTTTTTTATTTTTTATTTCTTAAAAGTTTAGAGAAAAATATGTTTGGGAAAGGTAAAAGCCATATCTTTCATTCTAATTTGCATTTCTATTTTAACATTCAAATTACTGAAATCCAACATAATAAAATAAATAAATGATTAAATGTTTAGTTTAAAGTAAGAGGAAGAGTGATCCATACCCGAATAATCCCTACGGAGGAAACACCCAGTCCTAGGTGAAGAGTATGGTTCTACTGCAACGAGGAAGAACATTTCTCCACCATGTTCAAAGTAAATTTTCACCATCAATTTACCTATATCATACTTTCCTCAACCTTGCACATTCTTATATGTTACTTTCCACTATGAGTCAAATTGATAACCATTTCTAAGTGTTCTTTGGTGGTCTTCCATATGTTGACTCCTACTCCCATTTCAAAAATCCATTTTGTGCATATCCAAAAGTCTTGGAATTCCATGGAACAATTTTTTTTTCCTTTAACAGTCCCATATTTGTAAATCCTATAGTCATATCAGGCCATGTTCCCAGCATACAATGGTGCCCAACAAGCCAAAGAACAAAGAGGGAGAAAGAATATTAAATTATGATTTTTTTCCATGTGTTCCCTCTCAAATCAGGAACTTGGAAAATTATTCCATGTGCCTTAACAGTGCATTCAAAATTACATACATCTATGCAAAATCATTGTAAAGACAACATCTAAACATAGGTTTTTTCTTAATTCAATGAGGCAACATTTGTTTCACGCAAGGAAGTGACTGGAAAACCAGAGGGTTCCACGCAGAGAAAGATTGAAAGAGACAATTATGGAAGAGACAAAGGTGGAATAGAAGGAAATAGAACTACCAAAGTCTACATCGATACAAAAAATGCTCTAAATAAAAGAAAAAGAGAAGGAAAACATGTTGCAAATGTTATAGTGCACATAGCAGAAATGTTTAGGAGTAGAAGAAGTAAATTAATACAGCTAGACAATCCACCCGAGTGAAGCACATCCTAATCCTCTATCTTATTCATCCTTTACATACAACAAGCCAATGGTAGGCAGGAGTTTACTTTCAATTTAGAGGAAAATGAAATTGCTTTAACTATAGAAACAAATCTAGATCAGTAAGTTTGTATACAAAAGAATGAGGAGATATTGGGATTATAGATTTTTTCCTATATGCAGTGCTAATTTACCCCATAATTATATGTAGTTTAGGATGGCTATAGGCAAGAGATTTATGTATCATGGTACCCCAACATGTTTAACTTATTTGATTTAGAGATTCTAGAACTTCATTCACTCCAACTATCCAATTACTACTAAATTTACAATGCTAACTAGGGTTTCACTGTGGTAAATGCATCAAGATCTCAAATAATGTGCTTGTGTTATGCAAGGAAATTGACAAGTCTGAAAAGGTGTTTGGGTTGTGTCTCTCTCCAAGATAAAATTTTTACTATGACTTGGAGGATGCATCTAAGGTTGGACCAAAAACTGACATATTTCCTAACAAAAAAAACTCATAGGTAAGGAAAACAAACTAGTTTAAACTTTTGAAATATCTTCCAAGATCACATAAAGCTGTAGGACGAGACAGGTCTAAGAGAGGGAGAATAAATCACAGGAATTACAAGAAGCTTCCATATTTTTATACCACCTTCATTTAGACTTGAACACTTCCACCATGGCTTTCTCAAGGAATTTGATTACCTTTATAGCTCAAAACAATCAAAATATTTATTTGAACAGTGAGGAGCATCATAAAAGACAGATGACTGACATTTTACCCAAAAAAACATAGTTTACAAAAATAAAAGTCATGAAAATATCTCTCTACAACTAATGAAACTGATCCAAGTATTTTGTAAAACGTTTGAAATTACCTTTCATAGGTCTTGTTAAAATTTGGCGAAACTCCATTAGAGAGAATTCAAGAACCAAGCAAAAACTTGATTTCAAAACCCTAAATTAGGGTATAAACCAATGGAAGGCCTAAGAGGATTTAAAAAGGAGATTCTTGTTACAAAACATCATGAAATTCAACCCTTTTCACTTATGTGGATTCCTTGAGACTTAATCCTCCTTCTCCAACTATTTAGAGTCATGAACAATTTGGATGTTTCCTGAGAACATATATGTTATGGAGCTGCACAATTTTATCTTTAAGTATGCATGATTAGTTATAAGCCTTAGATACCTTCTCAAATTAAACTAACCACTTTTGAGTTTATCTTCCAAGATCCAAAAATCTTTGAACATCTCCTACAAGATCACTTTAAAACATTGTTTTCACTAAACTCATCAAGAGCATTCTTCAAATGCATTGCCAAACCACATTCACTGCAATCACTTGGCAGTATATTTTTTTTACTCTTAACACATTATCAAGACACTTTGAAGACCTTTTCAAGGAAATTTAGGAGGAAATATTCACTTTTATGGCCTCCTAAGCATGTTCCTAAGTTTACTTTTATGATTGTTAAAGAGCTATGAAGCATGACTTCATCTGTGCACCCATTGAATTAAATGGAGGATGTAGGTTAGCCCTTGATAGCTTCTTAAAACACCAAACCAAGACCCATGAAGTATGTAAACACCATAAACACATCTCTAATGAATATTGCAGAGGACAAATTAGTCATTGGAGAATTTTTTTTACCTTTTTCTCCTATTAGCTCAGAAAATAGTCCAGGAGAACAAAAAGTTGCTTCACAAAAGTGCTCATATCTTTTTAAATACACATCATTTTCATCAACCAATTTTTTCACATGATTTCTCAATAAATTTTATCTAAAAATTCCTTCTATGATTTATCCAAATGAGTCTCCATATTTTTTTTGACCCTTAAGAAGCCAGACTGCTCCAAATGGAATTCTCAAAAAGGCAGTTTTACTAAAACTTTAATATCTAAAAAAATCCTTTACAGAATATGATGAAACTTGTAGCAAGACACTCCTCTACCTGTCCCAATTGTAATTTTTCAAAAAGCATGCCTGTAGATATATGACCAACTCCATTTGTAGGCAAGAACATTGTTAGTTCTCAAGACCATTTCTGACCAACATAGAAAATTGACTCCTGGAGCTAAGTTGAACCTAACCTTTTCTCACACATGTTTAATATGCTCTCTCAAGGCTTCTCCCATACTTTTTCTAACCTGTACCATCTACCAAACTCCATTAGGCACCTGATACCACCTTGAAATGACACTACCAATCAACCTTCAAGTCCATGTCTTCTTGAAACTGCATGCACTCTTTTTTAACCTCTAAGAACCTCCCGATATGTATGTTCCAAGAATTTCACTCCTTCACTTTACACTACAGAGACCCTTAGATCACCTATCCAACATGCCTAGATCACCTAGCCAACATATCTAGATCACCTAGCCACTGTGACATCAATGATAACACAAGTGACACACTTACTAACAATATCCCCCATTTTCATTGATATCAAATTATTAGAAACATTGATGGCACACACTCACTTGCATGTTTCTTGTCACACTTCTTCCCCTTTGACATCTATGACAAAGGATGTTATGACTTGACATGAACTAATGACAACCAATAACAATAAATAATGGAGACAAAGTTCATACAAAGACTTATTTGACCAAGAAGCTCCCCCTTGGACTGAATTTTCTTTACTTTGACTCCTTTAGCAACATACATCCATGATTTTGTTGGAAACATCAACCAAAGGTCTCAAATTTGCTCATTTTCTTGATTTTTTCCAAAAATCTGAATTTTTCCTTCATTTTAGGTATGTAGACACTAAGACCCCCCTCGAATAAGCACTTCCAACATCAGTTCTTTATGAAAAACAAATCTCACCTTGCAATGGGCATGAAACATCATCCTTCACCTTCTAGATATGAAAATACGTCAAGTTTTCTCCTTAGACCCTTTTTTCCTTCAACAACAAGTTGTACCTGAGCATTATCTGAACCATACATGTTGATAACATGCAAAAAATGTTAATAAGTAGAATATCAAGGCATCACTTCACCTGTCCTAAGCTTATTCATCATATCTAGACATAGTCTTTATTATTTCATATCATTCTTGCCATAAAATTTTTCAAAGAACACCTTAGGCTTGTTGTCCCTAGATCTTACATTTAGTGCAAAATTGATTAAATTATTTAAGATCTACAACCTATCATACATCATATCAGGGGTTTCCAAGACTCCCCCTATCAAATTTGACATATAAAGCCTTTTGTAACTATTGAAACAACATTTCTTACTTTGTACTATACTATTGCAATTAGATTCCAACAATAATTCTCATATACATTCACTGTACCATCAATATGAATCACACACAGACTTATTTTGGCACTTTAAGATTCACTACAAATATTTGATAATATCAATTGTTGGAAGCAGAGACCTCTGATAAAAAGACTTGGGACTAACACCAAGGTTTCTACTTTAAACCCTTGAACCTTATCACAAATCCTAAAAACACTCCATGAAACCATGCAACTGCACCTTTCCTTTTGTATCGCATAACTCCATATAGTCTTGTAGGTCTACTTAATAATGGATATTTTTGCTATAAGGATCCTTACTCTAATTTTGTAAACATGTAGCAGGACTTGTCAGTGGCTAATTCCATATACTCTACCTCGACAGAAATCTTTACAACCTATAACGTTGCTTTAAAATGACTCTGTAGAATCTCATTCTATTGCCTAAGACCACTTTGATACTTTCATGCAACACTTTTCAATGTGACTTTGATATATTTCAGTTCACTGAGACTGTAGAATGCCCTAAGACATCATGTCAAGACACAATCCTTAGTAGCAACTCTCTTTACACATTGAAACATGGACTTGAACAATCATCTTGACTATTATAGCATTAATCATAGATAGTCAATTATTCCTCACAATAAGTATAAGTCATGAAAAACACTTAGTAAAGCATTATATCCTTCCATACACAACCATATAGTCCTATAAAATTCTGTTATACTTCTTGATTGTGGACAAAAACAAACCTCTCTTCCCTGAAATATTCATTTCACTTGATGCACATCCTTTCACCACTAAGAGTTTATCATTTAAGAGCTTGATGAACACAAATTTTTTTTATTACTATACTTGACTGTTCACAGTTGCTCATACTAACCTTTGGGATGAATTTCCCACCTTTAGAATGATAACCTTTTCAATACACATGAAAGAAGTCAATATTTTTTTATTAAATTTTTGGAGCATTCATACCACTGCCAAAGGCTTCTCTACTTTCCTTCTTACATGTTAAACTCAACACAATATCATCCTCAGAGCTTAGGATCACATTGTAGCTTCTCAACTTCTTGATCTTACAATTTTCAGGGAATGTATGAATCTTTGATAATCAACCAAGGTGACACACACCTGTAGCTTCACAACTTGATCCCTTTTCCACATTCATTGGACCTATATAAGACTTTTATGAGATTAATACAAGGACTCTTTATATCACTTCTCTTAAAAGGAACCTTCTGGGTGTTATTTGGAATAGTCTTTAGCATTTCTATATCCACATCCTTGCACCCAATCATGAAATAAAAATATATCCTTCAGCTGATAATTAACTCAGAATCATACCTTACACACACCTCTAAACATTTTGATGATACTTCATGACTCAAAGGAACTTTTCAAACCTCAAATGTTAAGATTTATATCACTTACATCCCTTTTTTGCATAGACATAGTATTTAAAAATTTTCATAGACCTTAAAATATTTTCCAGTGAACCAGTAGATTCCTGATTGGATGGTGTCAACCATGTTAATAAATTGTATCTCTTCAGCCACCCCCGTTTTTCCATATTTGATGTAAAAACTCACATCTTGCAACATATCTTGCTCAACTTGACTCCTTCTAAGACATTCACACTCACTGAAAAACTGAAGCTCAACATATCTGTACATTTTCATTCAAGCCTCTTTTGATGCATTAATCATCCTTTCACTCTGCCTTGAAATACATAGAAATCCTTTCACTGTATGATGAGTTTGAAATTTTCTAAACAATTTGTCAACCTTGATACCTTTCTAAGACAATCCTCCATTTCCTCGAGGATGGATTCTCCAGTGAAATAATTTTCAGGTCTACGAGACATCCATAAGTTAGGGTTTGAATGAGCAAAACCCTCCTTCACTGATCCAACTCCCCCTGGGAGCAAGAATAAGTCCTAAACAATTTATTAATTATATACTTTAAGACAACTTATGATAGACTCTAATGATCTGTAGAACTCAGACATGATTGTATGATTATGACTTGAGTAAACATAAGAGTGTTTCATACAGTGACTCACTCTTTGAGTCCTTAGTTTAACCTCTCAACTAATGAATATCTTCTGAGATACTACATAACAGTTATGAAGACATATATCAGACCAAGAATCTCCACTTAGACACTGAAATTTGACTTATATAATATGAACAATATAGAAGATATTTTTGATATCTTGTCGATCACCTCACCTTGCATACCTACCATGTTCCTTATCATGAAGGTATTGATTAGAATAGTATTCAAATCCAGGGGTGCCATCCTATCACCAAATATCTCCCTTTATTTTGTTAAGACCACTTCTAAGGGCTCGCTCTGATACCAATTATTAGGATTGATAAGGACTGAGAGGGGGGTGAATCAGTCGTTGTCAATCCTAACAAAGAGGGTCCAAGCAAAAGAAATAAGTGACAAATAAAAAAGAGGGATATTTATGAGGATCTAAAGGAGAATCCAAAATAGAAAAAAATAGAATATTTCAATAATGAGTGGGAAGCAGTTCCTTTTTTGAATAATATTGTTATTCATTAGTATTTTTTATTAAATACTTATGTCTCCCATAATTTATATTTCATGATGGTTAACTAATTATTGGTTCACATTTTGTTGTTTGTTTGCTATTTTTTGGGGTTTCGGCTTAGATTCTTACTCAATATAAGTTTTTCCTTGTTTTTTTCTCTTCTAATTCTATATTTTTAATTTTATAAAAGGTATTGATCCCCTTTATAAGCCCACTTTTTACCATCTATCAAAAATAATGATATGTGATCATGCAATTATGTATGTAATATAAATATTTCCCTAATGGGGGCCTAAATATAAATGATTTAAGCATGATAGATTCATTTCCCAAGTGGAAAAGAGATATATCATGTTAGTGTATTAGGATAGTGCATTGAGATAGGAAAGAGATAAGTAGTGTATTCCTCAAAAAATAGGTAATGCCTCAAGGTGGGAAATATATAATTATTTAAGATCAAATATAGAAGAGTGTTATAGGGTGAGAAAGATATATAAGCAATGTATAACAAAAAAATATAGTAGTTCCCTCAAAGATACATATGATTCATAAAAAATGTAGGTATTGAAAGTTCTTTTTCAATAACAATTACAACACAATAACCTTAGATAGGGTTGTAATTAGGTTTAATTAAAGTAATAAGTAAATAAATCCTAATCACTAAAATATAAGGGGTTATCTATATTCTAGAAAAATATAAAATTATGAAAGGGCTAGACATTTGGGATTATAAGTACAATACAATGGAACAAATTAACTTGGAGATAGTCATTAATGAATATTGGAAGAAGATGAGTCCTCGTAGTAAGATTTGACTTCAAAAGAATGAGATCAGAAAGTGGCCATCACCATTTCTATTTAGTAAATGAAAAATTGGCCAACCAATTCTAAAATGGGCATGTAAATTGTCTTTTGTGATAATTTCAAACTTTGGTCTACAAACATGATCATTTGGCATTGGTTGTAGGAAACATCATGCGGTTTCTCTAATTCTATTATGAACCTATAAAATCTCCTCTTCACGTGTAAACCTGTAATCCTACTTCAACACCTTGTAAGACCTATAAACATGGGGGATGTTGATGGGGTCTTGTGTTATCCCTCCATTATTATCTAGTCCCTCATTTCTTGGAAATAAATTTATAACAACACTATATGTAAGCTAAAGAATAATCTAGCATATGTAAGTTTCCCTACCCTTATATTATAATGTTTGCATCGCTAATAAAGGCTATAATTCTCTATAAAAAATTTAATTCGTATGTTGGTATGTGGATTCTATTGGATACAATAATCATTCTCTTATGATTACTTCAATATCACTCTTGTTGTTAACACCCTAGTTAAATGCTAGCATTTTAATCGATATACAACAATAAGAATTGTATAAGTGTTAGCAACAAGTAGACTATTCTGATCAAATTAACTTCCAATATCAATTATACATGACCATAATAATGCATTTAAACTTGAAATTATAAAGATGATTGATGAACTATAAGTAATTAGTCCAAAACACAAGAGGAGAGATATGCTTAGTTGTTCAAGATGATTTTAGAGTAATCTTAGTGAGAAGGGTAGTGAAACAGGAAGCTTTGGATTTGTATATTTTGTTAAAAATAATTTGGAACTGGAGAATGTGCAGGTGTAGAACCATATAGAATTTTTATGGCCTGCATAAGAACTATATAGTCCAAGACACAAACTATATGATTTTGGACCAGGAGAGAGTCAGGCTCTGTAACTATTTATGTTTGTTGTATCTCGATCTTTCTCGCATAACTTTAAGATGACCTTTGGTGAAACAAAATAGAAACCCTAACATCTTGTATAACCCTTCATCAAAGAATTAGAAAGTGAAAGGATAAAAATATGTGTATACATTTGACATTGGACCACCCCAAGTGGTCAAAATCCTAGTTTTTGAACCAATCTTGGTGTTGCACTACATATCCTTGCTATATAAATCAAGCCTCATGTAGTTTTTCTAAGTGTGTATTCAAGTGTGTCTAGCTAACTAACCTCTTGGGGGTGTCCTCATGTCTCTTAAGACAAAGAAAGAAGGATAATTATGTAGTATAGAATGCACCCAATGTGGTAGTAGTGAGATATGGTGTGCCTCAGCTATGAGATCTAACCCTTGTGTTGTTTGAAACCTTTGTTTAATACTTGGCATGACTTTCCTTTTTCTTAAGACATGTATCTATGATCTTTGCATACTTTTATATGAATGAAGCTAGACTATTTGACCAAGTTGAATGCTTCAAAATTATAGTAGGTATTATTTTATCGATGTGCAATTGATGTAGGAATATTTATGAACCCTTTGAGTGCTCTTGGAATGATATTTACAATAGTAGCTTTTAAGTATGTTAGGTGAGATATAATTTTATAATGAATTACTTATATAGTGTTCTGGAGGTGAGATATTATCATAAGGCCTACCCTAGGAAGATGAAATGACTCAAATAATGATTTAGAATTGAAAGAAAAGTTGGTGATTGAGAAGGGTGAGACCATATATGTCTTCCAAGACCAAACCCTGCATCCTGACCCATCTGTACGGTTTTGGAAAGGAGAGAGAAACATATAAAATGAAAGTTTTCTAATGAATATAAGATGTTTTATGTTGATTTGATTGAATAACATTTTCAGAAATGAAGACAGAGCATAGTTTAAAGATTAAAATTTGTAGAATGGCTAGAGAGATGAGGATATTGGATTCTGAACTCCAATATTAGTTACAAGATTTTAGTCTCTACACTTGTAACTATTTTCTCTATTCCCAATTGATTTGTAATTTATCTGTAAATACATTAATCCACTCAAGTATTCATAAACTTAACGAATTCAAATTAATTTTTTTATTGGTGCACAAACCTAACACACAATGGGAGGGATATATAACAAGAAAACCTACAAACCTAGAGGAAACTCGACCCTTAATGATATGTTAGATGTCATTCTCAACTCATTATGTTCCATATGGAGTTAGGGTTTAGGGAGCGTCTAGATATTGGTGACCACTTTTTGTAATGGTTATGGAAATCACATGGAAAAATTGGGAAGAAGATAGAAACACGGGGAAAAATAATAGGAAAATGTAGTCATAATGGGTCACATGAGGTTAAAGATGTTAGAAATGACATGGTATTTAAGGGGAACAAGTCAAAGATCAAAATGTCAAAAGGAACATGTGCCAGTATGAACTTGACTTGGACAAATAATCAATAAACACATAAATACACTAGCACTAGGGGATTAACTTCCCATGCAACAAAATTAGGTGTTTATGGTGTGTTTATGATAACTTGAGTATCAGGGTACATCTTTAATTATAGATATATGAAAGAATAAGAAAGAGAATAACACCTTTTCCAGTCATGCATAATGAATGTTAACACTTCTTGTTCTCCTTTTTCTCCTTAAGTTTCTCATTTGTTTCCGTGCAAAAATTAATTGTATAGATATGTACATAAACTTTCTAACAAATTTTGCAGCCATGTTGAATTTCTATATCAAATAAGAGGATGCATTGTTTGTTTACATCAATAAAGTTCATGTGTGATTCCTTTGTGGACCTCTATAAAGGAGTTCTTCTAAACCTTATACAAGCGTCGCTCTTAATCATGATATAAAAATACATAATTTATATTTTTAATTGTTTATTATGCCGAGAGGCATTCCTACAGTGACAGTCAGGGCTGTAATGGTATGAGTGGTTCATTTTTTGAGCCCACATCAAAAAAAGAATTAAAAATTATGAACCAACACATTGTGAAAAAAAAATTAAAAAAAAATTGAACAGACAAAGAAGCTTGCAAAGAAGATATTTAGGTTCTTTCTAAGATTTTCATTTTAAATTGGACCATATTCATGGACGCGTAACTGGCTTCTGGAGAGACCAGTCTGTCTGGCAAGAAATAAATTATTCGCATCAGAAGGGTACCTGAAAGTTGGATTTTGTCAGTTAATGTGTTCACGGGGAAGTCTGTTTCAGAAATTTGTAGGAAGGCTTACGAATGGAGAAAATGCTCGAACAACCATGCGCAGAACAGTGTCACAGCCAGTTCCAAAATTCCTCTCTGCGGCTACCATGCATCGTGTTCCAACATTCCGACCTGCTGAAAAGAACGTTGTTGCCGCAAGCTTTGTTCTATCATCTTCTCCCTTTATTATGACCGGAATGCTTGATTCTTTCTCACTTAGTGTCTCGTTTGTTTCTTTTATTTGGCAGGTGATTGCGTCTTTTAAGCACTTGAAATGTCTGGACATGGCCGCTCCCACGCCCGCTGCGGATTCAAATGAAGAAACTATTATCTTCATCTGCTTCGAATATTCGAATACTACCGATATCGTCTCTCTACCTGCAATTCAGTTCCACTGTATTAAAAATATAAATATAAGCATATGCAAACCTCTACCCGCGCCCCATACAGCCGCCTCTCACGCCACGTCATCCCCTCTCCGCCTGCAACCCATCTCTGTCGCTCCTTCTTCCTCATCTCACACTCTCCCCACCCTTCTTTTCCCTCACGCCGCCCTATCCATTCTTCCTTCTTCCTTCTTCCTTCTTCCTTCTTCCTTCTTCTCCCTTATTCCTCCATCCCACATCCGTCGCTTCCCCCGCACAGCAAACCCAAAACAAAAAATTTAAAAATAAACAAGCCAAAGACAAATACAACAAACTATAAACAAAACCAATGCGGTGGCTTTTAGGGTTTTGATTTAGTTTTTAGGTTAAATCATTACTCTTAATATATAATTTTACCTATATATATACATTGCCGTAAAAGTAGGAGGATTATTATCCCATTCTTTGATATCTTTTGTTCTATGTATTAGATAGTATATTCAGTGTTGTGCTTAATATATAAGATATATATAAATAATTAGCCAAGTCATATGGGGTAAAAGGTATTAGTTAAGTTTTAGGGGGAATTAGGGTGGATAGTATAGTGTAGTTATGTTATAACGGATGATACTTTATAATGTAGAGTATATAATATATTATACTAGCAATCGCATGTGTATAATGTAATGTGAATGTCGAATGGTATATGTTATTTGATTTAGAGAGATAGTTAGTACTTGTGTAATTGATGTTGATAATGGGTTTGATTGAATTTGTTAAGTGTAGGAATATAGATGAATCACTTCATTTAAAGGTTCCATCTCTACATTTCAAACTTGTTACAAATTCAGACATATACATTTGCAAATCTCATATCATGCTAGATTTGTCTAGTGAAAGTGAATATTTTATATATTATATTAGGGGGCCACAAATTCTAATTTATTTTTATTATGTATAAAATTTAATATATTATGTTTAATTACCTATAACCAAAACAAGATGAGGGAGAAATAATTTGGCTTATCTAGAAATCAAGATACAATCATCCAAATCTACAAAAGAACCAAGATTTCTGAATGATATGGACAAAATCTTGGAAATTTGCAGCAATGAAAGTCATTGTCTAGATTGTACACTTGATGTTCATGGCGTGTACATTTTGTGTGCTTGATATTCTTAGAAAACTTGCAATCTTGCAAATATGGTTTGATGACTACATTCCATAAATTTTGTGTTCCATAACCTTACTCAAAATTATGCATCAATTCACTTGGATATTTGGGGAATTAGTCTTTCTCCTTGTATTATGTAAGAAAAACATTGTGGTTTGGGATTTGCATTACACAATGGAATAGCTAACCTATCTTGATATTTGTTAGACCCCTAAATATTATGAAATATCGAAAACAATACATCAATAATTGCAACAATTCCTTAGCGTGGAAAATTGGGGCAATGTGATGTCTCCAAAAAAGAACTTTAGTGTTACAATGAACTCATTATTCTTTAAAATGCTTGTAAATGCACAATAATTGCCTTCTAAATTTCATTTTAAAACTCATTAAAACTCATTGAATAACATAATAAATAATGAATGCTTCTTTAAATCCCTAAACAATAGATGGATAATAGTTAGGTACCTAAATGAACTAAGATGTTTGTGTATTTAAAAATAATTGAAATTCAAATCGGGATAGGAGGGTGCAATGAAATGACTCTGAAACTCTTGGAACAAATTAAAATGTATCCACAAAAATAATTACACATAAATAAATTCCAATAACAAAAATCTATTGAAATCGAGAAAAAATGAATTGAATATGATACACCTAATTTGATTGGGAGGTGGGAGAAATCCTCTGGCAATAACATATATGCCGATCACTTTGCCCTACTCTAACTATATGGGAAAGTGTGATTGATCAGAGCTAACATTCATAACAATATCAAGACTCAAAGCATTTCATGATCTACCACATAATTCATATCTTTCACATTAATTGGAACATAGCACTGAAAAGGCTGCAACAAGTTTACATAGCAATATCACACTAAATAGTATTATTCACACCATTATACACTTACATAGGAGATTCATCTCCTAAATAATGCGATGGTTATATGCCAATTACGTGAGTTGTTATTGATGGCTTAGGAGAAATGTCTGAATCATATTATTCAATGTGTGAGGAGTGAATAAATACATGAGAGAATGTGGTTAGGAGGTAACTGCCTCTAACTATGTATCCAAACTAAACAATGTATTAACTAATGCGCTAACATCCCCCCCTTAATACATTGTTTCTACATATGTACCCCCTAAACAAATCAAACTTCACCTTGCTGAGAGGCTTGGTGAGAATATTTGTAACCTAAAAATTAGTAGGGTAGTACTGGAGCTAAATTTGGTGGTTCAAGACCTGTTCACAAATGTAGTGACATTCAACCTCAATATGCTTTGTTCGTTCATGAAAAATAGGATTCTTCACAAGATTCAACACACCTTGATTGTCACAGTGAATGATGGGAGGTTTCTCTTCAGGAATCCCTATATCTGCAAGAATGCGACATAACCAAATCACTTCACACATAGCTCCTCGTGCGGCACAGTATTCAACCTCATTGGATGAGACAACAACAACAGTTTGCTTCTTACTAATCCACTAGATAGGTCTAGATCTAAGATGAAAAACATATCCTTAAGTGGATTTCCTATCATCAATGGATCCTACATAGTCCGAGTCTGTATATCCCTGCAAGAAGAACTGATTATTCTTCTGATACTCTAGACCAAAGTCAATTGTACCTCAAACATATCTCAACACATGCTTTGCTACTATCCAATGACATTTCTTCAGCTCCTGCATAAATCTGGCAAGATAGCTCACTACAAAGCAAAGATCTGGCCTGGTATAAGTCAAGTAAATGAGACTCCCCACAAGCTGCCTACAGTGAGTGCCATCTACCTATGGTGAATCCTAGAATCTAGATAATTGCAAACCTTTTTCCATAGGTGTGGAAATTAGTTTACAATATGACATTCCATACTTCTCCAGGAGAGTCTTGGCATATTTCATCTAGGAGACGAAGATATGATTCTTCTTATGCCATATCTCTAAGCCAAGATAGTAGTGAAGTATCCCCGAATCGGTCATGTCGAAGGATTTCTTCATATCATTCTTTACATCATCCATAAGATTTTCAGAACTTCCTATGTTCATAAGATCATCTACGTACAAAAACAGAATAACAGTCTTTGTTCCTACCTTCTTGATATACAAATTTGTATCTAAGGGGCTACGAGTGAATCCATGCTGCAATAGGTGATTATCAATTTTTATATACCATGCCCTAGGTGCTTGTTTGAGTCCATAAAGTGACTTTATCAGATGCCATAACTTGTGTGGTTGATGCTTATCTACAAACCCTTCAGGTTGGGCCATGTATACTTCTTCTTTGAGATCACCATTCAGAAAAGCACTCTTGACATCCATCTACTGAAGTTTCCATCCATTTTGTGCTGCCATTGCACAGACAACTCTGATGGTTTTGATCTTTGCAGTGGGTGCAAAGGTCTCGTCATTGTCAATTCCTTCTTATTGAGCATAACCCTTTACAACAAGTCGTGCTTTGTGTTTGTCGATTGAACCATCTACCTTATATTTTGTTTTGAAAATCCATTTGTAGCCAATGGATTTCTTACCTGGAGGCAGATCGACAAGTTCCCACATCTGATTCTGAAGTAGGGAATCATATTTAGCATCCATATCCTGTTTCCACTGTGGTTGGTCTAATGCCTCACGAACAATGTTAGGTTTGGTGCTATCAAAAACTAAACTCATGAGTGAAAAACTTACCTCATGTCTGGCTTGACTTCGTGTTTTGACTCTCGTAGAAGTCCTTGGAAATGAGTTCAGGTGTGCATCCCCAATAGTATTCTAGACCCAATTAAGACATTGGTACTACTGCTGCTGATGTGAAGATGTGTTTTCTGGTGTGCCTAGATCAATGAATAAGTCTCCACTCAGCTCTTCTTCTCTCTGAGAAGAATCATCTTGCCCATCATCTAGATGTGTGAGCAATCTATGTGACGAGGTCGGTACTAGATCTCCATTATGTGGTAGGGAGTCAAAGGAAAAATCATCACACACCACATCTTGACTCTCATAGATCTTCTTTGTCTCAAGATCCATGAGACAATATGCCTTTGAGGTAGTACTATACCCCAAGAAAAGACATGGCAGTGTCTTTGGATCGATCTTCTTTCTTTTCTCATCTGGAACATGCATATATGCAGTACAACCAAAAACTCTCAAATGATGGATAAAAGGTTTATGACCAATCCATACCTCTTCCAGTGTCCTGTTCTACAAGATCTTCATGGGTACCTAGTTGAGTAGATACACTATTTTCTGGACTTCTTCTGCCAAAAACTAATCCTCCAACTTGGCGGTGGAGAGCATACAACGAGCCATCTCCATGACAGTCCTGTTGTGTCGCTCGAAAATCCCATTCTGTTGGGGCATGTAGGGTACAGTCAGATGTTATTGAATGTCATGTTGCTTCAGGTATGCTAAGAACTTCTTTGATACAAATTCCCCCCCTCGATCTGAGTGAAGGAGAAAAAGAGGCTTCCCAGAATGCCTGGTGGCTTGCTGGTAAAAGGTTTGGAAATTGGCAAATGCCTCACTCTTCTTCTGGAGAAAAATATACCCACATTTTCCTTGATTAATCATCAATGATGAGCTGGAAGTATTCAAAAGCTTGGAAGCTAGCTAGCAGGGGTCTGCACAGATTAGTGTGTACAACCTGAAGATGCTCAGTAGAATGATAAGAGCTCTATTTGAACGACCCTCTGTGTTGTTTTCCCGTAAGACATCTCGAGAAAATAGGTAAGGAATGGGAGAGTGGAGGAAGCCATCTTACCATTTCCTTAGCACTGAGTTGATGCAGAGCCTTGGCAGAAAGATGACCATATCGAAAGTCCCATAGTGCAGTGGACTTCACCGTTGAAGCAGAGAGAGCAATGTTAGATGAAGTGACCGCATCTAGTGCAAATAGACAACCCTTCATAAATGATCAAGCAATAACTGAGTCTCCCTGGGAAATGATGCAGGACTTGACCCCTTTCTCAACAAAGAATTCAACCTACATTCGATGATTAAGAAGATGACTCACAGAAAAGAGATTTGAGGTCAAACCTAGAACATATAGCACCTTCGTGAGTGTACATCTTCATGTCCCAAGAGGAATGATGACATCAACAATCCCCTCCACAATATACTCCTCATTATCTACGATGGTGATCCAATCTCCAGTGGGCTGGTCACTCAGAGTATGGAACTTCTTATTGCTAGTCATGTGTTTTCTGGTGCCCGAATTGATCAACTAGACACTTTCTGATGAATGCAAATTCTTTGAGACTAGGACAATGTCTGGATGAGTTGTGTCCGAATGAGTTGAGTAGTAATATGACCCTTCTGCCTTTGATTACAAGCACGCCATTGGGATTTCTTGGAATATCCTTGGCTAGAAGTGCTCTCTTTGCCAGAGTTGCCATACTTGCGACCATTGTAATAACATATTGCAGTCGTGTGCATATCCGTTGAGAAAATGTGGCACCATCGATCCGCCTTGTTGTTCTGCTACTTCTAGGGTGGCCGATGTGGTGGCTGCTGAGAAGGTTGCTACTGTGGATGCTACTTCTAATTCTGGGGGGCTAACTACCCTTTCTGAGGCTTATTGATATGCTTTTTCCTTGTGATGAGAGCCTTATCTTTGAAATATTCTTGAACATTCTAAATGGCTTCTTCCTACTGGATATAATTCACCAATTTGGAGAAACTCACCTCTTGTTGAGTGATGGTCAACATGGTGATCAATGTCTAAAACTGGGAAGGAAGAGCTCGCAAGGTGAGTGGGAATAGCAACTTGTCGTCCACCGGTTCACCGAGAGCAGAGATTTCTACGCGTAACTCGGCCACACGCCGTAAGAAGGCTTCTACTAATTTGCCATCATGCATACTCATTGTATGAAGTTTTTTCTGAAGATGCAACTGTTAGCAAACTAATACATTGTTTATTGGGACAGGCGGTTACATCTCCTAACCGCATTCCCTGTGTATTTATTTCCCCCTCATGCATCCAATATATTCATTCAAACATTATTTTATACAGCTCCTGTGCTAACAGTGGTATCAGAGTATGGAAGTGGGAGCGAGGGAGCCAGGTAGAGGATGCATTCAGTTGTGAAACCATTTTTATATTCAGTTGTGCCATGAAGATTCCTCTGCCTGTCCGTTTTGGCTGTGTTGTGCGTGAACTCTGCCTGCGTGGAAGGAGGTGACTCATTGCTGTTGCTGGTGCGCCTTCTTTGTTCTTTGCTATTTGCCATGCTGAGAGTGGAGATTACAGAAAATAGAATGGGGTTGACAGAAGCCGTGTGCGTGACCGGAGCTAGCGGGTTTATCGGTTCATGGGTCATTCGTTTGCTGTTGGAACGGGGTTATGCCGTGCATGCCACCATTCAAAATCTCAAAAATTGGAAGGCAGCATGGGACTTCAGCAAAGAGAGAGGGTTGGATATAGTTGCTATTAACCCTGGGACTGCATTGGGCACAATTCTGCCTCCTGATTTCAATGCCATCTTGGCTATGATCATCCGCCTGGTCGATGGTAACAAAGAGGGAGAAGAGAGCATGTGGCAATGACCACTGACCAATTTATAAGCACTGTGTGGAGTTTTGACATGAGTGGCATCAACCACCGAAAACCCAGGTGTGTATTGGTAGACTCCTTCCCCCAATATCTTCCCAACTGTTGTTTGCAGACCATGCAATACATTAGCAAGCGCATCATACAAAAGATCAGGAGACATGTGGAATTTGTTTGAATCAAATCGGAACAAAACGAGATTAAGCCCCTTCATTCATTCATCAAATTTGCTATCAAAGATGGACGCGAACAACCAGCCTATGATCCCATGCAACAGTCTGAGAGCATGAAAGTCATGCCCAGAGATGTTAGCAACATTGCAAGCAACCATAGAGACATGCCGCATTTGAGAGAACCGAAGAGCATCGGTATCTACTCTTAGCCAGTCTCCAAAACTTGCAATCCGAGGACATAATGGACTGAGTCTTGTTCGAAATATAGACGGAGAAGAGTTGTGTCGATCCAGATGACAAATGTGAGATTAAATGCCCTTAGGCACATCTGTGGCGCACCACACAAGCTTTCGAGCTCACTTCTTCATCTTTTTTTCTACAAACGAGAGCACATCTGTCATAGAGATTCAAGAAAATCCAGGCACAGTCCTTGTTGCAAGAAGCAAATAGGACATGTCGTGACGTAACAAGATGATGAATCTGGGGTACATTTGTAAAAACAATATATTAAGGGGGGGAATGTTAGCAAACTAATACATTGTTTATTGGGACAGGCGGTTACATCTCCTAACCGCATTCCCTGTGTATTTATTTCCCCCTCATGCATCCAATATATTCATTCAAACATTATTTTATACAGCTCCTGTGCTAACAGCAACATCGTTGTAAGATTCTTGGCTTCATAGACTATACACAACGCAGTCTGTGCCTGAGTGGAAGTGGTTGCTTCCCGAATGTGAGGTTGAACCTCATCAGAAAGGCTCAGAGTGATAAGCATTAATGCTTTTTCATCAGCCTTTTCATACTTAGCCAATAGATCAGCGTATGTGGGAGGGGCATTCGTGCCAGAAACGATCCCCCAAAGATCTTCAAACTAAAGAATCATCTGCATCTTGGATTTCCATGTGGCGAAATTTGGCTTTTTTAGCAACTGGGCATCCGAAAACAAAATGCAATGTGCAGAAATTTCCAAAATCTCAAAATTGTATTTTATTTATTGATTGATTTTTAAAAAATAGTTACAAATGCTTACTGAAGGAACCTATCACAAAGATGGGCTCTATAAGCTTGTGCCATGAGATGTGGATGCTTCTATGAGCATACTACTTCGCGTTCATCATCTACATCATATCCATGCTCCAATTCTTCACAGATTCAGCATGTTTGACAATACACATCGAACCAGAAATAGTCGAACAATCCAGATTTCATGACATATGCTTCTTACTTCTTCACGTTTTGCAACAGTCTTCTGGCACTCCAATCAAGGTTGGTCAATGCAATTTCAATGTTGTTCACTTCTCCTCACCAAGAAAAATAGGTCTATACCACTGTTTCAAATGCCCAAGCCAATAAGCGTAGGTCTGGATAGGTCTCAATATGCCAAAGAAAAAACTACAGGTTGCAGAAGGTAAACAAGACGCCAAATTTTCTCGGTCTGCATCATATCTGTGATGAAACTCCAGCAAAAATAGCTCCAAGTGCCATGTTTCCTCAAGACTCAGGCTTGCCACGTTCACTCTGATTTCCAGCGTTGGTTTCCATAGTCAAAACTACTCCTCCACGCAGGCCGATCGGGTAAAGAGCTCTAGAACAAATTCGAGGCTGAGATATCTTAATGTGCTTCAAAAATATTTAAAACAGTCACTCAGCAATGTACTGCCAAACTCCAAATCAACCACCACGTTTCCAGAAAACAACTAAGCAAATTCTTCACGCCAAGGGATGTGTGGAAGCTCTGATACCAATGATGGCTCAGGAGAAATGTCTGAATCATATTATTCAATGTGTGAGGAGTGAATAAATACATGAGAGAATGCAGTTAGGAGGTAATCGCCTGTAACTGTGTATCCAAACTAAACAATGTATTAACTAATGCACTAATAGTTGTAACTCCCAAACAATTTCACATATACAACCCAATATAATTCTACAGTTATACTACCATATAACAACTTAACAACTTATATGTGAAGCACTATTTTATATATTCCTAACCAGCACAAGCACCCCATTGAACAAAATTCAATCATTGAATGATGTTACGTGATTGCAGCTCTTAAGCAAGAACTTTCCATAGAGAAACCAAATAAATGCACCAAAGTAAGGAAATAAAAGAAGTATTGCGATTAATGATAAAGTGCGCTAGAACAAAACATGCTAAATTTAATAGGTAAGTATTACAAGTTGTATTTAAAACATAATCCTTTTCCTAAAGAAAATGACAAGAATCTCACATAGTATCCATAACAGACCAAATCAAAATGCCAAATCCGAAAGTTCATAAAATTATATAAATCCTACAACATACAACTTATTATATACAAAATTTACATGTTTAACTCAAGCACTACACACATGTAAATTTTGATTCTCAGTCCCCCTCAAAAAATAAGTTATAACACACATTTCCCACTCATCTTGCACTCCACAAAATGTAGACTGAATTTAGCCCCCAATGAATCTGTTGACACCAACTTTCTGTTCAGAAGTTAATCTTGATGGATATTTAATATCGAATTTAATCTGAAGGTTTCCTCTCATTCCTTGATCCTTTGATATAGGCATTCCTTCTCTGGGAATAATTTTTTCGTACCCTGGACTTATGAAATCTGTAATAGGGATGCTTAGACTCCTACCATCAAGAGTAACTAAATTAACATTGTATCCAGTAAGAGCTTGGGCTAGAGTTATTTTTAGTGTCACTATTAGATCATTTCCATCTCTCTTGTACACATCATGTGGCTTCTCGTTAATAAAAAAGATTAGGTCTCCTGTAAAAACATTGGGTTGCTCATTCCCTTTCTCTGAGAATGTTATCTTGGTCCCTTTTTTCCAACCAGGCTTAACATCAATGGTCAAAATTTCCTCAAGAAGTAACATTTTGCTAACAACAAGGCAAAAAGAAAATTCAACAATCATATAGAGCCCACTATGTATATTTACAGATTAAAAAATAAATCGATAACCATCAACCAATGGAGAAATTATGCTATAGAGTTACCTACATTTAATCTATGGCATTCAAAACAATAGAAACCAGGTTCGAATATTTGGATTCTTACCCAATGGGAATAGAATCCAAAATTCAAGAAAGTAAAATCCAAGTTATATAACATTAACATGTTCATCCCGTGTTGAACAGAGCAAAACAGGTGGGATGGTGGGTTTCCATAGAAATGATATTATTATATTTCAGGAAAGAAAATGATTAAAAAAATATCATGTGGATTTCTGTAACTATTTCCAGAACCAAC